>JAKSZU010000011.1:14232551-14832551 GCA_026018925.1 Tupaia tana
CTCAGCCTGTGTGTAAACCCAGTTAGCAGTTACAGAAGGGACAGTTGGAAACACATGGTGCATTCTCTCACACCGGAACTCAGCTGGAGCTGAAGCTGGAGCAGGAGTTGGAGCCACAGTGTCCCACCAAAGCCCAGTCGCTGCAACACTGGCTTGGCACTCGGGTCCATTAAAAAAAAGTGTGGGGGAGTGGGGGGGGGGGCCGGGAAGAACTCTGAAGAGATGTAGCTTCGATTACATGCGAGGGGACTTCTTAAAAATTAAGGGAATTAAATTATGAGTTTATTTCGGGGTACGAAATTTGAAATCCATTCATAGGTTTTTCATAATCCTTTTCTGTGAACTTTTTGAAGATCTCGCATATTTTGAGCCTGAATCACAGGCTCAGTCCTTTACAGCCCCTTGGAACTGCAATGATGAGATTTCAGAGGTGGATTAACAGGTGGAGCAAGAACTGGTAACACCGTTATTGCTGATAAAGATGTTTCTAACACGTGGCTTTAGATCTTCTGGTCAAATGGTGTTTTTTTGATTTGTTTTCTCACTTCAGGGCTCATGCGTTTGCCAGGTACACACACACTGAGAAAGATAAGCAAAGAGAAAGCAACCCTCTACTGGAGGCTGCACATTGCAGTGTGTTCTCCATTTCTCATCTCAGGATTTTGCGCAGGGAAGCAGCACACAGGCCCAGCGTGTTTTGGGTTTCAAAAAGCAGGTTCCCAGTGGCAGGTTGCTTGGAAGTTAAGGGCGCTGGACTCCTACGTGGTCAACCACGATTGGAGTCCTGGACCTGGTGGCTTATCTTCTCACTTTATTTATCTCTCTCTCTATCTCTTGCTATGTTCCTCTACGGTCAAATTAAAATAAAGTTAAATAAAATAATAATCATTCTTTTTATTTTTTTAAACAGCGAGTTTCAAGACTGGTGCTTTCCTGTAGCCAAGGTGGGATCCAACTCCCTTAAGGACCGCACTAACAACTGGCCTAAGGCACAGTTCTAAGTGCTATATATCCGTTTAATTTTACCAACAACTCTGTGAAGATAGGAACCATTGTTTACCTCACTGCATAGTTGAGTCAACTGAGTCATAGGTTAGATAACTTTCAGGGGTCACAGAAAAATAATTGACAATACAATGTTGAAGTCCATTCACTCTTCACCTCTCCCTCATTATACTTGTGGTTAATGTTTTTTTAAAAATAATAACAACACTCTGTTATTTACCTCTTGCCAGCTTAGTCTAATGTGACATACATTACCTCTTGCAATCTTCACAAGAATACTATTGATATGGAAGGTGGGCATCACCCCCATTTTAAAGATGGGAAGTTGAGGCTTAGAGTGGCTACAAGACTTGCACAGGGTTGTGCAGGTGGTAAGTGGTGAGGACTCTTGTCCTCGGTTCCCCAGTATAGGGAACGAAGCATTTCACCAGGAAGAGCGGGGTCCTCTGAGCTCTGGCTCTTCTGAATCCCAGGGACTCAGAGTCCTCTTTCCTCTTCATTCCCACCATTTCCTATGACAAACAGGGAGGAGTCCAGCTGCCAAGTGAATGCCTGCCAGGGTCCAGCCTTGGCAATCTGCCGGGGTCCAGCCTCGGTGGGGGTGGGTGGTTGAGACCCGTACACAGGAAGGCGACACGGGTGATCAGGAACAGAAATTAGACTGAGACCTCATTGCTCCTTAGCATGTTCTCAACCAGCCACAGCCAGAGCCAGCTCCAGGCTGCAGCGCCAGCGGCTACCAAACATACATATTTATTGAGGGATGTCTTACAGGAGTAGGAGGGGTGAGGGGGAAATAAAAGATTTACTCTATGAAACAGGGAATTCAGAGCACAGGAACAATGATCATAAAACATGATGTCTGTCTTGTTTAAACAGGTGAAGCCAAACACACTTTCTCAGAACGAAGGAGTCTATTTGTTTGGTGCATTTTCTTCTTCAGTCTTGATTACTAGACAGGGTCTTTTGAAGAGGGGGCTTGCAGGAAGCTTGGTAACTTCAGTCCCAGGTCAGCTTGATAACTTCAGTCCCAGGCCAGGGCAGCAACACTGCTGGTTACAAAGGCCTAGATAGAAATCTTGTCTCGTTAAGTAAAGACACAGTTAATATATGGACTATCTATATATTACATCAAAAGACGGTGAGTCTATTACCCTTATGGGAAAGGAAGATGACCTTGTAGCTCAGAAGACAACACAGGATGTTTTATTAGCAGTTTTTCATAGTCAACAGCGCATAGATGAGAAACTCTTTGTAGTTAAAAACTACCTGTTGCTTTAGATAAGAGCTCCCAGCTAAGATAGTTAATCTTTCCCTGGAGCCTTCAGGTTTGTTCATCCTGTTGTCGCCAGCCAGGCTTTTCCCTTTTTTAAAAAAATACCCTCGGGTTTCTGTATTTTGTTTGCTGAGTCTGTCAATTAGTGAGTTCTTTAGTTTTATCTCTGGATCCCTGTTATGTGGTGAATGTGCTGACTTTGCCTATCATGAGTTAACTTTGGCCTATAGCTTTAACAAGGGGTATTTACATAAAACTAGCCTTAAACTAACTTTGTTTTCATATGCTACTAACGCTAATTTGGCTTATACTAACTTAACCTTAACATATGTTAATTTTGGCTTAAAACACACAGGTGGGGGAGTATCAGACTTCCTGGCCCTTGAGTGCCCTCTTAGGAAGCCACATTCCTACAAGATCACTAATTGGCTTTATTGTAATGGTTGGGGGTGATATTTTACCCTTGCAGGGTACCATAATAACAGTAAAGCTCACGGCAGGGAAATTGAGTACAGGCCAGTATAATGACACAAGGGAGGGCGAGGGAAGGAAAGGTGAGTCTTCAGGAATCTCCAGTGCCCTCAACCACCATGCAACCTGACCGCCCCTCTTTTTATTTTTAAAAGAATTATTTAGTGACCAGTAGATGGTGGAATTGTTACGTTGCTGGACTCCCATGTAATCCACCGAGGTTCGAGTCCTGGACCTGGCAGCTTAAAACATGCTGGGCATGTTTGTGTGTGATTAATCTTGAGAGGAGAATGGAGGATAAGGAATTGTTGTGTGGCCATCCTCAAGGGGGGTGATTTCTCTCTTTTGTCTCTCTGGCAAGCACACATGCCCTAGAGAAAAAATCTCTCTCTAAAACAAAGCAAACAAATAATCGATAAAAACTCTTTAAAAAAAGAAAGAATTATTTATTTAATTTTATTTATCGTGTCATTTTAAAGAAAGTATAGGGCACGTATGATCACCAGAGACAGAGAGAGAGAGAGAGAGAGAGAGAGAAAGATTGAGAAAGTGAGCCTCCAGGTATGGGACTCAAATCATGGTCAACCATGTGGGAGTCCAGTGTCCAAACCACCATGCTACCTGCTGGCCCTCTACAGTTTTGTTTTTTGTTTTGTTTTGTTTTGTTTTGTTTTATTCTTCTATAGGGCAGAGAAAGATAGATGGGAGTTAAAAAAGCAAGCTGCCAGTTGCCAGACTCCAACAGTGGTCCACCATGCACAAGTCTAGTGCCCTGACAATCATACCACCAGCCGGACACAATACGTACTGTTTAAGCACTGATGAAGTGTTCCTGGCTGTTCTTTGTCCTGTAAGCCAAACACAAAGCTTCCTGCCCTGCCAGAGCATTCATTCTATCAAAAGAGGAAGACAATGAAGAATAAAATAAAATATGTGTGTGTCTGTGAAAATTATACATGATGGTGGTAGGTGAGGAGTGCTATGGAAAGAACAAAAATGAAACAGTAAATTTCTTTAGAAGGTCAGGAGGTCCAGGGTTGGGTAGAGTTCCTTTTTTTTTTTTTTTTTTTTTTTTTTTTTAGGTTTTTGTTATGCGGTGCATGCGGTCACCAGAAAGACAGAGACAGAGAGCGCAAAATCCCTTCTCTTAGTATCTTTGGCACAAGTGCATATGTGCCCAGTGTGAGTTTAAGCCACCGGGCTCAGGACTCGAACTGCAATCAAGCACATGAGAGTCCAGCGACATAGCCATTACACCAACTGGTGGTCTCAGAGTTCCTATTTTAAATAGGGAGACTGAGGTGGACCTCAGTGAGAAGCAACATGTGAGTCTGAGAGAAGTGAGCAATTGAAGTACTTGTTATCTGGGGCAGAGTGTTCCAGTTGGAAGCAAAAAGGCAGTGCCAAGGTCCTGCGGCCCAGATGAAGAACTGTAAGGGAACCAGAGTGACCAGAAGGAGCAAGAACAGGGGAGAGAGCAAACAAGGTCATAAAAATGACAGAACCAGATCATATGGGCCCTTGCAGGTCCTATAGGATCTGCTTCATACACTGAGTGAGAAAAGTAGACATTGCAGGGTTTGACAAATAGTGACCCAGACCTTCAAATGCTTCTGTCACCTCCACCTCTGATGTTCTTTTTACTGATAATCCAGGGTTCCACACTAACTCCCCCACACACCATGATCCCCAACACCTGAGACCCCATGAGACCTCTGTTTTAGCCTGTTCTCTGTTGTTAGGGAGAAAATACTTGAGTCTAGATGACTCATAAAGAATAGGCTAATTGGGACCAGCAGTTAGCGTAATGGCTATGTCGCTGGACTCCCACGTAGTCGACTGTGGTTCGAGTCCCAGACCCGGTGGCTTAAACTCATGCCGGGCGCATGTGCATGCGTGCCCAAGATCCTGAGAGGAGAATGGAGGAGAAGGGATTGCGGCATGGCCATCCATCCCCCCTGGGGGGTGATTTCCCGCTTTCTGTCTCTCTGTCTGGCGAGCGCCCATGCCCTATAGCAAAAACCTCTCAAAAAAAAAAAATAATAAAAGAATAGGCTAATTTATCTTGTGGTTTTGGATGCCTATTGTCAAAGGGAGGATCTTCTTCTTTGTGGGGCTCTATAGAGTCCCAGGATGAAATAGGGCATCAAATGTCAAGAGCTTACATATGCCTGTGTCTGTCTTTCTTTACTTTTTTTTTTTTTTTTTTTTTTTTGGCTATGGGGTGTGTGTGTGCTTACCCAAAAGAGACCTAGAAAGAGAAGAGACAGAAAGGGAAAAATCACCTGCACGGGGGTGGGGAGGAGACCATGATACAATTCTGTCTCTTCCATTCTTCTGTAGGGATCTTGGGCATGCACACACATGAATCTAGCATGATTTACAGCTGTCAGGTCCAAGACTCGATCAAGCAGTCAGCCATGTGATATCCAGCCACCCAAACCTCCATGCACCTGCTAGCCTGCGTGTGTCTGTCTTTTAAGGTCATTAGGAGTCATTCATAGGAGACTTACCCTGATGACATTATCTGATACTAAGTACTTCATAAAGGCTCCACCTCTTATTCTCATATTTGGATTAAGTGTCTACTATTTTATTTATTATTATTTTTAGCGATTTTTGCTATAGGGCATTTGTCCTCACCAGACAGAGAGAAACAGAGAGGCAGAAAGCAAGAAATCACTTGGGATGGTCATGTCACCATTCCATCTCCTATATTTGTTGGAATCTCTTCTGGAACAGGCAGGCACCTGCTCAGTGTGAGTTTCAACCCAATGGATCCAGGACTCAAACTGTGGCGACCATGGAGGAGTGCAGTGATGTAACCAATATGTTATCCACAGACCCCCTAGTTTCTATTTTTTTAAGAATTATTTTATTTATTCATTTATTTGTTTGTTTGTTTAATTTTAATTTGACCAGAGAAGGACAGAGCTAGAGAGAGAGAGAGAGAGAGAGAGAGAGAGAGAGAGAGAGAGAAGGCGGCCAAGTCTGGGATTGAAATTGCCGTCAACAATGTGGGAGTCCAGCGTTTTTAACCATCATGTTTGCTTCTGGCCCCAAGTTTCAACCCTTTAGATAAACCAAATTTCATTCTGTGAATTTTGGAGGGACACAGCAGCCTCTCTTCTTCACTTGCCTCACTTCTGCCCCCACCCCACTTGGGCTCCTGTCTCTTTTCCTCCAGGCTGGATGAAGGGGCTTCCAGGGCCTTCCCTGCTCAGTTGGTGGGTGAAATACAGGGGAACAGGAAAGGAGGAAGAACCTTCACCAGCAACACAAGCTCCTCAAGACCATTGGGCTCTCTTTGCCACCCCAATGTTCCTTTACAATAGCTTAAATGGAGGTAGAGGCACAGGTTGGGATGCTGGCATCATAGCACCAGGGAAGAAAGCCCATCCATTCACTGGATTTTCTGTCAGTGGATCTAGTGGCAACCAATAAGGACGGAGCTTCAGCAAGGGGCAGCCAATAGAGACAGAGCTGTTAGAGCCCACAGCAACCAGAAAGATGAAGACAGCATAACTATGTTTCCCATGGAGACAGAGTAATCACTGGGAACTGAACTGGCTAAGATTGAGTCAGTGAGTGTCCCCAGTATAATCACAGCCAAGGAAGACATAACCAGCACAATGTGGTTTGGAGATAAAGTCCCAGGATAGCATAGCTAAGGAGTAGAGGGACCACCATACACACACCATGTCCAGCAGAATAGCCTCTCTGAAGCATGCACACATATGCACATGCTGTATTCACACAGACACAGACTTTGAATTTTTGTAGAAGACAGGAACTGGCTTGAAAGAGCTCTGCACCCTTAGAAGAGCACCTAATACCTCCCACATTCAAAGGGCAGGAAAAGTTGTGGCTGTAGCACCAAGCATGGTGATTACCTGTCTCTTGGACCCAGATCAACATCTTTGGGGGCTGAGTCCCTGCTCATCATGATTGTCTATGCCTTCTAAGTGCCTTCTGTGTGCCTGGCGCTGCTCTAGGATGTGGGCATACGGTGAGGAGACTGGGGAGAAGACAGGAATGGAATGGGGTAAGGGAGACAGAAGTGGGGGTGAGTGATGGAAGCCAGGTGCAGATCGCAAAACATCACTTGGTTGATTCTGAATTCTCTCCCTCACTTCCCAGCATTTACCTCTGCCACATCGTGTACAGCCTCCAAACGGTCCCTCCCAGTAATCTGTGCCCTCACTACCCCTCTGGGTGTAGTGAGGGTGCCACCTCCCCTCACGTTTGGCTGGAGGGGAAACGGGGAGAAATCTTTCAATGATTCCCTTTCCATTGTTTCAGGCAGGTATGCTGGTGCACAAGGTAGGGAAATGAACAGGCTTAGGAAAGGCCAAGCATGGTAGGCCTGAGAAGGGATCTGGGAGCCAGGGAGGGGAGCCGACCTGGGTGTGGGAATCCTCTGTCTGGGAATCAGTATGTGCTCTCTCCACCACAGTCTGCTCCTTTTCACAGGGGCCTCCAATTTCAAGACAGAGCACTGACCTCTGTCAGTGCAGACCGTTCAATGGCCTCAGGGTCCCATCTTTCGGGGCATTTCTGCAGGTGAGCTGCCGGCTGGGGTGTAGAGGTCTTACAATCACCATGTGGTTGAACAGAGATTCGCCTTAATTCCAAGCCTGCTCATCAGTTCTCATCCCTTTCTCCTACCCTTCTTGTCCCCTCTTTAAGATCCTTCCCAGAACCCTTCAGGCAGGCTGGCTCTGCAGCCATTCCTGAAAGCTTCTCTGTCTCTTCTGTCCGTCCTCTCAGAGCTCATCTCCCTCCAGGCATGGAGGTAACTGCGGGTTCTAGTTCTCTGTGTTGGCCAGTACAGGGACAGGGGCACCATCCTGGTGCGGAGTAGCTCTCCTCTGGCTCCGACAGGTCCACCTGTATCTGGCGGCCACCTGCGGCCCTCCCCCCCTCCCCCCATATTGGTCCCCAGCACGCCCGCTCCAAACTACTGTCTCTCAACCCAAGAGCAGCCCCAGAGCGTCTCGGTTCAGACCTAGAAGCAAAGTGGGAAACTGCGGAGGTTTGCCCCCACCCAACGCTGCGCTCCCCCACCCAACGCTGCGCTCCCCCACCCAACGCTGCGCTCCCCCACCCAACGCTGCGCTCCCCCACCCAACGCTGCGCTCCCCCACCGCAACGCGGTTCAACTACTCGGGCCTGACCACGCCCTACTCGGGATCCCAGTCCCATGATTGGCCCGGCCTGGTCGGGCCCCGCCCCTCCGCCCCGCAGTCCTAAGGCTGTCAGCTAGACCGAACTGCTGAAGCTGGAGGGCGCGGCCCACAGCGACTCTCGCTTCCAGCAGGAGGTGCTCACCCCGGCTCCTTGCTGGGCTCAGTCTCGGTTTTCCGTGCTCGCCTCCCACGCCCCCACGGCACAATCCTTAGGAAATATAGACTCTGGCTCTGACTCTCCAGACAACCCGCACGGACGCCGCCTCCATCCCACTGACCGCTAAAATGTCGCGGTCCCCCAGGTGTCCCGAGGTCCGGGGACGTGCTTTTAGCGGGTGGATCCTCTGGGATCCGGTTCGTGCGTTTATCACTGGGCTGGGCTATGGAGCATCGGAGGAAGAACTGGAATTTTCCTGGGGTCACTGCACGCACCTGTAGCACTAGCATTGAAGCAGTGTGTGGTGGAGGCCCGGCGGTACACGGGGGAGGCTGATGTTGAGTAGTTGGGGGAGGCTCCGTATGCCTCGAGGCTGGTGAAGGAGCGAAGAGCCTGGAGGGTGGAATGGAGAAGGAATGTGTGGGCAGGGCGTGTTGGGCTGAGTTTGCAGCTGAAGTGTGATGTTTGGGTTGAGTTGTGCGCTGCGTGTAGCGTCAAAATTGCTGTTAAGTTTTGAGAGCGGTGGCTGTAGAGAGAGGGAGAGAGCTAGAGAGGTAGAACCGTCACTCCTTTTTTTAGGGGGATATTGTGGGCTTCCTATTTTGCGAAACGTTAGTTGTGGGGGAGTTCTGGAGTGTGGAATAGGCGGAGAAGGCAAAAACTGGAGGGAAGAGAAAAAACATTTTCCAGGACTCGAATCGCAGTCGTTGCCATGTGGGAATCCAGCACCTTAACCTTCACGCCACCTGCCGACGCGGCGAAAAGTCGTCTTTCAGCCCTATTGACACAAACGCTGTGACATCAGGCACACCCGGAAGTGTTTCACCTAAAGTGCGAGAGTTGCGGATTCTCACCCGACCCGGATACTATTGCTTTCCCTCGAAGATCCTCTTCTTTTTTTTTTTTTTTTTTTTTTTTTTTTTGGAGAGGTTTTTTGCTATAGGGCGCGTGCGCTCGCCAGACAGAGAGAGACACATAGAGACAGAAAGCGAGAAATCACCCCCCAGGGGGGATGGTCACGCCGCCGCAATCCCTTCTCCTCCATTCTCCTCTCGGGTCGAAGATCCTCTTCTTATCCCTTGCTGCTTACATTTCGTGGCTCACACAATTAATTTCTAAGTCTGCTCCCCACTGAAATACCTAACCTGGCGATGTTGGTTCCGTTCGCTCAGCATCATGTCTCGGCCTGTATGTAAACCCAGATAGCAGTTACAGAAGGGACAGGTGGACACATTGTGCATTCTCTCACATGGGAGCTCGAGCTGGAGCCACAGTCTCCCACCAAAGCCCAAGCGCTACAATAGTGGCTTGCTTGGCACTCCAGTTCATTGAAAAAAATGGGCCAGGGGGTGGGGGGCGGCAAGGAAGAACTCTGAAGAGATGTAGATTGGATCACATGCCAGGGGACTTTTTAAAAATTAAGGGAATTCAATTACAAGTGTATTTCGGGGTACAAAATTTGAAATCCATGCATAGGTTTGTTCATAATCCTTCTTTTCAGTGAGTTTTTTTGAAGGTCTCGCATATTTCGAGCCTGGATCACAGGCTTAGTCCTTTGCAGTCCCTCGGAACCGCAATGAAGAGTTTTTAGAGGTCAGTTATCCGATAGAGCGAAAAATTGGTAACACCGTTACTGCTGATAAAGACGTTTCTAACTTCTAACATGTGGGTTTAGATCTTCTGGTCAAATGGTGTTTTTTTTTAGTTTGTTTTCTCATTACAGGGCTTAAGTGATTGTTGGGTACACACACACTGAGAAAGATAAGCAAAGAGAAAGCAATCCACTACTGAAGGTGGCCACGCTGCAGTGTGTTCTCCATTTCTCATCTCAAGATTTTGCGCAGGGAAGCAGCACACAGGCTCAGCGTATTTTGTGTTTCAAAATGCTGGTTCCGTGTGACAGGTGACTTAGTGGTTAAGTGCGCTGGACTCCTACATGGTCAGCCACGACATGAGTCCTGGACCTGATTGCTTATCTTCTCACTTTCACTCATCTCTCTCTCTCATGCTCTGTCCCACTATGGTCAAATAAATAAAGTTAAATAAAATAATAATCATTAAAAAAAAAAAAGAAGCTTCCAAGACTGAAGCTTCCCTGTAGCCCAGGTGGGATCCTGTTGCCTTAAGGACCACACGATCGATTGGCTTTAGGCACAGTTCTAATGCTATATACCTGTTTAATTTTACCAACAACTGTGCGAAGATAGGAACCATTATTTACCTTACTGCATAGTTGAGGTAACTGAGGCATAGGTTAGATAACTTACCCCAGGTCACAAAGAAATACTTGATAATACAATATTGAAGTCCAATCACTCTTTATCTCTCTGCCTCGTTATACTTGCGGTTAATAACTTTAAAAATAATAACGATTCTCTCTTCAACACTTACTACCTGCCAACTTATACTAAGCACTAACATACATTACATCTTGCTGTCCTCACAAGAATACTATTGATATGGAAGGTGGGCATCACCCCCATTTTAAAGATGGGAAGTTGAGGCTTAGAGTGGCTACAAGACTTGCATAGGGCTGTTCAGGTGGTGAGTGGTGAGATCTCTTGTCCTCGGTTCCCCAGTATAGGGAACGGAGCATTTCACCAAACCAGGGAGGGTCCTCTGAGCTCTGGCCCCTCTGAATCTCAGGGACTCAGAGTCCCCTTTTCCTTTCATCTCCACCATTTCCTTTGCCAAACAGGGAGAAGTCCAGCTGCCAGGTGAATGCCCATAAGGTTCTGGATGCTATTAGCAAGGTGTGCAGGAGGGAAGCTGGGACTGGGAGAGATGACAAGGCAGCAGGTGGGAAGAGATGGATGGGGGTAGGTGATGACCAATGGGAAGTGACTCTCCTCCCTCTATCCTGACAATTGAGTCATGCAGGAAAGAGTTGAGGCACATAAAGGAGACTGAAGAGCTAAGCAGGCTCACCCAAAGGCAGCTCTTTCTTTTCTTTCTTTCTTTCTTTCTTTCTTTCTTTCTTTCTTTCTTTCTTTCTTTCTTTCTTTCTTTTTTCCCCCCTTATAGGGGATTAAGCCAATTTAATCACTATGCCTCCAGGTTGGCTCTTTCTTTCTTTCTTTCCTTCCTTCCTTCCTTCCTTCCTTCCTTCTTTCTTTCTTTCTCTTTCTTTTCCCCCTTATAGGGCACGTTCCAGAAAAGCAGAGAGACACAGAGAGCAAGAATGGCCACGCACACTCACCCAGCATGAGTTTAAGCCACAGGGTCCAGGATTCGAACCACAGTTGACCACGTGGTAGTTCAACGACATAGCCATTATGCTAACTGCTGGTTCTCATCCAAGTTAGCTTTCTGAAATTTTATTATTTATCTTTTCCATGAAAGAGAAACCACAGCAGTGTCACCAAGTCTTGATCCAACCCTGCCTGGATCATAGACAGAGGCATATACATAGTGTGCACAGGGAGGCCTTGGGATATGAACTGAGGACTTCCTCTCATGGGTCCACCTGTGCTCCCACTGTTCTCCCATTGGGCCCCTACCCTGTCTTCTTTTCTGACCTCTCTCAGCCCTGACCCACAGCAGCTGCAAACTGAGAGGCATCACCCCACTGCCTTGAGCTTTCAAGAGCTGAGTGGCCAGCGCACTCCTAGTCTCCAAACCCAGTTCTCAGAAGAACTGACCTCTGCTCTTAACCCATTTCCAATCAACCCCACCCACGCTAATAAAACCACACTTGGAGACCACCTCTCCTGTAAGTACACACTCCTCTGAAAGGCTTCAAATCAACTCCATCAAACTATATTCTGGGTTTCCAAATGTCAGACACTGTGCTAGGGGAATGCCAAAGTCATAAAGATGTGAAATGCTAGCACCCTCTTCCTCTGAGTCCACCGGAGTTCCCGCACCTACTGAAGTGGGTGTGGCAGTTTCTGTCTAGGGCAAGTGGACTTCATGAACTGCAGGGAAGGGGTGATGGCCTACCAAAGGGATGGCCTTGTCCCAGGCCTAGGGCCCCATACTGCAGCAACAGGTTATGTGGCCATCTCTGCCCCTCACCTCCTTCTGACATTTGGGGGCAGTGTCTCATCTGAAGGCAGATGCTCTGGGTAACATTGGGCAGCAACAGCAGCCCTGCATTCTCTCCCCACTGTTTGGTCCCCTGATTATGTGAGAGAACTGGGATGAGGGCAAGACAGCCCAGGAGGCTTCCCACCCAACACTCATGCCGGGCTCCCATTGCTTCACCCATTCCTGGGACACAGAGCGAGTTTGAGTCCAAGGCTGAGGCTGGCTGACTGATGCTGTTTAAGCCAAGGAATCTGCAGGTAGTGATTATGGAAAAGAGGGGACCTCAGGGTGTCCTGGAGCCCAGTTACTGGCTGTCTTCAGTCACTCAGACACCTCTGCCAGGCTGCCTGGCTGCTTTGTCACATCACTCTCCAACTGTCTTGGGCCCTAAATTCCTGGAGACCAAGAACTCAGAGCTTTCATCCCCAGCTCTGGCCTCTAAACAAGCCACACTCTCTATTCTGGATCTGTGACCCAATGTAGTTCTTGGAGAGAACCCGTGGACAACCAGGTGGATGGGAAAGAAATGCAACACCACTTGTCAGCTGAGGAGTAGAGGGACCACCATACACACACCATGTCCAGCAGAATAGCCTCTCTGAAGCATGCACACATATGCACTTGTCATAGTCTCACAACACAGACTTTGGATTTTTCTAGAAGAGAGGAACTGCTTTGAAAGAGCCCATTAGGCATCCTTAGAAGGGCATCTAATACTTTCCACATTCAAAGGGCAGGAGGAGTTGTTGCTGCAGCACCAATAATGGTGACTACTTGTCTCTTGGGCCCAGATCAGCCTCTTTGTTGGTTGAATCCCTGCTCATCATGATTGGCTACGCTAACCTGGGACTTTATCTCCAAACCACATTGTCCTGGCTATGTCTTTCTTGGCTGTGAATATACAAGGGACACTCACCTTCTGAAACTCAGCCAGTTCAGTTCTTAGTGGCCACTATGTCCTAAGCTTCTGTCTCCAAGGGTAACATAGTCACACTCATTGACTTCACATACCAACTGAGCAGGGAAGGTCCAAGGAAGTCCCTTAAGCCTGCTTGGAAAAAGAGAGACATGAACCTAAGTTGGGAAGGGGAAGATCAGGTGTGTGGGGACAGGAGGTTGCTGTGGTTTCAATGTGTTCTCCCAAAATTTACACAATGAAATTTGGTTTATTTAAAGAGTACAAACTTGGGGCCTGCAGAAGGCATAGTAGTTACATCTCTGGACTCTGGCATGGTCACGGACCATTTGAATTCTAGACCCAGTGGCTTTAAATTCACGCTGAATGCATGATCCTACCCATGATCTTGGGAGGAGAATGGTGAATTGTGGCGTGGACATCGCCCCTGGGGAGTGATTCTTGCTTTCTGTCTCTCTGTATGTGTCTGTCTTGTGAGCATACATGCCCTATTACAAAAATTTCACCCCAAACTTAATCCAACTATGAGAAAGAGAGATAGAGCCTTTTAGGATTAGATAAATTCATCAGAGTGAGGCTCTATGATTGACTCTTTTTTTTTTTTTTTGAAGAGGTTTTCGCTATAGGGTGCGTGCGCTCGCCAGACAGACAGAGAGAGACAGAGAGATAGGAAGCGAAAAATCACCCCCCAGGGGGGATGGTCACGCTGCAATCCCTTCTCCGTTCTCCTCTTGGGATCTTGGGCATGCACGCACACGTGCCCGGTGTGAGTTTTAAGCCACCGGGTCCGGGACGCGAAACGTGGTCGATTACGTGGTAATCCAGCGACATAGCCATTACGCTAACTGCTGGTTCCCGATGACTGACTCTTAATAACCTTAAAAGACAGACACAGGCAGGCCAGCTGGTGGCTTGGAGGTGATGGTGGCTGGATACCCCATGGCTGACTGCTTGATTGAGCCCTGGACCTGGTGGCTGAAAATCAGGCTAGAGGCATGTGTGTGCATGCCCAAGATCCCTAGAGAAGAATGGAATGAAGGGATTGTAGCATGGCCACCCCCACTGGGGAGCGTTTTCTCACTTTCTCTCTTTTCTCTCCCTCTGTCTCTTTCGGATAAGCATACATGCCCTATTGTGTAAAACAATAATGAAATAAATAAAATAAAATGAAGACAGACAGACAGGCATATATAAGCTCTTGAGAGTTGATGCCTTATGTCACCCTGGGACTCTGCAGAGTTCCCACCAAGAAGATCCTCCCTTTTTTTTTGGAGAGGTTTTCGCTATAGGGCGCGTGCGCTCGCCAGACAGACAGAGAGAGACATAGAGACAGAAAGCAAGAAATCACCCCCCAGGGGGGATGGTCACGCCGCAATCCCTTCTCCTCCATTCTCCTCTCGGGATCTTGGGCACGCATGCACACGCGCCCGGCGTGAGTTTTAAGCCACTGGGTCCGAGACGCGAACCACGGTCAACTACGTGGGAGTCCAGCGACATAGCCATTACGCTAACTGCTGGTTCCCAATATCCTCCCTTTGACCCTGGGCCTGCAAAACCATGAGATAAATAAGCCTATTCTTGCCATAGGGTGGGCACCGCCACGCCCCAAGAAGCCTATTCTTTATGAATCACCTAGACTCAAATATTTTTTCACTAACAACAGAGAACAGACAAAAACAGGAGCCCCATGGGGTCTCAGGTCTTGGGGATCATGGTGGTGGGAGTTAGTGGGAAAGCCTGGACCACCAGTAGAAAAGACATCAATCATTGGTGGAGGTGACAGAGCATATGAGGGTCTGTATCACTCTTCTTTCAACCCCTGCAATGGCTGCTTGTCTCACTCACAGTATGAGGCAGAGTCCTCTAGGACCTGCAAGGACCCACATGATCTGGACCCTACGACTCATTTGCTCTCTTCCCTATTCTTGCTCCTTCCAGCTACTCTGGTCTCCTTACAGTTCTTCAGTCACACACTGGGCCGCAGGACCTTTGCACTGCCTTTTGCCTCCACCTGGCACTCTGCCCCAGATAACAAGTGCCTTGATTGCTCACTTCCCTCAGGCTCACATGTTGCTTCTCACTGAGGTTCACTTCAGTCTTCCTATTTAAAATGGGAACTCAACCCAACCCTGGAACTCCTGACCTTCTAAAGACATTTACTGCTTCATTTTTGTTCTTTCTATAGTACTCCTCACCTACCACCATCCCATCCTATATAATTTTCACAGACACACACATATTTTATTTTATTCTTCATTGTCTCCCTCCTCTGGTAGAATGGAAGTTTTGGCAGGGAAGGAAGCTTTGTTTGTTTGTCTCACAGTGCCTAGAACAGCTAGGGACACTTCATCAGTGCTTGAAGAGTATGCATTGGGACAAGGTGATTGCATGGTTGGCAGAGTGCTAGACTCCCGCATGGCCGATCACCATTAGAGTCTTGCACCTGGCAGCTTGCTTTCTCATCTTCCCTCTATCTCTCTCTGCCCTATAGCAGATTTAAATAATAATAATAATCATAGGGGCCAGCAGGTAGCATGATGATTAAAACACTGGACTCCCACATGGTTGACCATTTGATTCCCAGATCTGGCATTTCACTTTCACTTTCCCTCTCTCTTTCTCTATCTCTGGTGAGCACATGTATCCTATAGCTAATCTAAAATAATATAATAAATAAAATTAAATAACTAATTATTTCTTTTCATTTTTTTTCAAAGGAGTGCTTGTTTGTTTTGTTTCATAGAAAGATGTTTGGTATAGGGCACATTTGCTCACCAGGAAGACAGAAAGCAAGAAATCACCTCCCACCCCACTTAGGGGATGGCCACATGGCAATCCCTCCTCCTCCACTCTCCTCTCAGGATTTTGGGCTGACATGCACATGTGACTGGTGTGACTTTTAAACTGCCAGGTCTGGAACTGAAACTGCAATGGACTACATGGGAGTCCAGTGATGCAACCATTCCACCAGCTGCTGGTCCATAAATAATTCTTTTTAAAATAAAAAGAAAGAGTATGTATTGACAGATCAGCCTGGGGTCTGGTGGTTAGAGGAGCCAGATCCCATATAGCCTACCTCAGAACAAACCCCAGCCCCAGGTGGCTGGGTGCATGTATGCCCCACATCCTTAACAGAATGGAAAAATGAAGGACAAGGGTTTGTGGTGTGACAATATCCTATTGGAGAGTATTTTAACGTTTTCTCACTCTGTCTCTGGTGTTTGCATGAACACTCTAGGAAAAAAAAAAAGAATGAATAAATGAAAGACTCGCTCACCTTTAGGGTTCTTGTGCACATGCTTCGGGGGAGCCCTGAACTCCAGACTTTGGCTCTCAGTCTTGTCAGGTATAGACGGCTCTGAACAGAGTTCCTGGGAACACTCTGGTAGCAGGTAGTGACATTACAGTGGGGAAATCAAGGCTCATTTTCGCTTTTCCCCCATTTTCTCCTGAAGACTCACTTTTCCTTCCCATTCCCTCTGTGAGATACTCACCACAGTCCTCATATATGGTGTCCAGAGAGCAGAGAAGGAGGCCTGGGGTGGGGAAGGCTCCCAGTGTGATGGGGATAGAGGGAAGGGTCATAGTTGGCTCAGGATTTCCTCTTGGGTTTCAGGAAGGATCCACAGTGGCAAGGACATGTGAGGGCCACATGGATTTTCTTTCCTTTTTTTTTTTTTTTTTAAAAAAAAAAGTTTATTAATTCCATGAGGGAAAAAGTCAGACTTACAGACTCCCCACAGGTACTCCATCATGATCCAGACCTGCTGTGGATCATCATACCACCACCCCTATCACCAGCACACATGTGACCAGCATACTCAGGCAGCTCTCCACACTTGAACCAGGAACCTCCCCATGAAGAGTATTATGTTCTACCAATCCCTCCAGCCCCAAATCACCCGTGCTGTTTTCTCTTTTTTTTTTTTGAAAGATATTTTTCTCTAACTTTTTAAAGTAATTATTTATTTATTTCATTCAATTTTTAATTTTTAAAAAAATTTAACCAGGGAGGGACCAGCAGTTAGCGTAATGGTTATGTCGTTGGACTCCCACGTACTCGACTGCGGTTCGAGTCCCAGACCCAGCGGCTTAAAACTCACGCCGGGTGCGGGAGAATGGAGAATGGAGAAGGGACTGCGGTGTGGCCATCCCCCCTGGGGGGTGATTTCTCGCTTTCTGTCTCTTTGTCTCTCTCTGTCTTTGTGGCAAGCGCACGCACCCTATAGCAAAAACCTCTCCAAAAAAAGAAGAAAAGATTTAACCAGGGAGAGAGACAGAGAGACTGAGAAACGGTAAGTGAGAAAGCAAGCTGCCATGTCTGGGACTCAGTCGTTGATCTGCCATGTGGAAATCCAGCACCTTAACCACCATGCTACCTGCTGACCCTGAGAGAGATTTTTTTTTTTAAATAGGGTGCATGTGCTTACCACAGAGACAAATAAAGAGAAATCACATACACATGTGCCTGGTATGAGTTTCAAGCCTCTAGGTCTGGGACTCAAACCATGGTCGACCATGGGGGAGTTCAGCCTCATGACCATTACACCATGTACTGGCCTCACTGGGTGTTTCTGGAGGAGACAAACTCAGGGAGGAAGCTTGGAGTAGCTGGTGGGTGGGGTGGCACTGGTTGTTGAGGAAAAGGGAAAGGCAGAACATCGGGGTTCAGATGGGTTTAGGAGGCCAACTGGGTCCAGGCATTGGGGGATCATGGTGGGTGTGGGAAGAGGAAGCGATGGATATAATCTGAAACATGTACATGCTGCCCATTGCTCAGGGGCGAAGCCGTTTAGAAGGAGAGCAGAGTCCAGCCTGAGGCCTCCTCTCTACCACAGCCTGGTCTTCCTCCTTCTCCAGAACACACCTCTTGAGCTGGGTGATGTGCAACAAACAGAGGGGAGTGAGCAGAGGGGTGGGAGGCATAGAGCACAGAGCACGCACACTCACACCCCCCTACTCAGCTCTGCCTGCAAGTCAGGGCACCCAGAGCATGCAAGGAAGCAGAGGGGGTTCTGGTTTCTGGCTTCTTAGCACTGTGGGAGGAGGCAGAGGTGAAGAATCTGGGCAGGGACTGACCTTGGCTTTGTGGAAGTGCTGCCTTTGGATGAGCCTGCTTAGCTCTTCAGTCTCCTTCATGAGCCCCACCTCTTTCCTGCAAGGCTCACTTGTCAGGGTAAAGGGAGGAGAGTCACTTCCCATTGGCCATCCCCTACCTCCATCCATCTCTTCCCACTTTGTTTTGTCACCTCTTGCAGCCCCAGCTTTCTTCCTGCACACCTTGCCAGTAGCATCCAAAGTCTTACGGGCATTCACCTGCCAGCTGGACCCCTCCCCTGTTTAGCACAGGATATGATGGGGATGAAGAGGAAACAGGACTCTGAGTCATAGCTCAGAGGACTTTGCCTGGCTTGGTGACATGCTAAGTTTGGGTTTCCCTGAACTAGGGAACGGAGGACAAGAGATCTCACCACTCACCACCTGCACAACCCTGTGCAAGTCTTGCAGCCACTCTAAGCCTCAACTTCCCATCTTTAAAATGGGGCAATGCCCACCTTCCATATCAATAGTATTCTTGTGAGGATTGCAAGATGTAATGTATGTCAGTGCTTAGCATAAGTTGGCAGGTAGTAAATGCTGAAGAGAGAGTTGTTATTATTTTAAAAAACATTAACCACAAGTATAATAAGGCAGAGTAAATGCTGTAGAGAGGTTTATTATTGACATTATTTTTAAAATTATTTACCTCAGGGACCAGCAGTTAGTGTAAAGTCTATGTCTCTGGACTCCCATGTAGTTGACAGCGGTTCAAGTCCCGGACCTGGTGGCTTACAATTCACGCTGGGTACATGTGCATGTGTGCTCGAGATCCCCAGAGGAGAATGGAGAAGAGATTGTGGCATGGCCATCCCCCTGGGGGGTGATTTCTCACTTTCTGTCTCTCTGTCTCTCTCTGTCTTTCTGATGAGCACACGCGCCCTATAGCAAAAATCTCTCTCTCTCTCTCTCCTCTCTCTCTCTCTCTCTCTCTCTCTCTCTCTCTCTCTCTCTCTCTATATATATATATATATATATATATATATATATATATATATTAGCCACAAGTATAATAAGACAGAGAAGTTAAGAGTGATTGAACTTTAATATTGTATTTATTAGTTATTTCTTTGTGACCCAGAATAAATTATCTCACCTACGCCTCAGTTGTCTCAATTATGCAGTAAGGTAAATAATGGTCCCTGGGGCCGGTAGGTGGCATGGTGGTTAAGGACACTGGACTCCCCCATGGTCGACTGTGGTTCGAGTCCCGGACCTGGCGGCTTGCTTTCTCACTCTCTCTCTCTTGCTCACTCTGTCTCTCCCTGGTCAAATTAAAAAATAAAGTTACATAGAATAATTCTTTGAAAAAAAATAAATAATGGTCCCTATTGGGGCTGGCAGTTAGCATGATATATCAGGGCACTGGACTCCACTTGGCCAACAGTGGTTCAAGTCTCAGACCTGACGGCCTGCTTTCTCACATTCTCGCTCTCTTACTCTGTTCCACTCTGGTCAAAATTAAAAAGAAAGAAAGAAAGAGAGAGAGAAAGAAAGAAAGAAAGAAAGAAAGAAAGAAAGAAAATTAAATAAAGTAATTATTTAAAAGAAAAGAAGCTTCATATCTTCACACAGTTGTCGGTAACTTTTAACAGGTATATGAGGCCAATGGCTGAATTAGTCCTTAAGTCATTTGGATCCCTCCTGGGCTACAGGGAAGTTCCAGTCTTGGATCTTGTTTTTTGAAACACAAAACATGCTGGATGTGTGTGGTGATTCCCTGCCCATAATCCTGAGATGAGTAATAGAGAACACACTGTAGCATAGCTATACACACTGTAGTATAGCTGTCTCTGCCTCCGGTGGGGCTGTACTTTCTCTCTGACTCCCTCTCTTTAAAAAAAATAATAATAATTTACGTCTTTAATTACATTTGCTATTATTATTATTTTTCGATTTGACCAGAGAGAGAAAAGGAAAGAAAGCAAGCAACCAGATCTGGTCTGGAACCAGTCAGCCATGTGGGAGTCCAGCACCTCGACCACCATACCACCTGCTATGCCCTCTGTCCCTTTTTCTGTGTATGTACCCAGCAAGTGTATGAGCCCTGTAATAAGGAAACAAAACAAAAAACACCATTTGACCAGAAAAACTAAAGCCACATGTTACAAACATCTTCATCAGCAATAACTATATGAACGATTTTTCTATCAGATTATCAATCTCTGAAATCTCATCATTGTGGTTCCCAGGGCTGCCAAGAATTGAGCCTGTGATTCTGGCTCGTGATATGTCAGATCGTCAAAAAGTTCGCTGAAAAAACAGATTATGAAAAACCTATGCATGGTCAAATATGGTAGATTTATTGCTGAGTGAAGCAAGCCAGGCTATGAAAGAAAGACATTGTATGTATCCACTTAATATATACTGACTACCCCCATTCTATAGTAGAGATTGAAATATTGGAAGGCATAAAAGCACTAAAAATAATTACGGATATTGAAGACAGTGTGGAATAGGATGGGAGAAGGGATGAGTATAGAGAAGAATAGTGTGAGAACAAATAAAGAGGCATGACATTTGTGGGACACAGATGGTTTATTACCTGTTGATGATAATATGTACAGTATTCGCAACCGGGATTGGTCTGAGAAGTATTTCATGTTAGGTAAATTCTCTTTACAAGCCAAATGATACATAGTGATTGAATGTTTAAAACTGAAAAGTTACTTGATGATAATTATGTGAATAGTAAAGTCTTTGTCTTGATAAATATGCATGTGCTGGAAAAAGAAATGTTATGCACTGTAAAGACATAGGTGATTAAACATAATATAAAAAATATAATAATAAAATTTTTTAAATTAAAAGAAGGCTCCAGGCCAAGGCCATCTGTTTTAAGACCAATCAGGGCCTTTGTTGTCACATTCTGTGGCTCACATTCCATGGGAACAACAGGCCTAGGAAGCCCAGGAGCTAAGTCAATATTGTAGAGAACTGGAGGCATATATTTCTGCCTGCAAAGTTCCCCGGGGCCCAGGTGTGGAGTGCCAGATTCCACATCTGGATCCTGTTGCTCTCCCAGAATAACCCTTGCTGCTTGGAGAAGGGTGTTATCCCAAATGAAAAACCAGCCTTCATTTTTCATTTCTTCTCAAACAGAGCATGACTCTCCAGGGGCAGGAGAACGTGCCAGGCTGGAGCATTTTCATACCCCAGGGTGGCCAGGATCTCTCTCTGGGCCAGGAGGAGAAATGAGAAACCCAATTGCAAAGGAATTCCCAGCTTAACGGGCTCCTACGCACACACTGATCATCACGGAAGTTATTAAAAGAAAACTCCCCATTCAGGCTCCGGGCCTTTTGCAGACATGGAAAAGATAGTGATTTTTCCCTCAACCCTCAATGTGGCAGAGACGAAGCTGGGTCAGAGGAACCCCAGACTTTCTGGAAATCAATGCCTGAAAGTTTTCCACCACAGCACAATGGTTGATTGATTATTCTTCCCCAAACGCTAAACCTTGAAATACGAGGTTTAATAATAGTAAGTAGGAACTTCCAAACTCAAGACTTTTTCCTCCACTTCCTGCCACCCATTCCTTTCTTATTCTAATACTAGTTTCATTGCTTCCAATTACAATTTCTACTTTTGGCAAAACAAACAAACAATAACAAACAAACAAACAAAAAACCCCTATGCATGGATTTCAAATAAATGTTTTTATTTTGTGCCTCCAAATAAACTCATAATTGAATTCCCTTAATTTTAAAGAGTCCCTTCCTATCTGAGCCAATCTACATCCATTCAGAGTTATTCCCTGGCACTTTTTCTTTTTCTTTTCTTTTCTTTTCTTTTCTTTTTTTTCTTTTTTTTCTTTTCTTTTCTTTTCTTTTCCTTTTTTTTTTAAAATGTAAGCAGAGTGCCAAGAGACTTCCAGCTCCGGCTCCAGCACAGTCTGAAAGAATGAGCAACGCGTTTCCACCTGTCCTTTCTGTAACTCCTGTCTGGGTTTACATACAGGCTGGGGCATGATGCTGAGCCAACGGAACCAACTACGTCCAAGTCAGGCATTTCACAGGCGAACAGACTTGGAAATTCTTTGCGTGAGCCACGAAACGTTAAGCAGCAAGGGATAGTGGCAGGAGGAGCTTCCAGGGAAGGCAATAGCATCTTGGAATAAGTGCTATTTCCATTCCTCAATTCCTGCTCCTTAGCTGAAGTACTTCGGGGTATGTGTGCCTGATGTCACAGCCTTGCTTTCAATAGGGATAAAAGAGGAACAATTACCGTGCCGGCAGGTGGCATGAAGGTTGAGGTGGCTGGATCTCACATGGCTAAACGACTGTGGTTTGAGTCCTGAACAGTGTTTTTGCTTTTTCCCTCCCACTTTTTCACCTCCACATCTACAACCTTTTTAAAACTTCGCATACCAGATGTTTCGCAACGTATGGAGCCCTCGCGTTCCCCCCGGAGGGAGATATCTTTTCTCGCTCTCTACCTATCTCGCTCTACAGTCACCACCACATCTCAAAACACTACCACCTGCACGCTCCATACAGTGCACAACTCAACCCGAACATCAAGTTTCAGCTTCAAACTCAGCGCAACACCCCCTGCCCACGAATTCTCTCTTTATTCCCCCCTCTAAGTTCTTCGGTCCTTCACCAGCGTCGAAGAATCCGGGAGCCTCCCACACAACTCAACAGCAGCCTCCCTAGTGTACCACCGGGCCACCATCAAACACTGCTTCTATGCTAGTGCTACAGGTGCGTGCAGGGATCCTAGGAAAATTCCAGTTCTTCCTCCGGTATTCCATAGCCAAGCTCAGCGGTAAACATGCGAGGAGAATCAAAGCGGGGGAAAAAAAAAAAAAGAAATAATAAAAAGAAAGGATAAGTGAGAGAATAATCTTCCAGGTCTGGGACTCAAACCAGTCAGCCATAGTGGAATCCAGTACCTTAACCACCACACCACCTGCTGGCCCTGAGTGATATTATTTCTATAGGGTACATGTGCTCTAAACAGAGTCAAATAAAGAAAAAGCACATACACATGTACCAGGTGTGAGTTTCAAGACTCTAGGTCTGGGACTCAAACCATGGTCGACTATGAGGGAGTTCAGCCTCATGACCGTTACACCGTGTGCTGGCCTCACTATGGGTGTTTGTCAAGGAGACACAACTCACAGGGAGGAAGCTTGTAGTAGCCAATGAGTAGGGCAGCCCTGGTGGCTACTGAAAAGGGAAAGGCAGAACATTGGGGATTCAGATGGTCTAGGAGGCCAGCAAGGTCCAGGCGTTGGGGGATCATGGTGGGTGTGGGAAGAGGAAGTGATGGACATAGTCAAGAACATGTAGGTGCTGCCCACTGCTCAGGGGAGAAGCCGTTAAGAAAGAGAGCAGGGGTCCAGCTGGAGGCCTCCTCTCCACCCCAGCCTGGGCTCCCTCCTTCTCTAGGACACACCTCTTGGGCCAGGTGATGAGCAGCAGGTCATTAAAGAACAGCAGGCAGAGGGAGTGAGCAGAGGGGTGGGAGGCATAGAGCACAGAGCACACACCCTCCCTTGCTCAGTTCTGCCTGCAAGTCAGGGCACCCAGAGCATGCAAGGAAGCAGAGGGGGTTCTGGCTTCTGGCTTCTTAGCACTGTGAGAGGAGGCAAAGGTGAAGAATCTGGGAAGGGACTGACCTTGGCTTTGTGGAAGTGCTGCCTTTGGGTGAGCCTGCTTAGCTCTTCAGTCTCCTTCATGAGCCCCACCTCTTTCCTGCAAGGCTCAGTTGTCAAGGTAAAGGGAGGAGAGTCACCTCCCATTGGCCATCTCCTACCTCCATCCATCTCTTCCCACCTGCTGCCTTGTCATCTCTCCCAGCCCCAGGTTCCCTTCTGCACACCTTGCTGATAGCATCCAGAGCCTTATGGGCATTCACCTGCCAACTGGACTCCTCCCGTTTAGTATAGGCTATGGTAGGGATGAAGAGGAAAGGGGACTCTGAGTTCCTGGGATTCAGAGGGGCCACAGCTCAGAGAATCCTGACCTTCTTGCTGAAATGCTCAGTTCCCTATACTGGGGAACCAAGAAGAGACTTCACCACTCACCACCTGCACAGCCCTGTGCAAGTCTTGCAGCCACTCTAAACCTCAACTTCCCATCTTTAAAATGGGGGCAATGCCCACCTTCCATATCAATAGTATTCTTGTGAGGATTGCAAGAGGTAATGTATGCCAGTCCTTAGCATAAGTTGGCAGATGGTAAATGTTGAAGAGAGAGTTGTTATTATTTTAAAAATTATTAACCACTAGTATAATAAGACAGAGAAGTTAAGAGTGATTGGACTTTAATATGGTATTTATTAGTCATTTCTTTGTGCCCTGGGATAAGTTATCTCACCTACACCTCAGTTGTCTCAATTATGCAGTAAGGTAAATAATGGTCCCTATTGGGGGCTGGCAGGTGGTATGATGTATAAGGGCACTGGACTCCCACCCGGTCAACCATGGTTTGAATCCCAGACCTTGTCGCCTGCTTTTTCAGGTTCTTGTTTTGTCCCTCTCTGGTCAAAATTAAAAATAAATACATAGGGACCAGTAGTTAGCTTAATGGCTATGTCGCTGGACATAGTCCCATGTAGTTGACTGCGGTTCGAGTCCTGGACCCAGTGGCTTAAACTCATGCCAGGTGCGTGTGCATGCATGCACCCAAGATCTGGAGAGGAGAATGGAGGAAAAGGGATTGCGGTGTCGCCATTCCCCCTGGGGAGTGATTTCTCGCTTTCTGTCTCTCTCTGTCTTTCTGGTGAGCGCACGCGCCCTATAGCAAAAAAAACCTCTCCAAAAAAATTTTTTTTAATTTAAAAAAATGAATAAAGCAATTAAATTAAATAATTCTTTAAAAGAAAAGAAGCTTTGGAACCAGCAGTTGATATAACGGGTATGTCACTGGGCTCCCATGTATTTGACTACGGTTCGAGTCCCGGAACCAGTGGCTTAAACTCACGCCGGGCACCTGTGCGTGCGTGCTCAAGATCCCCAGAGTAAAACAGAAAAGAAGGGATTGTGGCCTGGCCACCCCCCCCCCCCCCCCCCCGGAGTGATTTCTCACTTTCTGTCTCTTTCTGAAGAGCGCACGTGCCCTATAGCAAAAAAACTCTTAAAAAAATAAGTGAAAAAACACAGATTATGAAAACCTATACATGGTCAAATATGGAAGATTTATTGCTAAGCGAAGCAAGCCAGGCTATGAAAGAAAGATATTGTATATACCCACTTAATACATACCGAGATCCCTACTCTATGGGGTAGGGGGAGAAGAGAAGAGTATAGAGAAGGATAACATGAGAACTAATAAAAGGCATGACATTTGTGGGACACAGAAATGGTTTATTATCTGTTGATGATAACACGAATAGTATTCTCAACTGGACTGGTCTGAGAAGTATTTCATGTTAGGTAAATTTTCTTTATAAGCCAAATGATATATAGTGATTAGATGTTTTTTAAAAAATTAGAATAAAGAATAATAATCTGGAAAAAATGAAAAGCTGTTTGATGATGATGATGTGGATAGTAATGTCTTTGTCTTGACTGATATGCATGGTAATCGTGCTGGAAAAAGAAATGTTATACACTGTAAAGGTATATGTATAGGGCCAGAGGGGGCATGGTGATCAAGGGTGCTTGACTCTCAATTGGCCGAGCACAGTTTGAGTCCCAGACCTGGCGACTTACTTTCTCATTTTCTCTTTCTCCCCCAGAATATTAAAATAAATAAATAAATAAAAACATAAATGAAATTTTAAAAAGATATATGGGATTAAATGTAATATAACAAAGTACAATAATAAAGTTTAAAAAAAGAGAAAGAAGGCTCCAGGTCAAAAACATGTCTTAAGGCCAATCAGGACCTTTGTTGTCACTTTCTATGACTCACATTCTGTGGGAACAACAGGCCTGTGAAGCTCAGGAGCTCGTCCATGCCACCCATGACCTAAGTGATGGTCCTTTTTGAACACATGGAACACATAGTGATTCTTCTCTTAACATGCCAGGTTTAAATCTGGATCAGAGGAATCCCAGACTTTCTGGAAATCAATGCCTGAATGTTTTCTACAAAAACACAATGACCGACTATTCCTCCCGAAACGCTAAACCTTGAAATATGAAGTGTAATAAGGGTAAGTGAAAACTCTACAAACTCAGTACTTTTTCCTCCACTTTCTGCCACCTGTTCCTTTCTTATTCTACTACTATTTTCATTGTTTCCAATTAAAATTTATACTTTTGGCCTAATAAAGACAAAATAAAAACAAAAAACAAAAAACCTACGCATGGATTTGAAATTTTGTGCCCCCAAATAAATGGATAATTTCACAATTGAATCCCTTAATTTATAAAAAGTCCCCTCCTATCTGATCCAATCTACATCCATTCAGAGTTCTTCCCTGGTTTGTGTGTTTGTGTGTGTGTGTGTGTGTGTGTGTGTGTGTGTGTGTGTTTAACTGAATCCGAGTGCCAAGTAGTGTTGAAGCTACTGTGATTTGTTGGGAGACTGTGGATCCAGCTCCAGCTCCAATTTAGGTGTGAGAAAATAACGCCTTTCCACCTGACCATTTTGTAACCCTAATCTGGGTTTACATACTGGCCAAGGCGTGAAGCTGAGCCAACGGAACCAACTTCCCCAAAGTTCACAGGGGGCAGACTTGGAAATTTATGGTGTGAGCCACGAAATATAAGCGCAAGGGATAGCAAAGAGAGGAGGAGCTTGGAGGGAGGTCAATAGCACCCGGGAATGGGTGAGAATCCCGAAATCTTGTGGATTAGCTAAAACACTTCCGGGTAAGCGTGCATGAGGTCACTGGTTTTCTTTCAATAGAGATAAAGGAAAGCTAACGACTGCGCCGGCAGGTGGTGTGAAGGTTAAGGTGGCTGGATTCCCACATGGCTAACGACTGCGGTTCGAGTCCTGGAAAATGTTTTTCCTCTGGCTTCGATTTTTGCGATTCCTTCACAAACATGCAGGTTGTCCCGTGCTCTAAAACACCCTACACTTCATGAACCCAACGTATGTAGCCCTCGCGTTACTCCCCAAAGGAAGTTATCTTTTCTCGCTCTCTTTCTTTCCACCGCAACTTCCCAAAACTTAACACCAAACCTCACGCTCCACACAGCGCACAACTCAACCCAAACATCACGCTTCATTCAGCCTCAAACTCAGCCCAACACGCCCTGCCCACGCATTCTCTCTCCATTCCACCCTCCAGGTTCTTCGCTTCTTCACCAGCCTTGAAGCACCCGGAAGCCTCCCCAACACTCAGCATCAGCCTCCCCATGTACCGCCGGGCCTCCACCACACACTGCTTCAATGCTAATGCTACAGGTGCGTGCAGGGACCCTAGGAAAATTCCAGTTCTTCCTCCGATGCTCCATAGCCCAGCCCAGCGGTAAATGCACGAACCGGATCCCAGAGGATCCACCCGCTAAACGCAAGTCTCCGGACCTCGGGAGACCTGGGGCGACAGCGACATTTTAGCGGTCAATGGGATGGAGGCGGCGTCCGTGCCGGTTGTCTGGAGATTTAGAGCCAGAGTATATTTCCTAAGGATTGTGCCGTGGGGGCGTGGGAGGCGAGCACGGAAAACCGAGACTGAGCCCAGCAAGGAGCCGGGGTGAGCACCTCCTGCAGGAAGCGAGAGTCGCTGTGGGCCGCGCCCTCCAGCTTGGGCAGTTCTGTGTGTCTGGCTGAGAGCCCGAGGACTGCGGGGCGGAGGGGCGGGCCCGGCCTGGCGGGGCCAATCCCGGGACGGGGATGCTGAATGGGGCGTGGTCAGGCCCGGGAAGTGGAACTGTGTTCGGGTGGTGGAGCGCAGCGTTGGGTAGGGGCGAACCTCCGCGATTTTTGACACGTTGCTTCTAGGTCTGACCCGAGACGCTCCGGGGCTGCTGGAGGGCGGTGAAACTGTAGTTTGGAGCCGGCGTGCTGAGGACCAAGGTCGGGGGGGGCCGCAGAAGGTACAAGCCGCCAGGTACAGGTGGACCTCTCGGAGCCAAGGGAGAGCTACTCCGCACCAGGATGTTGCCCGTGGCTCTGTACTAGCCGACCTGGAGAACTGAAACCCTCAGTTACATCCATAGCTGGAGGGACATGATCTCTGAGAGAGAGGACAGAGGAGACAGAGAAACTTTCAGGAATGGCTCAGAGCAACCCCCCTGAAGGGTTCTGGGAAGGATCGCAGAGAGGGCACAGGAGGGTAGGAGGAGAGGGCCAGTACTGGCGAGCAGGCTGGGAGTTGAAGTTAAAGGAAAGGCTCCTTTCATCCACCTGTTGCTCCCAGTGGTGATTGCAACACCTCCACCCAGCAGCCGGCAGCCGGCAGCCGGCAGCTCCTCTACAGTAATGGCCAGTAAAATGGTGACGTGGAGCCCGTGCAGCGGTCAGAACTGACAGGTCAGTGCCCTGTCTTACCATCGATTTCCTGACTATGGAAGTCCTCCCATGAGGAGCAGCAGGCTGTAGTGGAGAAAGGACAGAGGGATTCAGAGAGAGAGACTCCCAACACCCAGCCCGGCTCTCCACCCTGGGCGCCCCCCCCCCCCCTTCCCTCCCCAGGCCTGGCATGCTTGGCCTTTTCTAAGCCTGTTTAATGTTCATTCCCCTCCCTCACCCACCCCCATGCGTTCCTGGACCGATGGACAGGGAATCACTGAGAGATTTCTCCCCATGTACCCTTCTACCAAGCCTGAGAGGAGGTGGAGAGGAGGTGGCAGGAGGCCACCCAGAGGGGCAGTGAGGGCACAGAGCACTGGGAGGGACCCTCTGGAGGCTGTACACGGTGTGGCAGAGGTAGATGCTGGGAAGTGAGGGAGAGAATTCAGGATCAACCAAGTTACCTTTTTTCAGTCTGCACCTGGCTTCCATCACTCTCCCCCACTTCTGTCTCCCTTACCCCATTCCATTCCTGTCTTCCCCCCACTCTCCTCGCTGTATGCACACATCCTAGAGCAGTGCCAGGCACACAGAAGGCACTCAGTAAATACGTACATTGAACTAAGCTCAGAGATGGAACTGGTCAAGAAAGGGCCATTATTGCCGGCTGACTGCCCTTTTTCTTCTTCTGGCTGCATCTTTACCCCCTGCCAGACTCTTAGCCACAGCTGGCTTTGCCCTGTTTTCTATATATTTGCAAAATTTTATTTCTGTTTGTTTTTGCTGAAAAGCATGTTTGCTTGCCACAGAGAAAGAAAAAGTGAGAAATTACCCCTGAGAGGAGATGACCGTGCCACAATTTCTCCTCCATTCTCCTTTGGGGATTTTGGCAGACACACCCATGCTTGGCGTATCTTCCTATGTTAAAACTCGAACCTACCGTCAGTCATGTGGAATCAAGCCAGCTCCACCATCATGCCTCCAGGCTGGCTCTCTAAAGTTTTATTATTTATCTTTTCCAAGAAAGAGAAAAAGAGAAAGAGAGAGAGACCCCCGGCGGTGTCACCAAATCTCGATCCAACCCAGCCTCAGCCAGCCTGGATCACAAACAGGCATAACCTAGTGTGCACAGGGAGGTCTTGGGATATGAACTGAGGACCTCCTTTCATGGATCCACCTGTGTTCCCACTGTACCCCCATTGGGACCCTACCCTGCCTTCTTCCCTGGCCTGCGTCAACCCTGACCCACAGCAGCTGTAAACTCACAGCCTCCACCCCTCAGCCGTAGATTGTGTGGTTAGTATACTCCTAGTCTCCAGGCCAGTTCCTGGAAGAGCTGACCTCTGCTCTTCACTCTTTTCCAGTCAGCCCCACCCCACTAAAAAAAAAAAAAAAAAAAAAAAAAAAAAAAAAAAAAGTACATTTGGAGACCATCTCTTCTGTAAGTACACACTCCTCTCAAGAGCTTCAGTGCAACTCCACCAAACTTTATTCCGGATTCCCAAATGTCAGGCACTGTGCCAGGGGGATGCCAAAGTTGTAAAGATGCCAAAGGCTAGACTCTCTCCCTATGAGTCTCCCACAGTTCCCGCACCTACTGCAGTGGACGTGGCAGTTTCTGTCCAAAGCAAGTAGCCACGCATGAGCTAAAGGGAAGGGGTGATGTCCTAACAAAGGGATGGCCTTGTCCCAGGCCTGGGGCCCTATACTGCAGTAACAGGCTGTGTGGCCATCTCTGCCCCTCACCTCGTACTGGCATCTGGGGACAGTGTCTCACCTGGAGGCAGATGCTCTGGGTAGCATTGGGCGGCAACAGCAGCCCTGCATTCTCTCCCCACTTTTTAGTCCCCTATTTCTATGATAGGACCTGAGTGACGGCAGGACATCCCAGGAAGCTCCCCACCCGGCAGTGATGCCGTCTCCCGCTTCTTCACCCACACCTGGGACACAGAGTGGTTCTGAAGTCCAAGACTGAGGCTGGCTGACTGGTTACTGTTCAAGCCAAGGAATCTGCAGGCAGGGATCATGGAAAACAGTGGACTTTCAGGGGTCCTGGACCCCAGTTACTGGCTGTCTTCAGTTCCTCGGACACCTCTGCCAGGCTTTCTGGCTGCTCTGTACCATCACTTTCCAACTTGTCCTGGAGACCAAGAACTCAGGGCTTTCATTCCCAGCTCTGGCCTCTGGCCTCTGGCCAAGCCACACTCAACACCCTCTATTCTGGATCTGTGACCCAGTGTAGTTCTTGGAGAGAACCCTAGGACAAAAGGGTAGATGGGAAAGAAATGGAACACCACTTGTCAGCTGAGGAGTAGAGGGACCACCATACACACACCATGCCCAGCAGAATAGCCTCTCTGAAGCATGCACACATATGCACATGTCATATTCTCACAGATACAGACTTTGGGTTTTTCTAGAAGAGAGGAACTGCTTTGAAAGAGCCAAGTAGGCACCCTTGGAAGGGTATCGAATACTTCCCACATTCAAAGGGCAGAAGTTGTTGCTGTAGCACCAAGCACGGTGACTACTTGTCTCTTGGGCCCAAGTCGATGTCTTTGGGGGTTGAGTCCCTACTCATCATGATACACTAACCCGGGATTTTATCTCCGAATTGTGTTGTCCTGGCTGTGTCTTCCTTGGCTATGAACATACAAGGGACACTCACTGACTGAAACTCAGTCAGTTCAGTTTCCAGTGGCCACTCTGTCCGAAGCTTCTGTCTCCATGGGCTACGTAGTCAAGCTGTCTTCACCTTTCTGATTGCTGTGGGCTCCAGCAGCACTGTCTCCATTGGCTGCCCTGTGCTGTAGCTCTGTCCTTGTTGGTTGCCACTAGAGGTAGTGTTTCCACTGACAGCGAATCCAGTGGATGGATGGGCTTTCTCCCCCGGTGCCATGCTGCCAGCACCCCAACCTGTGCCTCCATCTCCTCCTACATTAGGGTGAGGGAGCACTGGGGGTACCAGAAGAGGGCCCAATAGCCTTGAGGAGCCTCTGATGCTGGCGAAGGTTCTTCCTCCTTTCCTGTTCCCCTGTGACTTCACACACCAACTGAGCAGGGAAGGCCCCAGGATGCCCCTTCAGCCAGCCTAGAGAAAGAGAGACAGGAGCCCAAGTCGGGGTATGGGTAGAGGTTAGGAGGTGAGCAGATAAAGGAGACTGCTGTGGGTTCAATGTGTCCCCCTAAATTTTTCCCAGTGAAATTTGGTTTATTACAATGGTAGAAACTTGGGGTCTGCAGATGGCATACAGTTCTATCTCTGGTCTCCCGCATGGAGTCCATGGTTTGAATCCTGGGCCAAGTGGCTTGAAATTCATGTTGTGTTTGCGTATCTGCCCCAGATCTTGGGAAGAGAATGGAAGAGAAGGGATTCCATCATGGCCATCACCCCTGGGGAGTGATAATCTTGTTTTCTGTCTCTGTCTTTCTTGACTGGTGAGCGTACATGCCCTATAGCAATAATCTCTAAAACTAAATAAATACATAGATAAAAGAATAGAAACTTAATCCAACTACGAGGAGCTAGTAGGTCATGTGGTGCTTAAGGGCACTGGACTTTCACATGGCCAACCTTGGCTCAAGTCCCAGACCTGGCAGCTTGCTTTCTCAATTTCTCTTTCTCTCTCGCATACACCCTGTTTCCCTCGGTCAAGTTAAAATAAATAAAGTTAAATAAAATATTTTTTTAAAAAAATCCAACTATGAGTATGAGAGGTGGATCCTTTATAAAGTACTTAGGATTAGATAAAGTCATTAGTGTGAAACTCCTATGATTGACTCCTATAACCTTAAAAGACAGACACAGGCAGGCCAGCAGGTGGCATGGAGGTGGTAGTGCTGGATCCCACATAGCTGACTGCTTGATCGAGTCCTGGACCTGGTGGCTGAAAATCACACTAGATGCATGTGTATGCATACATCCGTAGAGGAGAATGGAAAAGAAGGAATTGTAGCATGGCCACACTCACTTCTCTCTCTCTCTTTTTCTCTTGTAAGCACACATGCCCTATAGCCAATTAAAAAAAAAAAAGACAGGCAGAGAGGCAAAGGCATATGTAAGCTCTTGACACTTTACGCCCTGTGTCATCCTAGGACTCTGCAGAGTCCTCACCAAGAAGAAGATCCTCCCTTTGACTCTGAGCCTCCAAAACCATGAAATAAATAAGCCTGTTCTTTTATTTTTATTTTTATTTTTATTTTTTTTGGGGGGGAGAGGTTTTCACTACAGGGCACACGTGCTCACCAGAAAGACAGAGAGACAGAAAGTGAGAAATCACCTCAGGGGGGATGGCCATGCCGCAATCCCTTTCTCCTCCATTCTCCTCTCGGGATCTTGAGCACACACGCGCACGTGCCCAGCGTGAGTTTAAGCTGCCAGGTCTGGCACTTGAACCACAGTCAACTAAATGGGAGTTCATCGACGTAGCCATTATGCCAACTGCTGGTCCCTCAATAAGCCTATTCTTTATAAATCATCTAGACTCAAGAATTTTCTTACTAACAACAGAAAAAAGACTAAAACAGAGGCCCCATAAGGTCTCAGGTCTTGGGGTTCATGGTGGGTGTGGGAGTTAGTTGGGGAACCTAGTAGGAAAGAGATCAGTGGGGACCAGCAGATGGCGTAATGGCTACATTGCTCTCATGTAGTTGACCGCAGTTCGAGTCCCGGACTTGGTGGCTTAAACTCATGCTAGGCGCATGTGCGTGTGCACCCAGGATCCCTGGAGGAGAATGGAGGAAAAGGGATTGTGGTGTGGCCATCCCCTTTGGGGAGTGATTTCTCGCTTTCTGTCTCTCTGTCCCTCTGTCTTTCTGGTGAGTGCATGAGCCCTATAGGAAAAACCTCTCAAAAAAAAAAAAAAAAAAAGAAAAAAAAAGAAATAAGTCAAGGTGACAGAGTATTTGAGGGTCTAGGTCACTCTCTTTCAAGCCCTGCAACAGCTTCACAGTATGAGGCAGAATTGTATAGGACCTGCAAGGACCCACATGATCTGGACCCTATTACTCATTTGTTCTCTCCCCTGTTCTTGCTCCTAGTGAGGTCCACCTCAGTCTTCCTATTTATTTATTTTTATTTTTTTTATTTTCTTTTTCTTTTTTTGGAGAGATTTTCGCTATAGGGCGTGTGCGCTCGCCAGACAGACAGAGAGAGACAGAGAGACAGAAAGCGAGAAATCACCCCCCAGGGGGGATGGCCACGCTGCAATCCCTTCTCCTCCATTCTCCTCTTGGGATCTTGGGCGCGCACGCACACGCGCCCGGCGTGAGTCCGGGACGCGAACCACGGTCAACTACGTGGGAATCCAGCGACATAGCCATTACGCTAACTGCTGGTTCCCCAGTCTTCCTATTTAAAATGGGAACTGTACCCAGCCCTGGAACTCCTGACCTTCTAAAGGAGTTTACTGTTTTATTTTTGTTCTTTCTATACCATTTCTCACCTAGCACCATCCTATACAATTTTCAGACACACAGGTATTTTGTTTTATTCTTCATTGTTTCCTTCTTCTGGTAGAATGGATACTTTAACAGGGCAGGAAGCTTTGTGTGTTTTGTTCACAGCACCTGGAACAGCCAGGGACACTTCATCTGTGCTTAGAGTATACATTGGGGCCAGCAGGTGGCATAGTTGTCAGGGCGCCAGACTCCCCTATGGTTGACCACCATTGGAATCTTTGATCTGGCAGCTTGCTTTTTCACCTTCCCTCTCTCTCTCTCTGCCCTATAGCAGATTTAAAAAATAATCATAGGGGCCCAGCAGGTAGCATGATGGTTAGGACACTGGATTCCTACATGGATGACCATAGTTTCAGTCCCAGACCTGGTGGCTCACTTTCTCATTTTTCCTCTCTCTCTCTCTGTGTTGGTGAGCACATGTGCCCTATAGCAAATTTAAAAAATAATAAAATGAATAAAATAAAATAAATAATTTAATTTTTTTAAAGGAATTTTTGTTTTGTTTTAGGAAGAAACTTTTGCGGGACCAGCAGATGGCGTGGTGGTTAAGGTGCTGGACACTCTCACAGGCCTACCACGGTTTGAGTCCTGGACCTGGTGGCTTCCTTTCTCACTTTCCCTCTCTCTCTTTCCTCCTCTGTGTCTCTCTCTGGTCAAATTAAAATAAATGAGTGACTAAATAAAATTAAATAAATAATTATAAAAAAAAAAAAAAAAAAGAAAGAAAGAGACTTTTGCTATAGGGCACGTGTGCTTGCCAGGAAGACAAAAATGAGAAGTCACCTCCCAAGGAGAATGGCCATTCCACTATCACTTCTCCATTCTCTGCAGTCCCTTCTCTTACATTCTTCTCTTGGGATATTGGGCACTCACACACATGTGCCCAGCGTGAGTTTTAAGCCACTGCACCTGGGACTCAAACCATGTTCGAATATGTTGGAGTCCAGCAACATAGCCAATCTGCCATCTGCTGGTCCCTACATAATTGTTTCTTTTTTTTTTTTTTTTTTTTTTTTTTTTGACAGATTTTTGCTATTGGGCACATGCAGTTGCTGGAGAGACAGAGGAAGATAGAGAAATAAAAAAGCAACATGGCCATACGGCAATCCCTTCTCCTCCATTTTCCTATGGAGATTTTGGGCACACACACAGAAGCACCCACCGTGAGCTTTAAACCACTAGATCCGGGACTCATACCACTGTTGGCTCCGTGGGAGTCCAGCAACATAACCATTTCACCAACTGCTGGTCCTTCTTCTTCTTTTTCTTTTTGGAGAGGTTTTTGCTATAGGGCATGTGTTCTCGCCAGAAAGAGACAGAGACAGAAAGCGAGAAATCACCCCACCCCACCCCACCCCGGGGGGATGGCCACGCCATAATCCCTTCTCTTCCATTCTCCTTTCAGGATCTTGGGCACACATGCACGACCAGCATGAGTTTAAGCCACTGGGCCCGGTACTCAAACCACAGTCAACTACATGAGAGTCCAGCAACATAGCTATTACACCATCTGCTGGTCCCCCAGTCTTCTTTTTTTTTTTTTTAAGAAGAATTTTATTTAACTTTATGTATGTATTTATTTTAATTTGACCAGAGAGGGACAGAGTGAGAGAGCAGGAGGGAGAGAGAGTGAGTCAGGTCTGGGACTAGAACCACAGTCGGCTATGTGGGAATCCTGCGCCCTCAACCACCATGCCACCCGCCGTCCTCCCCCAGATAATTATTTTAAAAATAGAAAGAGTATGTATTGACAGACTAGCCTGGGGTCCGGTAGTTATAGGAGCCAGATCTCACAAAGCCTACCTCAGATCAAACCCCAGCCCTAGGTGGTTGGGTGAATGTGCCTGTGTGCCCCATATCCGTAACAGGATGGAAAAATGGAGGAGAAGGGTCTGTGGTGTGACAACGTCCTGTTGGGGCATATTTTCATGTTTTCTCCCTCTTTCTCTGTCTCTGGTGACTACATGTACCCTCTGGGGGGAGGGAAGAATATATGAAAGACTCTCTCACCTTCAGGGTTCTTGTGCAGATGCTTGAGGGGGGCACTGGACTCCAGACTTCGGCTCTCAGTTTTGTCAGGTGTAGACGGCTCTGAACACAGTTCCTGAGAACACTCTGGTAGCAGGTGATGACATTATAGTGGGGGGATCAAGGCACATTTATGTGACCAGCATACTCAGGCAGCTCTCCACACTTGAACCCGGAACCTCCCCATGCAGAGTATTATGTTCTACCCCATATTCTCCTGAAGACTCACTTTTCTTTCCCTCTCCCTCTGTGAGATACTCACCACAGTCCTCATATATGGTGTCGGGGGAGCAGGGAAGGGGGCCTGGGGTGGGGAAGGCGCCCAGCCAGCGCTGCATGTCTGACCTGATGGGGATAGAGGGAGGGATCAGAGTTGCCCCAGGAGATCCTCTTGGGGTTGAGGCAGGGTCCACAGAGGAGAGGTAATATGAGGGTCTCATGGCTTTTCTTTCCTCCTCCTCCTCCTCCTCCTTCCTCTTTGTCTTTCTTCTTGCTTTTTTCTTTTTTTGGGGGGGAGAGGTTTTTGCTATAGGGCACGTGCGCTTGCCAGACAGAGACAGAGAGATAGAAAGCGAGAAATCACCCCCCAGGGGGACGGCCACGCCGCAATCCCTTCTCCATTCTCCTCTTGGTATCTTGGGCACGCATGCACACGCGCCCGGCATGAGTTAAGCCACCGGGTCCGGGACTCGAACCACGAGTCCATGGGAGTCCAGAGACATAGCCATTACGCTAACTGCTGGTCCCTGTTTGTTTTTTGTTTTAAAATTTATTTCTTCCATGAGGGAGACAGTCAGACATACAACATCCCCACAGGGACTCCATGCCATGACCCACCCCCTCTCATCCCCTCTCACCCCTCCTCATCCCCCCTCCCCATGCCTCACCAACCCCCCATCACAGCCCACATATGACCAGCATACTCAGACAGCTCTCCACACTTGAACCCGGAACCTTCCCATTCAGAGTATTATGTCCTACTAACGTTAGCCCCCTAACTCATCCCCCTGGTTTTGTTTTTTGTTTGTTTTTGAGAGAGATTTTTCTATAGGGTGCATGTGCTCTCCAAAAGACAAAGAAAGAAAAAGCACGCACACACGTGACAAGTATGTTTCAAGCTTCCAGGTCCGGGAATTAAACCAGGGGATGTGACCATTATGGCACAAGCTGGCCCCACTGAAGGAGACACAACTCACAGGGAGGAAGCTTGGAGTAGCCGGTGGGTGGGTCGACCCTGGTGGTTGCTAAGAAGAGAAAGGCGGAATGTAGGGGGTCCAGATGGGTCCGGAACCTGCTGGGCTTGGACCAGGGAGCGATGGGCGTAGTCCAGAACCTGTAGTCGCTGCCCACTGCCCAGGGAAGAGGCCATTCAGAAGGAGAGCAGGGATCCAGCAGAGGCCTCCTCTCAACCCCAGCCTGGACTCTCTCCTTCCCTCCCCAGGACCCACCTCTTGGGCTGGGTGATGAGCAGCAGATCACTAAAGAGCAGCAGGCAGAGGGGAGTGAAGCGGGGGCGGGAGGTAAAGAGAACGCCCCCTCTCCGGCACCCTAGCTCAGTCAGCTCCCCCTGCAATTCCAGACGCCTGGACCACGAGACCAGGGGTAGAGCCTGCGAGAAAGCAGAGAAGATTCGGTCTTCTGGCTTCATAGTATTGCAGGGAGAGGCAAGGTGAGGGGTCTGGGCAAGGACTTACCTTCACTTTGTGGAATCGCAGCCTTTGGGTGAGTCGGATCAGCTCCTCAGTCTGCTTCATGCGCCCCACCTCAGCGCTGCATCTCTCAATGATCTGGATAAGGGGAGCCGCATCACCTTCCAGCAGCCAGCCCCTGTTTCTGTCCATCTCTCTCTACCTACTGCCTTGTCACCTCTCTGAGCCCCAGCTTCCCTCCTGCCTACCTTGCTCACAGCATTCAGGGCCTTCTGGGCATTCTCCTGGCGGCTGGACCCCTCCTCTGTCTGGTGCAGGATATTCTGGGGATGAAGAGGAAGAGGGATTCTGAGGTCCTAGGATTCAAAAGGACCACAGCTCAGAGGACCCTGCCTGGCTCTGTGAAAAGTTCAGTTTGGCATTCCCAGGACTGAGGGACCAGCCTCCATAAGGCCAGGAGATCAGTAGTATTATTGTGAGGATTCAAGGAGATAATGTATGTTGAGTGCTTAACATAAGTTGTCACCTAGTAAATGCTGAGAAGAGGGTTTAGGTGTTGTTTGTTTGTATTTATTTATTTATTTATTTATTTATTTATTTATTTATTTATTTATATTTTTGGGATTTTTTTACTATAGGGTGTGTGAGTTCTCCAGAGAGACAGAGAGAGGGAACGTGAGAAATCACCCCCCGGGAGAATGACTACACAACAACCTCTTCTCTTCTATTCTCTTTCTGGGATTTTGGGCACACACGCACACATGCCTGGCATGGGTTTCTAGCTGTCCAGGATTCAAACTGTAGTCCGCCCTGTGGGAGTTCAACACCTTAACACCATGCCACCTGCTGGCCCCAAAAACAGATTTTTTAAAAATAAGGGCCGCAAGTGGTGTGGTGTTTAAAGGTGTTGGAATCCCACATGGACAACCATGGTTCCAGTCCTGAACCTGGCTGCTTGCTCTCTCACTTTCCCTTTCTTTCTCTCTCTGTCTCTATCTGGTCAAATTAAATAATAATATTAAAACAAATAGAATTAATTAAATAAATACATTTTAAAGAATTATTTTAACTTTATTATTTCAATTTTACCAGAAAGAGACAGAACGAGAAAGAGAGAGAAAGTGAGAAAGGAAGTCACCAGGTCTGGGACTCGAACCATGGTTATCCATGTGAGAGTCCAGTGCCCTTAACTGGCATGCCACCTCCAAGACCCCCCCCTTTTTAAAGATTTATTTATTTATTTAATTCCAATTGTTTTGTTATTATTATTATTTTTAATTTGACCAGAGAGAGAGAGAAAGGTCAAATGAGAAAGCAAGCCACCAGGTCCAGGATTCAAACTGTGGTCAGCCATGTGGGAATCCAGCACCTTAACCACCAGCCACCTGCTGGTCCCAATAAATAATTCTTTACAAGTAAATAAGTTTTGCAGGAACAGCAGATGGTGTAATGGTTACATTATTGGACTCCCATGTAGTCGATCATGATTCAAGTCCTGGCACCAGAGGCTTAAAACTCATGCCAGGCATGTGTGTGTGCATGCCCAAAATCCCTAAAGGAGACTGGAGGAGAAGGGATTGCAGCATGGCCATCCTTCCTGGGAGGTGATTTCTCACTGTCTATCTCTCTGTTTCTATCTCTCCAGAAAGTGCACCACCCTATAGCAAAAACCTCCCTAAAATAAATAAATAAATACATAAATTTTGTGGGGGCGGCAGGTGCTATAGTGGTTAGAGGTGTTGGATTCCCACATGGCCAACTGCAGTTCAAGTCCTGGATCTAGCGGCTTGCTTTCTCACGTTCCTCCTCTCTCTCTGTCTTTCTCTGATCAAATTAAAATAATAATAAAAAATAAAGTTAAATTTTAAAAATTATTAAATAAATAAATAAATTCTGCTGTAGGACCTGTGCACTAGAAAGAGAGAACCAGAGAGACAGAGAGGGAAAAATAGAACATCACCTAGGAGGGATGGCCATGCCATGATCTTGTCTCTTTCATTCATTACTCGGCATTTTGGACACACCCACATGTGTCCTGCATGTTTTCCAAGCTCCCTGATCTGGCAGCTTGCTTTCTTACTTTCACTCTTTCTCTCTCTCTGTCTCCCTTTTTCTCTCTTTGGTGAATACATGTGCCCTATAGCAAATTTTTGCAATAATAATAATAAATACAAATAAATAGGAACCAGCAGATGTCCTAATGGTTATGTCACTAGACTCCCACATGGCCAACTGTGGTTCAATGCCCAGACCCGGCAACTTGAAACTCATGCCAGGTGCATGTGCATGTGTGCCCAAAATCCTGAGAAGAGAATGGAAGAGAAGGCATGTGGCATGGCCATCATCCCCGCCCCCCCCCCCCGGGGAGGGGGTTATTTCTCATTTTCTGTCTGTCTCTCTAGCAAGTATATGTGCCCTATAGCAAAATCTATCTATAAATAAATAAATAATTCTTAACAAAATTTTTAAAAATCTGTTTATGTGCCATGGCCCTTTAGATTACCACCATTTGAATAGCTTCATGTCTTTTTTTAAAATCTTCTAGAAGGGTGCATATGCTCACAAGAGAGACACAGAGAAACAGAGAAAGTGAAAAAGCACCACCTTATTGGGCATGGTCAGAGTGCAATCCATTTTCCTCCACTCTCCCTCCTTTCGGGAGTTTGGGCACACACATACATGTATCCTGCATGTTTTTCAAACCACCGCGTCCAGGACTCAAACAGCATGGCACAGTCAACCATGTGAAATCCAGGCACCTTTACAACAATGCAGACCCCTATTTTTTTTTTTTTTAAGAATTATTTATTTATTTATTTCCATTTGTTATTGTTATATTTTTCTTTGTTTTGACGAGAGAGAGAGAGAGAGAAAGGGAAAGTGAGAAAGCAAGCCACCAGGTCCAGGACTTGAACCATGGTTAGCCATGTGGGAATCCAGCGCCCTTATCCACCACACCACCTGCTGGCCCCACCCCTATTTTTTTTTAACCCGGAAGTACCAACGTTTGCCCCTTGGAGTTGATATCACCATGTTAGGAAGGCATGTAGACAAACACAACAGGAGGAGACCTGGAAGATCACCCCCTGCATTCCTCCTGAGACTCAGAAAGGAGAAGGGACTTGCCCACGGCCACTCAGCTAGTTAGAGGTGGAGCTAAGTCTAGAACTCATATCTCCAACCACAGGCTTTTTTCCTGCACCATGCTGCCCCCCTGAGGGATTTGGATGTTCCAGGTGGGGCCTGGTGGGGCCAGAATAAAAGGCCCTGATTAGGAGCTGTGATTGGCGGTTTCTGTGTTTGTTCATGGTAGGATAGAAATGGTGATGAGGGGCCAGCAGGTGGTGTGGTGGTTAAAGGTGCTAGATTCCCACATGGCTGATGGAGGTTTGAGTCCTGGACCTGGTGACTTGCTTTCTTGCTTTCTCTTTCTCTCTCTCTCTCTCTTTCTCTGGTCAAATTAAAAAATAATAATAGGGGACATCAGGTGACATGGTGGTTAAAGGCGCTGGACTCCCACATGGCCGATTGTGGTTTGAGTCTCGAACCCAGTGGTTTGCTTTCTCACTTTCTCTCAGTCTTGCTCTGTCCCTCTCTGGTCAAATTAAAACAAGCAAATAAATAAATAAATAAATAAAGTTAAATAAAAATAATTATTTAAATAATGATAAATTGAATTAAATAAATAAACCTTTAAAAAAGAAAATGGTGATGAACAGACAAGGGATCCTTGGGGAAAGCTCCCCGGTGGGGTGGATGGGGCAGAAAAGGCCCCAGGGCAGGATGGTACCTGCAGCAGCATGCGGAGCCGGGTGATGCGCTGAAAGGGCAGCAGCAGGAAGGACGGCAGCGGGAGACGCTCACACTTGGGCAGGCTCTGCAGCCGACGCAGCTCCGCGGAGAAACGCATGTTCGTGTCCCTGAAGAAGCAGGCCCAGCGGCTCGCGCTGCCTCGAGGCATGATGCCACAGCCTGCCAGGGATTCAACCCCACCCCTGCTCCCAGCTTCCTCCCGCACCTCTGGGTCACTCACATAAGGCGGCTGTAGGTCTCCTCCTGATACTGCTGGTTCCGCACATAATCCACATACACCGAGAAGGGCCCCACAGCATGGGTGTGCACCACATCGCACAGGTCGCTGATGTGGGGGGAAGAGCGCACGCGGGACAGTAATGTCCCTAGAAACCTGAAGGAGTAGGGAGAGCAGGCCATGAAGGGTGGGGGAAGGAAGAGCTGGGAACTCACTGGGTTGGAAGGAAGGACCTGGGGTAGGGAGCGAAGCCCGGGAGGGCCCAGCAGGCTGGCCAGGCCAAGACTCCTAGAGGGGGACCCCACTGACCGCTCGCTGACTCCCTGGACTCGCTGCACATTAGAGAAGAGCGTGTGGTGATCCCGAGGGGTCAGCGTGTCCCGGAGGGCCTGGCTCAGCACAAAGGTGTCGGTCAGCAGCCGGAGGGAGCGCAGGTAGGAGGCCTCTGAGGTCACCACCTCGAACAGGCTCTAGGAAGGACAGGGCAGTAGAGGAAAATCCAGCTCCCCGCCACCCTAGGAGCTAGGTCATGCTCTTCCCCTATGCAGGGCCCACCCAGCCCATCCCCAAGCATGCCCACCTCCTGCATGCGCCTCTCCTGAGGGCTGAGGCTGTCCAGGAGGCCGCTGGCTTGCACAGCTGGGAGCTCCTGCCATAGGGTGTTGCGAGGTCCAGGGGGCCGTGTGAAGGTGGGAGCTTCTCCAGGGCTTGCTGGAGAGGGACCCCCATGCTCCCCAAGGCCCCACAGCTCCTCTGACAGCACGGCTGCTCGGTAGGTCTGGTATAGAGGTTCTAGAAAGCAGACATAGCGTATCAGGGAAGTCCAGTGTCCCCAGATCCTCCCTACTGCTCTATAGTCACAGCAGGAGCTAGATCCAGAGGCCCTCACCATCCTGCAGGGGCAGCTCCCAGTTCTGCTCCTTCAGCCCCTCCTCCTCCCTGTGGAGACAGAAAGGGAAGTAAGCCCCAGGGCTCACTTGTGCACCTCCGGGGGTGCAAGTCACAGGATAGCGCAAGGGAGTGCACAACATGCATGCGGGCTGTATGTAGGGACCTGGAGGGCCCACCAGACCAAACCCTAGAACAGCGTATGTGCCTGCTGTAGGGGAGGCCCTGATCAAAGTGGGCCCCTTCCATTCCCATTACCTCAACTACTGTACACAAGAGACTTCCAAGTCTCTATCTGCAGCCCTTTCAAGTAGCAACCATCATTCGAGTGTACTCTTTGTGCCCCAGTGAAACTCAACATGACCAAATACAAATGCTTCTACCTCCCCACCATAACCTGTGGCTCTCTCCCCCCTGTTCTGGTCGCTGGCACTACCATGCACCCATGGGTCCAAGCTAAAACCACACTGACAAATGTTCATTGAATATATGAATGGGCCTGTGTTATCTCTGATAACGATGGTAAACCGAAGATGATTAGCAAGCCCAGACAACATAGAAGCGAGGGCTGTGGTTGGGAAATGGATTTAAGACAACAGTTGCAATAAAGACTCCAAGTGAGAGAAGGAGATTACAAAAGGGCACGCGTATGGGCCAGGTCTTTACTATTGGGTTGTTGGGCAGGTCATGACGCATGTTTGAATAGAAAAATGTGTCACGACTTTCCAGACAATCTAATAATATCATACCCCAGCGACTTGATGAAGTAGTGGGTGTGCTCATCCTCATTTCATAGATGAGAAAGCTGAGACCCAGAAAGGCTAAGGATTTGCATGAGGTCATGTAACTAACAAGGAACTGAGCTGGGGTTAGAACCAGGGGCTGCTTGTCCTGGAGGTCTTTTTCCGTCTACTTTGCAGAGGTGGGATTTAGCTGGACCTAGAAGTTAGTCTGCCCTCAGGTGGGAGCATGGTGCAGAGAGAAGGGGGATAAGGGTGGGCATGTTTTGTACCTTCCCTCCATGGTTGCTGGGGGAGGGTTCTGAGGAGCTCCATCAGGGCTGTCCCCTGGAGAGAGAACCCAGAGTGAAGAGAACAAACCAGGATCTGACTCCAGCTCCTGTAATGACTGTAACTATAAAAACTACAACTCCCATCAGCCCCAGAGAAGAAGCTTGTAGAGTAACAAAGAGCCCACAGCCTGTGAGTTGTCTTTCACTGGACAACTCGTAATCCTCCAGTAGTCCTCCGTCTCTACCCTGCCCCTAGAGGCCCACTCCCCCAGGACTTGTACCTGTTTGGATTCCATCTTCAGAAGGCAGATCGAGATCTGGTTGTGGGGAGGAGTCCCCAGAGATGGTAGTATCCTGCCTGACTCGAGTTGGTTTGGGGGGCTTCAGTGGTGGCAGTAGTTTGTGCTCCGCAGTGGAACGGTAGGATGTGAGGACAACTGGAGGGTGACTGATGCTTGGAGGGTTGGGGCGGGAGCGAGAGGCCCGCAGTGGGGAGGCCCTGCAAGGGGCTCTGAGACCATCCTCACAGCCCCCCACAGGCACCCATCGGAGCTCCAGGCCAGGCCTGGTGACATGGCAGACACAGGGGCAGCCGGGAGGGCAGGAGAGGGCAGCATCTGTGGGAGAAGGGGTATCCTGAGGAGAAAGCCTTTGGGCCCTGGCCCCACCCTGCCCAGGCCTCCTCCCATCCTAACCAGACCAGTAACTGGAACATCAAGGTCCAGCCCAGGCATCTGGAGATCTCCACCCTCTTCAAACACCCAGAAATACAGAAACCAGATTTTTCCAAGCATGAATCCATTTTTGAAAAGGCAGCTCCTGAAAGTTCCCAGTCTTAAAGCATTGAAAACAAGGATGAGCTGGACTGAGGCCACCCTAGTCCCACCACACACTCACCTGGAGCACCATTCTCCTGGGACCCAGTCCCAGAGAGGGTACCCTGGAGAGCTTCTTTCTCGCCGTTCACGTTAGCTCCTCCTTGGGGACCTGGCTCCAGGGCGTCTGCAGCTGGGGTCCTGCCTTCAGTCCCCCATTCGAACTTGCCAGCCAGTCTCCGCACAGTCCCTGGGGCTGAGGCAGAGCCACCCTGGGCCAGGCTCCCGGCCGTGGGGAGCAGAGGCAGAGGTGTGCGGGGTGACCCAGAGGGCTTGGGTGGGGGCACTGGAGACCGGCGCGCAGGTTCTGGGGAGACGGAGCGCCTGGACACAGGACTGGGGGTGCTGGAAGGTGAGTCTGGAGAAGTCTGAGAGTCGAGGCTGGTTCTAGAAGCTGAAGGGGGCAGAAGGGCAGGGGGCTTAAGGGATATGGCTGGGGGCTCCCAGAAGATAGGGGTGCACATTGGGGTTGGTACATCATTGGAGGTTCGAGAAAGTTCTCGTGGAGAAGAGCCATTGTGGGGAGGCCCTGGGGATTGGGCAGCCCTGGGGCGAGAAGGAGGACGGGGGCGGATGATTCGGGGGGGCTTCTGGGTAGGGGCTGCTGCTGCAGGAAGGGACTGGGCCGACATCTTCCTCTGAGCTCTTCAAAGGAGTGGGGTGCTCTGCTGGAGTCATCCCCTGAGGAGGGGGGCAGAAGAGAGAGTCTCTTAGTGCCCCCCTAGTGGGTAGACTGAGGCCATGTGTAGCCATGCTTTAGGAGGAGGGGAGGGAAGACTAGCATCCTTCTCCGTCTTCCTCATTTCTAATGTACTCTCTCTTCTCCACATCTTACCTCTCGTCTCTCCTTCTCACTCCATTTTCTAGGTGCCTGACACTCCTGGGCCGCTTTTCTTGTCCCTCCCAGCCTCCTTTCTCTCTTAAGTCTTTCAACCTCTGCTACCATAGTTAGGCCACAGAAAACAGATTGAGGGGTGGAAGGATGGCAGCTAGGTTGGTGGGGGCAGGGGCTACCAGAAAAATCAGTAAAACTCATCAGGGGGCGCAGCAGGCAGTGGTGCAGTGGTAATATAACTGGGCCCACATGGGAAAGGACCTGGGTTCATATCTCAGGATAGCCCTGACCACACCAGGCACATATAGTGGGAGAAAGATCCAAGCACCAGCTGAACTAGGGGTGGATCATGGTGTGAAGACCCTATTGAAAGTGCTCTCTCTTTCCTTCTTTCTCTCATGGAAGAAATACATAAAGAAACTTAAAAACCAGCTTAACAGGTGGCGTGTTGGTTAAGGCTCTGGACACTCCCATATGGCTGACCACGGTTCAAGTCTGGTGGCTTGTTTTCTCACTTTCCCTCTCCCTCTCTCTATCTATGCCTCTCTCTGGTCAAGTTAAAATAAATTAATGAATAAATAAAATAATTTTTTTGAAAACTAAAAGCAGCTTAAAGGACCAGCATGCATAGTGGTTAAGGCGCTGGACTCCCACACATTCGACCATGGTTCAAGTCCAGATGCAACAGCTTAAAACTCACACTGGGCACGCATGTGTGTGTGTGTGTGTGTGTCCAAAATCTTAAGAAGAGAGCGGAGGAGAAAGGATTGTGGCATAGCCATCTGACTAGGGAGTGATTTCTCACTTTCTCTCTCACCATCTCTCTCTCTCTCTCTGGTGCCCTATAAAAAAAAAAAAAAAAAAAAAAAATCTCTTCAAAATAAAAACAGATTAAGGAGGATTCAACTTGCCAGTATGTGCTTCGTGTCTGCTGATGAACTGTGTGTCATGGAGCTTTGTGTGTGGTGTAAGTGTACTGTATCTAGTGCTAGGCAATGGGGCGTTGTATGGTGTGTGGTGTGTTTTGAGAGTGTACCTTTAGAGCTTCCTGGGTAGGTATCCAGGGCGAGAGTGGAGTATAGAGTGGGGAACCTGTTACAGAGTATGAGATGTGAGTGTACAAGATGGGGGGTGCTGTGTGCATGCATGCATGTATGCCCGTGCCTGGATGGGGAGGGATGCATCACTGTTTCCCTGCTCCAAAGAGCCCTCCGCCCCCCATTTCCCAGTTCCTCTCTCCGGACTCTCCCTTTCCGGATTATTTTTAGTCTCCTTTTCCTGCCATGAAGATTCCTGGAGCCTCTGACCTCAGGAGACCAGGAGGCCCTACCACAGTCTCTCTTGTCTGCCATCCTCTTATCCCTGCCTACCCCCAGGTCTGGTGACAGAGAGGCCCCAGTGGAGGCCTGAGTCTCATCACAATGTCTGGGAGGTGCCCAAGAGGCCCGACTGAAAGATAGGATCAATAGGGCCAGGATACTGGGGCCTGGGCTTCTCTTCCTCACACTGGGAAGGAAGCTGCCATCTTAAGAAGGCTGTGGGGACAGGGCTGGGAAACACGGGAGCCCCCAAACTCCCTTCAGGAATCAGCAGGAGATTGTGGGTCTAAGCTGGATCTTGCCAGTTAAATGGCCTCTGCATCCTGGCAGGAAGCCACTTAATGAGATGACCCATGCAGTGGCCTCAACCACCGGCCAGCTCCTCCCAGCCCCTGCCCCCTTAGAGGTCCCTCCCCCATACCTGCATTCACGTCCTTCCCAACCCCCACCCTGGCCTCTAGTAGGGACCCAGGTCCTGGGGGCCCCAAGCACTCACCCTTGAGTCTCCTCCACTCTCAGTCACCTCCCAGGGCTGAGTGAGTAGGGGCAGGAAACAGGAATTGGATCCTCCTCCCAACCGGACACCCCCCCACACACTGCACCACACTCCACATGCGCACACCAGGGCTCTGGAAGACGTGAAGGACCCAGTATCCAGGGCCTCGGAGGTTAACGGGGTCCAGGGGAAGGTTGGAACTCGGGCAGGGAGAGAGGGCTATCCTGCATGTGCACAGTCCACCTGCATTGCCGTGTGGACAGGGGCTTGCAGGGTTGGGGGCACAGGAGAATACAGGGCTGTGACGCACGGGCTGGGCGAGCAGTAGGGCAGGGGCATCGAGATGGTGCATCATGTCTGACCAGCTCTCCCGTGTCTCATACAACCGCTTGTCTCTGTAGCTTCAACTAATCCCCACCCTGCCATGTGTGAGCCAGCCCACTATTTCACAGCGAGGGAACCCCCAGGCTTCCCTCCCTAATCCTGCAATAGCTCCCCATGAATTTACCTTTCTCTTTTGGACAGCAGATTCTATTTTCAGCCTATCCTGCCTGTCCCTCAGAGCAAAGACTTGCGGGGCCGAGGTCTCCAAGACTCTGTTCCTGTGTTTCTGGGGCGGGAACTGAGGGCCCAGATTGAGATCTTTGCAAAGGAAGCCGGTTCCTCAGCCCCACCCGGCCATTGTGTCAGGCGTGTGTGTGTGTGTGTGTGTGTGTGTGTGTGTGTGTGTGTGTGTGTTTAGAGGAGGGAGAGGACCAGGGCTGGGATACGGGGGTGAGAACGCAGGGAGGGAGATCTCCTCCAGGTGGGCCTGATCTTTTCTGAGCCAGTCTGCTCTCCATTCTCGCCTGTTTCTCTAAGGGCCAGCCCCTGACTCCCTGTCCCACAGAGAAACTTGGGTGTTGATCAACTGGGAGTTAATACTTCGGGGGTGGTTAGGGGTCCCTCTCACCTCTAATTTGCTCATGGTTGAGGAACTCAGTTCCCAGGTCTGGGGGTGTGTCATAAAACAACTGAGGGGGTGGAGGGAACCACACCCTCTCCTGGGAAGTAGAATAGTAGAAGAAAGATCCAAGGGGCAGTAGTAAACTCTGGGGCCTCATCCCATGCCCAGGTGCCTGCCTGTCAGACCTCCACACACACATTCACACAACATTCACACACTCTAACAAGACCTCAGAGGGAAACCTAACAGGCTGGCATAAAAATATGTTGTAACTGTTTTTCTCAAGTAAAAACTCAAAGTCCTTATAGAGATTGACAGGCCCTGCAGGATCTACCCACTGCCCTAATCTAATCTTTCCTCTAAACACACTTCTGCCTCAGGTTCTTTGCACTAACTGTGCCTTCTGCCTGGAAACCTTCCCAAAACATCTCTGTGGACAATTTCTCACCTCCTTTGAGTCAGTGAAAGATTCACCTTCTTACTGAGGCCTGTCCCAACCACTTTTTAAAATTGCTACCCATGGTGGCGGGGAGGAGGGGGGAGGGGGTGGTTAAGGGTGCTGGACTCCCATATGGCTGACTGCAGTTTGTAGTCCCAGACCTGGTGGCTTGCTTTCTCACCTTCCCTCTCCCTCTCTCTCTCACTCTGTCCCTCTCTGGTCAAATTAAAAATAAATAAAATAAAATAAAATAAAATAAAGTTAAATAAAAATAATAATTGAAAAAAAGAATTGTGAGAGAGCAGGTCTTCTGGCTTCTGAGCGGTCACTCTATATTCCCAAGCAACAAAAGAGAGAATTAAAAATGGGTGATGCTGAGAAAGGCAAGAAGATTTTTGTTCAGAAGTGTGCCCAATGCCACACTGCGGAAAAGGGAGGCAAGCACAAGACAGGCCCAAATCTCTGTGGTCTGTTTGGGCAGAAGACAGGCCAGGCCCCTGGATTCTCTTACACAGATGCCAACAAGAACAGAGGCATCACCTGGGGAGAGGATACACTGATGTAGGAGAATCCCAAGAAGTATATCCCCGGAACAAAAATTATCTTCGCTAGATGAAATCCGAAAGTGGGACCAGCAGTTTAATGGCTAGACTCCCACGTAGTCGACCGCGGTTCGAGTCCCAGACCCGGCAGTAAACTATGCCCCCCGAGAGGAGAATGGAGGAGAAAATCCCCCCTGGGGGGTGATTTCCTGCTTTCTATCACTCTGTCTCTCTCTGTCTGTTCGCCCTAGCACCTCTCAAAAAAAAAAAAAGAAATCCGAAAGAGCAGAGTTGATAGCTTATCTTTAAAAAGCTACTAATGAGTAATAGGTGGCCACTGCCTTATTTATGACAGAACAGAAATGTCTCACCTTTTTTATGTGTACCATATTTTAACTGATCTCCTACACCAGAACTCGGATCATGAATGGCTGACAGGATATTTTTGTTGGACAATCCTGATTTAAATAAGACTGGCTTGTGGTTAAATTAATATTTTTCTAAATTTTGATAGTAATTTCAGTTCAATAAGTGCTATCACTATTTGCCTTTAGTAAAGATATAATCAGTAATTCATTAGTGATCCTCATCTTTCTACAAAGATGGTGAATGCCATCTCAAAGCCTACTGGAGACTGGTTTTATTTAGGCTTATATGTAACTGGTTATATGAATATATAAATGCTTGCGAAATCCCTCCGCTTTCTCAAAACTAAGCAGACTCACTTATGTTTTAATTTGTGTTTATTAACCTGTTAAGGGAAAAGCTGAAGATAAGGCAGTGATGTCTACTTTATATATTTGGTCATAACTCTACCAATTTAATTAGAATTCCTTGTATCCAAAACACTGTCTTTTACTTATTGAAAGACATTTTAGTGTGGTTTATGTATATTATCAAATAAAGAATATTTAACACTTAAAAAAAAAAAAAAAAGAATCGTTACCCATTGGGCCAACAGTGTCATGATGGTTAAAGGCGCTGGATTCCCACATGGCTGACCAAGTTCAAGTCCTGGACCTGGTGGCTTCCTTTCTCACTTTCCCTTTTCTTTCTCTCTGCCTATCTCTCTATGGTCAAACTAAAAAATAATAATAACAAATGAAATTAAATAAATAATTTTAAAAAATTGTTACCCATCACTCCATACCACATTCTCTACTTCTCTTTTTTTCCTATAGCAATTATACCTTATAACATTCCATACAGTTTACTTATATATTATGTTTATAGTAAATTTATAGTGGCTTCCTGGGGCCAGCAGGTGGTGTGATGGTTAAGACATTGGACTCCCACATGGTTGACTGCAGTTTGAGTCCCAGATCTGGTGGCTTGCTTTCTCACTTTCCCTGTCTGTCTATTTCTGGTAGAATATGTGCCCTATACCAAACTTTAAAAAACAATAATAAATTTTAAAAAAAATTTTTTTTAAGTAGGGACCAGCAGATGGTGTAGTGGTTATGTCACTGGACTTCCACATAGTGAACCATGGTTCAAATCCCAGACCCAGCAGCTTGAAAATCACGCTGGGGGGACCAGCAGATGGTGTAATGGCTACGTCACTGAACTCCCATGTAGTCAACCCGCTGTTCAAGTCCCAGACCCGGTGGCTTAAACTCAACTCGTCCTATAACAAAAACCTCTCAAAAATAAAAATAATAATAACTCATGCCAGGCCGTGTCTGTGTGTACCTAAAATCCCAAGAGGAGACTGGAGGAGAAGGGAAAGGAATAGTGATGTGGCCATCCCTTCCGGGGGGTAATTTCTCGCTTTCTGTCTCTGTCTCTCCAGTGTGTCCATGCGGCCTACAGGAAAAAAATATCTCTAAAAAAAAAAAAAAAAAAGAGAAGAAAGAAAGAAAAAAAAGAAAATCCCACCAGGCACATGTACATGCCTGCTCAAGATTTTGGGGGGTTGGGGGGGGCGGGGAATGAAGGATAAGGGATTGTGGTATGGCCATCGCCCTGCGGGATGATGTCTCACTTTCCCTCTCACTGTGTCTGTCTGTCTTTCTCTCCCCCACCCCACCTTGAGCACACATTCCCTAAGACAAAAAACTTCTTAAAAAAAAAAGTAACTAAGCTTCCTGAGGTAGGATCATTATCTGTTCATTGAAAAGTCCCAGGAACAAGGTCAGGCACATAGTAGTTACATAATAGATACCTAATATCTGATAAATTGAACCAAATAGAATTAAATCCTCCCCATAGCTCATTATTGTTATTATTCTCCTTCACTACAGACCACTTCCATAATTCTATTGACCCCACTAGTTTCCTGTCTCACACACACACTCACACACATACACACACAGACACCTGCATTCATCAGGGCCAGGCATCTAACTTTCCAGCCCTCACCTTTTGGGTATCCTCAGGGAAAGAAAATCTTTTCTCCAAGAGTCTCAAGATCCTATCAGAGAGCTAGCGGGCCAGCCCTGTGGTCTGATGTTTAAGGAAGTCAGATCTCATATAGTCAACCACACAGTTTGAATCCTGGACCTGGCAGCTTGAGAAATATACTAGGGCATGTATTCATGGGTGTCCCAAATCCTGACAGCATGCAGAAATGGAGGAGGAATTGCAGTGTAACTATGCCCCATGGGAAGGTGCTCTCTCTCTCTCTCTCTCTCTCTCTCTGGGAAGCGGAAGGAAGGAAGGAAGGAAGGAAGGAAGGAAGGAAGGAAGGAAGGAAGGAAAAGGAAAGGAAAGGAAGAAAAAGAAAGAAAGAAAGATGTAGCCAAAGAAATCCTGTTTTGGGACCAGCAGTTGGTGTAAGGGCTATGTCGCTGGACTCCCATGTAGTCAACTACAGTTCGAGTCCAGGACCCGGTGGCATAAACTCACACCAGGCACATGTGCGTGCCCAAGAATGGAGGAGAAGGAATTGTGGCATGGCCATTCCTCTGGGGGGTGATTTCTCGCTTTCTTTCTGTCTGTCTCTCTCTGTCTTTCTGGCGAGCGCATGTGCCCTATAGCAAAAACCTCTCAAAAAAAAATAATAATCCTGTTTTGCTTTTATTTATTTATTTATTTATTATATTTTTGGAGAGAGATTTTTTGCTATAGGGCACATGCGCTCACCAGAGTGACAGAGAGAGACAGAGAGACAGAAAGTGAAAAATCACCCCTGAGGGGAGATGGCCATGCTGCAATCCCTTTTCCTCCATTCTCCTCTAGTGATTTTGGGCATGCATGCACACATGCCCAGTGTGAAGTGTTTTTGTTTGTTTGTTTTTTAATTTGACCAGAGAGGGACAGAGCAAGCAAGTGAGGGAGAGGGAAAGTGAAAAAGCAAGCCACCAGGTCCGGGACTCAAACCATGAGTCGGCCATGTGGGAGTCCAGTATCCTTAACCACCACACCACCTTCTGCCTCCCTTCTACCACTCCCCATCCCCTGTGTGAATTTTTTTTTAAATAGAACTATTTACTTAATTTTATTTATTCATTCATTTATTTTAATTTGACCAGAGAGAGAGGGAAAGTGAGAAAGCAAGCCACCAAGTCTGGGGCTTGAACCTTGGTCGGCCATGTGGGAATGTCCAGCACCCTAACCATCATGCAACCTGCTGGTCCCAGAAAGTTATTATTATTATTTTTTTTTTTGAGAGGTTTTTGCTATTGGGCACATGCACTCGCCATAAAGACAGAGAGAAACAGAGAGACAGAAAGCAAGAGATCACCCCCAGGGGGATGGCCATGCTACAATCCTTTCTCTTCCATTCTCCTCTCGGGATCTTGGGCACACATGCACACGTGCCCAGTGTGAGTTTAAGCCACCGGGTCTGGAACTCAAACCACGGTCAACTACATGGGAATTCAGTGACATAGCCATTACGCCAACTGCTGGTTCCTCCCCGTGTGAATTTTTTTTTTTTAAAGATTTATTTTATTTTATTTATTTATATTTTTTTTTGGAGAGGTTTTTGCTATAGGGCGCGTGCGCTCGCCAGACAGAGAGAGAGAGACAGAGAGACAGAAAGCGAGAAATCACCCCCCAAGGGGGATGGTCACGCCGCAATCCCTTCTCCTCTCGGGATCTTGGGCATGCACGCACACACGCACCCAGCGTGAGTTTTAAGCCACCGTGTCCGGGACGCGAACCGCGGTCGACTACGTGGGAGTCCAGCGACATAGCCATTACGCTAACTGCTGGTTCCCAAGATTTATTTTATTGAACTTTATTTTCCAGTTTGATCAGAGAGAGGCAGAGAAAGAGCAAGAGGGGAAGTGAGAAAGCAAGCCACCATGTCCGGGACTCGAACCATGGTCGGCCATGTGGGAGTCCAGCGCCCTAAACCACCATGCCACCTGCTGGCCCCAGCCTCCCCCACCCCCCCCCCCCACCCCGTGTGAATTTTAAGCCACCAGGTCTGGGACTCGAACCCTGGTCAACTACATGGGAATCCAGTGACATCACCATTATGCCATCTGCTGGTCCCCCAGTTTTGCTTTATTTTTACTGAAATGAGAATATATAAACTATGCTACTTACAAAAATAACATTGAAAAAGATGACTAATCTAAAAGTTACCTTCTGCAGCTTGTTATTAGCTGTAAACATGGATGGTATTTGTAACACATTAACCACTCCAGTTCTGAGTGTGGATGTGGGATCCCGAGGGTGGGAGGACAAAAAGAATTGGAAGGACTGAGCAGCCCCTGGACCTTTGTCCTTTTTGTCTGATCTGAGCTCATCTCCTCTTTTTCTCTCTTTTCCCACAACAGACAGACCCACTTGGGGATTTTTACCTGTCTGTATTTTAGGAATGGACTCTTCCAAGGACAAAAGAGTATGTTCTGGGTAATAGAAGCTCCCTGGAGGTACACTGAGAATACTCTTTAACATTCCCGACAAAGAGGTTCCATTGAGTCCACTGCTCAAAATAACTGCAAAAATGAAAGCAATGACTTTTCAGACTTATAAAAATCTCTGTCAGGGGGATCAGCAGTTAGCGTAATGGCTATGTTGCTGGACTCCCACGTAGTCAACCGCAGTTCGCGTCCCGGACCCGGTGGCTTAAAACTCATGCCGGGCGCGTGTGTGTGCGTGCCCAAGATCCCGAGAGGAGAACGGAGGAGAAGGGATTGCGGCGTGACCAGCCCCCTGGGGGGTGATTTCTCACTTTCTATCTCTCTGTCTCTCTCTGTCTGGCGAGCACACACGCCCTATAGCAAAAACCTCTCCAAAAAAAAAAAAAATCTCCGTCAGGGCCAGCAGGTGGTGTGGAAGTTAAGATATCTGGATCTACACTCTGGCTGCCCAGCTTTGAGTCCTAGAACCAGCAGCTTGAAAATCGCACCAGGTACACGTGTGTACATGCCCAAAATCCCAAGAGAGAAATGGAGAAGGGATTGTGGCATGGCCATCCCCCCCACACACACACACCAGGTGATTTCTCGCTCTCTCTTTGGCAAGTACATACACTCTGCAGCAAAAAGAAAAAAAAAATCACCATCTATGCTTGTCAAAAAGAAATAGAACTCTTATAAACCATCTCATGCAATATATACCAGATTATTTTACATGGACATACGTTATTTATTGTATGTATTGTTTGCAACAGTATAAAGGTTGTCGATGTACTAATCCATTTTCCCATTACCCCACAAAGCAACAGGTTTTATTTCTCCAAGTCCAAAGTTGCCATCATAGTCCCAAGTCTGCATTCTGCCTTCTCTCAGCATTGCTTCACAATCATTTTTGACGTTACTTCATGGTCTCTGTAACTATGTCTTTCCCTGAAATGTAAGGGAGTCTTCAAAAAGTTTGTGAGTAATTCATATTATGAAAAAATTATGCATGGATTTTTTTACATTAAAATATACTTATACTTTAATTCCATTTTTCTATGAACTTTTTAAACTTTCCTCCTATTGTATGAACCAGATTTTGCCATCCTGGAAACATCAGTTTATCTGTTCTAAGAAATTCTTCATCTCTCCTCCCTCCCTCAGTGGTTCCACTGGGACAGCCAATCACAACAACCTTCCTGGGTCACCTGACTCAAGTTTAGCCAAACACAGTACCCTAGTCCTCTGGGACTCCACAGAGACTGGCCTAGGAATGAGCAAATCAGATCAGCTTTCTGGAAGAAAATGGTTCCGGGCCTTCTCCTGGGAAGAGAGAAGGCAGGGACAATGTAAGTCTGGAACTATCTGTGTTTTGGCCTCTTTTCTCCCATAAATGAAAGAAACTAGTCAATACTGGGAGGTGAGCCCCTTCCTCAAGGGAAGCCAAGCCAAAGGATGGAGGGAGCCCAGTCAGGATTCCTCCAGAACATGATGCTCTGCAAGGCTGACCAACCTAGGGAGCTTCCAGGTTTGTGTCTGGATACCTTTAGGCTCTCCTTTACCCATGATCTGGGGGTGGCTGAAGTTAGGGCGAATCATGGCATCAGGGCCCTGTTGGGGGTGCTGCCTCTCTCGGTTCAATTTCATTCTGAACTATTATTAACAAAATAACCCTAGGGGCTGGCAGGTGATGTGGTGGTTAAGGCGCTGGACTCCCACATAGCCAACGATGATTGAGTCCTAGTCCTAACAGCTTGCTTTCTCACTTTCCCTTTCTCTCTCTCTCTCTATCTCTGTTCAAATTAAAAAATAATAACAGATAAAATTAAATAAATAATTATTTTTTAAAAACAATGAAAATTGGGACCAGCAGTTGGCCTAATGGCTATGTTGCTGGACTCCCATGTAGTCGATTGCGGTTCAAGTCCCGGACCCAGCGGCTTAGACTCACGCCAGGCACATGTGCGTGCGTGCCAAGGATCCTGAAAGGGAAATGGAGAAGGGATTGTGGTGTGGCCATCCCCCCTGGGGACTGATTTTTTGCTTTCTGTCTCTCTGTCTTTCTGGTGAGCGCACGCGCCCTATAACAAAAACTTTTCAAAAAAAAAAAAAAAAAAGAAAGAAAGAAAAGAAAATCAAAATAACCCTAGAAGGACCAGTGTGAATGATTCTGACTTTGCTTGGATATTCTTCTCTGGAAGGATGGGGGAGTCCTCAGGTGTCTACCTGAGGGAAAAGTTTTAGGGAGGAGAATCACTTAGACAGTTCCTTGAAGATCAGAGAGTGGTCTGGCTGGGCCAAGAGGCAGGGTATGGGGGACCATCTGAGGAAATCATGGAAGCACACAGGCACCGTGAAGAGGAAAGCCGGCATGCCTGGAAATCTGTGAAAGAGAAGCTTACCTGAGATGACAAAAGAGATATGAGGCCACATCGTGGGCAACCAGACAGGGCGAAACGAGCACTGTAAGTTTCCAAGCAGGGAGAGAGAGTAGACGGTAGCTTTGGCTGGTTCCATACCTATTCTCTCTTCTGGCATCAGCACTTAGTTTTCCTCTGGGGAATTGCCCCTCCATCATTCTAAGTTTACATGGCCCATTCTGGCAGCCAGTCAACACATTTTTTCTGCCCTAGCTCAATCCCAGAGATTGAGTCAGGGCTGAGCCTGTGACATGGCAAAGCTGCAACATAATCCACACAGGATTTCTGCTCACCCTGTTGGAAAAGAGACTCTACTCTCTCTGATAGATTGTTTTCAAAGATGGCTATAATAATCCTTCCCACCCCAAAGTCCCAAATGCAGCAATAGAGAACCAGAAAGTTCTCTTTCCACTAGGGAGTCTAAGCTGGGCTGACCTGGTAGAATATAAGCCTGTAGCTGCCTGTGGCCATCAATGAGGTGGCCTGAAGAGTAAAACCAATATAGAGGAAAGGTGGAGACAGATCTGAGTTCCTGATCCTGCTGGCTTGAAGCCATATCTGTGTCACATTTTCAGTTACGTGAGTCAGTTGTTTCCCTATTTATAAGCTAGTTTGAGTTGAGTTTCTTTCGCACACACATACACACACTCCTTTACCAGAGGAGTTCATATAAAAGCAGATTTGATTTATAACCTAGCCTCTGGGAGGGTCAGAATAGATTCCTTCATGGAGCACAGAATACATGGGCCCTCTTTTCTGTCTGGAAGCTGTTGGGGTAGGTAACCGGCCTGCCTGTGCTGTGGGATACATCAGTAAGGGGGCAGTACGGAAAAGCTGGCTTGCTATAACCATTTATACTGGTTTGATCCAGGTGAGGCTAGACAGAGGATTCTGTCAAGTGGCCACCAGGTGGAGTCTGAGCACTTTGTGCAGGGTCTGGCAGCCAAAATAAACCCATCAGTGCCTAGGCCACCCAGGTGGAGGTGTGCAAGACATCTCCTGGTGCCCTCCAAGCCTCTGCATCTTCCTCCATCTCTCTCTGTAGTACCACCTCTTCTCTTAGACACCAGAGGCCTTTTACGTTTCCCCTTCAACTCTTCTTAAATCTGTCTCAGGATGTTAATACCCAGAAAAAAAATGGCAGAAACTTACAGTAATGATAGTGCGATATTGGTGAAAAAATAGAAATCATACATAGACCAATAGACCAGAAATAGAACCACACAAATATAGCCAACAGATTTTTGACAAAGAACCAAGCCAATCCAGTGGAGAAAGGACAGTCTTTTCCACAATGGTATTGATACAATTAGATATTCATGTACCAAAAAAAGAAGAAAGAAAGAAAGAAAGAAAGAAAGAAAGAAAGAAAGAAAGAAAGAAAGAAAGGAAGGAAGGAAGGAAGGAAGGAAGGAAGGAAGGAAGGAAGGAAGGAAGGAAGGAAGGAAGGGAGAGAGAGAGAGAAAGAAAGAAAAGAAAGGCAAAAAAGAGAGAAAGGAAGGAAGGAAAGGAAGAAAGAAAGGATGGAGCACTTCGAGACCGTAAGAGTGGCCTGATGGCGACTGTGGCTGATGCAATGTTCTAATCCTGTCAGGTGAAGACGCTATCAAGACTCCAGTGATGATTGAAGAAACCCCCATCCTTGAAGATGAAACCTGTGAGCCAGCCTAGTAGCTTCTACTAGGAAAAGACCAGAAGTAGATGACCTAGAGGCTTCAGAAATTCTCCCTGTTCAGCAGACTGTTTCCAAAGATGTACCCCAGACTGGATAGGGTTACTGGAGGAGCTGGGGCAAGTCCTTACTCTCCTCAGCCTCAGCTACAGTAGCCACAGTAGAACAAGGTATTTCAAATGTCATCCAGAAGGCAGAGACTTCCCTTGGAATCCCTAGTCCCAGTGAAATTTCAACTGAAGCCAGTTACGCAGCAGGAAAGACAAATGCCAAAGAGTGGAAACTTCTCCCCAGTGGCTGGGCCATTTGGTGTATTCTCAACCATCTCTGTCGCTGTTCAGACCACATGAAAGAGCGGTATATATAAGCGCGGGGTGGGGGGGAGGGATGTTAGATGCCTTAGAATTCATTGGGAAAAAGACAATGAATGAAATAGCTGGAGGGGCTCCTGAATTTAAAAAAAAACAAAGGTCTGATGAACCAAAATTCTCTATTGTCTCAGGTTTTATGAGAGGCAAAGAAAAAGAAGAGCTTTGGGCCTCAGCTGATGTTGCCATGAAAATAGATAAGAAAATTCATTATGGGCTACTGTTTGATGAATTTCAAGGCCTTTCACATCTAGAAACTCTGGAGATGCTTTCTAGTGAAAGTGAAATAAAGGTGAAATCTATCCTTAATTCTCTGAGTAGGGAAGAATTAGAGACTGTAAAACTCAAATTAGAACAACTCAAGCATTTTCCCTAGCAGAGGAAAGGAAGAAGAAAAGAAAGAAGGAAAAAGGGGGGACAAAGATTTGACCAAAGAAATAACAGAGCTGTTTTCCCAGCTTGTTTTCTCAGCTGCATGTCTCCTTCAAACCAGGGAAACTTGCCAGGATAAGAAATACCACCTACGGAGGGAGCCGGCAGGTGGTGGATGGTTAAGTGCGCTGGCCTCCCACATGGCCTACCGCAATTTGGGTCCGAACTTGGTGGCTTGCTTTCTCACTTTCCCTTTCTCTTGCTCTCTCTCATTCTGTCCCTCTCTGGTCAAATTAAAATGAATCAATTAATAAATAAAGATAAATTTAAAAAGAAAAAGAAAAACCACCTACAAATGAATCAGGAAATCTCTGACCAAACCATTAATAGAGAAAGAGGAAGACGATCAGTTGGAAACAGAAACTGTTGATCGAAGGACCAACAAATGGTGTAATGGTTATGTCACCAGACTGCCATATAGTTGACAACGGTTTGAGTCCCAGACTTGGCAGCTTAAAACACATGCCGGGTGCATGTGCATGTACATGTGTATGTATGTGTGTGCCCAAAATCCTGAGAGAAGGGAGTGTGGTGTGGATGTGCCCCCTGGGGAGGGGTGACTTTTCCCTGTCTCTCTGTCTCTCTAGCAAGTACACATACTCTATACTATCTCTCAAAAAAAAAAAAAAGAAAGAAAAGAAAGAAAGAAAGTGAGACAAGCAGTTAGCATAATGGCTATGTCGCTGGACTCCCACGTGGTCGACCACGGTTCACATCCCAGACCCGGTGGCTTAAAACTCATGCCAGGCGTGTGTGCGTGCGTGCCCAAGATCCCGAGAGGAGAATGGAGGAGAAGGGATTACGGCGTGGCCATCTTCCAGGGATTGCGGCGTGGCCATCCCCCGCTGGGGGGTGATTTCTCACTTTCTGTCCCTCTGTCTCTCTCTGTCTGTCTGGTGAGCGCACAAGCCCTATAGTAAAAACCTCTGAAAAAAAAAAGAAAAAACGTTTAAAAAGTTAAAAACTCATCTATACATTTGATACAGAACTGTCTACAATTGTACTTTTCAATTGACAACAGCCTTGGTTTTGTGTGGTCAGAAAGAAGTGACAACCTTAAAAAGGAGTCAAACTCTTTTTAGATTTGTGTAGAGTTTTCCTCTCTGTCAAAAGAGTTCACCCCTTGCCTTACAGCTAGTGGGGATGAAAAGGCAGATATTCTTAGCCTATTAATCACTGTAATATTTCTTTTTTTTGGAGAGGTTTTTTATTTTTATTTTTTATTTTTTGTTATAGGGCGGTGTACTCACCAAAAAGACAGAGACAGAAAGCGAGAAATCACCCCCCAGTGGGGATAGCCATACCACAATTTCTTCTCCTCCATCCTCCTCTCGGGATCTTGGGCATGCATGCACGGGCACCCGGTGTGAGTTCAAGCCACTAGGTACAGGACTTGAACCATAGTCAAGTACCTGGGAGTCCAGCGACATAGCCATTACACCAACTGCTGATCCCAATCATTGTAATATTTCTAGAGGCATCAAATAGCGTTTTTTAAAAATAATTATTTATTTAATTTTACTTATTCATTCATTTATTTTAATTTGACCAGAGAGAGATACATAGACAGAGAGAGAGGGAAAGTGAGAAAGCAAACCACCAGGTCCGGTATTCAAACCGTAGTTGGCCATGTGGGAGTGTCCAGCGCCTTAACCACCACACCACCAAATAATGTTTCGTACATCCAGGACACCTTTCAACTATTCTTACCTGTGCTGGAGATCTCGCTCACTGAGAACAAGTCTGAATCACTCAGTCATGAAATGCAGGTCTAGAGGCCTTTGTCAGAACATTGAAGAATGGAAAAGATTTTACCTGGGACTTGCAGTGGCCAAGAAGAATGCCACTTTTTTCGGGGGTACTCCTGCAGAAATGAAGGAGATGGGTTACTTTAGTGTCTAAGAATTCAGGCTATGAGAGCAGGTTGGAATAGGAAGTTAGTTGCCTTAATTGCTGGGCTGACATATTCAGGCCCTCGCACCATTCTTCCCAGTTGTTATAAATAATAAATTATTTGAAAAAACTTTTGTAAAAGGTCCAAGAGTAGTGGTTCCTTTTTCCATTTGCCTCTCTAGCAAGCGCACATGCCCTCTGGCAAAAAAAGAAAGAACTAAAATTTTTTTAAAAGAAAAAGAAACTAGATATAGATCTTATATCATTCACAAAAGTTAACAAAAAATGGGGCCGACTCGGTAATGCAACAATAAGAACTGGTTCAAGATGTTGGATCCACATAGCAACACCAGTTTGAATAACAGGCCCAGTCAGCCTGAAGCACACTGGGCATGTGTAAGAGTACGCAAGATCTGATGGGCTGGAGGAAGGAGATTGGGGTCTCACCAGACCCTGTGGAAGGTGCTCATCTCTCTCTCTCTCTCTCTCTCTCTCTCTCTCTCTCTCTCACACACACACACACACACACAGGTGTGTGCACATACTCTCATGAATAAGTAAAAATAATTTTTTAGAGGAGCTAGCAGGTGGCATGGTGGTTAAGGTGCTTGGACTCTCACATAGCTGACTGCAGTTCAAGTCCTGGACCTGGCGGCTTGCTTTCTCTCTTTTCCTTTCTTTTCTCTCTGTTTCTCTCTGGTCAAATTAAAAAATAATAACAAATAAAAAAAATAAACCATTTTTTTTTTAGAGCTTTTTTGCTATAGGGCGCAAGCACTCACCAGAAAGAGAGAGAGAGAGAGGGGACCAGCAGTTAGTGTAATGGCTATGTCGCTGGACTCCCACGTAGTCGACTGCAGTTCATGTCACGGACCCGGTGGCTTAAAACTCATGCCAGGCGTGTGTGCATGTGTGCCCAAGATCCCAAGAGGAGAACGGAGGAGAAGGGATTGCGACGTGGCCATCCCCCCTTGGGGGTGATTTCTCACTCTCTCTCTCACTCTCTCTTTATGTCTCACTTTCTCTTTCTGGTCAAATTGAATAATAATAATACATAGGGGGACCAGCTGATGGCATAATGGGTATATCGCCAGACTCCCACATAGTTGACTGTGGTTTGAGTCCTGGACCCAGCAACTTAAAACTCACACCAGGTTGCATGTGCATGAGGGCCCAAAATCCCAGGAGACTGGAGGAGAAGGGATTGCCATCCCCTCTGGGGATGATTTCTAGCTTTCTGTCTGCCTCTCTTTGTCTCTTCAGCAAGCGCACACATTCTGTAGCAAAAATCTCTCTCTGAAAGAAAGAAAAAAGAATAAATAAATAGGGGGCCGGCAGGTGGCATAGTGGTTAAAGGTGCAAGATTCCCACATGACCAACTACAGTTCAAGTCCCAAACCTGACAGCTTGCTTTCTCCCTTTCCCTTTCTCTCTCTGTCTCTTTGGTCAAACTAAAAAAAATAATAATAATAATAATAATAACAGATGGAATTAAATAAATAAATTTCTAAAAAAAGAAATAAAATAAGTCATTTTTTTTGAGAGGTTTTTGCTACAGGGCACGTGCGCTCGCCAGACAGCCAGAGACAGAGAGACAGAAAGCGAGAAATCACCCCCCAGGGGGGATGGCCACGCTGCAATCCCTTCTCCTCCATTCTCCTCTTGGGATCTTGGGCACGCACGCACACGAGCCCAGCGTGAGTTTTAAGCCACCGGGTCCGGGACGCGAACCACGGTCAACTACGTGGGAGTTCAGCGACATAGCCATTACGCTAACTGCTGTTCCCAAATAAGTAATTTTTTAAATGTAACTCAAAACAGATCACAAGCAGGAGGCGGAAGCAGGAGGATCACAAGTTGAAGGCCAGCATGGGCAACATATTATGACTCTGTCTCAAAAGCAAAAGAAACAAAAATCATGGATCTAAATATAAAACTATAAAACTTTTAGAAGAAAATCTAGGTGACCTGGGTTTGGCAATAAGATTTTAGATACAACATCAAAAGCATGATCCATACAAGAAAAGATCGATAAGTGGAATTTGTGATTTAAAAGTTCTGCTCTAGGGACCACAGGTGGCATGGTGGTTGGGGCACGGTACTCCCACATGGCTGACATCAGCTCAATTACCAGACCTGGAGGCTTGCTTTTGCTCTTTCCCACTCTCTTTCCGGTGAGTGCACATGTCATGTAGCAAATTTAAAATAATAATAATAAATTAAATTAAATTAAATTAAATAATTATTTAGCAACAACCAAAAAAACCTGCTCTGGTGTCAGATGGTGGTGTTGGTGGTTAAGGTGACTGGATCCCACATGGTCAACAATGTAGTTTGAGTACAGGCCCTGACAAACCCAGTATGTATGTGTGTATGTGTGTGTGTGTGATACGAAATCCCTAAAGGTTAAATGGAGGAGGATTGCAGTGTGACCATCCCCCATAGGAGGCTTTCTCACTTCCTCTCTCTTTCTCTGTCTCTCTCCAGCGAGCATACACATCCTCTAACAAAAACAGTGAGGAGGACGCTCCGCAGAAGCTCAGCTCCCTTCCCCGTGTCCCTGCCACAGCTGCCATGAAGATGGCCTCCGGAGTGCAAGTTGCTGATGAAGTATGTCATATTTTTTATGACACTAAAGTTAGGAAATGCTCCACACCAGAAGAAATCAAGAAAAGAAAGCAGGCTGTCATTTTTTGTCTTAGTGTAGACGAAAGTGGATCATTGTAGAAGAAAGCAGGGAGATCTTGGTTGGAGATGTTGGTGTAACCATAACCAATCCATTCAAATGTTTTGTGGGAATGCTTCCTGAAAAAGATTGGTGGGGACCAGCAGATGGCGTAATGGCTACATCACTGGACTCCCATGTCGTCGACCACAGTTCGAGCCCTGGACCTGGTGGCTTAAACTCACGCCTGGCGTGTGTACGTGCTTGCCCAAGATCCTGAGAGGAGAATGGAGGGGAAGGGATTGTGGCATGGCTATGCCCCCGGTGGGTGATTTCTCACTTTCTGTCTCTCTGTCTCTCTCTGTCTTTCTGGTGAGCACACGTGTCCTATAGCAAAAACCTCTCCAAAAAAAAAAAAAAAAAAAAGATTGTCACTATGCTTTGTATGGTGCAAGCTTTAAAACCAAGGAATCCAGAAAAAAAAAAAAAAAAAGTGTTGATGTTTTTTGTGTGGGCACCAAAACTAGTACCTCTAAAAACTAAAGTGATCTACCTGATCTAAGGATGCAATCAAAAAGAAATTTGAAGGCATAAAACATGAATGTCAAGCAAATGGGCCAGAAAACCTCAATTGGTCCTGTATTGCTGAAAAGCTAGGTGGGTTCCTAATTACAGCTTTTTTTTTTTTTTTTTTTTTTTTTTTGAGAGAGAGATTTTCGCTATAGGGTGCCTGCGCTCACCAGACAGACAGAGAGAGAGACAGAAAGCGAGAAATCACCCCCCGGGGGGGATGGTCACACTGCAATCCTTTTTCCTCCATTCTTCTCTCGGAATCTTGGGCACACATACACACGCACCCCGCGTGGACAGCCCGCATGAGTTTTAAGCCACCAGGTCTGGGACTTGAACCGCAGTCGACTACGTGGGAGTCTAGCGACATAGCCATTACGCTAACTGCTGGTTCTCCTAATTGAAGCTTTTGAAGGATGTCTTGTGTAGATCATCATTCAGTGCCAAATTGAAAGCTTCCATCTTGGGAACCAGCAGTTAGCGTAATGGCTATGTCGCTGGACTCCCACGTAGTCGACCACGGTTCTCGTCCCAGACCCGGTGGCTTAAAACTCACGCAGGGCACGTGTGCGTGCGTGCGTGCCCAAGATCCCGAGAGGAGAAGGGATTGCGGCGTGACCATCCCCCCGGGGGGGTGATTTCTCGCTTTCTGTCTCTATGTCTCTCTCTGTCTGTCTAACGAGCGCACGCGCCCTATAGTAAAAACCTCTCCCAAAAAAAAAAAAAAAAAAAGCTTCCATCTTTAATAATATATAAAATATAGTAAAGCGGGGCCAGCAGGTGGCATGGTAGCTAAGCATGCGGGACTCCCACATGGACAAAATTCTTATGGACTAAACGCCTGTTTTAATGTGTTACACAAATTTTTGTTAAGCTCAGTATTTTTTTTAAAGAATCATTTATTTAGTTTTATTTAGTCACTCATTTAATTTGACCAGAGAGAGAAACAGAGAGAGGGAAAGTGAGAAAGCAAGCCACCAGGTCCAGGCCTCAAACCGTGGTCTGCCATGTGAAAATGTCCAGCACCTTAACCACCACACCACCTGCTGGTCCCCAAGTTCAGGATTTTTAATCAGTTCGCAATACATGTAAGGTCATGTGAAGAAAATTACTACATCTTTGTTAACCTCAGCAATTACTTTATTTCTTTTGCTTAAGAGAATTGGTCACAATCTGGTTTTAATTTTGGCTCAAATTCTTTATTCCTCCTTGAACTAAACAGTGTAATGGAATACAATTCTCCTTGTAACTGTGCAACACTAACACACAACAGTACTTACAACAGTAAGATTAAGTGAGGCAGTTTTTTTTTTTTTTTTTTGAGAGGTTTTCGCTATAGGGCGCGTGCGCTCACCAGACAGACAGAGAGAGACATAGAGACAGAAAGCGAGAAATCATCCCCCAGAGGGGATGGTCACGCCGCAATCCCTTCTCCTCCATTCTCCTCTGGGGATCTTGGGCACGCACACACACGCGTCTGGCGTGAGTTTTAAGCCACCGGGTCCGGGACGTGAACCGCGGTCAACTACGTGGGAGTCCAGCGACATAGCCATTACTCTAAGTGCTGGTTCCCAAGTGAGGCAGTTTTGTAATTCCACCACCTGAGTAGCAGATTCTGCCTCAAAACTGTGGTCACTGGTAGTCCACGCTGATCGTGCAAAAAGCGCATTTCAAGCACATTCTTGGCACACGGAAAGGAGCCTCTGCACTTGCGCTTGCTAGTTAGGGACTGTTCTGAGAGAGTAACCTTGCATCTTGGGAATCATGGTGTGCTTTCAGGAGAATGTGCAGTGTTTTTTAATGACTAATTATACTGCAAATTAGGGCTCTGTTGTAATCTGCTTTGTTAATGAAAATGATGTCAGTGTACTGACAAGCTAGAACACCGCCATATCTTTGACTGTGTCTCCTTTGGAAGTTTGGTGCTTCTGGTACAGTAAGGTATGGAAGAATCCAGAGTGTATGTTTACTGTGGGGCCTGGGAGAATGTAACTTCTTAGAGCATACACTTGTCATCCACTGAACATGAAATGGGAAGCAAGTACCAGGGAGGACATTTGCAAGGAGCCACTACCCAATGACACTTGGATGTGATGGTCATTCACTTCACAGGCCTAGCACTTGGAACAACACAGAGATGCATGAACAGCTGAAGAACAACACAGAGATGCATGAACAGCTGAACTTAGAAGTAGCAGTACTGGCTTTATGTAATAAGGGAAGCATTTTTAACTTAAAAAAAAAAAAAAAAACACTTCTCTAAAATAAATAAAACATTGTTGAAAGAATGAAAAGACATCCCACAGACTTAAGAAAAAAATATTTGGGGAGGGACCAGCAGTTAGCGTAATGGCTATGTCGCTGGACTCCCACATAGTCGACCGTGGTTCGCGTCCCGGACCCGGTGGCTTAAAACTCACGCCGGGCGCGTGTGTGTGCGTGCCCAAGATCCCAAGAGGAGAATGGAGGAGAAGGGATTGTGGCGTGGCCATCCCCTCTGGGGGGTGATTTCTCGCTTTCTGTCTCTCTATCTGTCTCTGTCTGTCTGGCGAGCGCACGCGCCCTATAGCAAAAACCTCTCCCCCCCAAAAAAAATATTTGCAAAATGCAAATACCTGATAAAGGATTTATATCTACAATATACAAAGAAATCTTAAAACAACCCAATTAAGCAGGTGTCTGAATAGACATCTCATCAAAGAAGACATACAGATGTCTTCTTTTTTTTTTTTTTTTTTTTGGAGAGATTTTCACTATAGGGTGCGTGCGCTCGTCAGACAGACAGAGAGAGACAGAGAGACAGAAAGCGAGAAATCACCCCCCAGGGGAGATGGTCACGCCGCAAACCCTTCTCCTCCATTCTCCTCTCAGGATCTTGGGCACGCACACACACGCGCCCGGCATGAGTTTTAAGCCACCGGGTCCGGGACGCGAACCGCTGTTGACTACGTAGGAGTCCAGTGACATAGCCATTACGCTAACTGCTGGTTCCCCCAGATGTCTTATTTTGCCATTAGGGAATTGCTAACTATTATTATTTTATTTCATTTTTGTTTATTAAGAGATTTTTTCTATAGGGTGCGTGTGCTCACCAGAGTCAGAGAGAGATAGACAGAAAATGAGAACTCATGGCCACACTGCAATTTCTTCTCCTCCCACAAACACATGTACCTGGTGAGATTTTCAAAGTGCCATGCCTGGGACTCAGACTACAGTTAGCCCTGTGGAAATCCAACACCTTAACCACCACACCACCTCCCAGCCCCTGGAATTGCTAATTGAGACAAGAAAAAGGCACTGAGTAGGTGGTGTGTGGTTAAGGAGCTGGATTCCCAACTGGCCAAATGCAGTTCAAGTCCTAGACCAAGTCCTGGACCTGGAGGCCTGCCTTGGTACACACATGTACTCTCTCACTCTGTCTCTCTCTGGTCACATTGAAGAACAACAATAATAAATAAAACTGAATAAATAGTGAGAAATCACCCCCCCCCCCCCAGATGATGCCCACATTGCCATCCTTTCCCCTCCCTCCTCCTCTCAGGATTTTGGGTGCGAGCCCGCGTGCGCACACGGCCGGGCGTGAGTTTAAACTTGCCGGGTCCAAACTCAAACCACATTCAACTATGTAGGTGTCCAGCGACATAACCATTATGCCATCTGCTGGTGCCAAATAAATAATTCTTTTTTTTTTTTTTTTTTTTTGAGAGGTTTTTGCTATAGGGTGTGTGTGCTTGCCAGAAAGACAGAAAGAGACAGACAAAAAGCGAGAAATCACCCCCTGGGGATCCGGGATGGCCACACCGCAATCCCTTCTCCTCCATTCTCCTCTCGGGATCTTGGGCACGCATGCACACGTGCCCGGTGTGAGTTTAAGCCACCAGGTCTGGGACTTGAACTGTGGTCGACTACGTGGGAGTCCAGTGACATAGCCATTACGCCAACTGCTGGTCCCATAATTTTTTTTAAGAATTATTTTATTTAACTTTATTTATTTATTTTATTTGACCAAAGAGGGACAGAATGAGAGAGAGAAAGAGAGGGAAAGTCCCTATAGCAAGAACCTCAAACAATAATAATAATAATAATAATAAGATAAGAAAGAGAGGGAAAGTGAGAAAGCAAGTCTCCAGGTCCAGGACTCGAACTGCAGGCAACCATGTGGGAGTCCAGCACCCCTAACCACCATGCTACTGCCAGGCCCCTCCCCCAATAAATAATTCTCAAAAACAAAAACAAGGACCAACCACACCAGGATCGTGCGTGCGCGCCCAAGATCCCGAGAGGAGAATGGAGAAGGGATGGCAGCACGGCCATACCCCTGGGGGGTATTTCTCACTTTCTGTCTCTCTTTCTGGCAAGCACAGGCACCCTATAGCAAAAACTTGCAAAAAACCTTCTCAAAATAAAAAATATAAAAATAAAGTTAAAGCAAATAATTCTAAAACAACAACAAAAATATGATGATACAACTACACATCTACTATAATGACTAAAATTTAAAAAAAAAAAAAAAAAAAAAAAAAAAACCCTGATGGAGCCATTAGGTGGTATAATGGCTAAGGCGCTGGATTCCCACATGGTCAATTGTGGTTCAAGTCCCAGACAGTGCAGCTTGAAACTCATGTTGGGTGTGTGCCTGTGCATGCCCAAAATCTCAAGGGAAGAATGAAGAAGGGAGTGCAAGCATGGCTATTCTTACAGTGGATGGTTTCTCACTTTCTCTCTCTCTGCCTCTCTCTGTGTTTCTGGCAATCACAACCACTCTATATGGAAAATCTCTCTTTAAAAAATACTGAAAATAGGGACCAGCAGTTAGCTTAATGGCTATGTTGCTGGACTCCCACATAGACGACCGCAGTTCGCGTCCCAGACCCGGTGGCTTAAAACACGCAGGGCGCATGTGCGTGCGTGCCCAAGATCCCGAGAGGAGAATGGAGGAGAAGGGATTGCGGAAGTGACCATCCCCCCGGGGGGTGATTTCTCGCTTTCTGTCTCTATGTCTCTCTCTGTCTGTCTGGCTCAAAAACCTCTCCAAAAATAAATATACTGAAAATTTCAAATGCTGATGAGAATGTGATGTAATAAGAATTCCCATTTGCGGGACTAGCAGATGGCATAATGGTTATGTCGCTGGACTCCCACATAGCCGACGGTAGTTAAATCTCCAATGGGCAACTTAAACCCACGTGGGGCACTTGTGCGTGCATGTCCACAATCCCTAGAGGAGAATGAAGGAGAAGGAATTGTGGCATTGTCATCCCCCAGGGGGTGATTTATCGCTGTCTGTCTCTGTCTCTCTCTCCCACAAGCGCATGCACCTTATAGCAAAATATATAAAAAATTCTCTAAAAAATAAATCCCACTTGGGGCCAACAGGTGATGTGGTGGTTAAGGGCACTGGACTCCTATATGGCTGACTGTGGTTCACCTGGTGGTTCTCTCTCTCTCTCTCTCTCATTCTGTCCCTCTCTGGTCAAATCAAAATAAACAAATACTAAATTTTAAAAAATGATTCTTTAAAAAAGAAAAAAAGAATTACTACTTGGAGCCAGCAGGTGGCATGGTGGTTAAAGTGATAGACTCCCACATGACTGAACATGGCTCGAGTCCCGGACCTGGGAGCTCATTATCTCACTTTCCTTTTCTCTATCGGTCTCTCTCTGGTGAGCGTGTCTTGTAGCAAATTAAAAAATGACAATAATGATAAAGATAAAATAAAGCAATTATTAAAAAACAAACAAAAACCAGAATTCCCACTTATGTCTGGTAAAAATACAAAATTTGTCTATGCCAAAACTTGTATACAAATGTTTATAGCAGCTGTCTTCATAATTCTCCAAAACTGGAAGCAACCAGGATAGCTTTCTTTTTCTTTCTTTCTCTCTCTCTTTTTTTTTAAATTTACTATAGGGCATGTGCACTTACTGGAGATAGAGAAAGTATTTTAGGTACATAGTGTTTTTTTCCTCATATAACTGAATAAAACTAGAAATTATGTAAAATGATCAGATTACTACTCTGTGGGGGGCTGGATTATTTCAATCTATGGAAAACAAACTATGATTGACATTTAGATTCAATGGCTAGAATATAATCCTATTGTTGAGGACTGCAACATCTCAAAGTTTAAAAATAAAAATAAGCAAAAAGTTTTTTCTTTAAAAACGAAAAGTCAGCTTTCACTCCTTGCTTTCTTTTTCACTTCTCTTTTTTACTTTTCTTTATTTATTTTTAGGTTTTTGCCATAGGGCATGTGTGCTTTCTGGATAGAGACAGAGAGAGACAGGGAAAGTGAGAAATCACCCCTCCAAGGCCACACTGCAATCCCTTCTCCATTCTCCTCTTGGGATTTTAGGTATACACACACACACACACACACACACACACATACACACATACACACATGCCTGGTGTTGAATTTCTTTTTTTTTTTTTTTTTTTTTTGGAGAGGTTTTTCGCTATAGGGCGCGTGCGCTCGCCAGACAGACAGAGAGAGACATAGAGACAGAAAGCGAGAAATCACCCCCCAGGGGGGATGGTCACGCCCAATCCCTTCTCCTCCATTCTCCTCTCGGGATCTTGGGCACGCACGCACACGCGCCCGGCGTGAGTTTTAAGCCACCGGGTCCAGGACGCAAACCGCGGTTGACTACGTGGGAGTCCAGCGACATAGCCATTACGCTAACTGCTGGTTCCCTTTTGTTGTTTTTAAAGAATTATTTATTTAATTCAATTTGTTATTCCTATTATTATAATTATTATTTAATTTGACCAGAGAGAGGGAGAAAGAAAAAGTGAAAAAACAAGCTGCCAGGTCCAGGACTCAAACCACGGTCAGCCATGTGGGAATCCAACGCCTTAAAACCACCTTGCCACCTGCTGGCCCCAACCCATGCCACCTGCTCACCTCTGTTTTCCACTTCTGTCCACAACACTGTGATGTAGCACCAGGTCCAGCCAGATCGGTTACCCAGGTGTGAGGGTCTGGAAGCAATGATACCCCAATAACAAGCATGCCTAGTGCCCGGATCTCAGTTTCTTTTTCTTTTCCTTTTTTTTTTTTTTATTTAAGAGATTTTTAAAATAGGGCACGTGTGCTTGCCAGAGAGACAGAGACAGAAAATGACAAATCACTCCCTAGGGTGGTTGGCCATGCCGCAATCCGCAATCCTTTCTTCTCCATTCTCCTCCTGGGATTTTGGGTACACACACACGTGCCCAGTGTGAGGTTTTTTTTTTAAGAATTATTTTATTTAACTTTATTTATTATTATTATCATTGTTATTTTCCAGTTTGATCAGAGAGAGACAGAGAGAGAGAGAGGAAGTGAGAAAACAAGCCACCAGGTCCGAGACTTGAACCATGGTTGGCCATGTGGGAGTCCAGCACCCTTAACCACCATGCCACTTGCCGGCCCCCCAGTGTGAGTTTTAAGCAACCAGGTCTGGGACTCAAACTGTGGTCAACTACGTGGGAGTCCAGCAACATAACCATTACACCCTCTGCCGGTCCCATCTTGGTTTCTAAAATCCATTCTCCAATAAAAGAAAATGGGGCTCCTCAGAAAAATAGCTGGTTATAGATAAGACTGGGGCAGGAAATACACAAAACAACTCTGGAGTATCTTGTAGTGCCAGAAAGTAAGGAATTACAATAACAATAAAATATTTGAGGTTTTTTAATCTAAAACAACAGAAAACAACATCATTGACAGGGAGGTATATCAATGAGATCTGAGAGCCTTGGCTGGCTCTGTGGCTTGGTGGTTAAGGCAGCCAGATCTCACACAGTCAATCCTGTATTTGAGTTCTAAACCTGGCAGCTGCCAACCACACCACGCTTGTGTGCATGCCCAATAATCTCAAAAGGTGGAGGAAATGGAGAAGAAAGGATTATGGTGTGACTATTCTCGTGGGAGGCAGAATGCTTTGTCTCTCTGTTTTTCTGGCAAGTGCATGTGCCCTCTGGCAAATATTTAAAAAAAAAAAAAAAAAAAAAAAAAAAGACAGGGACCAGCAGTTAGCGTAATGCTATGTCGTTGTACTCCCACGTAGTCGACTGCAGTTCACGTCCCGGACCCTGTGGCTTAAAACTCACGCCGGGCGCATGTGTGTGCATGCCCAAGATCCCGAGAGGAGAACAAAGGAGAAGGGATTGCAGCTTGGCCATTCCCCCAGGGGAGTAATTTCTACCTTTCTGTCTCTGTCTCTCTCTTTCTGGTGAGTGTGCACACCCTACAGCAACTTCCCCCCAAAAAAAGATAAAATTATAACAATTTAAAGACCTTAATTGGCTTTATTTTCAATTCCACAATCAAGCAGTACTTTGTTCCATAAACAGAGTATGTGTTTTAATGAACTGAGCACAGAGGTTAGTTTTATGGTTAGAAAAGGGGTTGAAGAAGGCAAAAACAGGGCCTTAAGGCACTAGATCCTACATGGTCAATAGCATAGTTCAAGTCCTGGACCCAGTAGCTTGAAAAAAACACTCCAGGGACCAGCAGTTAGCGTAATGGCTATGTCGCAGGACTCCCACGTAGTCAACCATGGTTCACGTCCCGGACCTGGTAGCTTAAACTCACGCTGGGCGCATGTTCGTGCGTGCCCAAGATCCTGAGAGGAGAATGGAAAAGGGATTGCGGCATGGCCATCCCCCCCGAGGAGGTGATTTCTCACTTTCTATCTCTCTGTCTCTGTCTGTCTGTCTGACGAGTGCACACGCCCTATAGCAAAAACCTCTAAAAAAAAAAAAAAAAGAAGAAGAAAAAAACACTCCAGGCATTAGTGTATGTGTGCCCAAACTCCCAAGAACAGAATGGAAGAGAAGGGATGGTAATTTCTCACTTTTCCTCTCTCTCTCTGTCTCTCTCCAACAAGCACTTGCTCCCTATGCAAAAAATCTAAAAGAAAAAAATAAAGGAAAGAAAGCAGGAACAAAAAAAAAAAAAAAAAAAGGCAGGGGCAAGCAGATAGCCTAGCATTTTGTCACTGGACTCCCACAGTCACTGGACTCCCACATGACAGACCACAGTTTGAGTCTAGGACTGGTGGCTCGAAACGCATGGGAGGGGGCAATGAGCTTGTGGGGGGAAACCAGCAGATGACATAATGGTTATGTAACTGACTCCCATGTAGGCAATTGTGGTACAAGTTCCAGACCTGGTGGCCTAAAACTCATACCAGGGGGACCAGCAGTTGGTGTGATGGCTGTGTCCTTGGACTCCCACGTAGTTGAACACAATTCGAGTCCTGGACCTGGTGGCTTAAACTCACACCAGGCACATGTGCGTGTGTGCCCAAGATTTCAGGAGGACATTGGAGGAAAAGGGATTGCACCATGACCATCTCCCCTGGGAGGCGGGGATTTCTCACTTTCCCATCTCACTGTGTCTCTCTCTGGAGGACATGTGCCCTAAGGCAAAGACCTCTTTAAAAAAAAAAAACTCTTTTCATCCCTGGCTGCTTGAGGATATACCGCCATCATGAATGACACAGTAACTATTCGAACCAGGAAATTCATAACCAACCGACTACTTCAGAGGAAACAAATGGTCATTGATGTCCTTCACCCCGGGAAGGCAACAGTACCTAAGACAGAAATTCGGGAAAAACTAGCAAAGATGTACAAGACCACACCAGATGTCATCTTTGTGTTTGGGTTCAGAACCCATTTTGGTGGTGGCAAGACAACTGGCTTTGGCATGATTTACGATTCTTTGGACTATACGAAGAAAAATGAACCCAAACATAGACTTGCAAGACATGGCCTTTATGAGAAGAAAAAGACGTCAAGAAAACAGCGAAAGGAACGCAAGAACAGAATGAAGAAAGTCAGGGGGACTGCAAAGGCTAATGTTGGGGCTGGCAAAAAGTGAGCTGCAGATTGGAGAACAGTCGAAGGAGTAAAGATTATGCAATGACTATCTGCGGTGATTGTGCGGATTTTTCATGAGAGGATTAATAAACTAAAAAAATTTTATGTGAAAAAATAAAAAGGATTAGTCATTTCAATTATTTTCCCTGGAAAGCTAGGACAAGGAGACAGAACAGTAGAAAAATAGCTGATTATTAACATCAGGTTACTTCAGGTTACATTTTTGTGTAAGAATTAAAACAGGGAACTTCATTATCCTGCCAATTGAAACGAGCTTGTTTGGAAAGCTGGGTTGTTGTTGTCTCTCTCCTGACTTCTCTGTAGGTCTAGTAGCTAACTTAGGCTTGGTGTCATGGAGACATGAATGACTCTCTTTTCCTATTTAGACTAATCTGTTGGGGCCTAGTGCAGAAGCTTAGTTCAAAACAATGACATCCTATAATTTTTACTTAACGCAATGAAGAAAACTGACTAGGTCAGGTAATCAAGGACCGCATCAACAATGATAAGTCATGTTGATGATATCAAGTACTATCCTTTATATTATCTGATGAAAATGGCAGTTTACCTCTGGGATCTTCCTGGGAAAACCCATAATCTGGTGCAATCAATAGAAAAACCCTCAATAGAGGGACATTCTACAAAATACTGACCTCCCTCTCACACACACTCCTGGCATGAGTTTCAAGCCCTGGGACCCGCAGACTGGAACCAAGATCAGCCACATGGGAGCCTAAGGTGATGTGACAATTAAAGGTAATTTGGGGGCCAGTCCTTGGCCTGGTGGCTAAGAGAGCTGGATCCTACATGGCTCACTGCATTCAAATATCAGCGTGGCAGCTTGAAGAATACACTGGATGCATGTGCATGAACACCCCAAATCCTGACAGGATGGAGAAATGGAGGAGATGGGATTGCAACATGACCATGTCCCATGAAGGGTACTTTCTCTCTCTCTCTCTTTTTGTCTCTCTGGTGAGCCCACATGCCCTGTGGCAAAATTTCTTAAAAATGTAATTTGAGGGGCTGGCAAGTAGCAAGGTGGTTAAAAGTGCTGGACTCCCAGGGAACCAGCAGTTAGCGTAATGGCTATGTCGCTCGATTCCCACGTAGTCGACCGCGGTTCGCGTCCCGGACCCGGTGGCTTAAAACTCACACCGGGTGCATGTGCGTGCGTGCCCAAGATCCCGAGAGGAGAATGGAGGAGAAGAGATTGCGGCGTGACCATCCCCCCTGGGGGGTGATTTCTCGCTTTCTGTCTCTATGTTCTCTCTCTGTCTGTCTGGCGAGCGCACGCGCCCTATAGTGAAAAAACCTCTCCAAAAAAAAAAAAAAAAAGTGCTGGACTCCCACATGGCAGACCGCAGTTCGAGTCCTGGACCTGGTGGCTTGCTTTCTCACTTTCTCTCTCTGTTCAAATTAAAAATATAAATATAAGTAAACTTGAGTAAAATAGTTCTTTAAAAAAATGTAATTTGATGTCCTAGATGGAATCCTGTAACAGAAAATGCACTTTAAGCAAAAATAAAAGACATTTGAACTAAGTATGAAATTGTGTTGGGGCTGGCAGGTGGCGTGGTGGTTAAGGTGGCTGGATTCAGGTCGCTGGACTCCCACGTAGTCGACCGCGGTTCATGTCCCGGACCTGGTGGCTTAAAACTCACGCCGGGCGCGTGTGCGTGCATGCCCAAGATCCCGAGAGGAGAATGGAGGAGAAGGGATTGCGGCGTGGCCATCCCCTGGGGGGTGATTTCTTGCTTTCTGTCTCTATGTCTCTCTCTGTCTGTCTGGTGAGCGCACGCGCCCTATAGCAAAAATCTCCAAAAAAAAAAAAAAAAGGTGGCTGGGTTCCCACATGGCTGACTGTGGCTTCAGTCCTGGACCTGGCTTGTTTTCTCACTTTTCTTCTCTCTCTCTGTGTCTCTCTCTGATCAATTTCAAAAAAATAAAATAAAATAATGACAATAAATAAAATTAAATAATTCTTAAAAATTTTTGTTAATAATAACATATCAATATTGGTGTATTAACTGTAACAATGTATATTAATGTAAGATAATAATAGGGGAAAGCAGATATGGAATATATGAGAACTCTAATTGTAATTTTTCTGTATAATATTTTCAGAAAATTGGGACCAGCAGTTAGCATTAATGGCTATGTCGCTGGATTCCCACATAGTCAACCACGGTTCAAGTCCCAGACCCGGTGGCTTAAATTCACGCCAGGCCCGTGTGAGTGCGTGCCCAAGATCCCAAGAGGAGAATAGAGGAGAAGGGATTGTGGTGTGGTCATCCCCGCTAGGGGGTGATTTCTCGCTTTCTGTCTCTCTGTCTCTTTGTCTGTCTGGCGAGCACACACGCCCTATAGCAAAAATCTCTCAAAAAAAAAAAAAAAAAAGATTAAGCTTTTGGGTATGGCAGGTGGTATGGTGGTTAAGGGAGCTGGATTCCCACATGGCCAACCATGGTTCGAGTCCCAGACCTGGCAGTTTTCTTTCTCACCTTCCCTCTCTCTTACTCACTCTGTCCCACTCTGGTCAAATTGAAATAAAGTTAAATAAAATTAGAAAAAAAAAAGATTAAGCTCTTTTTGGAGAGATTTTTGCTATAGGGCGTGTGCACTCACCAGGGAGATAGAGAGAGATAGAAAGAGAGAAATCACTCCCTTGGTGGGGAGATAGCCATGCCACAGTCCCTTTTCCTCCATTCTCCTCTTGGGATTTAGGGCACACATGTACATGTGCTGGCATAAGTTTCAAACTGCCGGGTCTAGGACTCAACCCATGTGTGAGTCCAGTACCTTAACCACTCTGCCACCTGCTGGTTTCAAGTTATTTTGTTAGTTTTTTAAGATTTTTGCCATAGAGTGTGTGTACTCACTGAAGAGAGATAGAAATAAAGACAGAGAAAGGGAAAGTGAGTAATCACCTCAGGGGAGATGGCCACACTACAATCCCTTCTCCTCCATTCTCCCCTCAGGATAAATAGCACCTTTAAAGTTGTCTATCTCTAGGGCATCTGATTTTGTTTGTTCGTTTTGAAGAGGTTTCTTTTTGTTGTAGGGTGCATGCCCTCAGCCAGAAAGCCAGAGAGAGAGAGACAAAAAGTAAGAAATCATTCCCCAAGGGAGATGGCTACACCACAATCCCTTTTCCTCCATTCTCCTCTCCAGATCTTGGGCACACGTGCACATGTGCCCAGTTTGAGTTTAAGCCACTGGGTACAAGACTCAAACTGCGGTTGACAACATGGGAATCCAGTGACATAGCCATTACATCAACTGCTGGTCCCTAGGGCATCTGATATTAAAGATGAAAAGTTTAAGCCAATGGTTCTGAAACACACACATTAGAACATTAGAGGATCTGCTGAAACATGTATTGCCCAGGCCCCATCTGCAGAGTTGTTGGTTCAAGAAGTTCAGGGTGAGGCTAGAGAGTTTGCATTTCTAGTAAGAACTCCAGGGACTCCACTTTGTAGACCACAAATGTAAGCTCAAGATTTAAAGCAATAATGAAATCTCATCCAAGCGAGTGGGTGGAGCACCTGAAAAGATTCCCTAGATGGGAACCAGCAGTTAGCATAATGGCTATGTCGCTGGACTCCCACGTAGTCAACCGCAGTTCGCGTCCTGGACCCAGTGGCTTAGAACTCACGCCGGGCGCGTGTGCGTGAGTGCCCAAGATCCCGAGAGGAGAATGGAGGAGAAGGGATTGCGGCGTGACCATCCCCCCTGGGGGGTGATTTCTCGCTTTCTGTCTCTATGTCTCTCTGTGTCTGTCTGGCGAGCACATGTGCCCTATAGCGAAAACCTCTAAAAATAAATAAGTAAATAAATAAATAAATAAATAAACAAATAAATAAATAAAGATTCCCTAGAAATTTTCTGGAGACCCTTTCAGGGATCTTCCTGAGGAGGTGAGTAGCCCCCCCTCTCTTTTTTATTTCTTTTTTTTAACACACAGAGTGCATGTATTTGCCAGGGAGAGACAGAGACAGCGAGAGAGAAATTGAGAAATCACCACCCCCAGGTGGATGGTCACTCTACAATCCATCTTCTTAATTCTCCTCCTGGGAACTTGGGCACATGCACACAAGCACCCAGTGTGATTTTCAAGCTACCAGGTCTGGGACTCGACCCATAGTCCACCCTGTGGGAGTCCAGTGACGTAACCACTCCATCTGTTGGCCCCCTATCTGCTCTTCTTTTTTTTTAATTATTTATTTATCCATTCATTCATTCATTTATTTTAATTTGACCAGAGTTAGACACAGAAAGAGAGAGAGGGAAAGTGAGAAAGCAAGCCACCAGGTCCAGGACTTGAACCGTGATCGGCCATGTGGGAGTGTTCAGCGCCTTAACCACCACGCCACCTGCTGGTCCCCCTATCTGCTCTTCCTGACTCTTTACTCCCAGAGTATCCCTCCTGTCTGATACTTATGGCTCAGTGATTTAGCAGTACCCTGGTGAGAGAGAGATGACTCAGACCTGGCTCCCCAGGGCATGGAGCAACTCCCAGTCCAGTGAAGAAGTCAGAAAGTAAACAATTGCTAGCCAGAATTAGAAAAGGGCTAAGTGTTTGAAGAACAAAGCAGGAAGAAAGTGGCTGAATGTGAAGAATTAGGAAAAAGCTTCAGAGGTCAGGAGATGATACTCAAGGTGAAGAATGACTTGGAGATCACCATAATAAGCAGAGAGGGGTATACCAGGTGGGGAGAACAGAAGTACAGGGCAGAGTTCTGACAGGGCTTCACTTTTCAACAAACCTGACTATTGAGCACCTAGGACAAGTTCTCTTGGGCTTTTGCAACAGACACTGTTATTCTCACTTTGCAAGAGGATTCAGAGATGTTAAGTAACTTGCCTGAGGCCATCCAACTGCCAAGCAGGAAGAGCCTAACTGGAACTCAATGGCCTCTCACACTAGAGAGAGCCCTCTACCTCTTCCTCTGGCCCCAGGTGACAACCCCTATCGCCTCTCTGCCTTCTTCTCTAAGCCTTCTTCCTCAACCCCTGTTTGGCTAGCTTCCCCAGCCTCTTCTCTTCCGTGATTAATCATGACCAGACTCATAAAACAAGTATAGGAGTTCAGAATCTCAGGATCTCACACCTCTTGCTGGCTCTCTGTCACCTAAGCCTAGCTGTACTTCAGATCAAAATCCCTGCCTTGACCTGCCCTGCCTTCTCCTCCAGGTTGCTGTGAGGATCAAAAGAGCTTAAGGGTTTACCAAGCTCCCTGGCTAACCTTCAGGCTTCTCTCCCTGCCTCTCTCCCTCCCTTGGGGCCTACAGCCAGTCACACCCTGGCTAGAATCTACACATTTTACTCAGCCTCGGAAGATAAGTCTCGTCCACCAGGTGTGTCCCATCTCCCTCCACAGCCTCCAAGCTCTCCTGTCAGCAGAACCGAGGCGTTGGGTTGGACGGGATGTCTGGCAACCCCCACCGCGGATTGACACCCCCCCCCCCCCCCATCCAAGGCGACAGACAGAAGGGAGCCCTCAGCCAGCAGGAGGAACAGCCCCGAACAGCCCAGTGGGGCACTGATGCCTCCGAGCTCAGCCTCTGCCTCCGGCGGCTAATCTCTCTTCTGCTCAATAACAAAACCTCCTCTCCTCAGAGACCCTTCCCGGAGCCGGAGGCCACCGCCCAGGCCCCGGCTTCGGGGCGGGGAGAGTTAATTCTAACCTCCCCTCCGCCGATTCCAGGGGCCGGTCGCCGAGAGCGCCTCCCATTGGTCACAGAGCCGGCTCGGCGCTGATTGGCTGCGGCCTCGGTCGTGGTTCTCAGAGGCTCCCCATTGGCACCGCGCTCGAGTGATTGGAGTGTGGCGGCCCGGCCTCGGCAGGCTACCCTGGGCAGAGCTGCTGCAGGCTCCGGTAGCCGCCTGGGGACTTTCGTACTTGGCTGGGGTTCCGACTTCCTTCCCGGATCCAGATCTTGCGGTCTCGGGGACTCCACCGGATCTCCTCCCGGATCCTTTTCCTCCTTAACCTGCTGGTTCTCTGCTTCCTGCCTCCTTGGCGCCCATCTCCCAGCTCCGCGTTTCCCTCCTCTACTCCCCTGCCTGGTAGCCTGCTGTCCGGAGCATCCCTCCTGCCACTTCCTGGCTTTTGCCCCTCCTTGACCTCAAATCTCTTGACAGCAGGGCCCTGTCATAACCTCTCCAGACTCTCCTACACGCCTTTTTCTTTCCTCTTTGACAGCTCCTGACTCCCAAATTCCAACTAACCCTTGACCTCCTGACATTTGACCCTGACACTCTTGACCCCAGACCTTCAAATTCCTACCTCCTATAGCCTGGTCCACTGAAACTGACTTTCAACTCCCCTTCCTGAGGCTCATTTTGACTTTCTTCCTTGGGCCAGTTTCTGCAGCTGCTATCCACTATGGACTTCTTGATGAGTGGCCTGGCAGCCTGTGGAGCCTGTGTGTTCACCAATCCCCTGGAGGTGGTGAAGACCAGGATGCAGTTGCAGGGAGAATTGCAGGCCCCTGGCACCTACCAGCGGCACTACCGAAACGTCTTCCATGCTTTTATCACCATCGGCAAAGTGGACGGCCTGGCTGCCCTGCAGAAAGGCCTGGCCCCTGCCCTCTTATACCAGTTCCTGATGAATGGCATCCGACTGGGCACCTACGGGCTGGCTGAGGCTGGGGGCTACCTGCACACGGCTGAGGGCACCCACAGTCCAGTCCGCAGCGCAGCAGCTGGGGCCCTGGCTGGGGTCATGGGAGCCTACTTGGGGAGCCCCATCTACATGGTAAGAAGGAGGGTCTTCCCTGGAGCCTTCAGGGCAGACCTTTGGTGCAGGGTGGGAGTCTGGTCCTTTATAAGGGGATAGGTGGCAGGGTGCTGTTCCCCTGCAGGCCGGTAAGGGCATCAGGAAAGTGTCGGCAGACTTTGGGGTCTTCTGGCCTGCCAGATCCATACCCATCTAATGAACACAATCAAATGTCTTGAGTAAGACTTTAGAATCAGTCTTTCTGGAACTTAAATTCTGGCCTTGAAAATTAGTTGACGGGCTTCAGTTGCCACATCTGTAAAATGGGGATAATTGTAGTGCCCTTTTTGTGTGATTATTGAGATGAGTGAGAGAGACAAATTAGATAATACATGTAAAGAAAGAAGTAGTAAAAATTCTGGCACATAGGGACCAGCAGTTGGCGTAATGGCTATGTCGCTGGACTCCCATGTAGTGACCCATGGTTAGAGTCCCGGATCTGGTGGCTTAAACTCACGCCATGTGTGTGTGTGTGTGCCCAAGATCCCGAGAGGAGAACAGAGAAGGGATTGTAGCGTGGCCATACCCGCTGGGAGGTGATTTCTCTCTGTCTGTCTCTTTCTGGGAGCGCATGCGCCCTATAGCAAAAACCTCCCCCCCCCAAAAAAAAATTCTGGCACATAATATTCTTTTATTATTATATTTTTACTACCTGATATCGAGATGGGAGTTGTGCAAGGGAAGATGAACGATTTGAGTAACACAGGTCAGCAAATGTAGGGATCAGGAAATTCTGGGCATCATGAAATTTCAATCTCATCGCCTGCCCCTTTGACTTATCTGGTATACATGAAGGGTCAGGTGCCTGAGGCCCAGAGAGGGAAAGTGACTAGCTCAAGGTCACACAGCTGCTTATTGCTAGGATCTGGCCCTTCTTAGTGCTCCTAAGAACAAAAGAGACTGGGAGGCAGTACCTTCTGAAGAACCACAGGCAGGGTGTGAGATTCAGGGACCGTGATTCCTCCTAAGGCAGCAGGACACATGCCCCTATGGGCCTTGGGGGCAAGAGCAGTTTTTCCCTGAGTCTGATGAGGAGCGTGGTTATATGGTGGCTGGGTATGGGAGCTAACAGGAGAGGCTGGAGACCTGGGTCTTGCATCACATGAACAGTCTTAGGAAATATTGCCATTCTCCAAGTTCTTTACCAGCACCCCCTCCTCCTGCCCCAAGGGAAGGAGCATGTGGAGGGGGTAGGGTATTTGCAGTGCTAGGAGATTCATCCCCGGGGACTGGAGCCAAGGGACACAAGAGTCTTTATTAAAGATCAGTGTATTAAGTGGTAACGACAATTATCAGATTTAAAAGACATTCACTGCTTAACACCCCACAGGAAGTGTGAGGGGTCAGGCCCTGGGTGGGAGGATAGCCACTGGGGCATGTGTTGTAATATTCTCTTGTTCCCAGGTGAAGACACACCTCCAGGCACAAGCAGCCTCAGAAATTGCTGTAGGGCACCAGTACAAGCATCAGGTGAGGATCCCAACACTGCTGGAGTCCCTGACCATCCTCTACCATTTCCCCCCAGTTTTCTGCCTGCACCAGCAGCTCTGCCCTGGCCACAGTTCTGCACAACCCTCATTTCAGCCCCACTCTGCCCCCAGAGTACACTCAGACTCTTTCCAAACATGTACCCCAGTTCCTCTAACCTTCCACACCTGTTCCTCCTGTCCTGATGATGTCCTCACTTCCATTCATCCCATCCCTACTCTGGGGTGGTGTGGGAGGAAACAATGGGGTGGTAGACAACTGAGGGCCCACGTTCTGGCTCTAAGCCCACACTCAACTGGTTGTCTAGACAACAGGTGCCCATTAAAGACCCATCCTTGACATGTTAGGAGGTGGCACCCTCTGACGTGGGGTGACTGAACCCCACCCCCATGGTCTTCCCCCCACCAGGGCATGTTTCAGGCGCTAACGGAGATTGGCCAGAAACATGGTCTGGTGGGGTTGTGGCGTGGGGCCCTGGGCGGCCTACCCCGAGTCATCATCGGTTCCTCTACCCAGCTGTGCACCTTCTCATCCACCAAGGACCTCATGAGCCAGTGGGAGGTACTGCCCAGGGAAGAGGGTGGGGCCATCCTGGGAATGGGGGTAGGGGAGGGCAAACGGAGGAGGGCCCTCAAGGGGATGATGCTAAAATTCAAATATAGGGGAGCAGCCAGAGGGCCTGGGGGGGTCAATGATCTTTATACGCTACCCACAGTTTTTTCATCTCCCAGAAGGGGCACCTGAGCCCTCAGGGCACCCTGACACACTGTTATTATTGGTGCAGTGTAAACTCCCTGAGTGACTAGCTGGCTGTAGCCCTAGGTGGGACACGTCCTGTCTCAGGGACTGAATGATTGGCAGAGTTCTTCTGTCCCCCTAGATCTTCCCTCCCCAGAGCTGGAAGGTGGCTCTGGTGGCTGCCATGGTGAGTGGCATTGCCGTGGTCTTGGCCATGACTCCCTTTGACGTGGTCAGCACAAGGCTCTACAACCAACCCACAGATGCCCAGGGGAAGGTAAGACAGTGTGCTGGGGTTGGGCAGGCAGGGAAAGCTGGAGGGTGTGGGGAGAAGATAAGGAGTGCAGGTAGGATAGCCTAAAATGCAGCCTGAAGAGGGAAGGGCCACAAAGTGGGCTCTGACAAGCTCCTTTCCTGTCTTTTCCCTCCCTCTCCAACATGTTCTCAGGGCCTCATGTACCGGGGGATGCTGGACGCTCTGCTGCAGACAGCTCGGACAGAGGGCTTTTTTGGCATGTACAAGGGTATAGGTGCCTCCTACTTCCGCCTCGGCCCCCACACCATCCTCTCCCTCTTCTTCTGGGACCAGCTGCGCTCACTCTACTACACTTATGCTAAGTAACAGCCACTCCCACATTCCACCAAATCAGCACTCCTTGGACACTTCTGCGTCCACTGCTATGTCCTGGTGACTACCAACCAGATGACCTGTCATCCATCCGAGGGGGACAGCCAACCCCACTCCCCATCTGCTCTCTCAGGGTTAAATCACTACAAGGGATACTCTCCCTCCCTTCTTTGGGTGTTGCTTTAAACCTTCCCTCCCCATCCCCTTGTACATGTCAGACCCCTCTCTCAGGGCTGGACCAGTCACTCCAAAGTGTATCACCTCCCTCTCTCCACTGCCAGCTTTGGGTCCCTCCTGCTCCCACACACAGCTTTAAATTCTCCACTCCAAGACTAAAGGGAACTAGGGAGGCCCAGGTATCCTATTAGATTAAAAGGCACAGAGATTATATTGATCATAAAGCAAGTTTATTTCTGCAGAGATGTCATTGCTTGTCATGGGGCAGAAATAAGAGGAAACTCTGATATTCAGCCTCTTTGTCCCTAAACAGTAACCGTCCCCACTTCCTCACCAGCATCATGCTTCAGCGTCTTTACTGGGGACCAAAGATGTTGGGATCATGTAGGGTCAGACTGGTAACCAGCTGTTCGAAGTCACCGAGGCTCCAGGGTGGCAGTGACAGATTTTCAGGGTCAAGAGATAACCTATTGTTGTCAGGGCTTGGGGGTAGGGAAACAGACGGAGAGAAAACATCACCCAGACCTGTGATTTGGTAGCTCCCACCAGCCAATCTCTCTGCCCAGCCCTTCCCAGCCCAACTCATCTGGAGACCCGGGCAAGAGACACCTGCCCACTCCTTCCTCCTTACGGGGGCTGATTGAAGGTGAGCAGGAGATCAGTCTGGTATTGAGGCAGCCGCAGCAAGGCCTGATGCACTGTCACATCCTTTGCTACCTAAAGGGTCAGAGTCAGTGTATCAGGAGACTTACCTGGAAACATAACATCGCCCCACCCCTTATCCTTCCAGGACATCCCACACCCTCTGGCCCTCACCTGCTGGTTTTCCTTAGCTACTTGCTGCTTGCCTGAGAGGACCCAGGCTTCTTGACAGCAGCTGCTCAGGGCTAAGTTTTCCAAACCGAGGGGCTGCACAGACTCCACTAGCACAGCCCTAGCCCCCTGCACCCCGCCAACATCCTCAAAGTGGTACCTAGGGTGGAGAAGCAGAGTCAGGAAGGGGTATCTCCTACTAAGTCCCCCCAAAACATCTTTTAAGTCTCATGCTTCGCTCACTTCCGGCGGTAAGGTAGTGCCCTTGGAATTCTCATTGGCCTGATTAACCGTTCAGCCACAGGTCCCGCCCACTTCCTCGCCTCCGGCCCTCCGATTGGTCAGCCGGGGCCCTTCCTCACCGCGCAGCCGCTTCGCCCCGCACGTGGGCCTGCAGCTCCAGAAGTTCCACGATTAGGCTCTGGTCGGTCACTGGATGGCAGAAAACTTCTTGATTGTCTGGGACCGGCCGGAGGTCGCTGTAGAGAGGCGAGGCAGACCCTAGTTGACCCTGCTTCTTCACGAAACCCTCCCGGTCGACCTCCGTGGGCGCCAGGGCCTTCTCACCTTACATCAATGGCCCTGGGAGGTAGGATGGCGGAGAAGGCACCCCCGAAGAGTGGATAGTTTCTCGTAGGCTCCATGGGCCTGACACTAAAGTATAGTCATTAGAGAAGTTTATAAGAAACCCCCTTGGGGCTACGTGGCATCACTTCCCTGGGTTTCGCAGCCGTCACTACCACCGCCACCTCCGGTCTTGTTTAGCTCCTGGACCCTTTAAGGTTTGGCCCCGCCCTACGATCTCGGTGACCAATCAACGCCCTTGGGGGCGAGGCCTAGTGGAGGCGTTGCCTGTAATCAAGTCCTTGAAGGGCGCGGGCCAGACCACCCTGTCAGCCTTGGAGCTCAAATACGGCTTCAGGATTTGTGACGTTCTCCCTGGTCACTAGCCCGCCAGCCAACCTCCTTCCTTCAAAGAAATCGCACCTTCTAAAAAAGTTGCCCGTGACCCTCTTTAGAGGCAGTTGCTCATCTAAAGGACCCACGTTTACGTGGATCAGGGGAGAATAGTTTCAGGGTGTTCTGGAGGGAGCTCTTGATGGCAAAATGGGCTGCCAACCAGACAGCTAATTCTCAGATCCGATGCTGGGAATTAGGGAAACAATGGGTACAGGTGAGATTCAAACCCCATGCTTTCCTGAAAGCGAGACCCAACCTGGGGATTAACGTTCTAATCCCCCTCAAATCTTTGCCTTGGAACGTCCCCCCCCCCCCCAGCCCCCTACACACACACACCTGTTCAGAAGCTCGGATTAAACCCTCTGTTTTTCTTTTACAGGTTTTTAGAGGTTCTTAATCTTTATAGCTGTTATATCCTAACTAATTTCTCCATTCATTTTTGATCCGCAGCACCTGGCCAACTGTTTAGAACATAACAGTCCTATTATAGATTATTAAGTGATTAAATAAACCCCTTAGCACACCTGAAACCCAGGAGACCACTCATGCCCGCAGGAGTTCTAGATGTAATCTACTCCCCAGCCAAGAATTTAGCAAGAGGATTATCATGCTGAGGCCATCCCACGGGGTTCCAAGTGCTGATGACAGCTTTGCACCCTAATAATTTAGTGAAATGGGGCCAAGGGGCACATATTTATCGACCCCCTACCTTGCCAGGCTGTGTAAAGGGCTGGAGATAACAAAGGCAGTTAGGATACAGCCAATGTACAAGGGACAGTGACGGATGCTTTGAGTCTTAAAAGTTGACTCAGAATTCACCAGAGCATACTAAGACTGTTCTAGCCAGGGGAAGATCAGGAGCAGAGCTGGATGTGAGAAGTCATGCTTTGTGGGGATACAAGAACAGTCTTACCAGTTTGGTAAGGTAGGGAGAGGTGGCAGGGAGCTATGAACTTACCATCTTTGTAGGCTTTTTGTAAAGCATACTAAGGAGTTTGAACTTTTTTTTTTTTTTTTAGACATTTTTGCTAGAGGGCACGTGTGCTGGCCAGAAAGACAGAGATAGACAGAAAGTGAGAAATCATCCCCCAACGGGGATGGCCATATCACAATCCCATCTCCTCTCGGGATCTTGGGCACGCATGCACACGCGTCCGGTGTGAGTTTAAGCCACGGGGTCCAGGACTCGAACTGTAGTCGACTACATGGGAGTCCAACGACATAGCCATTACGCCAACTGCTGGTCCCAGACTCCTTATTTTATCTTTTTAGAAATTTATGCTATAGGACGTGTGTGCTTTCTGGAGAGACAGAGACAGAAAGCGAAAAATCATCCCCCGGGGGGGATGGCCATGCCACAATCCCCCATCTTCCTCAGGATTTTGGGTACCCACACGCACGCGCCTAGCATGAGTATCAAGCCACCAGGTTCAGGACTCAAACCATGATCAGCCATGTGAGAGTCCAGTGCCTTAACCACTATGCTACCTGCTGGCTCCTTGAACTCATTTCTTACTGCAGTCAGACTTCTCTTTGAGCCTCATTTCCACATCTCCAAAATGCTGTTAGGATTAAATGAGACATGGATGTAGCTAAATCTGAATCTGTTTCTGGGCAAAGAGAGTGGACTAGGCTGCTCCAAGAGGAATTCTAGACAGGAAGCAGTGTTGTAGACCCCAGAGCGAGAGAAGCCAGGTTACGGGGACTTCCCCTATGCTCTCAGGTGGGCAGTAGCAGACCACTCTGTCCCTCCACCCCCATTTCTGCCAGCCAGCCGCCATCCATCCTCCCCTCCAGGGGCAATACCAGCTGTGGCTGCTTGGTGAGCAGTCAAGCAGAGAGAGTTCTTGGAAAGGGACCCACAATGACACAGCAATGAACAGGGTGCTGGTGCTGGGTACAAAGGGTGGGGGCCTTTTCATGGGCCAGGAGGAGGTCATACTAGGGAGACTGAGAATTCTCTTTTTCCCAACCTCATTTTGGGTCTCTGGCATGTCCATATCATGCAGCAAGCCCTGTTCAGCTGGGACCCCTGATTCTCTAGAATGCTGTGAGCTCTGAGGCAGGGGTTAGATGAGCCCTGCCAGGTGGTAGGGAGAAGGGGCAAGGGTGTGGGCCAGACTCCCCTGGAAGGTCTTTCCTGTCATCTGTTTCTATGTGCCTGTCACTTCTGCTGCCCTACCAACGTCTGTCCCCGCAACACACACACAATGCAATGTGTGCTTGCAATACAAGCTCCCTGAGAGGTAGGATCTAACTGGGTGAATTAGTTCATTAGTTCCATTCAATCTGAGAGGACCTACTTGGCAAGGTTTGCCTGGCCACTTCCCAAGCCACTGGTCAGACTGTGGCTAGGTTAATGGGTATTGGAACAAATCTCAGGAGGCCTAGATGGCTGGCAGCCACTTTTCTCAGGAGGGCGTGAAGTATGTCCAACTCTCAGCTCACTGGTTGAAGTAGGCCTGCAACTGGTTGATTCTGTACCAGGGGACATTTCTGTCCCCTTATCCAGTGCCCTGGATGCAGCTGTTTGGGAACAAGTGCCCCAGAGCCCCTCAGAGGACACCAAGAAATGGACCAGAAAAATATTCAACACCCCGAATCAAGCATCCCTTTGCGAAGAGTTAGGACAATATGCATTTCTATTAAGCAGGGTTTTGTTTTGTTTTGTTTTAAAACTTTTCTACCATGGACCCCTTTGGACCTTTCCCAAATAATGTTTTTAAATTCATAAAATAATATGGACCCAGTTGTGATAAGGACACCATCACACAATTCTGGAGCCATGGGGAGGGGGGCAGGGTTAGAGTCCTGGATCGACCTGAACATCCTCTGATATCCCCAGAAGCCTGGCTGGCTGGAGTGATGGAGGGTATTCAAGGCATGGCAAGACCCTGTCAGCAGTCTCTATCTCTCCCCCATCTCTCTCATCAAATAAATAAATAAACTCTGTGTCTCTATATGTGTGTGTACATATCCATACATATATATATAACTGAGAAAGAAGACTAATATGTAAAAACAATGATCAAAACCCAGGGGCCGGCAAGTGGCGTGGTGGTTAAAGGGGCCAGATTCCCACATGACTGACCGTGGTTTGAGTCTGGGACCTGGTGGCTTGCTTTCTCACTTTCCCTTTCTCTCTCTCTGGCCAAATTAAAAATAATAACAAATAGACTTAAATAAATAAATAGGGGCCAGCAGGTAGTGCAGTGGTTAAGGGTGCTGGACTCCCCCATGGCCAACTGCGGTTCAAGTCCTGGACCTGGTGGCTTTCTTTCTCACTTTCTCTCTCTCTCTGTCCCTCTCTGGTCAAATTAAAATAAATAAATAAAGTTAAATAAAAGAATTCTTTAAAAAATTTAAATAATTTTGGGACCAGCAGTTAGCGTAATGGCTATGTCGCTGGACTCCCACGTAGTCGACCGCGGTTCGAGTCCCGGACCCGGTGGCTTAAACTCACGCCGGGCGCGTGTGCGTGCGTGCCCAAGATCCCAAGAGGAGAATGGAGGAGAAGGGATTGCAGCGTGGCCATCCCCCCGGGGGGTGATTTCCTGCTTTCTATCTCTCTGTCTCTCTCTATCTGTCTGGCGAGCGCACGCGCCCTATAGCAAAAACCTCTCCAAAAAAAAAAAAAAATTTAAATAATTTTAATGCTTTTTTGTTATCACATTAGAGTTCTAGCAGCAGGTCTAGTAGTTATAATGTTTAGTGATGCACATAAATCATAATTCAAAAGACCCATAACACTGACATGAGAGTATCAGTAATTGCACCATGAAGAAGTCATAGGTACTACTAATGTTGCCGTGGTTTGTTATCTGTAACAGCTGTGGAAGGAGATGCTAAATTTTGGTTTAAGAGGCTATTGAAAATAAGGTGTATTTTTTTTTTCCATAAAGATTCATTAACTGGAGTTAAGAAACCCAACTATGGGGCTGGCTGTGTGGTGCAGTGGTAATGTGCTGCTCAAGAGATGCCAGGTCCCAGGCCAGCAGGTAGTGTGCAGGTTAAGGCAGCTGGATCCTACTGACTGTGCAGTCTGAGTCCTGGACCTGGCAGCTTGAAAATCATACCAGGTTGGAACCAGCAGATGGCGTAATGGCTGTGTAGCTGAACTTCCATGTAGTCAAGCGCGGTTTGAGTCCCAGACCCAGTGGCTTAAACTCACACTGGGCGGGTGTGTGTGCGTGCCCAAGATCCCTGGAGGAGAAGGGATTGCAGCATGGCCATCATTCCTGGTGAGTGATTTCTCACTTTTCCTCTCTCTCTGTCTTTCTCTCTCTCTGGTGAGAACATGTACCCTATAGCAAAAACTAAAAAAAAATAGGCCAGGTCCCACCATGGCATCTGTGGTTTGAATCCCTAGCTTGCATGGTCTTAAACATGCCAGGCACAGGTACACAATTTTCTTCTCATATTCTAACTACTAGATTTTTTTTTGAGAGGTTTTTGCTATAGGGTGCATGTGCTCGCCAGAGATAGAAAGCGAGAAATCACCCCCCGGGGGGGTGGCCACGCCACAATCCCCCTCCATTCTCCTCTCAGGATTTCGGGCACGCACGCACACGCGCCCAGCATGAGTTTAAGCTACCAGGTCTGGGATTTAAACCGTGGCCCACTACATGGGAGTTCAGCGACATAGCCATTTCGCTAACTGCTGGTCCCCACATGGCATATTTTTAAGCTGTGGTCCAGGACTTGAACTACATGGTCAGCCATGTGGGTTCCAGTCACCTTAACTACCATGTCACCTGGCTGGCCCTATTTTCACCTTTAGAGTCCCATTGAGTTGCTCAAGGTCTCACAAATATTGAGTGCTTAATACTCTCACATAAGAGACAAGAGGTATTTATGGATTAAGGCTAGTTAAGACATGAATATTGTACAATAAAGAACTTGACTGACCTTTGTCCCTGATTCTTGGAAGGGAACTCTAAATCTAAGAAAAAAAAAAGAAAGAAAAAAAAAAAGAGTTCTTGGTTTTTTATAATAGCCCCTAGATAGCCCATGTCGAGGGGATGAATCAGAATGAGGGTAGGCCCCACCAGAAAGACCAACCATGTGATTAGAGGTTTGGAGCTCCAATCAATTCAATAAAACACCAATATCTGGATACTCAAGTTCTGTGGCACTTTTTGGTTGGTGAACACAGTGATGTGCCAGAGGGTGCCACACCCTGACGCCGGGGTAAGGACATGGAAGCTCCTATTCTAGGATCTGTCTCAAACTTCTTTGTGTATATCCTTTATAATAAAACTGTAATCATAAGTATAGTGCTTCCCTGATGATGGATTATCAGGGGTCATGAGAACCCCCAAGCATATAGCCAGTCAGTCCAAGTACAGGTGACCTTTATTATTATTATAATAAGGGGACCCCTGAGATTTGTGGCTGGTGTTTGAAATGAGGGCAGCCTTGTGGGAGACTTAGCCTTTAACTGGTAGGATCTGACACTGCAGCTGGTTAGTGCCAGAATTATGTATGGCATGATGAGGGGCTGCACTAAGCTGGCACAGGTGAGGACAGGAAGAGATGAAGCTAGAAAAAGGAATAAACAAGGGAACAATTACATGGGTGGTCCACAAGGCGTAGAGAAAAACATGAAGAGCCAGTTGAAAGATAGAGGGCTGGCCAAGATCAGAGACAACAATGACAGAAATAGGGAGTTGGGGGTCCTACCATGGTGTAGTGCTAACACCTGTCCCTTCCCACATGGGAAGGTTCCTGATTCGTCTGGAGACTTCTCCCCCCACATCCATTTCCTGGTGAATGTACCTCTTTGTGTCTCGAATCCTTCCATTCCTTTCTCCACTGCCACCATTCTAGTCCAGCAATAGTTCTGCCTGGAAACGACACACCCTTCTCATTGGCCTGCCCACATCCTGTCTGCCTTCCTGTGGCTAGCATGATCTCTCAAAAACACAGATCCATTCATGTGTATCCTGTATGTAAGCCTCTTCAGATGGTTCCCTATTGCTCTTAGGATAAAGTCCAGGTTCCTTAATATGTTTTTTGGGGGGTCTTTGACTTTGCCTGTCCTGTTTTCCATTTGCACTTAATGTTCAAGAGAGACGCACTCATCTTTGTTCAGTTCCTTAGCTCACCATGGCTCTTGCCCCTGAGGCTTTGTAAATACAGTACTGACCTTCCTTGAATGCCACCATTCTCCATGTATCATCCTTCAGGTCTCAGGTCACTCTAGGAATCCTTCCCTGTTCCCAAAAAGTTTGGGTCACATCTCCTGCTCTCATCTCCCACAGTACCCTGTGCTTCCCCAAAAAAGTACTTGATTGACATCACTTATTTCACATCTGTCTGCCACCACTCCCAAGGGAGCCTTTGGCAATGTTGTTACCTGACAGACAGGATGGGACAGTTCATAAGGCTTTGTTCCATTTCATAGCCACAGGCCTCTCCTCTAGCGGAGAGGCAGATGGAGATCCAGGAACTCCTTCCTGCCTGAGGATGGCCTAATGCTGCAGGCATTCCTGGTGGGCTGCTTATATGGAAAGGTTTCCTGAAGCCAGAGACTAGACACCAAACCCTGGGCATTCCCCGGGTCTCCACCATGTGGCCGTTTGCTGCCCCCAAGTGTCCAGTAACTGGTTTTCTTTGGTTCTCTCAAAGGGTCTTAAATACACAGCCGGTGGTAGGGAAATTTGGCCAGCGGTTCCCTGGGACTCCCGCGGTCAACTGCTATGGAAAATGCCCCTCCAACAGGTGCACCACTGCCTGATTCCTACCTCATCTTTCCAGTCTCTCCCCCTTGCCCAGGCCCTGAGCATTGTCCCGAGCAGTTTGGAGTAAGCTGGCCTGGTGGGGAGCAAGGGTGCCTGGCTGGGATCCTCTATAGAGGAGCCCCCTCACATGGTCCCATCTAGACCCCTACACCCATGTTTCTCCCTCTCTGCGGAGCCTGTCTGGCTGCCTCCCTCCCACCCCTGCCATTAGTGTTCCTTCCAACAAGTGCAGACTAAAGGCCACAGTAATGCATGCTTAGTCTGTGCTGTCTTTTTCTGTGAAATTGCAGGCCTGTTGGCTGCCCAACAAGGATTAAGAAGGGACTAGTTCCTCCTGTCTCTCCACTGCCAATCAACCCAGTTCTTCATTTGACCCAGTAAAAACCTGTAATGCTGAAAGTCTGAATGAATTAGGGGAAGGGGGAATGCTTGAAAGGATGTGCCAAGTCAAACCACCCATGAGCCCAGGCCACTAAGTTCACTCTTTTATCAGGGAAAACTAAGAGGTACATTAACCGTTACTAAATGTATTTTTTAGACTTTAAAAAAAAAATGATGCTTTGGGGGCCAGCAGATGGTGTGGTGGTTAAGGGTGCTGGACTCCCACATGGTCAACCACAGTTCGAGTCCCAGACCTGGTGACTTGCTTTCTCTCTCTCTCTGTGTCTCTCTGGTTAAATTTAAATAAATAAATAAATAAAGTTAAATAAAAAATAATTCTTAAAAAAAAACTTTCTTTAGGGGACCAGCAGTTAGCATAATGGCTCTGTCGCTGGACTCCCACGTAGTCGACCGTGGTTTGAGTCCCAGACCCAGTGGCTTAAACTCACGCTGGGCACATGTGCGTGCGTGCCCAAGATCCCGAGAGGAGAATGGAGGAGAAGGGATTGTGGTGTGGCCATCCCCTCTGGGGGGTGATTTCTCGCTTTCTGTCTCTCTGTCTCTGTCTGTCTGTCTGGCGAGCACACCCGCCCTTATAGCAAAATCCTCTCCAAAAAAAAAAAAAAAAACTTTGAAGAAATTACTTTATTTAGCTTTCTTTATTTAATTAAGACAGAGAAAGCAAGGTGCCAGGGCCAGGACTCAAACTGCAATAAGCTATGTGGGAGTCTACCAGTGCCCTTAATTACAGTGCCACCTGCTGGGTCCCTTTTTTAGAGACTTTTTTTGCTATAGGATGTGTGCACTCACCAGAGACATAGAGAAAGTAAGAAATTTCCCCCCAGGGAATGACCACACTGCAATTCCCTCTCTTGCATTCTCCTCTTGGGATTCTGGGCACACAAACACATGCACCCAGCATGAGTTTCAAGTCACGGGGTCTGAGACTCTGTGGGACTTAAGACAGGCAGATCCCATATGGCCAACAACACAGTTCACGTCTCAGACCTGGCAGTTTGGAAACACACCAGGTACATGTGCACATGTGCCCAAAATTCCAAAAAGGAAATACAGAGGAGGGATTGTGGCATGACCATCTCCCATGGGGCAAGCTTTCTCCTCTCTTCTCTCTGGTGAGCACTCGTGCTCTCTAGTGGGGGGGGCGGGGATAATTTATTTGAAAGACAACAGAGTACCAATGCTGTGATCCACACCCAGCCTCAACCAGCCTCCACTCATGAGCATGTGTGTCCAGGATACTCAGGGAGGTCTATGGGTGTGAACCTTCCCATGAGTTAGCCTAGAACACAGCATTTTACTGTTGTGCCACTGTTAGCCCAGAGGTTTTGTTTTCAGACCTTAGGTATGGAAAACTCAGGTCATCATACCCCTCAGTTTGTGGTACATTATCATCAAAGGTCCCCTTGAGCGCTCTTTTACTACCTTCTATCTCTCTCGTTCTCATTGTTTTCCCCTCAGGTGGGAAATGGTGGATCTGAGATCTGATCTGTTCTCTTTACTCAGAGAAGCTAATGGGTTGGGATTTTGCCAAATGGGTATGATAAAGACATTAGGTCAACTTAAAGGGCATTGGAAAGGCATTGGAAGTTGGACAAGGAGGGGAGAAAGGAGAGAGGGGTTGGGGGAGAAGTAATTATTGTACCAGAAGTCCTGATGACTGAAATCTCAGTACTGTAAGTAAAGAAGCAAGATAGAAGGTAAGGGGACAGCAGGTAGCCTGGTAGTTAAGGTGCTAGACTCCCACATGGCCGCCTATGGTTTGAGTCCAGGACCTGACAGCTTGCTTTCTTCTCACTTTCTCTCTTTCTGTCTCTGGTGAGTGCCCTACAGAAAATTTAAAATAGTAATAAATAAAATTAAATAAATAACTTTTAAAAAAATTGAAGGTTATGGTCAGAGGTAGAGGTATGATGCCTGAAGAAATGAGAGTGGAGCAGATCTGGATGAGGACAAAATCCAAGGTGAAGTGGTTGGCTGAGGTGAAATGGAAATCATTGGAGAAAAGTCCAGGGTGTTGGTCGCTGGCATGGATCCAGGACGACAGAAGGAAGCTTAGTGAACAAAACTGAGAGTCAGGAACAGCAGGAACTTAACAGAAGACAAAGGGGGCGAGGGTGATATAGTAGAATTGCATGAGCCTAAAACAGGCACACTTTTCTTTGAAGGGGGTGAAGAACAGTTTGGAAGTGGCCCAGGGAGGACTCCAACTCCCCAGCCTGAGGAAGTGAGGCAGGTGAGACTTGAGAATAAAGCCACTGCTCAGAGGGGCTGCAGAAGTGGCTTTCAGATAGCTGCTATTGTATAAGGAGGCTCTGCGAGCTGGCCTTGAGGGCTGCTAGAGCCCTGGGGAGGGATGGCAAAGAAGGTAGGTGGGTCAGGGGCCAGCTAGGACAGGGTGATGTGGCTACTGAATAAAAACAGGGATGAGATGCAGAGTGGACTTGGTTTTGGTAGAGTCTAAGGGTGGGTCTTGCCTGACCAGAGTGATCAAACCAGAAACTGCCCCACCTTCAAAAATGTATGAGTTCACCTGTCACAGATAACCAGCAGATTACTTCTTCCTTTTGTACCAACCATTTAGTAAACCTGACACCTAAGCCTTGATACCAGTCTAAAAGTGTATTCTTGAGATCTAAGGGGGAAAAAAAAAGAACTAGTCTTGTGTTTATATTATATGTGTACAGATATGAAAAAATAGACACACATTTATTTTAGATTTTTTGCCATAGGTTATGTGCACTCACAAGCGAGATGCAAAGAAGGAAAGGGAGAGACTACCCCCTGGGGTGGAGGAGTGGCCACACCACAATCCCGCCTCAGGATTTTAGGCACGCATACACACACATGCCTCATGTGTTTTTCAGGTCACCAGGTCCAGGACTAGAACTGCGAGTTGACCATGTGGGATCTAGCACCTTAACCACACCAGCTGCTGGCCATATATGTGTGGGGGTGTGTGTATAAACTTTCCTAGCATCAGGAGGGAATGTCATGCTCAAATGTCAAATACGATCCTTGCTATGGGCTGGCTCCATGGCACTGTGGTTTGAAGCCCTGGCCCAGTCAACCTTGCCAGGCACACTGAGTACCCATGATCCAATGGGATGGAGGGAAGCAAGAAGGGTATGGTGGAGTGGCCACTTCCCAGACTCTGTGTGGGAGTGCTTCTCTCTCACATGTGTATACATACATTTTAGCATGAATTAAACAACCAAAAAAGACCCTTAACGATTCCCACACTCCTCAGGGTAGGTCACTCTGAAAGGCAATGAGAAAACGATCTGGACATTTTTCTCCATAATCACAGCCAATATTGCCTCATTATCAATTTCTTCTTAGAACAGCCATTCCCTGTTTAAAAGCACACATTTTTGGCCTCCCTCCTCCTACTCCAGACCCTGAAGCCCTCAGGAATTTGAGATTCAAGTCTCCATTTTCAGACAAACTCTTTTAATAAAGACGCTGGACATTTTCAGGGAGCCAAATAAGTTGTACAAAAGGAGTCTTAAGGAAGTGACCTCTACACACATCCATGAGAGGATGTGAAGGAGAAAAAACAATGGATGACTCAAGACAACTGTCAGCAAGAAATCTCGATAACACTGCTTCTTGGTTATGTGACTAAAGGACAGTGGAAGGCAGGTGTCCCAAGCATGACAACAATGGCCTCAAAGCTGTCCCTCACAAGCTGTGTGACCCTAGGTAGTTTAGCTAACCTTAACTCTTCCTTTAAAAAAAAAATATTTTATTTAACTTTATTTATTATCATTATTTTTGAATTTGATCAGAGGAAGACAGAGTGAGAGAGGGAAGAGAGAAAGCAAGCTACCAGGTCTAGGACTTGAACCATGGTCAGCCATGTGTTGAGTCCAGCGCCTCTAATCACCACACCACTTACCGGTCTTATCTCTTCCTTTGTTAAACAACAGAAAGTACCCTGCTAAGTTTTTGTGAAAATTAATTAATTTTTTGGGAGAGGTTTTTGCTATAGGACACATGCGCTCGTCAGAAAGACAGAGAGAGACGAAGAGACAGAAAGCGAGAAATCACCCCCAGGGGGGTTGGCTATGCCGCAATCCCTTCTCCTCCATTCTCCTCTTGGGATCTTGGGTACGCACGCACATACGCCCAGTGTGAGTTTAAGCCACCAGGTCTGGGACTCGAACAGCGGTTGACTACATGGGAGTCCAGCGACATAGTCATTATGCCAACTGCTGGTCCCGAGAATTAATTAATTTTGATACATATAAAATGCCTAGCACCTGCTTAGCTAGAGATAAATACTACCTATAGCTAGTTTAGATTCTATTATACCATAAACTTCCCGGGGCAGTAATAGTACTCAAATGGCTAGTCAAGGAACATCAATGGAATGAAGGAAGAAGTAGTACTCCAATATATTAAGAGCTATTCTAGGGATGATGGTGCTAACCACTTCTGTCAGAAAGGGAGCTGCTAAATTAGAAGCAAATAATCAGGAATACTGAGTTCAGAGGCCAGCACCAGGCCAGCTCAGAGACAGCCAAAGAAACTCCTGCAAGCAGGAACTTCTTACATTTAGCACAACACAGCATTTAATGGAATCCAGAAAGCTCCTGCTATTCCTCAGATGAGAACAGTGAGGAGGAAAGGGCTGACCTCCGTGCTTTCATGTGTCCCACCCATCCCCTAAACCTCAGTGATGAGAAAAGAGGCTTACAACATCCCTGAGAGCCCGGATAAGGGAAATGAGGACTAAGTGATCACTAAATGAGGTTGGTCAATGGAACCCCCTCTCCACACCCTGCACCCTACCTTTCTACTGTGGGCTCTTGTCTCTGAACCACATGCTGCTTTCTGGGCAGTCCATGTTAGAGCAGAAGGGTACACAGACCCAGCAACGTAAGGCAAAAGCGGGCAGGTGATCAAATCATCTGAGTTTCTGTTTGTCTGTTTTCTGTGGCATTTTGCTCTTTATATGTTCAAGATACTTCTGGAAATAATAATGGATGCTCCTGAAGATGATGGGAGAGGGTGGCAGACATTCAGACAAACCGTAGGCCAGGTGAGCCTCCCTGGCCCCCTCAGCAGCCTCCTTCACGGATCCAGTTTCGGGCATTGATGAAGAGCTGCAGCCAGGGCGAGGTGGTCAGAGTGTCAAATGGTGGGGGCCGCCAAGCCCACTGCCAAGGCCTCACGGCCCGCTCAGGGTGAGGCATGAGAGCCAGGTGGCGACCATCACGGGAGCAGACACCAGCCACACCCCCTGGCGACCCATTGGGATTTAGTGGGTACTGTTCTGTGGGGTTCCCATCATCATCTGCCCAGTGTAGCGGAGCCAAGCCCTTGGCCTCAATCTGGGCTTGGAGTTCAGGAGAAGAAAATGCCATGTAACCTGGGAGGGAAGGAGAAGGGACATCAAAGCCAGACTCCTATTGCTCTCAACCCACTCCCCACTTTCTGACCCGCACTCCTCCCCTACCACCCCACACGCTTTGCCCAGGACTGACCTTCCCCATGGGCGCTCCACACGGGCAGCACGGCACCCTCCATCCCTCGCAGCATCAGGGCCGGCCCAGGCCCTACACGCACGCTAGCCCAGCGAGACTCATAACGCCCAGACAGGTTGTGGCGAAGAAGGAGGCCAGGCCGGGCTGGCCAGGAGTCATGGACTGTCTCTGCTGCCTCCTCACTGGGGTCACCTCCCACCCAGCCCAGCAGAGCCAGCAGTTGACAGCCATTACACACGCCCAGGCTGAAGGTGTCTGGTCGTTTCCGGAAGCGCCTCAGTTCAGCCCCTGCCTGTGGATGAAAGGTGACAGCAGCTGCCCACCCTAGGGAGGGCAGAGAAGTCAGGGTTAGATATGGAATGCTCAGAAAAGGGAAAGCAGGATTGAAAGGGGATGGCTGCTCTTCTATCCCAGCAAGCACTTTTACTCTCCCCTAAGAAGCCCCTCTGCAGAACTTGGGCCAAGTGCAAGGGAAGAAAGGGGTTTATCTGCTTAAATCAGATGTTACTGACTCCTAGGCCAGAGATGGCCTTGATGTTTTTCATGCTTAGACAGCAGAACATGTTTTTAAAAATTTTTTTTTAATTTAACTTTTTTTTATTTTTTTAAATTTGACCAGAGAGGGACAGAATAAGAGAAAGAGAGAGGAAAGGTAAGAAAGCAAGCTACCAGGTCTGGGATTCGACATACGGTTGGCCATGTGGGAGTCCAGCACCCTTAGCCACCACACAACCTGCCAGCCTCCCAAAATCTTTTAGTTGCCTAACATTTAAAACTAAGATTTTACATAAAAATTTGGATTTGGGGCTTTTCCTGGAAGATGGAACGATCTGGAGCTGAGAAGCAGCTGCCATTTCAGGTATGACATGTGCCCTCCTGCTCGGTTTGGCCCACCCAGCACACCTGCCTGATTTAAGTCACCTACTGTAGGCCTTCTGCTGGCACATGGCCCAGTGTACCTTCTCCCAGGGTTTGTGGAAGTGAGAGGCCAATACCCAGAGTAAGAAAAGGGGTACTGGCACCTTTTCAGGAATGCGTAGGAGAAAGCGAGCAGAAATCAGCATGCTGACCTTTGGCAGAGCCCAGGACGTCCGCATAGCTAAAGCCGCCCACAAAGGCCACACCGCAGAACGTGTCAAGCTTGACTGCTCCAGAGCAGAGATCCTGCATGGTCACATCCCACACCTGGCAGGATGGGGAGAAATGAATTGTCAGAGGACACACAGCCCAAGGCTAGATCACCACCCTAGCTCTGCCAGCTGCTCTGCTCACCTCAAACCCAGCCAAGTGGAAGGCATCAGCCATCTCCCGGTCTCCATTGCTGCCCTCTTCTCGCAAGATGGCGACTCGGGGGATGGGACCACCTTGGAGGGGAAGAAGGATGTCTCTGAGCCATAGGGTAACTTCCCCAGGCCAACTTCCAGATAACTTTTCCAAGACAGGACTGGGTATCTAGGCCTCGGGCTCCGCAAGCCAGGCCCAATGTACCCGGGAAGCCAAGGTGCAGCACACACTCCCTTACCAGGCTCACGAGGCACCGAGGCTTGAGGGAAGGTGGGGGGCAGGCAGTAGCTGGGCCCCATCCGTTCCCGTAGGCCCTGCTCCTCCTCTGCCACACAGCGCGGCTCTGCCTGCAGCCGGTCCAGCTGGAAACTCGTCTCCTCCCAGAGGGCTCGCAGCTGCCCAACAGGCTCTTCCAGAACCACAGTCCCGTTCACTGAGAGCCGGACCTAGGCAGAGGGGCAGATCTATGAAGGGCGAGGAGAGAGGACAGCCCTTCAGGGGCAGACTCAGCCTCCCTACTCCAACTGCCCACTGCTCTTCCTGGTTTCCTCACCATGGCGTGGGGCCCAGCGGCGCCTGTGTGACCCAGTTCCAGGCACTGGAGGCTGGCACCCCGGTAGCGTGTCAGCACTTGGACCAGGTCTGCCTCCTGTACCTCTAGCACCAGGCCTGGCTCCTCGGCAAACAGCACAGGCAGTGCTAGGAGAGCAATGGAGAGTTACTGGGCTGCCAGGGAGGTAGGGGGAAGTAGGGGGAGAGGGCTGAGGGCTGAGGGAGTGCAGGCAGGGATCAGGGTAGGGTGAGGGCCAGGACAGTGGGATTAAGGGTGATGTATCAGAGATCATGGGGGGGGCCTCAGGGGGTATAGTCAGGAACATGGAGAATGCCATCTGGTTCCACTGTCAGAGAGCACAGGAGAGATGGGGAGACCCCATTCCGTAACAGGAAATGGGGTCTGCAGGGTGGGTATGGCAGCCCAGGCCCAAGTCTAGGCCTTGAGTTCCTCACCATCGACCCCAGGGGCAGGCACATCCACCTCTATCCCACAATTCCCAGCAAAGGCCATCTCCAGCAAGCAGGTGACAAGGCCTCCATCGCTGACGTCATGGCCTGAGCAGAGGAGGCGGTCTGGAAGAAGGAGACGCATGCTCAGCAACCTCAGGGCCCAAACCTGATAGTTCCACCCGTCTTCTGGAGCAGGTGAGAATGTGGGCACACTCAGGGAGCCAGAGAGATGGCCTGAGGTCCAGGCCATATGCTGACGTGCCCAGCTGCTGGCACCTGGCACCTGTGTGCCATCTCCCCTAGGACCTTACTCACCTTTCAGCAGCCCCTGGGTGATGCTGAAGGCACGCACCAGGTTGTCGGGAAGGTCCAGGTCAGGAGGCTGCTCCCCGAGCTGGGAGAAGCACTGGGCCAAGGCCGTGCCCCCGAGCCGGTGCTGCCCAGGGCTCAGAGGCACGTAGAGCAGATGGCCTGGAGACACAGGGAGGAGGACAGTGAGATGGACGGCCCAAGGGAACCCCTCTCTGAAGCACTCACGGCATTGCTATGCCTGCATTTGGTGAGATGCCCCAGACCACCAGTCCCAGAGAGCTGGTGGTCACAGCCCAGTGGAATCCCTGCCGAGACGAGGGGGCCGAGGACTCACAAGGTAGACCCCAAACTAAGACCATGCCCAGGCACACATGCAATGAAGGGGGTGCCGAGTCCATACCTCTCCCTCCAGGACACTTGAGGTCTGGGGTCGCAGTGGCCGTGATGTCTGGACAGACAGCATAGGTGGAGATGACCAGCGACCCTGCAGAGCAAGGGAGGAGTATGAGACAGTGGGCGCCGGCTCTGCCCTGCCGCTCCTCCCTGTCCCTGGGGCCCCTGGACCTCACCGGGAGCACGCACAGTCTCCGTGCCGACCCGGGCAGCCATGCTGAGGGAGTCCTTGCCTCCGTCCACCGCCACACCCAGGGCTGCCATCACTGCCACCATAGCCTCACAGGCATCGGCCAGAGCCGCGCCCTCCCCTGGGAGCTTGGCTGCCCACATCCAGTTCCCGCTGCACTTCACGTCCTAGGAGCAGTGGGAACATGACATCACACGGGGAGAGGGATGTGGAGAGTCCAGGGTGCAGAGGGACAGGGAGGCAAAGGATGGTGTGAGTGAGTGGTGGGTGTGGAAGTGTTCCAAGGCCTGCAGCTCCCGGGCAGAAGCTGCGGGGACTCACCCGGAGGTCAGTGACCAGAGCAAACACTAGGTTGGTGAGGGCTTCAGCCACAGCCAGTCGAGCGGCAACCTTGGGGTCCAGCAGGCTCTTGACTGGCTGCTCTCCCAGGGCTGTGGCAGCCCCTACGAGCTCCTGGTGACTCAGTGCCACAACTGCTACATCTGCCAGAGGAGTCTGCAGGGGCCCAACACACTGCTGCTGGGCCACCAGGCCACCCACGGAGCGGTCCACCTGCGGAACTCACGTAGGGTTGGCGACAGGGCCAGGAAGTGCGGGCTCTTCCCGAGAGGCAAGGGTGGTGGCAAGTCTGGCTTTCCCCAACATGCAAACAAGGACTTCACTCAGAGAGTGGGTGGCATGGAGATCAGACCATCAAGGTGGCTTCCCTGCCCTGCCACTTCTCCCCACCAGGGCCGAGGAAGCTGTGGGGAGCTGGAGGAAGCTGTGGGGAGCTAGAGGCACAGAAGAGTGCAGGGATACCTTGTTGGTGAGGTAACGCTTGCTGGCCACAGCGGGCAGCCTCAGAACCCGCTCCAGGGCCTGGCGCACGGTCAGATCTGGAGGCAAGGCCAGAGGCTGCAGCAGAGGGGGCTCCCTCTGGAGGAAGAACTCCTGCAACACAGATGGTGACAGGGCATGTGAGCGTCTGGGCGAAGGCTGGCACACAGCGACAAGGCACAATAAGGGTCAAGGGTGGCCTGAAGAGGGAGATCACAGGGGAAGCATCCTCTCACTGCCCACACACACCTTCTGAGGCATCTTGCCCAGCACCCAGTCAAGCTCCAGGTCCACAGGGGTTGGAGGAGGTGTCAGGGGGGCATCCCCCTGGCCGTTTCTTCCCACAGGACATTCCCGATCATCCACCAGCACTATCTGCAGACACAAGGACACCACCCAGAGGGAATGAAACATCGCAAGGCATCATGGGATGCTCCTTGAAATCGGAGCAGACATGCTCTCTCCACTCTGCTTGGCTTCCTTTTTAATTAACCCTCGCTCCCGCCTCCTACTGCCTGTCCCCCACACGTTGTTTTCCTTGTCTCCCACCCTCCCGTCTCTCTCTCTCTTGACAATACCCAGGCTGCTCAAGCCTACCCACTAAACCCCAAGGCCAACTCACTCTCCTGTCTCCAGTGATGGTGCCCACAAAGCAGGCAGGGCAGCGCTCCCGGGCACTGACACGACTGAGGAAGTCCCGGTCGGGAGGCCTCAGCAGAAGGGCATTTGACTCCTGGTACTCGGCCCCCCATATTTCTAGGGCATTCAGGGTCAGGTCTCCCAGCTGCACAGCCATGGGGCAGGGAAGGAAGAGAGGGGTCAGTGGGCACTTCAGTCTCACGCTGTTACTAGGGAGGGGGGAGGATGGATAGAGGATGGCTGGGCCAGCGGGAGCAGGGAAACAGCCAGAAGTCAGGAGCTGAGACCCACCTGGAAGCGGCTGGTGTAAATGATGGCTCCTGCTGGGTCACTCAGCTCCTTCAGGACATTGCCTAGCGAAAGGATTACAGGGAGAGGTGGTAGCTGGTCATAGCTCCGGTGAGCCATGGGCAGTCCATGGTCTCCCGAGAAGGTCCTGATCCTGCTCACCCTTGTGTGAGCTGCTGCCACACACTCATCACCCATCCCACTGCAGCAGGCTTCCATCCCCTCCAACTCTGAACCTGTCCATGATGTATAGGGGGCGAATGGAGCCCCAAGTTGAGTGGCTGGCTGCAGATCCCCGATGCATCTCCCAGAACCAAACCTGGCAGGAGACTGGGTAGACCCAGTCCCTTCCCTCACCATTGCCACCGGCGCCCTGGTCATGGAGGCTGCAGATGGGGTTTCCCCTGGGGGCCTCCACACAAGCTCGGATCACACGGTTCATCTTCTGTTCCATCTCCGGGTCTCCCCGCTGCACGGCCCCAAAGTCCAGTTCACTGGCATTGTCTCCCTGCACCTGGGGGACACAGGGCAGAGCTCAGCTCAGTAAGACCAGAAGCTCCCAGAACACCCTCACCCCATCAACACAGGGCCCAGCAATATCAGTCTACACCTTTAGCTATTCCCCTCACCTGGACAGATGAAGCAGCTCCACCCCCAACTCCAATCCTGTAGACAGGACCCCCAACCTTCACAACTGCCATGCCTGTGAGGAAGGAGAGCTGAATTAGAACGCTGGGCAGGCCACCAGAAGAGGCCTCCAAAGCAAGGCAGTGTAAGGATAGGGGAAGCGGGTGTCAGGGGAGCAGGAGCCTCAACACTCCACTGGGCTAACGAGAAAGAAAACCATACAACCTCCATGAAGGCCACTTGACAATATCAATCAAAGAGACAAATGCACATATTCTTTCATTGGGTAAATACAGTCTGAGGAATTTATTTATGCTGAAGGCTGAGGGATGGGAGATGGGGAGTGACTGCTAATGGGTACAGGGGTTTCTTCCTGGGATGATGAAAATGTTCTAGAACTAGTGGTGATACACAACTTTGTGAATACAGTAATGTGTCACTTAATGACTTGGACATATTCTGAGAAACATGTTGGTAATTTTGTTGTTGTATAAGCATCAAAATGTTTTTTGTTATTATTTTTAAAATAATTATTTAAATTTATTTATCCTATCAATTTTTAAAAATTTTCTACAGGGCACCTGTACTCAACAAAGAGAGACAGAGAGAGAGAGAAAAGGAAAGTGACAAAGCAAGATGCCAGGTCCAGAACTTGAACTTCCATCCATGTGAGAATCCAGTGCCTTCTTTTAAAATGTTTCTGAAGAATTATTTTAATTTAATTTAATTTAATTTAATTTAATTTTATTTTATTTTATTTTTGATGTTGACCAGAGAGAGACAGAGAGAGAAAAGGAAGTGAGAAAGCAACCTGCCAGGTCCAGGACTCAAACTGTAGTCAGCCATGTGGGAGTCCAGCCGCCTTAACCACCATGCCACCTGCCAGCCCCGGGAGTCCAGCGCCTTAACCATCATGCCATCTACCAGCCCTATATGGTATTTTTACACAAACCTAGGAGGTAGAACCTACTCCATGCCTAGGGTATATCTAATAAATAAGGCCCATTATAATCTTATAGGACCATTGTCATATAAGCAGTCTGCTGCTGTCTGCAATGCTGTCATGCAGTATGTGACTATATACTAAGCACCACCAACTTGCACACCTTGAAAGGCTAAATTTTTCTTTTCTTAAAGAGAGATTTTTGCTATAGAGTGCATGTGCTTGCCAGAGAGACAGAGAGACAGAAAGTGAGAAATCACCCCACTTAGGAGGGATGGCCACACCACAATCCCTTCTCCTCTTGGGATTTTGGGCACACACACACACACACACACACACACATGCCTACCCTAAGTTTGAAGCCACCAGGTCTTGGACTAAAACTGCAGTCAGCTACGTGGGAGTCCAACAACATAATCAATTATGCCATCTGTCTGTTCCAAAAGGTTAAACTTTATGGTATATGAAGTACATCTCAATAAAGTGGTGGTTCAAAAAAAAGGAGAGCCAGCTCTGTGGTCTGGTGGTCAAGACAGCCCCAGATCTGGAGGCTTAAGAAACACATCAGACACAAAAGGAGAGAGAAAGGGAAGAGCAAGGATTGCAATGTGACCACTCCCCATAGAGGTGCTTTCTACTCTCCCTCTCTCCTGTCTCTCTGGCAAGCACACACACCTTCTCACCCAAAAAAAAAAAAAAAAAAAAAAAAAAGGAATTGTGCACGTTATGTCACGTGTTTAAAAAAAGGAGCAAATATACATATGAATCTGTTTATACATGTAGGAAATGCTTCCAGCGGGATACAAAAGTAACCCATTAACACTGCTCGTCTCTAGGAAGGAAAACTACAAAGTGGGGACGAGTGGGAAAACTTTTCACTGCATATCCTTTCTCACCTTTTGAGTCTTGGATAATGTGATCAAGTCACCTATTCAATAAATGGACCCTGGACTTTATCTTGGTTCTACCACAGCAACTATCAATAGTATAAAGCCTAGCACACAATGTCTCCACAGTTAAAAAAAAAAAAAACAAAAAAACACACACACACACACCATAATTAAATTGAGCTAGCAGATTAAAAACCCCAGGCCACATGGCAGATACTGAATAAACACTGGCTGCCTTGACTTTGCAGGGTGTGACCCAGAAGCACAGGGGGTGGGGTGAGTGCACAAGTAAACTGGGGAGCAGACAGAAGCAATAAAGACGGAAACTGCCCTGCTGGCAAAAAGCCCTGTCTTGCCATGAAAGTTTGTTCCAGGAAGAAGAGGCCTGAGCTGGGAGATTAAAAACTACCCACAGAAGTATCCTCTAAACTACCCACCTGCAACTGCCTGTCCTGGAGAGAAAACTGGCTGGACCCAAAGAAAGATGGCAGGCTCTTACCTGGCTCTGGGGGCTCTTTGCACACATGATCAGCTTCCATGGACCCAATGCCTCCGCTAAACATGATGGGTTTAATCCACTCACGCCGCTGGCCATTTGAGAGCTGAAGGCCGAAGGAACGGGCGAAGCCTGGAACGTAGACATCAGAGGGAAGGGGGATGAGGACTAGTAATCTAGTCTCCCCTGAACTTGCTCAATACCACAGAACCTGGCTAACCACCCATCCTCAAGCCCCTCTGGGACTAGGTGTCCTTTATTCCTCCATACCCCAGTCTCACCAGCCAGCACTGGTTCCCCGAACTTGTTGCCGTAGTCAGAAGCCCCATTACTGGCCTCAATGGCAACCTCCAGAGGCTGTGCAAAATTCTCAGGATACTGGAAGCTCGGGTCCTCCCAGGGCAGACTGTAATCTGGAGGGAAAGAGACTGATGAATGGATGTGAAGAAAGACAACGGAGTCAACGTCCTTTAGGAAGTCTGCCAACAAGGACCATGTGCAAGGCTGGAACATTCCACTTCAGGAAACCCCATCTTAGGAAGGTGTAGAGCTTCCAAGAAAGCACTGGTCTTGCTTTCCACCTCTGATGCCAGCCTTCCCTCTAACCCTCTGCATGAGAGGGACCAAACTGGACTTTGTGGGCAGGTGGCGACCATCAGACCCATCGCGTATCACGTCTTCTGGTTAAGTTGATACTAGTTTTTCGTGTTTTTTTTTTTTTTTTTTTAAGAATTATTTAACTTTATTTATTTATTCCTTTATCTATGTTAATTTGACCAGAGAGGGACAGAGTGAGAGAGAGAGAGAGAGAGAGAGAGGGAAAGTGAAAAAGTACATTGCTAGGTCTGGGACTTGAATCGCAGTCAACCATTTGCGAGTCAAGCGCCCCCAACCACCACGCCACCTGACGGCCCCAAGCCGATGCTAGTTTTTAAAGAAATGGTATTTCTGCAAAGCCAGTCCAGCAACCTTGGTCTTCCCTGGCCTATACTCCTGATACTGGTTAGCAAAAGGCCAACTACTCTAGAGCCCTATCTAAGAAAGAGTCAAAGTGTTCAGTGCCTGCCAGGACAAGGACTCTGAAGGGAAGGTGGTGAGAGGAAGGACCTGGGATGTGCAGGTTTCCAAAGCAATAGCCGGCAGTGCCAGCCACCACGTGAGCCCCGCGGCCTGTGCACTGGACATCTCGGATCCGGCCCCCTGTGCCCGTGGTCGCACCGCTGAAGGGGGCTACTCCTGTGAAGAGAGAGGGGGAGAGGTACAGTGCTGTGAAGACAAACCCATACCTCTGGCCGTCCCCACTGAAAAGACAACCAGCTTCCCTGATAGTTTTATGGAGCCTGGGACCTTTGCCCCACCCTCCTCTCTGATCTCACCTATCTCCTTCTAGGAACCCAGCTCACCTGTGGGGAAATTGTGAGTCTCTGCTGTGAAGACAACATGTCTCAGCCCGTGCTGTTGCCGGAAGCAGCTTGGCCGTGTGGGGTCCTCAGGCTTTAGGAATCGGACTTCCTTGCCCTGGATCGCACTGTGGAAACATCCGTTCTGGACTCTGCTTCCTTCCTGGTGTATGTGCCAACTCAACCGAGGACTGCGGCCTCCCAGCCCTCAGACCCAAGGCCACCCCACCTGCTGTTGTCACAGAACTTGAGTATATTGTTGGGATTTGAAGATGTCTGGGTGCTCATGATAGACTCGAACAGAGAGTGTGCCAGCTTCTGCCCATCCACGTGGAGCTTGCCCTTGAAGAACCAGTGTCGGCTGTGCTCGCTGTGGAGTGACATGGGGACATGGGGAAGGGAAGGCAGGGTGGATGGGGTCAGTTCTCAGTGCCATGCCACCTCAACAGCACTGAACAGTAGTACAGTCAATTCATACTTAGACAGTAAGTCAAAATGTATTTCAAAAAGCCTGATTTTCAAGAATTCTGTCACTGTGGATTATCCAGAGCAAAAGTGAAGATAAAACCAAGATTTCAATGTAGACTTCTGGATGGATTAGAGGAGCCTAAGTGCTCAGTCTCAGGGACGCCCCTATACCAAGGTAGAGCCATGAAGGCGAGTCTCTGAGGTCCTCCTTCCAACCTCCATGGGCTCAGAGATCAGAATGACCCCATTCCTCCCACCTATTGGACTGAGCCAAATCGAAGGCCTCCACGGTGCTGGGGTTTCGCTGCATTTCCTGGAAGCGCTTGGTGTAGAAATCCAGGTCCCAGGAGTCTAGGGCCAGACCTAGGAGACAAACCCTATTGCAGCTGACTGCGGCCCTCAGGCCACCATACTCCAGGTCTCGGCAACCATGCTAGCCGATCCTGAGCCCTCCCCCTAATTCCCTAGGGACCCTTACTTACCTAGCTCTCGGTTGGCTTTTTCCAGAGCAGGCCGGCCCTCAGTCAATATGTTGATAGGACTATTGAGGGGTGCTGGGGTGCTCTCAGGGGAGAAAGTCTGGATGGGATAGCGGAAGTGCTGCTCCGTCATCCGGTCATGCAGGACAGCCAGAGCAATGGCCTCCACCTCAGCGGGAGGAGGGTGGGCAAACTAGAGCGAGACACACACAGAGGGCAAGGGTGCTGAGCTGAAGAATGGAGAGAGGGGGCACACCCTCAGCTCTCTATGTCAGGCAGGGCCAGCCCACTGTCACTCTACCTAGCAGTTGTTCAGTGACAAAAAAAGAGGCCTCTTGCAGGCATGAGTCCACGCCAGAATACACAGATTAGTAATGGAAGACAGGCTGAATTTTGGCCATATTCACCCATCAACTAGGTACCATCGAGTGGTAAACAACCTGCATGACCATACAGGGAAGGCTTAAAGCTAGGAGCTCCTCCCCCTGCTTCTCCTATTATTTCCCCAGAGTTTAGAATCTAGTCTCCTATTTCCGGGCCATCTTCTCCTCCAGATTCCCCACCATGATCACCCACTGCCTCACCGAGAGCTGGTAGCGCCGGGTAATCTCTACACGATCCACAGTGTCTAGTCCAGCGGCCTGGCACACTGACACGATGTTGGTGGAGGTTGGCGTGGAGAAGTTCAGCCTGCAGAGTGGGCCAGATGGTTAGGACCTGAGAGTCCCCAGCAAACTTACACTGGGAAAGTAGAACCCACTGTCCAGTCAACATCCCTCCACTACCTCCTATTGGCCTCCAGTCTCAGACCAGGCCCTAAGAAACTTGCTTTCAGGGTGGACAGGTAGCGTGGTGGTTAAAGACACTGGATTCCCACATGGCTGACTACAGTTTAAGTCCCAGACATGGCAGGTTGCTGTCTCACTTTCCCTTTCCCTTTCTTTCTCTCTCTCTCTTTCTCTCTACCTCTGTCTGGTCAAATTAAATACATACATACATACATACATGCAAACAAATAACAAATGGATTTAAATAAATAAATATTCTTTAAAAAAAAAAAAAAAAAAAAAAAAAAAACCTGTTTTCAAACCAAAACTGTCCTTCTAGCATCAAAACCGCTTTATTTTTTAACTTCTCAGAACACAATTTGTGGGCTAGCCCTGCAGTGTAGCAGTTAAGCGCTGTACACTGGGGACTGGATGCCACATGGCCAACTGCAGTTGGAATCCTGGCCCAGGCAGCCTGAAAAACACACTGAGCATGTGTGCACTGTGCGTCCAAAATCCTGATGTGATCAAGAAATTGGAGGAACAGGATTGTGGCATGACCACACTCTTTTGGGGGTGAGTCCTCTCTCTGGCAAACACAAACACTCTCTGGCTAATTAATTAATTAATTTAATTAAACTATTGGAAGGTGGCATGATGGTTAAGGTGAACGGATCCCACATGGCCAACTACATGGTTCAACTCCTGGACCCAATGGTTTGGAAAACATGCTAAGTATATGTGCCCAAAATCCCAAGAGAAGAATGGAAGAGAGTGGGTTGTAGTATGGCCATCCCCGCTAAGGTGATGATTTCTCGTTTTCTTTCTCTGGTGAGTGTACATACCCTACAGCAAAACAAAACAAAAAAACCTGTTTAAGAAAAATGCAATTTGCGAGTAAGGTGGTGGCAGAGTGGTAACTGGACCCATGTGGGGAAGGTCCCAGAACCGCCCTGAGCACACCGGGTAGCCTGCATGCCTATAACCCAGACTAGTGAAACCAGGGGCAATTCATGGCATGAAGACCCCATTAAGGGTGCCCCTCCTCCACTCATAAAAGAAAGGTAAAGCAAATTTTAAAAATTATTATAGAATGAGGGAACCAGCAGTTAGCGTAATGGCTATGTCGCTGGACTCCCACGTAGTCGACCGCGGTTCGCGTCTTGGACCCGGTGGCTTACAACTCACGCCGGGCGCGTGTGCGTGCGTGCCCAAGATCCTGAGAGGAGAATGGAGGAGAAGGGATTGCGGCGTGACCATCCCCCCTGGGGGGTGATTTCTCGCTTTCTGTCTCTCTGTCTCTCTCTGTCTGTCTGGTGAGCGCACGTGCCCTATAGCAAAAAACCTCTCCAAAAAAAAAAAAAAAAAAAAAATTATTATAGAATGCTATTTGTTTACTTCCACAACATGCCTGGTACCTGGCTTGGTCTTCAAAGGCATCTATCCAAATGGAGAAAGCATGTGCATGGCTTCCAAGGCTGGCAGTAGGATGCAGCAAAGAAAAATAGCTCTCCCAAGGATCAAGAGAGGAAGTAGAGGAATGGAAGTGGGAGGGCAGTATGTTAAAAAGGCATGATGGGGGGTCATCAGGTGGAGTGGTGGTTAAGGTGGATGGATTCCCAAATGGTTGACTGTGGTTCGAGTTCCAGACTCAGTGGCTTGAAACTCACGCCAGGCATGCATGCCCAAAATCCCCAAGACAAGAACAGAAGAGAAGGGACTGTGGTGTGGCCATACCCCTAGGGGCTGATTTCTCACTCACTTTCCCTCTTACTGTTTCTCTCTGTCTCTCTCCTCTCTGGCAAGTCCATGTGCCCTATAGCAAAAACCTTAGGAAAAAAAAAAAGAATAAAAAGACATGATGTACCGTGGAACATGGAACGAGTTGCTCCCTAATGAGACGCTTACCTGGGGCCAACCTCCAGCAGCAGGTCATTGGAGCCAGGAAGGAGCCAGGACTTCTGAGCAACATCATCCAGCAACAAAGGGCAGCCAAACAGCCACATCAGCTTCTTCATCTCCTCCGCATTTGGGAGGACCTGAGCTATGGGGAGAAAAGGTCACCAATACTTTGAGACACTGCCTCTGGCACTGGGCACCTCCTCCAAGCACTCAATACCTGGGCCCAACCTGTCCAGTTCACATTGTAGCACAGTTCGGTCTCGATGCCCTGTAGCCCTGGTAGTTTCCCTTTAAGTTTTCTTTGAATGTGTCCAGAGGCTGCCCCCTCATGGCCAGAGTGACGGACATAGAAGTGAAGAACTGGGGCCATCTCTGCAAGTGTCCTTTACTGATGAATTAGATTCCTTTAAAAAAAAAAAGAAAAAGAAAAAAGAAAAGAAAGAAAGAAAGATAAAAGAAAGCATTAACTATATTTAGCCTATCTGTTGACCTGATCGTAAGTTCCAAGGGCAGTTGAGGCATTAGGAATGGGGCCAGGAAAATAAGAGCATACAGAGAAATAAAGTAACCTGGGAAATCTAATAACCTTGAGGATTTTATTCCTACAAAATGTCAGCTTTAGTCATGTGTGGTAGGGGACACAGCTACATTCCTGACAGGTTCCTAAAATACCTATACTTGCTGGACCCAGGCAAGGTGTCAGGAACACCACTGTGAATAAGACAGAAACCACTTCTGCCTTCATAGTAGGGCTTACTCCTTTTTGAAAAGTTCATTTATTTGGGGGACCAGCAGGTGGCATGGTGATTAAGGCACTGAACACTCTCACATGGTCGACCAGATTCTAGTCCCAGACCTGGTGGCTTGCTTTCTCATTCTCTCTCTCTCTCTCTCTTTTTCTCTCTCTGTAGTTAAAATAAATGAATGAATAAATAAAATAAGTAATTCTTTTAAAAAAGCTTTTTTATTTCTTCCATGAGAGAGACGGGCACACACAGATGGGCACCCCAAACAATGTCCTCATGCTGCAACCTACTCCTGGACTCAATCAGCCAGGATCACAGGCACACATAAGCACAGGAGACCTCAGGATGTAAATATGGGACCTTTCCATATGGCCTCATCATCGAGGAGAGTTGCACTACGGCTGTACCACGGCTGGCGAGAGTTTACATGTTATTGAAGGAGAAAGAAACACACCCAGGTATTTCTAGTCTGGAGTGGTTAAGCTCAAGAGGATGTGGCTTCCAACCAAGTGCTTCAGAAATTGAGAAAAACTTCCTGGGAGAGATGGTGTCTGCTGTGGGTTAAATGGTTTTTGTCTCCCAGCCTCTGCCACCATGCCTATGTTGAAACCCTATCCCTGATGTGATGAAGAGGTAATTATATCATGAAGGCAGAGTTTTTAGAAATAGGATTAGTGTCCTTATTAAAAAGGCCACAGGCCCAGGCAAGTTAGCTCAGCCCTTAGGGTCCCATTGTTCATTACTGAAGCCAAATGGGGAGCCTGGGTTTGAATCTCAAGGCAACCTGAACATACCATGGGTATCATCCATGATCCTAACTGCCTGGGGCTTAGGAAAGGATCACAGCCTTGGGACCAGCAGTTAGCATAATGGCTGTCGCTGGACTCCCACGTAGTCGACCGTGGTTCGCGTCCCGGACCTGATGGCTTAAAACTCATGCCAGGCACGTGTGCGTGCATGCCCAAGATCCCGAGAGAATGGAGTAGAAGGGATTGTGGCGTGGCCATCCCCCCTGGGGGGTGATTTCTCACTTTCTGTCTCTCTGTCTTTCTTTTTTTTGGAGAGGTTTTTGCTATAGGGCGTGTGTGCTCGCCAGCCAGACAGAGAGAGACAGACAGATAGAAGGTGAGAAATCCCCCCCAGGGGGGGTGGCCACGCCGCAATCCCTTCTCCTCCATTCTCCTCTTCTCCTCCATTCTCCTCTCAGGATCTTGGGCACGCATAGACACGCGCCCGGCGTGAGTTTTAAGCCACTGGGTCCAGGACTCGAACCGCGGTCAACTACGTGGGAGTCCAGCAACATAGCCATTACGCCAACTGCTGGTCCCATCTGTCTCTCTGTCTTTCTGGAGAGCACACGAGCCCTATAGCGAAAACCTCTCCAAAAAAAAAAAAAAAGGAAAGGATCACAGCCTGGAGAAACTGTCAAAGGTGTCTGCTTGTCTCTTGCTTGTGAAAGAAAGAAACTTGAAAAAGAGAGAGGGAGGGACAAGCAGATGGTATAATGGTTATGTCACTGGACTCCCACGAAGTTGACCATGGTTTGAGTCCAGGACTTAGAATTTAAAACTCACACTGGGCGTGTGTGTGGCTTAAAATTCACACTGGGTGCGCATGTGTATGTGTGTACCCAAAATCCCGAAAGGAGAATGGAGGAGAAGGGATTGCAGTGTGGCCTTACCCCTAGGGGGTGATTTCTCACCTTTTGTCTCACTGTCTCTGGTGAGCATATGCACCCTATAGCAAAAATCTCTTAAAAAAAAGCAAAGAAAAAGAGAGCGAACTAGCACCGTGGCCTAGTGGTTAAGGGAGCCAGATCCCACGTGGCTGACTATGCAGTTAACCCTGGTTGTCAACCTGAAAAATACTCCAAGTGCATGCCCCATTGAGGGGTGCTCTCTCTCTCTATCCTTCTCTGTCTCTGGTGGATACGTGCGTCCTCTGGTAAATTCAAAGAGAGAAGGACCAGGGACCAGCAGTTAGCGTAATGGCTATGTCGTTGGACTCCCACGTAGTCGATCGTGGTTCGAGTCCCAGACCCGGTGGCTTAAACTCACGCTGGGTGCGTGTGTGTGTGCCCAAGATCCCGAGAGGAGAACGGAGGAGAAGGGATGGCAGCGTGGCCATCCCCCCTGGGGGGTGATTTCTCGCTTTCTATCTCTCTGTCTCTCTCTGTCTGTCTGGCAAGTGCACGCGCCCTATAGCAAAAACCTCTCCAAAAAAAAAAAGAGAGAGAGAGAGAAGGACCACAGAGTTAATGCTGTCATATGAGAATACAAGAAGTTAGTAGTCTGCAGAAGAGAATCCCTTACCAGAACTCACACTGGCGCCCTGCTCTGAGATTTCCAGTCCCCAGAACTATGAGAAATAAATTTCTGTTGTTCATAAGTCACCCAGTCTATGGTACTTTATTACAGCAGCCAAAACAGACTAGGATGGCACTGAACATTTAAACTTGAACCAGAAGAATAAGCTGGACTGCGCCTTACTGGTGAAGTCAACAGTTCCACCAGTTTCATGTTTTCACAATATTATGTGTGTGTGTGTGTGTGGGGGGGGGGGGGGTTGGCCAGCAGATGGCGTAATGGTTACACGGCTAGACTCCTGGTAGTCAGGGACACCTCCTTCCTTAGTGCAGCTGAGGGCTTCTGATCTGCACCATTCCTTCAGATGTGAACATATGCATGGAGCTCAAAAATGTAAACTACCTCTTCCCAGGAAGTGGGAGAGAAGGAAGCTCACTGCTTCCTATCTCCACTTAGACCACTCGCAAGAATCTCAAACTTAACTTAGTCCAAAGTGTCTTCTGGGCCAGCTCTGTGGTGCAATGATAACATGTTGCTCAAGAGAGGCTGGATCCCCCACATGGCAATCATGGTTCAAATCTCCGCCTGGTTAGCCTGAAGCATACCGGGCACACATACAAGTGCCCAAGAACTGACTATCTGACAGGCTGTATGAATGGGATTGCAGCATAACCAGACCCTGTGTAGAGTGCTTCTCTCTCTCTCTCTCTCTCTCTTTCTCTCTCTCTCATGCATGTGCATGCCCTCCATCACAAATAAAGGAAAAAAAAAAAAAACTTAAGTGATTTAATTACTTCTTTAGACAAAGAAGGACTGTAATGTTGCCAGTATGGAGGTTCCTTAACTGTTTTTATTTTACTCATCCTTTCAGCAGCATTTGACTTATTCATTCCCAGATCAACCCATATTAGTGGTTAAAGGAAGCTGGATTCCACATGACCAACTGCGGGTTCAAATACTGGCCCTGACAGGTTGAAAAACACACCAGGCACATACACGTGTACATGTGTGACCAAAATCCAGACAGGGTAAGAAGTGGGGAAGGGATTTGTGCTTTGATCATGCTCTATCAGAGGGTGCTTTCTTCTCCCTCTCTTGTCTGTCTCTCTCTGGAGCACACTGTTCACTAGCAATTAAAAAGAAAAAAGGGGGAGGAACCAACAAATGGTGTAATGGTTATGTCTCTAGACTCTCACATAGTTGACTGTGGTTTGAGTCCCAGACCAGGTGGCTTAAAACTGACACCGGACAGGTATGCATGCTTGCCCAAAATCCAGAGAATGGAGGAGAATGAATTGTCACATAGCCATTCCCCCTAGGGGATGATTTCTCATTTTTTCTCTGTCTCTCCGGTGAATGCATGTACCCTATATAGCAAAATTCTTTCTAAAAACAAACAAACAAACAAAAACCCCAAAACTTATTTATTCCCTATTGCTGCTGCTTTTTTTTTTTTTTTAATTTTTGCTCGAGGGTGTCTGCACTCCCAGGGTGTATGGGGTTGGGTGGTGAGAGGAAGTCAGAAAGCACCTCCCAATGGGACATAGTCAAGGCACAATCCCTTCTCCTCCACTTCTCCCTCTAGGGATTTTGGGCACACACAAGCATCTGACATGTTTCTCAAACCACCAGGTCTGGGACTCAAACCATGCTATAGACCATGTAGGATCCAGCAGCCTTAACCATCATGCCACCAGCTAGCCATTCCCTACTTCTTGAAACATCTTCCTGTCTTGGCTTCAACACCACACTTCCTGATATTCTTCCTACCTTCTGGTTCCTTCTTTTCATTCACCTGTGCTGGTTCCTAGTCTTCTACCTGACCTCTAAATGTAGGTGCCGAGGGCTTTGTTCTTTCTTTGTTCTCAACAGCTCTGTTTATGTGGTCTCATCCAATCCCGTGGCTTGAAATATAACCCAGTGGATTGTACCAATGACATTGCCAGCGTTCAATCGACTTTGGCCAAAAAGTGTCATTTCATATGCTTTAAGCTAGTTTTTGCCCCTGGATTCTGTAACTTTATTCAAAGTTGACTCTCCCTGAAATTCCAGGCAAATACATTCAAGTGCTTATTTGACATCTCCACATGGATGCTCATAAACACAAAGCACAGCCTGTTACGGTCAAAACAGGAGTTTTGATTTAATTGCTTCTCCTAACCTCTAGTCTTCCCCACCTTGGTAAACACTACCATCATCCAATCAGTTGTTTAATCCAAGAACACAGGCGTCATCCTTAATTCTTACTTCCCTCATCCTCTCTATACTCTATCCAAGAGCAAATCTAGGGGCCAGCAGGTGGCATGGTGGTTAAAGGTGCTGAACTCCTACATGGCCAACCACAGTTCGGATCCCAGACTTGGTGACTTGCTTTCTCATTTGCCCCATCTCTCTCTGATCAAACTGGAAAATAATAATAAAGTTAATAGTTCTTTAAAAAAAAGAAAAAAGAGCAAATCTATATCCAAACATACCCCAAATCTCTCATCTTACTCTAGTCCAAACCATCACCATCACACCTGGACTAGTGTACTGGCCTCCTTACCAACTCCAGATTCTACTACACAACCATAAACCAACACCACACACCAGCATAAAGGAGATCATGACTTCCCATTACAAGTAGTATAAATTCCAATTCAGTACCCTGGCTTACCTAGTCGGGCCACTCTTACCTTTCCTCTCAACCCTATCTCACACAACTCTCTTACCCACAATGTATGAATCACACTACTTTTTTATTCATCTAAATTGCCAAGCTCAGTCCTGGAAGGCATTTTTCACCTTGAAATGTGTGTGGTTAGCTCTTATTATTTAGATTTCAGGTGAAATTCACCTTCCTGGAAAAGCCTTATTTGACTAGGTGCTCTTAGACACCCACCACTATTATAGATGGCCCTATATTATTTCATATATAGTTATCACCAATATCTAGTATCTTTATTTTTTGCTCTATATTTCTCACTAGAAGAAAGCCTCCCTGTGGCTGTAGGTATCATTCATGTTCGTTGAATTACCAAGTCCTAAAATAATATCTGGGCTTTAAAAAACAAAAAAAATGAAAAGTTGTTGACTAAATGAACTTGTTTTTAGAGGTTTTTGCTATAGGGCGTGTGCGCTCCCCAGAAAGACAGAGAGAGAGAGACAGAAATCACCCCCCAGGGGGGATAACCACGCCGCAATCCCTTCTCCTCTGGGGATCTTGGGCACGCACGCACGCGGCGTGAGTTTAAGCCACCGGGTCCGGGACTTGAACTACGTCGGCTACATGGAAGTTCAGCGACATAGACGTCACGCCAACTGCTAGTCCCAAATGAACTTTTTGTCAGGGGGAGCGTTTGCTAGCCAGAGTGGGAGAGATAAAGAACCCCTCGATGAGGCATGCATTCCAAAATGCTTCTGGATTTGAAGCATGGCATAACAGGCGCCTGGAGTGTTTGTCAAGCACCTGGACTGGGATTCGAAGCAGTGAGCTTGGTGGAATCTGGCTCCCTATGGGCAGGATTCCCTATGCTACAGTCCACCACTCCTTAGCTCCCCTTTCCGATCAATCTTCAGGAAATCATTTCATTTAAGTCATTTTCATTTAGTTTCCCACACCCCCAATGAAATGTATATTCCAAGAGCACAAGGACAAGATTTGCCTACATCAAGGCTGTATCCCCAAAGCCTAGTATAGTGCCTGACACAAAGTTGTCAGCTGACAGATTTTCAGTTCGTCTAATGAATGAAAGAGTTAAGTTTACGTAGGTCAGCCATTCCTGACGTCTGCAGAACGCGCGCACGAGGCGGCGAAAGGAGCTCTCCATTTAAGTAGGCTTGAGGGCGCCACCTGGACGCCCTATGCCTCCTGGTAACGCTAATCAGGGTTAGGGTAGGTGAAGAAGGGCTGCGCGTGGCAGGGGGCTTAGGCTCGGGATGAGATAACTCTACTCACGTGGAAGCTCCTTGCGCGGCCCCAGAGCTTCTCGAATTGTGGCGCGCTGGTTACGTCACTCAAGCGCGCCGGGGGCGGACTGCGGGACTGTGGGTACCTGGGAGACTACGCCCCGCCCACTTTCCCTGCCGTGGGCGGGGCCGCATCTACGCACGCAGCTTGGTGCTGGGAAGAGGCTTAACCCCCTGGAGGATTCTTCCACCGACGTATCATTTATTAACGTTCAGTTCCCTGTCACCGCCTCTCCCGTCCCCACGCAAGTATGATGGAGACGATTTAAACGCAGAAAGCAGAATGAGAAGCATTTTCCATATTCAGGTCTCAATGTCTCTCCGCTTTCACCCTTGGCTTTCTTTCCCTTTTCTTTTACAAATAAGCAGGTTTATTTACTTCCTAGCAGAGAGGGTGGCACATATTTTTAATTCCATATTCTTGCTAGTGACAGGAACAATAATGATAGGAAACGTTTATTGAGCTCATTAAGCTAGGCAGTTCACCTCATCTTGTTTGGTCTTTATTAAAAAACCTTTTTTTTTTTTTTTTTGAGAGGTTTTTGCTATAGGGTGCGTGCACTTGCCAGCCAGCCAGACAGACAGAAAGCGAGAAATCACACCCCAGGGGTGATGGACACCCCGCAATCCCTTCTCCTCCATTCTCCTCTCGGTATCTTGGGCACACACGCACAAGCCCCCGGAGTGAGTTTTAAGCTACTGGGTCCGACACTCGAACTGTAGTTGACTACATGGGAGTCCAGCAACATAGCCATTACGTTAACTGCTGGTCCCTTAAAACCCATTTTTTCAAATGCAGAAGTTGAGACTTATTGCAATGGTTTGATCCTTAGTCTTGTAATTTAAACACTTAGCACTGTCTACTTATGAGGAAGTCTTCAAAGAGTTCATGGAAGATTCTCTTAATATTATAAGGGGCTAATGGCATAATGGTTACATCACCGGACTCACGTAGTCAACCACGGTTCAAGTCCTGGACATGGTGGCTTAAAATACACAGGGTGTGTGTGCTTGCATGCCCAAAAATTCACAGAAGACAATGGAGGAAAAGGGATTGTGTCTCTTCAGCAAGTGTACACACCCTAGAGCAAAAATCTCCATCTTAAAAAAAATTATGTGTGAGAACCAGCAGTTAGCCTAATGACTATGTCGCTGGACTCCCACGTAGTCGACAGCGGTTCACGTCCCAGACCCGGTGGCTTAAACTCACGCCGGGCGCGTGTGCGTGTGTGCCCAAGATCCCGAGAGGAGAATGGAGGAGAAGGGATTGCGGTGTGACCATCCCCCCAGGGGGTGATTTCTCGCTTTCTGTCTCTATGTCTCTCTCTGTCTGTCTGGCGAGCACACGTGCCCTATAGTGAAAATCTCTCAAAAAAAAAAAAATGTGTATGTGTGTATACTATTAAAAAACAACTAAGACCAGCAGATGGCGTAATGATTACATCTCTGGATTCCCATATGACCAACCACGGGTTTGAGTCCCAGACCCGTGGCTTGAAACATGTTGGGTGCGTGTGTGTGTGTGTGTGTGTGTGTGTGGAGAAGGGATTGCGGCCTGGCCATCACCCCCGGAAGTGATTTCTCATTTACTGTCTCTCTATCCCTCCAGCGAGCACATGTGCCCTATAACAAAAAATCTTTAAAAAATAACAACAAAAACCCTGATATGGAGGCTGGTAGTCGTGGTGGTGGGTAAGGTGCTGGACTCCAACATGATTGACTGTGGTTGGAGTTCTAGACCTGGCAGTTTGTTCTCACTTTCCCTTTCTCTCTCTCTGGGCAAATAAAAAATAAAATAAAATAAAAAATTCTTTAAAAAAAAATTAAACCCTGAGGGCCTGCAGGTGGCATGGTGGTTAAGGCACTGGACTCCCACGTGGTTGAACAAGGTTTGAGTACAAGACCTGGAAGCTTGCTTTCTCATTTTCTCTCTGGTGAGTGCACATGTCCTATATCAAATTAAAACAAACTAGAAACAAATAATAAAATTAAATACTATTTTTAAATAATTATTTTATTTAACTTTATTGATTTTAATTTGACCAGAGAGGGACAGAGTGAGAGAGAGAGAGAGAGAGAGAGAGGGAAAGTGAGAAAGTAAGCCACCAAGTCCGAGACTCGAACCATGGTCGGCCATACGGGAGTCCAGCACCCTCAACCACCATGCCACCTGCTGGCCCCTAAAATTAAATATTTTAAAATAATAAAAATAAAAACTCTGGTAATACATGAATATATGATTATTTAAGTTAGGATCATATCGGAAAACATGACACACTGAGAAAGATTTAATCGAGGATTTAATAGGATCAACTTACAGAGATGGGACAAGAGTAAGGGAACCTGAGGACAGCAGAAAGTGGTTACAATTCTGTAGGCTTGAAGAAACAATGAGAGGGGGTGGAGAGTCCAGGCAGCACTCCAGCTGGGAGAGCCAGAGACAAGGAAGAAAGTTATCCAAGGGAACAATTAAAGCCTGGGCCACAATAGTGTTAATGGAGAGAGAGAATAAACACTGGGTTGTCGTTTTCCTCCTGCCCACTTGTGCCCATGCAAACTGTCCCTGTCTCCCATTTGCCAAGCCAAGCATGAAACCTGAGGGAAAGGAAGCTGGAGCAGTGTGCCAGGGCAAATCACTTAGCCCCAGGGTCAGGCCAAAACTTGGGTAATGCCAGTGCAGTAAGTACTTTCTTAAACTCTGTGCCTAGATACCTCATCTGCTTCATCCTAATTCCAGCCCTGCCCAAGAGATAAGTTGCCTTTTTGGAGTATAAGGTTCCAGGCTATTGGAATAGTACTCTGGGGTTGGTCCTATGGACTAGTAGGTATGGGAATAGGCTTCCATGTGCCCAGCTGCTATGATTTGAAGTGGAGGAGTCTGACCCAGTGGGGCTCCAGGACCTGTCTGAGCCCTTTGACCTTTGAGCATCGCTTCCAGTTGGTTCAGTACGTTGGCAAGGCCGCTACTGTACGCCCCCCGACCTTGGAACAAGCTTGGGTCAATTAGCATGTCGGCAAGGCCGTTTGCTATCCGTTCCAGGAAATGTAGTAGCCTTGCTGGGAAGTGACCCCCCTCTGACTCCCCGATATATTACTATAAAAGAATTAATATAGTTTTCTCATACATCTTTGTAGTAAGATTTCCCCAAAATTCCCCGACTGCTCCCTTTACTCTGATCACTTACTGTCAATTACAACACTTCATTGGACACAATAAAGGGTGTGCTAAAGTTCTTCTTGATCTTTGGAAGGCCTTTCAAAACACATTTAAACTTAAAAATAACCTCTTATGCAGAAACTGACCCAGGACACCCCCACCTCACTGTAGCTAATGTTCTGACAAGGTACATGACGGTGGCACCACAAGCACAATACAATGCCTAGGTGTGCCGCAAAGTTTTTCGTTAACTCATTAGTCACTTCACCACCAGTTGAAAAGGCTGTATCCCCGCCCTCATCAAGTGAACACTAACTTCACCCTTTCAGGATAGGTAAATATATTAGGATTCCTTTAAATAAACTTTAGATCTCTATAAAATTATATAAATATCATTCTTTATTGAGATTTATAAGAACTAATATCTGTACTTGAGATTTTTCTTTTTAGAATCACAACCAGTAACTGCAAGATTGCTGCCACCAAGTACTGGCTGATAATTAACTCTGCCTGCTGGAGCTGTTCTCCGAAACCACACTCCCAGAACAGAAGTTCCCAAAAGCTTGCTTACATCAATCAAACAATTGTTGAATTGTATCGATGATTAATAGACCTGCCCTTAATCAAACCCTGAATAGAATCTTTGATCTCTATTCTTAAAACTTTATGAATTGATAATTAGAACACATAGCCCCTCTCCCGTTCACTTGCATGTATCACATTTTCAATAAAAAGGCATGATGATTCCTAGCAGTTGTCACTCCTCAGAGAGATATCCCAGAGGAGTGTCCGACTCAGGACGTGCATGAAAAGGCACGAGGCCTTTGTCTTCCTTTCCTTCACCACCTTCAACGAGTCAACTCACCCTCCGCCGAGGCTGGTCCCCGGCATTGAAGCTTAGCCCTGGCAGCTTAAAAAACACTCCAGGCTCCCTAGTTCCTGAAAGGATGGAGAAATGGATGAGAAGCAATTACGACAAGACCATGCCCCACTGGGGTATGTGTTCTCCTTTTGCCCCTTTTTTGTCTCTATCTGGCTAGTGCATTCACTCTGGGGCATAAAGAAAGAGGGGAGCCAGCAGGTGGCATGGTGGTTAAAGGTGCTGGCTTCCCACATGGCTGACTGCGGTTGGAGTCCCGGATTTAGCGGCTTTCTCACTTTCCGTTTCTCTCTGGTCAATTTAAAAATTATTATTATTATTATTATTTTGGTTGGAACCACCATCCTCCAGTAATTAACCAAAATGACAAATACTAAAGGAAAAAGGAGAGGCACGGATATATGTTCTTTAGGCCTTTTAGAAAACATGGAGTGGTTCCTTTGGCAACATACATGCAAATTTACAAGAAAGGTGATATTGTAGATGGTAAGGGAATGGGTACTGTTCAAAAAGGAACGCCCCAGGGACCAGCAGTTAGCGTAATGGCTATGTCGCTGGACTCCCACGTAGTTGACCGCAGTTCTCGTCCCGGACCCAGTGGCTTAAAACTCACAGCGGACGTGTGTGCATGCGTGCCCAAGATCCCGAGAGGAGAACGGAGGAGAAGGGATTGTGGCGTGGCCATCCCCCCTGGGGGGTGATTTCTTGCTTTCTGTCTCTCTGTCTCTCTCTGTCTGTCTAGTGAGCGCACGTGCCCTATAGCAAAAACCTCTCCCCCCCCAAAAAAAAGAAGAAGGAATGCCTCACAAATGTTACCATGGCAAAACTGGAAGAGTCTACACTGTTACCCAGCATGCTGTTGGCATTGTTGTGAACAAATAAGGGCAAGATTCTTGCCAAGCGAATTAATGTGTGTATTGAGAATATCAAGTATTCTAAGAACAGAGATAGCTTCCTAAAACACATGAAGGAAAATGATCAGAACAAGAAGGAAGCCAAAGAGAAAGGTACTTGGGTTCAACGGAAACACCAGCCTGCTCCACCCAGAGAAGCACACTATGTGAAAACCAATGGAAAGGAGTCTGAGCTTCTGGAACCTATTCCCTGTGAATTCATGGCATGATGGTTGTTAAAATAAACTAATCACAGGACCAGCAGGTGGTGTGGTGGATAAGGGCGCTGGATTCTCACATGGCCAACCATGGTTCAAGTCCTGGACCTGGTGGCTTGCTTTCTCACTTTCCCTTTCTCTCTCTCTCGTCAAATAAAGAAAAAAATAACAATAACAAATGGAAATAAATAAATAAATAATTCTTTTAAAAATTAAATTAAAAAATAAACTAATCTATGGTCTATAAAAATGTTTTCCTATAATTGAGTGGAATTATGTTCCCTCCTCAAAGCTAATTTTAATTAATTTCTAATTAATTTCATGATATCTTTATTCAAATTTAGTATTTTTTACATGAAAGATGTTAGGTGGCTTATTATGCAACAAATAAAACTCAGATAGTTATAAAACTGCAAAAAATTAAAATAATTGTAATAACTAATTAAATAAGTAATTCTTCTTTTAACAGGGAAAAAAAACATACAAATTTATTTATCTGTAAGAGGACATCACAGAAAAGTGAGAAAACAAGAATCCAATGAGGTCTAGAAGCTTATACATTCTACTTCAAAAGGGAGAAGGCAGTGGGACATGTAGGCAACCCAGGGAGAACAATGGATTATGAGAGGGTCTTCAGAAGAAGAGGGCAGGGTACTAACTTCCAGCCTCCTCTAGGTTTAATTCCTGTTGATTTTCAATTTTCTCTGATAAATAAAAAATTGCAGAGAGAGTTGTCATGATAATTAACTTCTTTTTTGGGAATTTACCACTAGTCAGATAGAAATTTAGGAAAAAGACTCCCTGTGCATTTGCTGTTACTAAGTAATTCTTTCAAAAAAGAGAGAGACAGAAAGGGAGGGGGGAGAGAGGAAAAAAAAAGAGAGAGAGGGGAAAGGGAAGGGAATAAAAGAAAAGGAAAGAAAAAAAGAAAGAAGTCTGGCTGACTTCTGACAGTGGTTGCATGCTGGTTGTTGGCATGTGAGCACTCTTAGGGTTCTTTCCCTCCAGGAACTCTGCTCCATCTCATACCTGCCTTCCAGGTTCTTAGTGTTTGCTCATTTGCTTGGTTTTGTCTTCACACATAGTTTCAGCTTTTACCAACATGTAATAACATCCAGATTCATCCCTTTGGCCCTGATCCCTATCCTAATCTGCCACATCTCTGGCTGTCCCTGGGTAAGTACAGCCTGTTCAAAATCACCAGGTCTCAGACGTGTCCCAATTGTCCTGACTTCCTTTCCCCCATGCTCCCCATCCCCCTATCACTTTTTCAGATCTCCCCCTTTTTTGGGGGAGGGGGTGCCACAGAGACAGATAGGGAAGGTGAGAAATCATCTAGGAGGGATGGGTACACTATAATTCCTTCTTCATTGTCCTCTTGGGATTTTGGGCACGCACGCGTGCGCACACACGCACACATGTGCCCAGCATGGGGACCAGCAGTTAGCGTAACGGCTATGTCATTGAATTCCCATGTAGTAGACCACAGTTCAAGTCCCGGACCCGGTGGCTTAAACTCACGTTGGGCGCATGTGCGTGCGTGCCCAAGATCACGAGAGGAGAATAGAGGAGAAGGGAGTGAAGTGTGGCCATCCCCCCAGGGGGTGATTTCTCACTTTCTGTCTCTCTGTCTCTGTCTGTCTGGCGAGCGCACACACCCTATAGCAAAAATCTCTCCAAAACAAAACAAAACAAAACAAAACAAAAAATGTGCCCAGCATGATTTTTTAGCCGCCAAGTTTAGGACTCGAACCATAGTCAGCGTGTGATAATCTAGCACCTTACTCACCGTGCCTGCTGGCCCCCTTTCAGGCCTGATCTACCTTAGTGGACTCTCATTCTCTTGTGCCCTTTTCATTTGGTCCTGCATATTACCACCAGATTAAGCTCATACACTGACATTTAAGTCAAACCAATAGAGGTGAAGGGGTCGATCTGGTATCTTTCTCCAACTGTTGTAACCTAGACTCAGCTTTCCCTCGTATGAACCATCAAAAGTAAATCTCAGAATACTCTGCATATCTTCATAGATATGATAGAGAGAGGATGGGGTCTGCCAGAGTTGAGAAAAGACTAAAAGGAATGATTAAGTTTGGGACTTTGACGAGCTTGACAGGTGTTCCTTTTATATTTTTTTCTAATTTATTATTTTTTAGAGAGTTTTTTTGTTTGTTTTGTTTTAGGGCACATGTGCTTGCCAAAGAAACAGAGAAAGTGAGAAGTTGAGAAATCACACCCCAGGGAGGATGGCCGTTACAATTCCTTCTCCTCTGCTCTCCCACAAGTCCTCTTCCACTCTCCTCTTAGGATTTTGGGCACACGTGTACACAGGCGCCCAGTATGGTTTTATTATTATTATTATTTTAAAGAATTATTTGTCAGGGGCTAGGAGGTGGCAGAGTGGTTAAAGAGGTGGGCTCCCACATGGCCTGCTGATGTAGTCAAACCAGTGAGAAATAAGAGGACATCCAGACATGGCCAAATCATTAGATTTTTTAAAAATAATTATTTTATTCATTATCATTATTTTATTTTATTTTTTTAAGTTGACCAGAGAGAGACAGAGAGAGAGAAGGAAAGTGAGAAAGCAAGCTGTCAGGTCCAGGACTCAAACCATAGTCAGCCACATGGGAGGCCAGCCGCCTTAACCACCACACCACTTGCCAGCCCCAATTACTAGATTTTTATTGCTCTTGGCTGACGGGAGGACTCATGTCTCTCCAAGACCCCACAGCTCTGAGGGAAAGGAGACAGGTGCTTATAAAGGCAAAAATCACAATCATTTCTGGGTTGACCTGGTGATTACAATGGAAAATAAGAGGGGAGTGAAGAAGAAAGGGAGTGGGGTTCCTATGTGACAACAGCTACAGAAGCTAAATCAAGCAAGTTAATAATTCTTTTTTTTTTTTTTTTTGAGAGATTTTTGCTATAGAGTGCGTGCACTCGCCAGAAAGACAGAGAGATAGAGAGACAAAAAGTGAGAAATCTCCCCCCAACAGGGGTGGCCATGCTGCAATCCCTTCTCCTCTATTCTCCTCTCAGGATCTTGGGCACACACACACATGTGCCCAGCGTGAGTTTAAGCCACCGGGTCTGGAACTCGAACCACGGTCAGCTACATGGGATTCCAGCGACATAGCCATTACGCTAACTGGTGGTCCTAGCAGATTAATAATTTCTAAGGTCACTCTCTAGACCTTTGTTTAATGGTCCCTATGGCAGGGGTGTGGTAGATACGTTGATAAGGAACATCTGAAAAAAAATTTTTCTGGCTAGTTAGCAAAGACAGTAAGACTATTTTTTTTTAAAAGAGGTTTTTGCTATAGGGGGCGTGCACTCTCCAGACAGACAGAGAAAAATCACCTTCCAGGGGTGGGGATGGCCAACGCCACAATCCCTTCTCCTTCATTCTCCTCTCAGGATCTTGGGCACGCACGCACACGTGCCCGGTGTTAGTTTTAAGCCACCAGTTCCACAACGCGAACTGTGTTCAACTACATGGGAGTCCAGCGACGTAGCCATTACGCTAACTGCTGGTCCCGCAGTAAGACCATTGATGACTCTATTAACTCTGAACAAAAGGAGGAATCAAGTATAATGTCAAGTTCAGAGATGAAGGTGCTTCTGCTTCACTGTCATGGTTTGATTCCCAGACCTAGTCACTTGCTTTCTCACTTTCCCTCTCTCTTTCTCTGGTCAAATTAAAAATAATAATAATAAATCCAATTAAAGAATTCTGAGACAAGAATACTAGTGACCAATTAAAAAAATTATCTTTTAAAATTAAAGATAAGTTCATTAAAATAAAATTAATTTTACTTAATATTATTTTTTTCTTTTTTTAAAGAACATTTTTATTTTAGCTTTATTTATTTAATTAATTCATTTAATTTCATTTTTAATTTGATCAAAGAGGGACAGAGTGAGTGAGAGAGAGAGAGAGAAAGCAAATCCTACCAGGCCTAGGACTTGAACCATGGTCGGCAATATGGGAGTCCAGCACCCTTAACGACTATGCCACCTACCGGCCCCTTAATATTATTATTTTTCAATTTGCTATAGGGCACATGCACTCATCAGAGAGAGACATGGGTGGCATGGTGTTTGGCTGCTAGATTCTCACACTGGACATGGTGGCTTGCTTTTCTTACTTTCTGTCTCTCTCTAATGAGTGCATGTGCCCTACAGCAAACTGAACTCCCATATGGCCGACCATGGGTTGACCATGCTGGGCAATCCCTTCTCCATTCTCATTTGGACACTTACACACGCACGCCTGGTGTGAGTTTTAGTTTTAGGCAGCCAGGTCCAGGTCTGGAAATGTAGTCTATTTTGTGGGAGTCCAGTGATATAACCATTACACCACCTGCCAGTCCCAGAAGTCCAATACCGTAACCACTGTACCACCTGCTGACTCCAACAGGGGTTCTATTGTAGAAGACCAGTGTGGCTGGAGTGTATTAAGAGAGGTTTTCAGCTTTTAGGAGATTTCTTGTTGTTTTGATGGGAAAGGAAAAAAAAAATACATTTCTTATGTAATATAAGACATAATTGCAAACAACAATGTATAAAGAACTTGTCATCATAGTTCACATCTAGTCTTTGAAATAAGGAGTAGGGAGTTTGCATCAAAAGTGAAACTGGGGGGGACCAGCAGTTAGCGTAATGGCTATGTCGCTGGACCCCCATGTAGTCGACCGTGGTTCGAGTCTCGGACCCGGTGGCTTAAACTCACTCCGGGCGCATGTGTGTGCGTGCCCAAGATCCCAAGAGGAGAATGGAGGAGAAGGGATTGCAGCGTGGCCATCCCCCCTGGGGGGTGATTTCTCGATTTCTATCTCTCTGTCTCTCTCTGTCTGGCGAGCGCAGGAGCCCTATAGCAAAAACATCTCCAAAAAAAAAAAAAAAAAAAAGTGAAACTGGGGGTGGGGCCGGCAAGTGGCATGGTGGTTAAAGGCGCTGGACTTCCACATGGCCGACCACAGTTCAAGTCTCATACCTGGTGGCTTGCTTTCTCACTTTCTCTCTGTGTCTCTCTGATCAAACTGGAAAATAATAATGATGATAGTAATAAATAAAGTTAAATAAAATAATTCTTAAAAAAAAAAAAAAAGTGAAACTGGGGCCAGCCAGTGGTGAGAAACTTAAGGCGCTGGATCCAGCATAGCCAACTTCCCAAGTCCCAGACTCAGCAGTTTGAAAACTGGGGGACGGGGGAGGGGAACTGTACATGTGTGCCCTTAATTCTGAAGAGGTTATTACTACTTGTGGACAGAAGTCTGATTACTTTTTCCTATTTTTCCAAAGTCCTTTCCAGAGGGTCTAGGGGGGTCATGGCTACAAACATTGACCATTTTTTCCCATTAACAAGATTCGTCCTACAACCTGTCCCTGGCATAATATCTGTGATGTATATTTCAACTGATTATAGTATATTCTTTTGCTTATCTCTTCCCAAGACACAAAACTTCCCTTTCCTTGAGATATAGATTAAACATTTCTTTTACAAATCTCTTCCCAAGACACAGATATTCCCTTCCAATCACCAACCTAAAAATTATGAAAACTACCTATAACCTACAAGCTCCCGCTTCCACATGTCCTGCCTTTTTGGGCCAGATCAATAAAAACCTTTCCACTAATTTTGTCTGTCACTCTCAAAATAAAATTTTAAAAAAGCCCCTATTCCTGATCACCCTAAAAAATGACATGTTTGCCTCTTCTCTGGGCCTAGGTCACACATATTTTACTTTAAAAAAAAATCACATGAATTATTGATTTCAAAAAGTTGGCTATTTTCTGTCAACATACTGTTATGCACATTTTTGGGAGGGTTTTTTACGTTTGCCTTTTTTTTTTTTTTTTTTTTTTTTGCTATAGGGTATGTGAGCTCACCAGAAAGAGAGAGAGAGACAGAGAGACAGAAAGCAAAGAAATCATCTCCTCCCTCCCAGGGGGGATGGCCACACTGCGATCCTTTCTCCTCCAGGGATTTTGGGCGTACATGTCCTGGCATGAGTTTAAGCCTCCAGGTCTGGTGGACTATGTGGCAGTTCAGCAACGTAGCCAATGATATCTGCTGGTCCCTGTTCTGCACATTTTGCCTATTCATTGCCTATTGACCGTGTTATTTCCATGAAGGCATGCTCCATGAGAGCAGGGTTTTTTACCTTTTTTGGGGGGGGGGGAGGGGAGGAGAGATTTTTGCTATAGGGCGTGTGCGCTCGCCAGACAGACAGAGACATAGAGACAGAAAGCGAGAAATCACCCCCCCAAGGGGGGATGGCCACGCTGCAATCCCTTCTCCTCCATTCTCGTCTCAGGATCTTGGGCACGCACGCACACGTGCCCGGCGTGAATTTTAAGCCACCGGGTCTGGGATGCGAACCGCAGTCGACTATGTGGGAGTCCAGCGACATAGCTATTACGCTCTTTTGTTCACAACTATATTTCTATAGCACAGAACAGTGCCTGACACACAGTTAAATGAATTCTGTGTACCACTGCCTACTAAACTGGTGAACTGTTTGGCAGGTTGACTCAGTAAGGAAGAGGAGAAGCTTTCATTAATTGATTCATAAATACTAAGTTATTTAGCAGCAACCACTGTTTTAGGCACCAGAACGCACAGAAAAATAGAACATGGCTCTTGACTTATTGAAGATCACAGTTAAATAGGGGAGACAGTGAAAGCAATCATTCAGTCAGTGAGTTAAGACCATATAACTTAAGTAGGAATGATGTGTTCTGGTTGCATTAAGGAAGAAGCACTTCTCCGCTTCCCAAGATCAGGGAGATTGAAAGATGCTTAAAAGGTAAACAGGCCGGCTCTCCCAACTCCTGCCACGTGAAGGTCTGCCGGATGTCTCTGATCTGGAAGACAATGATGCCCCGAGGCCCCAGCTGAGTCCTAAGGGTGCGGGGTCGGGCGGGGCGCGGAAGGAGCTGGAGGTGGAGCCGGGACCCGCCCACGGGTGACGTCACTGAGCCTCCCTCCCGTGAGCACTCGCGCGGGCGGAGGTTCGCGCGCCTGCTGTGGGTTGGGGGAGCTTCGGGGAGCTTGAGTGCGTCATGGCTGCCGGAGGGCCTCAGGCTGGTAGCTCCGTGAGTGCTGCCCTCTGTTTCTTGTCTCTTTTTTATTTTTGTCTGTCTCAGATTTTCTTTCTTCTCCTGGCCCCTCCATCGTGTCTCTCTGCCCTCCCTGACCTAGCTAGCTGCGCCCGGGCCGGGAGTGAGGAGCCTTGCGAGGATTCCCTCCCACCTCTTACTATATAGTTGTGCGACTGTTTTTATTCCTTCATCCAAGCTGCGCCTCCTGTGAGTCTTAAACACGTCCGTTCACTCTGTTAGGGTCCAAGCCCAGTGGGAATCCGGAGCAGACTTTCGGGCTTTGAATTTTTGGAGGAGACCGCTGACACAACTGTAGGGGAAAAGGGCAACTGGAAATCGGGAAAAGCTTCTGAGACCCAAAGTGTATATAGGAGTTAGCAAGTAAAAAAGTGATGAAAGAGACTGCAAAGCGGAAGCAAACGCAAGTTCAAAGGCGGGAGATAAAACAGGTGTCGGAAAAACTCAAGTTCAGTTGGACAGTGGTGGAGAGGTCTGAGCTCACAGCCTCTTAAGTGTTGTCGAGCAGCGTTTTGTGTGTGTGTGTTTTTTTTTTTTTTTTGTTTTTTTTTTTTTGAGAGGTGGTTGCTATAGGGCGAGTGCGCTCGCCAGAAAGACAGATGAGACAGATAGAAAGCGAGAAATCACCCCCCAAGGGGGGATGGCCACGCCGCAATCCCTTCTCCATTCTTCTCTAGGGATCTTGGGCACACACGCACGTATGCCTGGCGTGAGCTTAAGCCACCGGCCGGGGACTTGAATCTGAGCAGGGATTTTTAACATGAGGATAATTGCGAACTATTGGCGAGTTTTAAGCACATTGGATAAGATCTGGATTTTTGTTTACTGGGATAGCAGTGTGGCCTGTGGACTGGAGCATGCCAGTTAGAAAGCTACGGTAGAAGACAGTGTGAGAGAATGGTGACCCCGACCATAGCAGCAATGGTGAGATTCCAGAGTTGATGACAAAAAGATACTAAGAAGATATAATGGAGTGGACGGTCTTGTGTAGAGAAAGGAAGGAGTTAAGAAGGACATCCAGATTTCAGAGTAGAGTAAGAATTAATATTTGGTTGAGAACTATTTGCTAAGTTAGTGAACATAGTACTAGACAGCTGCTGTAGAGGAGTTGGTATTATGAAAAGTATAAGGTTGGGGCCAGCAGATGTCCCTGGACTCCCACATGGTCCACTGTGGTCTGAGTCCCAGACCTGGCACCTTGCTTTCTCACTTTCTTTCTCTCCCTCGCTGTCTCTCTCTGATGAGCACAGGTGTCCTGTAGCAAATTAAAATAGTAATAATAAATAATTATTTTTAAAAAGCATTTCGTCTTGGGCATGTGTGCTGCTTGTAGGTTGTCCGTGAAGAATTGGGTAGAGAAACAGGATTAAAGTTCAGGAGAGAGATCTCAACTAAGGTAGAGATCTAGGAATAATCATCTTCTATTTATGGCTGTTAAAGCCATGCAGTGCATGGAAAGAGTACAGTGTTCTTTTTTTATTAGAGAGATTTTTGCTATAGTGCGCTCACTGGAGAGACAGAGACAGAAGAAAGAAATCACTCCCCAGGGGAGATGGCCACAACACAGTCCCCTTTCGGGATTTTGGGCATACACGCACACACGCCTGGTGTGAATTTTAAGCTGCCGGATTCAGGACTTGAACCACAGTCAACTATATGGGAGTCCAATGATGTAACCATTATACCATCTGCTGGTCTCAAGAGTTAGTGTTCTTAAATTTCAGCCTATATCAGTATATATATATATTTTTCTTTTTTTTTTTTTGAGGGGTTTTTGCTATAGGGCGTGTGCGTTCACCAGAAAGACAGACATCCCCGGGGGGGGATGGCCACGCCGCAATCCCTTCTCCATTCTCCTCTTGGGATCTTGGGCACGTATACACATGCGCTCAGCATGAGTTTAAGCCACCAGGTCTAGGACTGGAACCGTGGTCTATGGCACTCCAGTGACATAACCATTATGTCAACTGCTAGTCCCCAGCCTATATCAGTATTAATCTGGGGAGCTTATATAAAATACAGATACCCCTCCCTACTCCCCCATTTCCCTACTCCCCCACCCCCATTCCCATGATCACTTTCTGACTCAGTAAATGAAATGCATGAATTTGCCCTTTCACGTTGAGGTAGTGATATCATTTTGAATAACACTGATACTCAGCACACCAAATAATGGACAGGCAGTCAGAGGAATAGAAGCTAACAAAGAAGACAGAGAAGAAGGCAGAAAGTGTGAGAGTCTGGATTGTGATTATGTAGTTCCGAATGATGGTTTGGTCAAGTGTCTACAACTCTGACCACAAATAAGAGTGTTTGGCATGGGTGAGGTGAAGGTCAGTGCTAAGCCTGTCCACAAGGACGGTTAAGTCATCTAGAAATGGTAGACTGGCTTTTCAAGTTGCTAAAGATGAACTGAATGTGAGGGGATCAGCAGTTAATGGCTATGTTGCTGGACTCCCATGTAGTCAACCATGGTTCGAGTCCTGGACCCAGTGACTTAAACTCATGTCAGGTGCCTGTGCATGCGTGCCCAAGATCCTGAGAGGAGAATGGAGGAGAAGGGATTGCGGCATGGCCATCCTCCTGGGGGGGTGATTTCTCACTTTCTGTCTTTCTGTCTCTCTCTGTCTTTCTTGCGAGCACATGTGCCCTATAGCAAACCTCTCCCCCCAAAAAAATAAATAAATAAATAAATAAAGTTAAATAAAATAATCCTTTACATTTTTTAAGTATCTTTTTTTTCCCCCTAAGGATTATTTTATTAACTTTCTTTTCTTTTCTTTTCTTTTTTTTTTTTAATTTAATTTTACCAGAGAGGGACAGAGTGAGAGGGCGAGAGTAAGAAGGCCAGCCACCAGGTCCGGGACTCAAACTATGGTTGGCCATGTGGGAGTACAGCACCTATAACCACCACACCACCTGCCGGCCCTATAAATAAAATAATTTTTTTTTTTTTGGAGAGGTTTTTGCTACAGGATGTGTGCACTCACCAGAAAGAGAGACAGAGAGACAGAAAGTGAGAAGTCACGCTCTGGGAGAATGGCCATGCTGCAATCCTTTCTCCATTCTCCTCTCAGGATCTTGGGCACACACGCACATGCGTCTGTCGTGAGTTTAAGCTACCAGGTCTGTGACTTGAACCGCAGTCGACTACATGGGAGTCCAGCGACATAGCCATTATGCCAACTGCTGGTCCCAATAAAATATTCTTTTAAAAAATAGATAAATAAGAAAAAGGAAATTATTAAAAAATTGTACTTTTGGGGTGCCACAGCAGAGGATGTTTGCACTCATTAGAAACATGGGGAGAGTGAGAGAGAAAGAACTCGCCCATGGTACATGACTATTTATCTAGACTGTCAGGATTTGGGGCACATGTGCACATGTGCCTGACATATTTTTCAAAGCACTTGGTGGGGCATGTGAGACTCAACTCCCTTAATCACTAGGCTATTGGGCTGGCCCTGGACTGAAGACTTAAAGATTTTTCCAAATTCTAAACTCTCTAATTTTGTTTTTCATTTCATGTGTTCTCTAGATTTTTTTTTTCCTATTCCTTTATTCTTCTCAAATGTTTCCTTGTTGGGTAGGATAGTCATGAAAATGTCTTAACTGAATTCCCTTTCCTTAGGAGCAAGCCTGGCTTGAGACTGCCCAGACCTTTATCCAAGAGACCCTGTGTCCACCTGACAAGGAGCCTAATGTCCAGTTGTCTCAATTGGTAATTGATTGTGTGAAGACTATCTGGTCATCTCAGGGAAGGAATCAGGGTTTTACACTGCCCCTCAGCTACAGGTAAGATGTGGTTGTTAAGGGGAGGTTAATTTTGGGGCTGAGAAGGAAGGATCTATAGCAAGAAGAAGGGGAAGTAAGAGTGAGTGAAAGACAAGGTGGTCTAAACACATCCTTCTGCAAAGTTTTCCTATTCTCCATCAAGCTTTCCTTTTCCTGAAATTTCTACTAAATTAGCTTAAGTCATGTTTAGTGAAAAAGAGAGGAAGTAAGATGAATATGGGAAGATAAAAATTTTAGAAAAAGAGCTCTCAAAGTGGGGAGTGAAGTTGGTATTATTTTCATTTTGTGTATTAGGGAACAGATACAGAGAGATGTCTGACTTCATAAGTGAAGATCACTGTTTAAGAAGATTTGAGTTTAGGGCTGGCAGGTGGCGTGGTGGTTAAGGGCACTGGACTCTCACATGGCCAACTGCGATTCAAGTCCTGGACCTGGTGGTTTGCTTTCTCACTTTCTCTCTTTGTCCCTCTCTGGTCCAATTAAAATAAACAGTAAAGTTAAGTAAAATAATTATTTAAAAAGGAAAAATAAAAAGACTTGAATTTAAGGTCTTTTTTTTTCCTAGGGAGACTTTTGCTATAGAGCATGTGCACTCGCCAGAGAGACAAAAAGCAAGAAATCACTCCCCAGGGGGTTGGCCACAATCCCTTCTCCTCCATTTTCCTCTTAGGATTTGGGCACACAGGCACATACACTTGGAGTGAGGTTTTTTTTTTCTGGTTTTTTTTTTTTTTTTTTTTTTGAGAGGTTTTTGCTATAGGGTGCATGTACTCACCAGAAAGACAGAGAGACAGACAGAGAGACAGAAAGCAAGAAATCACCCCCTGGGGGGATGGCCATGCCACAATTCCTTCTCCTCCATTCTCCTTTTGGGATCTTGGGTGGGCACACACACCTGGCGTGAGTTTAAGCTACTGAGTCTGTGACTTGAACCACAGTTGACTATGTGGGAGTCCAGCGACATTGCCATTATGCCAACTGCTGGTCTCATGAGTTTTAAGCTGCCAAACCATGGTCAACTACACAGGAGTTCAGCAGTGTAACTATTATGCCATCTGGTGGGCCTGATAATTTATTACTTGTATCACATCCAGCTCCTACTATCTGAACCTCAGCTTTCCAGCCAGTCTCTAGTACTGATATTATAGACTAGGAAGGAAACTTGGCTGGGCCCTTGAGCTCCAGCTGTTAGCAGGTACCTAAGTGGCCCCATTGGAGTTCTCTATGGAGCTAAGAACTAAGATGCTTTCAAGGGAGTTGTTTGTGGTATTTATGAAGTGTTCACCCCATACACACATTTCCTCAGGCCCTCTTGCATGCCCACTTCATTTCTCCAGATCCTCTCCCTGCACCATATTGATCAAAATATACAGCAGAGGGGGACCAGCAGTTAGCGTAATGGCTATGTCGCTGGACTCCCACGTAGTCGACCGCGGTTCGAGTCCCGGACCCGGCGGCTTAAACTCACGCCGGGCGCGTGTGCGTGCGTGCCCAAGATCCCGAGAGGAGAATGGAGGAGAAGGGATTGCGGCGTGGCCATCCCCCCTGGGGGGTGATTTCCTGCTTTCTATCTCTCTGTCTCTCTCTGTCTGTCTGGCGAGCGCACGCGCCCTATAGCAAAAACCTCTCCAAAAAAAAAAAAAAAAAAAAAAAAAATACAGCAGAGGGACCAGTAGTTGGCATGGCAGTTAAGGCACTGGACTCGCATGTGGCTGACTGTAGTTCAGGTCCTGGACCTGGCGGCTTGCTTTCTTTTTTATTTTATTTTATTTTGGGGGACGGGGGAGAGATTTTTGCTACAGGGCTCATGCACTCACCCAAGAGACAGAGAGAGAGAAAGCGAGAAATCACCCTTGAGGGGGAATGGTGGCCACACTGCAATCCCTTTTCCATTCGCCTCCTGGGATCTTCAGCATGCATGTATATATAGCCGGTATGAGTTTGAAGCCACTGGGTCTGGAACTTGAACTGCAGTTGGCCATGTGGGAGTCCAGCGACATAACCTCTAAGCCATCTGCTGGTCCCAGCTTTCTCACTTCCCCTTTCTCTCTCTCTCTGGTCAAATTGAAAAATAATAAGAAGAAATGAAAATGGAATAAATCTTTTTTTCTTTGAGAGATTTTTGCTATAGGGCAAGTGTTCTTGCCAGATAGACAGAAAGCAAGAAATCATTTCCTCAGGAGGGATAGCCATGCCACAGTCCCTTCTCTGTTATCCTCTTAGGATTTTGGGCATGCACGCACGTGTGCCTGGCATGAGTTTTTTTTTTTTTTTTTTTTTTAATTAATTAATTAATTAATTAATTTTTCATTTCATTTTCGCATGAGTTTTAAGACTCTGGACCCAGGACTCAAACTGTTGTCCGCTGTGTGGGAGTCTAGCAATGTAGCCACTACACTATCTGCTGGCTCCAAACAAATAATTATTTAGAAAAATAAATGGCACACGTGGCCGGGGTCTGCCCCGTGTGCCGTGGCTGGGGTCTGCCCCCGCGTGCCGTGGCCGTGGTCCTGTCCCCGCGTGCCGTGACCGGGGTCTGCCCCGTGTGCCGTGGCCGGGGTCTGTCCCCGCGTGCTGTGGCCGGGGTCTGCCCCGAGTGTCGTGGCCGGGGCCCTGCCCCATGTGCCGTGGCCGGGGCCCTGCCCCACGTGCCGTGGCCGGGGCCCTGCCCCGTGTGCCGTGGCCGGGACTCTGCCCCGCGTGCCGTGGCCGGGGTCTGCCCCGTGTGCCGTGGCCGGGGTCTGCCCCGAGTGTCGTGGCCGGAGCCCTGCCCCGCGTGCCGTGGCCGGGACTCTGCCCCGCGTGCCGTGGCCGGGGCCTGCCCCCCGCGTGCCGTGGCCGTGGTCCTGTCCCCGCGTGCCGTGGCCGGGGTCTGTCCCCATGTGCCGGGGCCGGGGTCTGCCCCCTCGTGCCGTGGCCGGGTTCTGCCCCACGTGCCATGGCCGGGACCCTGTCCCGCGTGCCGTGGCCGGGGTTCTGCCCCGCGTGCCGTGGCCGAGGTCAGCCCCCGCGTGCCGGGGCCGGGGTCTGCCCCCGCGTGCCGTGGCCGGGACTCTGCCCCGCGTGCCGTGGCCGGGACTCTGCCCCGTGTGCCGTGGCCGGGGTCTGCCCCCGCGTGCCGTGGCCGGGTTCTGCCCCCGCGTGCCGTGGCCGGGGTCTGCCCCGTGTGCCGTGGCCAGGGTTCTGCCCCGCGTGCCGTGGCCGGGGTCTGCCCCCGCGTACCGTGGCCGGGGTCTGCCCCGCGTGCCGTGGCCGGGACTCTGCCCCGCGTGCCGTGGCCGCGGTTCTGCCCCGCGTGCCTTGGCCGGGGCTCTGCCCCGCGTGCCGTGGCCGGGGTCTGCCCCGCGTGCCGTGGCCGGGGCTCTGCCCCTGCGGGCCGTGGCCGGGATCTGCCCCGCGTGCCGCAACCGCTGATGGCCGTCTCTGCTTTCCTGAGCCGCGTTCCTGAAACTGTGTTCCATGGAGATTCACCTACATTTGCGGGGCTGCACGAGACCCACCCTTGGTCCAGCCCTGAGTGCAGTCTACGTTTCCTATTGTTGGGAACTTTATGATCTGATAATTGGAAAAAAAAATCATGTTTATCATAAAAAATAATTAGAAAAATAATAATAATGATTGGGGGAAACATAGGAAAGATATTGAATGTTGAAGCGGGGAGATTATTGTCTCTGTACTGACTGACATGCATGGCATTCCCTTTTGAAAAAGCAATGTAATACACTGTAAAGTTGTATGTAATTCAATGTAATAAAAAAATAGATAATAAAAAAAAAATAAAAAAAAAATAAATGGCACAGGCTTTCTTTCTATTTTTCCTAGGTGCTGCCAGCCTTTGCACCCAAACCCCATTGTCACTTTTCAAAAACAATTTAATTGTCAGAGGATGTGTATGCTTGTTATAGAAAAAGAGAGAGAGCATGGGGAATGGTCATATCCCAATCCCTTTTTCATTTCTCCTTCCTTTCGGGATTTTGGGTATATCCACATGTACCAGCATGCTTTTCAAGCCTCCAGGTTCAGTATTTGAACTATGCATTCGGTCAGGTGGGATCTAAGTTCCTTAATCACCATACTATGGACTATCTTTCTTCCTAATTTTCTGAGGCCTTTATGTCCATTTTCTCCTTCAATCTGTCAAATATACTCACTTTGGGACCAGAAGATGGCATAATGGTTACGTCGCTGGACTCTCACATAGTTGGTCACAGTTCGAGTCCCGGACCCTGGTAGCTTAAAACTCATGCCAGGCACATGTGTGTGCATGCCCAAAAGCCCAGGAGGAGAACAGAGGGCGAAGAGATTGTGGTGGCGTAGCCATTCTTTCTGGAGGGTGATTTTTCATTTTCTGTCTTTCTGGCGAGTACACATGCCAAAATCTCTCTAAAAAAAAAAACTCACCTCTTAGTCTGTGTTTCCCATGGCCTTCTGTGGGCTCTTGTTAATTTGTTAAGAGTTGAGGGTAACCTCCTACACTTGAGCCTAACTTTGCCTGACCTTGGCATTCTTCACCCTACAGCTTTGTCTCAGTACAAGACCTCAGGACCCACCAGCGTCTCCCGTGCTGCAGTCACCTGTCCTGGAGTAGTAGTGCGTACCAGGCTTGGGCTCAAGAGGCTGGACCAAATGGGATTCCTCTGCCCCGGGAGCGGCTCTTACTTTTAGGGACGCTAACAGACCTATCAGGGGACTTGGAACAAGAGTGCAGGAATGGAAGCCTCTATGTGAGGGATAACACAGGAATTCTGAGCTGTGAGGTGAGTGGAAATGGGAAGATTAGATGCTCAGATCCTTAAAAGAAAGATGTCTAGGGAGCAAGTCAGTGAAGTCTGTGAGGGAACAGAGGTAGAGAGGGGTAGATTGGTTGCTAGGATCCTGGTTAACCATTGCTCTGTTTCTCTTGGTTTTTACTAGCTCATAGATTTGGACCTTTCTTGGCTGGGCCATCTCTTTCTGTTTCCCAGTTGGAGTTACCTCCCTCCTGCCAGGTGGAATTCCTCAAAGGAAGGGCATTTGGAGCTCTGGGGTGCCCCTGTGCCAGTGTTTCCTTTCTCCGTCAGTCCCGGCCCTCTCACGCCTATCCCTGTCCTCTACCCAGAGGTTGCTTCCCGCCTGCTCAGGCACAGGTAAATTATTCTCTCTCTTGGGGAGGAGGGAAAAGTGAAAGGAGGGTAGGAAAGGTTTTGCTAGTAATGTAGATGAAATGTTCCAAACTCAGAGAACAATGGGGCCTTGAATATTAAGAAGTTTAAGACAATGGTTCTTCAAAGAAAATGTCCCTGTGTAAAGGTAAGAAGAAGGTGGAGGTTTTTCAAATGGGCTATAGACACTTTACCTCACTACTAGCCCATTCTTTATAGTGGGAGAGAAGACTTTCTAGGGAAAGGATGAGAAATAAAAGTGACTTTTTCTCTCCTCTTCCTTCCTTCCTGGAAGCAAGCACAGAGTTGTACAGTCAAACCTGGCAGGGAAGCTGGTTCGGTTGAGTGCTCTGGTAAAAAGTCAGCAGAAAGCTTACTTCGTCCTGTCTCTTGGTGGATCACCCCCAGCTGTCAGCCACGTGTCCATCGTTGTACAGGTGAGAATTATGAACTACAGTCAAATTCAGAGGCATGAGGAGGTGTGGAAGGGGTGTTAGAACTCTTTTTTTTTCTTGGTTTAATCAAGTTTTTTTTTTTTTTTCTGAATGTGCAGTTGGTTGTGCCTGTTCATGCATCTTCACAAACAGCTGGGGCATCTCCACCCTTGGTATTTCTGGTGTAATTTACTTGAGTAAATTGCTCTTAAACTAGTTTGATAAGTCCTTTACTAAGGACCTCCTGAAGTTCTGCCCTGGCAAGGGAACCAGAAATCTTCAGCCTCTGAGACCACAGCTGGGTTTATAAGCTTATAATAATTAGGATCTTCCTTACAGAGTTTGTCCTACATGGCCTTGTCAAACAAGACGAGGATATTGAGCTCGTCCCGAACTCTGGCTTTGGACCACTTCTTTTTGGTCTTGCCCCCAGATTTGTTCACTGGGTCTTTGTCTTTGCTGACTTCTGGGGTCTCTCTTCTTGTCATCCTTGGGTGGCATTGCGAAGCCTGGAGAATAGCAGCGGCCACCACAGCCTCACTAAGATGTTGGACAGAAAGGAGGACGGGTGTTAGAACTCTGAATGGGAAAGATAACATCATGGGAGGAACTGTATTGGAAAGGGGGACATCTAGGGGAGACTTTTCTGGAACAGTGCTGTTAAGGGAAGATTCCAGGTAATGTATACAGATAGGGAGTAAACTTCCCTGCTGTGCAGTTCGTCTGAGTTATGTTATGTGTGACTTTTCTTTTCTTTCTTTCTTTTGGCTATAGGGTATGCATGCTGGCCAGAGAGAGATAGAGAGAGAAAATGAGAAACCATCCCTCTGAGAGAATGGCCATGCAGCAACCTGTTCTCCTCCATTCTTCTCTCAGGATTTTGAACAGTGTACACATTTAAGCTGCCTGGTCTGGGACTCTTAACTGCACAGTCAGCCATGAGGGATCCAGCCTGCCTTAATCACCCCACCACCACTGGCCTCATGTGTCACATTTTTTAAAAAGTGCCAGAATCGGGACCAGCAGTTGGCGTAATGGCTATGTTGCTGGACTCCCATGTAGTTGACCACGGTTTGAGTCCCAGACCCCGTGGCTTAAACCCATGCCAGACGTGTGCGCATGCGTACACATTCGAGAGGAGAATGGAGGAGAAGGGATTGGTGCATGGCCATCCCCCGGGGGGTGATTTCTCGCTTTCTGTCTCTCTTTCTGGTGAGTGCATGTGACCTTTAGCAAAAAAACACTCAAACAAACAAACAAACAAATAAAAAAACCTGCCAGAATCACTTGTTTTCCCCTGCATTAGAATGACCAAGCAGATAATTCACAGTAGCACCATTTATACATTGAATATATTCACTTATCAAAAAATGCTTGTTACTGGGGCCAGCCAGTGGCATGGTAATTAAAGGCACTGGACTCCCACCTGGCCAACCATAGTTCAAATTAATAACAACAATAACAAATAAAGTTAAATAAATAAAATCATTTTAAAAGTTAAAAGAAAGGCAAAACTATCAGATGGTGTAATGGTTGTCACTGGACTCCCATGTAGTCGACCGTGGTTCAAGTCCCAGACCCGGCAGCTTAAAACTCAGGCTGAGTGTGTGTGTGTGTGTGTGTGTGTGTGTGTGTGGCGTGCCCAAAATCCTGAGAGGAGAGTAGAGGAGACTGGAGGAGCAAGGATTGCGGCATGACCATCTCCCCTGTGGGGTGATTTATCACTTTCTGTCTCTGTCTCTCTGGTGTGTGCATGTGCCTTGTAGCAAAAACCTCTCTATTAAAAAAATAATAAATTTAAAAAGGAAAAAAAAAGCTTGGTTCTTATTCTTGACTCTTTATCAACTAGTACAATGCTTGGTGTACTTACTGTTGACTGTCAACTAATACAACTTTTTTTGTGTTTAAAGAATTATTTATTTTTATTTTATATATATATATATATATATATATATATATATATATATATTTATATTTGGCCTGAGAGAGAGAAAGAAGGAAAGTGAGAAAGCAAACTGCCAAGTCTGGACTTGAACTGTGGTTGGCCATATGGGAGTCTAGCAGCTTAATCATCACTCCACCTGCTAGCCCCAAATAGTACAATTTTAAAGTCATTAAGTTTGTCTGCTTTTATTTTTTAGAATTATTTAACATAATTGGGGCCGGCAGGTGGTGTCCTGGTTAGGGGCACTAGACTCCCGCATGACTGACCGCTGTTCTAATCCTGGACCTCTGGCGGCTTGCTTTCTCACTTTCTCTCTCTTTCTTTCTCACTCACTCACTCTGTCCCTCTCTAGTCAAATTAAATAAATAAAATTAAATTAAATACTTCTCTTAAAAAGTAATTATTTAATATTATTTTATTTAGTTATTTATTTGTTTTAAAGAATTATTTTAGGGAACCAGCAGTTAGCGTAATGGCTATGTCTCTGGACTCCCACATAGTCGATCGCGGTTCGCGTCCCGGACCCGGTGGCTTAAAACTCACGCCGGGCACACACGTGTGCGTACGTGCCCAAGATCCCGAGAGGAGAATGGAGGAGAAGGGATTGCGGCATGACCATCCCCCCTGGGGGGTGATTTCTCGCTTTCTGTCTCTCTGTCTCTCTCTGTCTTTCTGGTGAGTGCACACGCCCTATAGCGAAAACCTCTCAAAAAATATAAAAAAGGAATTATTTTATCTAACTTTATTTATTTATTTTTATTTTGACCAGAGAGGAACAGAGCATGAGAAAGAGAGAGAGAGAGAGAGAGAAAGTGAGAAAGCAAACCACCAAGTCTGGGACTCAAACACAGCCATGTGGGAGTCTAGCGCCCTTAACCACCACACCACCTGCTGGTCCCACATTTATTTATTTATTTATTTATTTATTTATTTATTTATTTTTTGGAGAGGTTTTTACTATAGGGCGCGTGCGCTCGCCAGACAAACAGAGAGAGACATAGAGACAGAGAGCGAGAAATCACCCCCCAGGGAGGATGGTCACACCACAATCCCTTCTCCTCCATTCTCCTCTCGGGATCTTGAGCACGCACGCACATGTGCCCAACGTGAGTTTTAAGCCACCAGGTCCAGGACGCGAACCACAGTCGACTACGTGGGAGTCCAGCGACATAGCCATTACGCTAACTGCTGGTTCCCGAAAGAATTATTTTTTATTTAACTTTTTAATTTGTTTATTTATATTAATTTGATCAGAGAGGGACAGAGTAAGAGAGAGAGAGAAAAAAAGTAAGAAAGCAGGCTGCCAGTTCTGGGTCTCAAACTGTGGTCGGCCATGTGGAGTCCAGCACCCTTAACCACTATACCACCTACTGGCCCCTTATTTTTAATTTCCTATAGTGCAAGTGTACTCATCAGAAAGAGAGAGAAAGTGAGAAAGCAAACTGTCAGGTCTGGAACTTGAAACACAGTCAGCCATGTGGGTGTCCAGTGCTTTAACTACCACACTACCTATTGGCTCACATTCAACCTTTACTGAGCATGTGCTATATGCTAGGACCTTGGTCAGTTGTAGTCACAAAATTGAATAAAGTAATGGCTCTTGTCCTCTAGAAGCTGTCAGCCAGATGAGAGAGTCTGTGATTACTGCACAGCATCATAACTGCGGTCCCAGCTAATGCACGTGCATGAGGCACTGGGAGGGTGCACAGGTGACCTGGAGTAGGCTGGAGGTCAGAGAACAAGTGGTCTTGGTGTGTTTGCAGGCTGCCAAAGATATGTTGGAGCCATGTTGTCACTCTAGATGACCCTAGTAAATCCCTTATGTAATAAAGGAGATGAGGCGGACCAGCAATTGGCATAATGGTTATGTCGCTAGACTCCCATGTAGTCAACTGCTGTTCGAGTCCCAGACCTGGTGGCTTAAACTCACGCCAGGCACATGTGCGTGCGTTCCCAAGAGGAATGGAGGAGAAGGGATTGCAGCATGGCCTTTCCCCCGGGGGAGAGATGATTTCTTGTTTTCTGCCTTGATTTCTTGCTTTCTGTCTTTCTGGTGAGTGCACATGCCCTATGGCAAAAACCTCTCAAAAAAAAAAAAAAAAAAATAGAGGAGATGAGGTTATCTTGAACACAAAGAAGGGGACTTTTGGGGCTGGTAGGTAGCAATGTAGTTAAGACGCTGGACTCCCACATGGTTGGCCACAATTCAAGACCCAGATGCAGCTTGCTTTCACACTCTCCCTCACTCACTCTCTCTGACTCTATGTTCAAATTGAATAATAATAAGGGACCAGCAGTTAGCGTAATGGCTATGTCACTGGACTCCCACGTAGTTGACCGCGGTTGGAGTCCTGGACCCGGTGGCTTAAACTCACGCCAGGCGCGTGTGTGTGCGTGCCCAAGATCCTGAGAGGAGAATGGAGGAGGAGGGATTGCAGCATGGCCATCCCCCCTGGGGGGTGATTTCTCGCTTTCTGTCTCTGTCTCTCTCTGTCTTTCTGGCAAGTAAACGTGCCCTATAGCAAAAACCTCTCCAAAAAAAAGAAAAAAAATTGAATAATAATAATAATTAATAAATAAATAATAATAATAAAAAAAGAACTGGACTTTGAAAAGGAGAGTGAAGGTTTAGGACAGTTAATATACCAGGTGGTTGGGATAAGAGATTGCTAAGCAGTGAGGGCCCCAGCTGAAAAGGGTTAGCAGCCATGTTTGGCACTGGGTTAGCATGTGGGCCTGATTTCCCCACGTAGGGTTTTGCCTTAGAAAAAGAACCACCAGATGTGGTGGTTAAGGTGCTGGATTCCCACATGGGTGACCTTGGTTCGAGTCCTAGACCTGGCAATCTGAAAATCACACCAGGTATTCGTGTGCATCTTTGCCCAAAATAAGAGAATGGAGAAAGGATTGCAATGTGGCCATCCCCGCTAGGGGGTGATTTCTGGCTTTCCCTCTCTCTGTCTTTGTCGAGTGCATGTGCCCTATGGCAAAAGCCTTAAAAAAAAAAAAAAAAAAGGAAAAGAAAAGGAGTGGAGGAAGCAGAGAGATGTAGTTATGTATTGGTGGACTCAAGGGTAAAGGGTAAAAAGGGAAGAATTCAGGGGCAAGGCATTCAGATCCTGGCATTCAGACAATAAGGGAAGGACCTCAAAGTCTGAATGAATGAGAAGGGACTGAGATACTAGAGGTCTTAGTAAGAGGTTGGAGGACATGCTTAAAGAGAATAGGGAAAGTGGCAAGGAGAAACACCAGTTTTTCTTCTTTTGTTTATTCAGTCAGACCATCGCTACAATACTTGTTTTGTGTGAAACGGTAAGGTTAAGTAAGGTCTTCACAGCAAAGGAGTTCTGGCATCCAAGGTCTGACTGGTGGGCTTCTGCTTCTTCTAGAGTGGAAATGGAAGTCCGAGAAGGTAAACACAGATGACTGTAAAGTCGTGTCTTGAGTCATCAGTGAGGTGTTTGTTGTTGTTCATGATAAAGTATGTGCACACACACGAGAGAAAGAGAGAGAGAGACCAAGAAGCTCCCTCCACAGGACTTGGTCATGCCACGATCTCCTCCCTCCAGTCATCTATTAGAGCTCTCCACGGTCCTGGCATGCATGTGCGCCCACTGAGATTCCGGCTGACTGGGAATGTGGCTTCCAGCTCTGCTGTCTGGTAGGCTACTGACTGTACCACAGAGGCTGGGCCATCGATGTGTTCTGAAGGTCTTGAGAACAGCAGCATTACTCTTATGCTCATGGGAAGAGCAAGCCCTAAATGATTGTTATATTTATTAACAGTCTCACCTGCGACACTGGTGCATAATTTCTTCAGCAACCGCCCTACTATCTCCAATCTGCAATATGTAATATCCTTCCTGCATCTTTGGACTTTTTTCTTTGTTTTGGCTTACCTATCTTGCCTCTTATAACTCCCAAAAGCATTCCCTTTTTGTCCTGGCCAATATTTCTGCAGAATTCTGAGCATCTCTGTGTGGTCGCCTTCTCCTTGAATCACCATTCTCTCTCCTCTCCATTTAGACAGACTTGTATCGTGTAGGATCCTATTTCAAGTTCCACTTCTTTCACTAGATGTTCTGGATCTTTCCAGCCCATGCTGACCTTTCCTTTCTGTCTCAGTACAGGTTGAAATATACTTACTGAGTGCTATTGTTTTTGACACCTGATCATATATGACTCTATATTGTTACCTGGGTTTGTGTCTGTTTTCCCCAGTGGTTTGAAATATGTTGGCAAAGAGGGAGCAGTTTATTGGACTCCCCTTAATAGCTGACCTAATACTGGATGTACCCAATACAGGCTGATATGTGTAGTGATTCTTGTTTGGATGGGGAAGTCATGAAAAGTGCATAATTTTCTCAGTATTTTGAAGAAATATTTATTCAAAAAATTAAATATTTCTTTTTTTTGGAGAGCTTTTTTTTTTTTTTTTTTTTTGCTATAGGGCGCATGTGCTCGTCAGACAGACAGAGAGAGACAGAGAGACAGAAAGCGAGGAATCACCCCCCGGGGGGATGACCATGCCGCAATCCCTCCTCCTCCATTTTCCTCTCAGGATCTTGGGCATGCATGCACACGCGCCCGGCGTGAGTTTAAGCCACCAGGTCTGGGACTCGAACCGCGGTCAACTACATGGGAGTCCAGCGACATAGCCATTGCGCTAACTACTTGTCCCATCTTCTTTTTTTTTTAAGAGAGATTTTTGCTATAGGGTATGTGTGCTCTCCAGAGGGACAGAGAGAGACAGAGAGATAGAGAGTGACAAATTAATTACCCCCAGGAGAGATGGCCATGCCTCAATTGCCTCAATCTCTTCTCCTCCATTCTCCTCTCTGGATTTTGGGTGTGCACACACATGTGCCCCACATAAGTTTTAAGCCACCAGGTCCAGGACTCAAACCATGGTCGACTATGTGGGAGTCCAGCAACGTTACCATTATGCCATCTGCTGGTCCTGAATATATCTGTATTTTGAAGCAAGTTTTAGGGATGGTTTATATCTTGGGGAAGAGATAAGAAATATTTGAAATTGGGGCTGGCAGGAAATTGGGGCCGGCAGGTGGCATGGTGGTTGAGGTACTGGACTCCAACCATGTTCAAGTCCCAGACCTGACGACTTGCTTTCACTTTCCCTTTCTTTTTCTCTGGTCTAATTAAAATAAATGAATAAATAAATAAAATTAAATAATTCTTTAAAAATACAAAAAAAAAGAAAAGAAAAACAAGAGAAAGAAATATTTGACATCTCCTGTGAGAGCAAAGATCTTGAAAGCTATTTGGCTTAAGATTTAATTGGTAGGGACTGGGAGGGAGGCCGGCAGGTGGCGTGCTGGTTGAGGACATTGGACTCCCACATGGCCGACCATGGTTTGCATCCCGGACCTGTCAGCCTGCTTTCTTATTCCACCCCCCCCACCTCTGTCTCTGTCTCTGGTCAAATTTAAATAAATAAAAAATAAAGCTCAATGAAATAATAAAGTAATTCTTAAAGAAAAAATAAAAGAAAAGAAAAAAGATTTAATTGGCAGGGAGACCAGTAGGTGGTGTGGTGGTTAAGGCCCTGGACACTCCCACATGATCGACCATCGTTCAAGTTCTGGGAGTGTCCTCACTTTCCCTCTCTCTCTCTCTAGTCAAATTAAAGTAAAAAAAAAAAAAAGAAGGAATAAATACAATTAAATAAATAGTTTTTTTAAAAAAAGATTTAATTGGCAAACATAAGCAATATGGAGAGGCAGGGAGACTCATGGGGGGAGCAGGTAGCTGAGATCAAACGAGGTTGGAAAGGGATTCTGGCAGAAGGGCCCAGCACAAATACAGTGTTGGAGTCAGTGTCTCATATGCCATATTGCCTGCTTCTGTCTGAACTAGGTCCCTGCCCAGCTGGTGTGGCACCGAGCCCTTTGGCCCGGTAGGTCTTATGTGCTGACAGAACTGCGAGTATTCAAGGTCCATGGTTTCCATCACCGTGTTTGGACGACCAGTACCTCTTCTAGTTTGTTGCCACTCAAACCAGAATGTGTGCGGGAGCTGGAATTGGAACCGGAGCTGGAAGGATCCTTGGAGGCTGACCCCAAGCCACTCCCCATGCCTAGCACCTCCCAGGACAGGAATGAGCAAAAAGGTCTTGTCCGGAACTCCAAACTGTTATCATACACAGTAAGCATCAGGGACTGATCCTAGAACTGGAAGGGCAGGAAATGTGGGTCTGCAAAGGGAAAGGAAATAGTGTTCAACTGGACCTGTGATCTCTTTGCAGGGGACAGTCACCAGCGTGTTGAATGAGCCTGCTGGCCTCTATGAGCTGGACAGGCAGCTGGGGCTCTGCCTCGCTTACCAGCAGTTCCGTGGCCTCAGGCGGGTGATGCGACCTGGGGTCTGTCTGGAGGTATGTGAGAGGCCCCCTCAGCAGCATCTTTTCCCTTTATGGGCAGTTTATGTTTTTACAGTAGGGTGGTAACCTTTACAGCAGAAATACACAACTATGTGTGTGTTGGAGGGTGCTTCTGTTAAGAATTATTCGGACAAGAACTTTGATCAGAAAGGAGTTAGAGGCTTAGGCATTATGAGGAGGGGTTGAGGTCAGAGTCTCTCCTTCCCAGAAGGACCTTTTGACTGGAGGAGATGGCTGAAGCACAGGTGTGGGCCAGCATGATCTCAGGCAGCCTCGTGAGACGCCAAGCCCTACCTCCCACGGGAAGCACCTGGCCCACAGAGACTGCTGGAGCACGTGGGGTTGAAGGTTGATCTGAGGGAGAATGGCTTGTGGTGGAGGGTGAAGCTTGGAGGCTGGACGGAAATAGCAGCCATTGTAGGAGAAATTATTTCCCCTGGGATCCAGGCAGCAGAAAACTGCAGTTAACTCTGCCTGGGGCCTTTGAATTGGAGGCCTCAACACTGCTTTTTCACTTTTTCTTCTTTCTCTCAGCTCCAGGATGTCCACCTTCTCCAGTCAGTGGGTGGAGGAACAAGCAGGCCGGTGCTCGCCCCCTGTCTCCGTGGTGCTGTTCTGCTTCGGGGCTTCTCTCGTCAGAAGCCTGGGACTCAGTTGTCCCACCAAGCCCACGGGGCCTCCTTGTTTGAGCAGTTGGTCTGGGAACATCAGTTAGGACTTCCCCTCTACCTTTGGGTGACCAAAGCCCTGGAGGAGCTGACCTGCAAGTGAGGAGAACGAGGAGCTGGGACCGGGGAGGTTTCTGTAAGGGACACTGGATCCTTGTCAAGATAGGGTCTTTGGAGGAGTAACTGCGCTTCTTCCCTTGGCCAAGGCTTTGTCCCCATGTGCTGAGACACCGCCAGTTCCTGCAGCACTCCTCTCCTGGGAGCCCCAACTTGGGACTGCAACTCCTGGCTCCGACCTTGGATGGTTTGGCTCCGCCAGGCAGCCCCTTTCGGAATGCACACAGTGAAATCTTCACAGAGCCTCATCGCTGTCCCCTCCAGAAAGTATGAGGATGTGGGGGAAAGATGGGTAGCAGGCCAGTGCTCTGGTGGATGCCTGGGACACACAATCTGCTTTCTTTCTTCTCCCGGATAGTATGCTCGGCTGCAGACACCGTATTCTTTCCCCACTCTGGCCACTTTGAAAGAGGAAGGACAGTGCAGGGCCTGGGCCTCCTTTGACCCTAAGGCCCTTCTGCCACTCCCAGAGGCTTCCCACCTGCCTAGCTGCCAACTCAATCACCGCCTGGCCTGGTCCTGGCTCCGTCTGCTGCCCTCTGCCTTCCAGCCAGCCCAGGTAAGGGGGGGCTCCAGCAGGACTCACCCTCATTGCCACTATTCTAAAACAGGTCCCTGTCATTTTTCGTCATTTTAACCATCCTAGCCTTCTAACTAGACAGCTCCATCTGCTCTTGGCCCTCTCTAATTCATTCTGTGTATAGCAATTAAAAAGAGGGGGTAAAGTGTAACTGGGATTATAAAACCTTTATTTTTTTGAGAGAGATTTTTGATATAGGATGCATGCGCTCACCAGGGAGACAGAGAGGGACAGAGAGACAGGAAGTGAGAAATCACCCTCCCCCTGGGAAGATGGCCACACTGCATTCCCTTCTCCAGGTCTCTACTCAGGATTTTGGGCACACATGCACCTGGCATGAGTTTTAAGCCACTGGGTTCAGGACTTGAATTATAGTCAACTATGTGGGAGTCTAGCAACATTTTGCCATCTGCTGGTCCCTATAAAACTTTTTTTTTTTCCTTGAGAGGTTTTTGCTATAGGGCGCGTGCACTCACCAGGCAGATAGAGAGACAGAAAGTGAGAAATCACTCCCCGGGGGGATGGCCACGCCACAATCCCTTCTCCTCTTGGGATCGTGGGCACGCACGCACATGCACCTGGCATGAGTTTAAGCCACTGGGTCCGGGACTCGAACCGCGGTTGACTACATGGGAGTCCAGCGACAGCCATTATGCTAACTGCTGGTCCCTCTATAAAACTTTTTTGCTTAAATCTTTTTTTCATGATTCTCCCAGTACATATAAAATAAAACAAAACTGCTCATTATGTCCTATGAGGTCCTACATGGTCTCTTACTTCCAGTCTCAATTTGGGTGCTTTTTTTGCTGCTTCTCAGTGTGTAGTACATGTGTGTTATTTCATATCTGCTTTATTCACTCACATATAAGTTCTTTGTGGCCAGAGACCAGTCTTTTTTGTTCACTTTGTAGTTCTAACAGCATGGAGTCTAGCACATAATAGATGCTCAGCATTTGTTTAATAAATATTTGATACCTTGGCCTTCATCTTTCTCCAGGTTTTACTTGGTGTTTTGGTGGCGTCATCTCATAAAGGTTGTCTGCAGCTTCGGGACCAAACTGGTTCCCTCCCCTGCCTCCTCCTGGCCAAGCATTCGCAACCCCTCGCTGACCCCCAGCTTATAGGTTTGGAGCTCAGAGGAAAGAAGATGGGGGTGGAGTAGAGGTTCTCAGAACCTGGGGAGCCTGGGAAGAAGCATCTGCTTGGCATTTACTGGAGATGCCGAAGTGACACTTCTTGGCGGCACCTTTTGGGAGAAATTTGGGAGACCAGTATGGCAGATAGAAAAAAGGAGCAGGGGACCCCTAGCCAGAACTACAATTCCCTACCTTCATTTTCCCCAGCAGTGCTCCTAACACGCACACTAGGAGCACAACTCCTATTTCCACAGCCTTAGTTTGGAAGATTATGGTCTCTTAGTTTCTTAGGATATTTTTATTGGAGAGGTTTTTGGTATAGGGTGTGTGCGCTTGCCAGAAAGACAGAGAGACAGAAAGCAAGAAATCAATCCCAAGGAGGGATGGCCACACCACAATTCCTTCTCCAGGGATCTCGGCCACACCACAATCCCGTTTCCTCCAGGAATCTTGGGCATGCACACACACAAGCTGGCATTAGTTTAAACTACCAGGTTCAGGACTCAAACCACGGTCGACTACATGGGAGTCCTGCAACATAGCCATTATGCCATCTGCTGGTCCCAACTTCTTAGGATTTATAAACAGAGAAACTCTGGAAAGGAAAGTTTCTTAGAAATAAAACCAAGGCCTTTCTGCCTAGGAAGCCAGGGGCTGGATTGGAATGGTTTCTTCTTGGTGGTACCACCCCTCTAAGGTGCGGTCAGGCGTGGATTTCACATTGTGTTAGGGGAGCAGCTGTGGCCTGGGATAGAGAGACCTACAGGGTGGCCTGCCTCATTGCCCACTCTTTGGTTCTCTTTTCTTGCCAAAATAGAAAACTTTTTTCCTCTAGGCTGCCTGGTGCGAGCAGAGAGGTTTCAGTTGATCATAGAGAGAGATGTCCGAAGCAACTTCCCTTCCTGGAAGGAGCTGAGCATGGCAAGCTTCATCCAGAAGCAGCAGGCCAGGTTGGCTCCCAGGGATGGTGACTACTACCAAATTGGAGGGCAAGGAAGGGCCTGGTGCAGGTGGTGGAATCCAGGGGCCCAGAACACCAGTGCCTGCATCCTAAAAAATTTGTTCCTTGTCTCTTTCTCTCTCCCAACAGAGTATATGTGCAGTTCCTCCTGGCTGATGCCCTGATCTTTCCTGTACCCAGATCCTTCTTTCACTCAGCCAGTTTTTCCACACCTCAGACAGGGCTCCCCTGTCCAGAGGGACCCCAGATAGCACAGAGCCGGCTTTTCCTGCTTTTTCACAAGGAGGCCCTCATGAAGCGGAATCTTTGTGCACCCCCAGGAGTCAGTCCAGAGGAACTCAAGCCCACTCTCAGTTTTCATGTGTCAGGGAGCTGGCTTGGGGGCACTCAGAGGAAGGACGAGACTGGATGGGGCCCACCTGAGCCCCAGGGAGATAAAGACAAGGATCAGAAGGTAAAGCAGGACTCCAGGGACCTAGGACCTGACCTCCATTCCCCTAGCTCCTGGCTAGGACCTCAGTGCCGTACTCTCCTTCCTTACAGGTTTTTCTCATCTTCATGGGCCCTTCAGTCCGCTGGTTTGAGTTCTTGCACCCAGGGCGAGTCTATCGACTGGTGGCGCCTGGGTCCCAGGTGAGTGCCTACTTCATCACACCCTTCTCCAGAAAGCTTTTTTTTTTTTTTTTTTTGAAGAGGTTTTTTTGCTATGGGGCACGTGCACTCACCAGAATGTCAGACAGAGTCCAAAAGCAAGAAATCACTCCTCAGGGGACATGGCCATGCCGCAAGCCCTTCTCCTCCATTCTCCTCTCAGAATCTTGGGCACACACACACACACACGCACCCAGCATGAGTTTAAGCCACTGGATTCGGGACTCGAACAACGGTCAACCACACGGGAGTCCAGCAACATAGCCATTAGGCCAACTGCTGGTCCCCAGAAAGCTTTTTATGAAATGGAATTTGGAGAGGCATGCCAGTGCCTGGTTGAAGACCTATGTTTTAAAAGGGATATGAGGGACTAGCAGTTGGCGTAATGGCTATGTTGCTGGACTCCCATGTAGTCAACCGCGGTTCGCGTCCCAGACCCGGTGACTTAAAACTCACACCGGGCACATGTGCGTGTGTGACCAAGATCCCAAGAGGAGAAGGGATTGCAGCATGGCCATCCCCCCTGGGGGGTGATTTCTCGCTTTCTGTCTCTCTGTCTCTCTGTCTGTCTGGCGAGCACATGCGCCGTATAGCTAAAACCTCTCCAAAAATAAAAGGGGGATATGAGTACCAAAATATAAGCCTTACAGGGATTTTAGGTATAATAGTAAAAGCAGATTTAACTCTTACGGTAAAACCTCTGAATATGATCTGCTACAACCATGTTTATCTCATAAACTCTGTGACTTGGTGAGCAGTTTAGCACAGCTTGAGGTTTTCCAGGTCCTTATATCTAGGTGTACTAGAAGAAGGCTGGATTTTGGTAGACCTGAAGTCCTGTCTGTGTCAAGATCTCCAGGTTCCAGAAAGAAAATGAAATTGGTTTGGGTATTTTACGAACATCCCTCTCGACCACACTCAGAAGGAGTCATCTTTCCATCTTCCCACAGATGCCGAAGGTGTTCGAGAATGATGATTCATCCTGTATATCTCAACGTCCTCTGGAGTTGGCTGGCTGTGTGTCCTGCCTTACTGTGCAAGACCAGTGGACCCTGGAGCTTGAGAGCTCCCACGATACCCCAGTTGTACCAGGCGTAAACAAGGCACTGCCTGAATCCTCGCTGACTAACCTGTTCAGTGGCGAGTAAATGTTCCCCAGCCCCTCCACCTAATTGCCACTCATTCTTCCCGCTGGTTGGGTTTGGTAAACAGTTTGTTCTCTGCTATAGGGTGTGTTTATTTTTTTTTTTTTCCTCCTTATTTTAAGATTTATTTCTTTATTTAATTCCATTATTATCATTATTATTCTTTTTTAATTTTACTAGAGAAAGAGAGAGAACAGGAAAGGGAGAAAGCAAACCGCCAGGTCCGGGACTCAAACCACGGTCAGCTATGTGGAAATCCAGCCTCTTTTTGCCATAGGGCGTGTGCACTTGCCAGAAAGACAGAGACAGAGAGACAGAAAGCGAGAAATCACCCCCTAGGGGGAATGTCCATGCCACAATCCCTTCTCCATTTTCCAATTGGCATATTGGGCACGAGGCACACGTGAGTTTAAGCCACCAGGTCTGGGACTCGAACCACAGTCGACTACATGGGAGTCCAGTGATGTAGCCATTACACTATCTGCTGGTTCCTAAATAAGTAATTATTAAAGAAATAAAAAAAAGGAATCATGTTGGGTGCACGTGCATGCATGCCCAAAATCTTAAGAGGAGAACGAGAAGGGATTATGGTGTGGTGATCCCGCCTTGAGGGTGATTTCTCACTTCCCCTCTCTTTCCTTCTTTGGTGAGATCACGTGAACTATGGCAAAAAGCTAAAAAAAAAAAAAAAAAAAAAATACAAAACCTTACATAACTGTATGTGTAATTTTTATAAAACCAGACTCTAGAAGAAGTTAATGCTTCTGAGGACCTATGTTTTAAAGCAAGGAGCATGAGTCTCAAGGTGCAAAAAGGCCTACAGAGATTCTAGGTGTAATTGCAAAGAAGCAGCTTTAACTCTTGCTGGAAAGGCCTCAGGATACATAGGTTTTTGTTTGTTTGTTTTTAAAATTTTTTTAAAAACTTTATTTATTTATTTATTTGAATTTGACCAGAGAGGGTCAGAGAGAGGGAAAGTGAGAAGGCAAGCTGCCAGGTCTTGGACTCAAACTGCGGTCAGCCATGTGGGAGTCCAGCGCCCTTAACCATCAGGCCACCTGCCGGTCCCAGGATACATAGGTTTTGAATAATCTGCCACAACCTGATTTTCCCATAAGCCCTATTATATTTGATATGCGATTTTACAGAGCTTGAGTTTTTTCTAGGACCTTCCATCTGGCATTCTAGCTGATACTATAGTTCCTTTTTCTGCCCTTTGGTTTGGTTCTTTGCATTGCTTTCTTATGCCTCCATTCTCAGTGAATTTCTTTAATTTTCCAGCTTCACAGATTCCTTGGTGTCTTTCTCCGCTGAGATTTTGGCACGGACACTGTGTAAGCCAGTTCTGGCCTCTCTTTGGACAAAACCCGGTAATAACCCTTCCTTTGGGGAGAAGGTAGTCATACTTAGGAATCCTAACAGATTCCACTCACCACCACCCCCTCTGTCTTTCCATAGGGAATCCTGGGCTCCTAAGAGGGTGTGTGAAGTTAACTGTAGCTCTAGAAATTGCCGACTGTGAATTTCCCCCTCACCTGGACATATATATCGAAGACCCACACTTGCCTACCCCATTAGGACTCCTTCCAGGAGCCCGAGTCTACTTCAGCCAACTGGAGAGAAGAGTTTCGAGGTGAAGATCTGTATGTGACCTCACCTCCTTTCCCTACTGACATGGCTCTTTTTAACACTTGCCTCTGTCTCTATCCTGCAATGACACTTCTTTGATATAACTTTAGGGATGCCATTTATATCAATATTATCTACTTTCTTGGGATGTTGCAGACTGTCTTCTCTCTGCTTTGGTAGAGACATAGTTGGGGGTCGGGACAGTGCAGAGTGGCCAAGCCTATGATTTGTGACCCAAGTCCCAAGCTGGAGACTTTGACCTCTTTCTCCTCACTACTCATCTTTCACTTACAGATCCCACAATGTCTACTGTTGTTTCCGGCCATCCACTTATGTGCAGGTCCTGAGTTTTCCTCCAGAGACCATAGTCAGGTCAGTGCCCTAGACCTTGACCCCTAAACTCCTCATGATCATGTTCACATCCCACATGTCCTTGACTCAAACTTGAGCTGTAATTACAGTCTTCTTCAGGCCTAGCAGAATGTGTTGAATCAGAAGGATTTCTTCTACCCGAGATAAAAAGTGCCTACCACCCGTCATTTTATTCAGAATGAAATAATGTTCTAGGGTCTTGAAAGTTTTTCAGTCTAAAATGCAAATATCTTTCTTGCTAATATCATCGTGTTCGATTCTGAAAAAGTAATTGATGACTATCAAAGATCAGGAATGAACATGTTGGCATGGGACAGACATGGAGCTTCCAGGAGCACAAGAGACCCACTGCTGTCCCCATCCCTGTGCATGCTAAGTTCTTCCAGACCTACCCTGGGAGTTTTCAGACACTCTTTGCCTACTTTTTTTTTAACCTCTGTCTGTCCTTTTCTCTAGCGTTCCCCTGCCCCACATCTACCTGGCTGAACTTCTGCAGGGAAGCCAGACTCCTTTCCGGGCCATTGCCTCTTGCCATATCGTTTCTGTCTTCGCCCTTGAGCTCCTCTGGGTGTGTGCTCATTGTACCAGCATCTGCCCTCAGGTATGGGAAGAGACAGGCTGATCTGGGAATGCTAGAGGAATCTGATGGGGCCAGGAGGACTTTTCAAGCCTCTTTCTTCATCCCAGGGGAGGTGCATTCATCGGGACCCCACTTGCCTCACTCAGACATCTGTGAGCCAGGCAAGCATCAGGTGAGAGCACAGGCGGACGCCTGTCACACTGTTTACTTCCTTATCCAACTTCATCTACATGCTGTCCCTGTTGTTAGCAGAATTCCCAGTCATGGGAATTGCTTAATATTTTTTGAATGAATGAATGAGGAAAAGTGTGTTAAAGACGAAACAGTGGGAGGGAAGTATGTTGGGTCCAGGAGATTGGCCACCTGAATAGTTGTGAGGGTTCTGTGTCTGTCCCCACCCCTTCCCCTAGGCTCCTGGTGGAGGATGGGACAGCTGAAGCTGCGGTGACCTGTAGGAATCATCATGTGGCATCAGTACTAGGACTGTGTCCTAGTGAGTGGACCTCCCTCCTAGAGTTTGTCAGGGTCCCAGGGAGAGTGACCTTGCAATTTACAGGGCGTGGAGCCCAACTGGAGGTGAGATGTCACTGGAAGAGGGGGACTTAGATACCCAAGTTCCTGGGGCTTTGAAGGACTTGAGGCAGAGGGCTTAGGAGTTTGGGCTCTGAGTAATCCCAAGTTTCCTTTTCTAGTCCTCAGCTGAGATTGATGAGCCCTTGACCCTCTTCCTCCGGACACTTTGTACCAGCCTCTCTGTCCTTCGCCCTATTGAGCTTTCTTTCGAACTTGAGAGGAAACCCTCTAAGATCATCCCATTAGGTAAGGGAAGGGGAGGTGGAGTGCAGATAGAGGAGTTCTTTGGAGAAAGAGTAGTGAGGATTGGTAGGGAATTTCTGGAGTTCAGGATGGGAATGGTGAATGGGAACTGAAAACTGCATGCATGGTGCTCGCTTCGGCAGCACATATACTAAAATTGGAACCATACAGAGAAGGTTAGCATGGCCCCTGCGCAAGGATGACACGCAAATTCGTGAAGCGTTCCATATTTTTCTATTCAATGACTGCAGTAGGATATGTAGTCACAGCTAGGTGCTACTTTATAGGATGCGTAAAGTAAGACTTGTGTTCATGGAAATGTGTGTATCACCTGTGTTTGCTATGAGGGTATTTGGATTGATTAGGGTTTTTGGTGATACAATAAAATGTGAGGAGAAAACAGTATAGAAAGCAAACATAGATACCAGAGACAGTGTGGGAGGAGAGTGGGAGATGGCAGAGGGTAAGAGATAGGGAATCAAGGATGGGGGGAAAAAAAAAACAAAACATACAGAAGATAAGAAATGGAAGATCATTTGCTGACAATAACATGTTTGTTGATGTGCTTGATTGAGACAATATATAGTGTACTCTGGATGGAAAAATCTCATTTTGTATGCTGTAATGATGTTCAGTGAATGAATGCAAACAAATAAATTGAAATAAAAAAAAAAGGGAAAAGAAAAAAAAAAAAAAAACCAAAAAAACCAAAAAAACCCAAAAAAAACTGCATGCATGGGCCTCTTTTTCTTCTCTTCCCCTCAGAACCTCCTCGGCTACAGCGATTCCAGTGTGGAGAGCTCCCTCTGTTGACGCGTGTGAATCCCAGGCTCCAACTGTCCTGCCTTTCTATCCAGGAGCCAGAGCACACCAGCTTTGTTTCTTCCTGTTAACCTGAACTACAAGAATGGGCCTGCACATTCTTCCTACTTTGCTGGAGACCTTGAGGGCTGGGTCCCAGCTCTTCCCCCTTGCTGTGGCTCCTACTTCTCTTTGATTGAAACAGGACACTGAATCCCTGGATTCACAAACTGCCACCCCACTGTAACTTCTTGGCATTCTGGTGCCAGTCTGCCTTGGAAAAACCATGGAAACAGTGAAATCATGGCACCATTACTGTTTCCTCTTTGGTTGAGGTCAGAGCACCTTTGTGCTGCCTTTGTGGCATGAACCAGAGGAACAAAAGAATTACCCCTCATAGGGGTGCTAATGATAGGCCTTTTGGCCTGCAATAAAGTTTTCTGGTGATGTCTCTCACGCACATCACTGGAGTTACTAGCCTTCTGATGCCTAGGTGACTGGCCTGTCATTCACCATCATTTCAACACTTTTATTACCACCGGTGCCTAAGGTGGAGAAAAGTTTCTGGTCCAACAGAGGAGATGATACCAAAATCAGGCCCTAAAGGGAGCAAACTAGGGAGTGGAGAGCACAGCTATGATGGTCTCAGTCAACCAGGCTATCCTGAGAAGCCATGTATAAAAGCTGAGAGCTGTTGAGAAGTACTGGATGGCTGTGCGAGGAGGGAAGAGTCAGATACTAGGAGGGACATGTGAGGAACCTGGGTGTCTCTAGATAAAGGGACCCTAGATAAAGGGTCAGCACCATGGGTTTCCAATGGGCCTAAGGAAGATTCCTGAACACCGCCAACTGGGTAGGAACTCCTGAGTCACAACACCCAGAGTTAGGGTTATTGAGGGTGCTCATGAATTTGGATGGAATTATACCTCCTAGAGCTGCTTGCTAGGTGAAGAGGCAGAGTCAAGTCACACTAATTACAGCTGCTCAGGTGTTTCTTCCCCTATTAAGGATGTGTTTCAGTTCATATTTGTCAGCTTTCTGAAGTGCGTTCAGATCTATAGGATATAGTTTGTTCCCATATTTTAGTAACACCCCATGTGAAGTTTCGAGGTAAGAGCCTCTTACGTGTGGCCGGTTAGCTCAGTTGGTTAGAGCGTGGTGCTAATAACGCCAAGGTCGCGGGTTCGATCCCCGTACGGGCCACTTGACTTTTTTTTTTTTTTTTCCCCTTGTGTGTTTCATTTTTTTCCCCTCGGCTTTTATCCGCGGACCTTTCTGCCCAGAACCGAATGCCTTCTGATCACAGAATGACGTTGCTTATCTACTGCATTAGAACATATAGATTTCTAGCGCTTCTCAAAGTTTGGAACGGAGTTCTCTGGAACGGGGCGGAGAGAATGTACCCGCGGCAACCGCTGTGTCTTCTCTTCCCTGGAGCAGTTTACTGCAGGCAGGGCGGGGTAAAGACTTGAGAATGAGAATCTCAGAATAGCAGAGCAGATGCGAGCGAAAGTTCGTTCCGATTGTGTTTTACTTTAGCGTCCCCATGGTCCAGTCTTCTACCTCTGGCGCGCTTTGGAACCAAGAAGACGATCAGATCAATTGTTTTACGGGGGCATAGAAACTAAGAAAGGTGCAGGATGAGAGCTCTTGTGAGAGCTGTGTAGTCGTGGCCGAGTGGTTAAGGCGATGGACTAGAAATCCATTGGGGTCTCCCCGCGCAGGTTCGAATCCTGCCGACTACGGATAGTTCTGTTTTCTTCAACATACTGATCACGTTTTTAAACAAAGTGATAGTGGTCCACTCGGCACCCGTCAAGCTTCTAGTCTCAAAATTGTAGAATCTGGCGAATTTCCCAACCGTGCACATCTATGTTTGAGATATTTTATTTCCCTTTTCTCAATATTGGGCGTAATTCCACGAACAGGCACGTGACATAAAGCCAATTGATCTACTGAATGAATTTCAGAGTTTAAAAATCTTTGTACAGGCTCTGAGTAGTATATTCCTGTAGTACAACCTTAGAAAATGTCTCTGTACCTCTGGCGCCGTGGCTTAGTTGGTTAAAGCGCCTGTCTAGTAAACAGGAGATCCTGGGTTCGAATCCCAGCGGTGCCTTTATTAGACTCAAATCGTCAATCTCTCCTGTTTTCATGGTTCAATGATCCCCACTGGTGGTTTTTGTATGGGAACTCACAAGTGTTTGCCTTCTGAACCAAGACCACTTGGATTCATGTTGAGTCTCACCCGCAAATTTTGCCTTCTGACCTGGCAGGAAGTGTGCGCAGAACTAATTGTACTTTAACCTGTTTTGCGACACCCCGTGGTACAAGTAGGCTAGCCCTGGCTGTCATCAGGCCAATGCTCAGCCTCTTCCCCCTAACTAGGACCTCTTAGAACCTGAACTACTTTGTTTTGTTTGGTTCTTCTTTGTATTTCTTTGGTTTGGGGCCTCAACATTTTATATATACACACATATGTGTGTGTGTGTGTGTGTGTGTGTGTGTGTGTGTGTGTATGTGTGTATACGTGCATATATATTTACTTTTTTTTTTGGAGAGATTTTTGCTATAGGGCGCGTGCGCCCGCCAGACAGAGAAATCACACCCCAGGGGGATTGGCCACGCCGCAATCCCTTCTCCTCTCGGAATCTTGGGCACGCACACACGCACACTCGCCCGGCGTGAGTTTTAAGCCACCGGATCCGGGACGCGAACCGCGGTCGACTACGTGGGAGTCCAGCGACATAGCCATTACGCTAACTGCTGACTCCCACATGGTTTACCATGATTCGGTCCCGACCCGGTGGCTTAAAACACACTGGCATATATGCGTGTGTGCCCAAAGTCCAGAGACAAAAATGGAGGAGAAGGGATTGCAGCGTGGCCATCTCCTCCACGGAGTGATGTCTCTCCATCTCATTTTCTGTCTCTCCATCTCACTCTGTCTCTTTGGTGAGTGCATGCGCCCTATACCAAAAATCTCTCAAAAACATAAGAGGTTTTTGCTTTAGGGTGCAAGCGCTGCTGGAGAGAGACACAGAGATAAAGATAGGGAAAGTGAGAAATGGCCATTCCATGAACATGAACCCTTCTTCATTCACCTCCCAGGATCTTGGGCAGGCATGCACGTGCCCCAGCATGAATTTCAAGCCATCGGATCCAGGACTCAAATCATGGTGGGCCATGTGGGAGTCTACTGTTGTAACTGCTATGCCTATCTGCTGGTCTCAGTAAATTCAGTCTTAAAGACCGAGGCCAGCAGGTGGTGTGTGGTTAAGGTGCTAGACTCCCATATGACTGACTGTAATGCAGGTCCAAACCCGGTGGCTTGGTTTTTCACTTTCTCCTCTCACTCTCTAGTGAGCACATGTGTCCTATAACAAAGCAAGATACATGAATAATTCTATTTTAAAAGTCTTAGGTACAACAGGGGACAAAGTAGATGAAACTTTTGCCCTAGAGTTTTATATTGATGAAGAACAGGGAATAACAGATAATAAACACAACAAAAATGTTTAATTAGATTACATTCCAGGTAAATGCTACAATCAGGTGGGGAGGGAGGGAAAGAGGTTTGTTACAGAGATGTGAAGGGTTTTTGTGTGTGTGTGTGTGTGTGTGATTTTTTTTTTTTTTTTTTTTTTTTTTTTTTGCTATAGAGTGCGTGCGCTCACCAGAAAAACAGAGAGAGACAGATATCACCCCCCCGGGGTGATGGCCATGCCACAATCCTCTCATTCTCCCCTCGGGATCTTGGGGGTGCACATGTGCTCGCTAGCAACAGCCCAGCATGAATTTAAGCCACCAGGTCTGGGACTCAAACCACGGTGGACTACAGTGACAGAGCATTACGCCAACTGTTGGTCCCCCAGAGATGTCAAGGTTTGTACTCATGCAGCAGTAGGAAGAAATTAATTCAAGACATGCTTAGGATTTAAAACAAACAAACAAACAAACAAACAAAACAAAACAAAACAGAAAAGAACTCAGGAATTAACAAGATATGGAGTCTAAAGAAGAGGGAGAACTTTAGGAGTATGTCAGGGTTGTCCTTTAGGGAAGTGTTGGCAGGGCCCCCACTGCCTCCAATTCACCGAGGATATCCTCTCGCCCTTTCCAATTTCTTACCCAATAGCTTTCAAACTGATTGCCCAAAGTTAAGCTTTAGTAGCAATCTTTAGTATAAAGCTTTGGCACCTGTTGAAATGTAAAATACTTCCACCTATGTTTAGACAACGATTAGCTATTTACATGTTAGTCCTTTGATTCTAAGTGGAGTTCATGGACGAGGCTTCAGGGTATCTGTGAACTTCCTGGTAGTACATGCATTTTTCTAGAAAGAGAAACCATAGCTTTCAAAATGTTCATATAGGATTTATGCCTCCGCCTCTTTATGGATTAAGTACCTGAGACCAGGGAAAAGAGAGATGCCTAGGGGCCCAAGAGGAGAGGAAGAGGACTTGAAAAGTGGGGGTATGATGCCAGATCAACCCTAAGAACCTCCTCATCCACCTGAAAACCTTGGAGTACTGATGGAAAAGGCTGGCCTGCCCTCTGCTGCCATCCTCCACTGTTTCCCTAGGGACACCTGGAAAAGAAAAGCTAAGCAGAACCCCTCACTTGAGTCCTTCCAACAAAAGTACCTGTGAGTTGGGCATCAGGAAGAGACTAGCCCCATGAAATATGCAACTCCAGTGTGGACGATGATGATTTAGCCAGATGCTAGCTACCAGGCTGGTCCAGGGCAGCTGCAGGTCTGAACTCTGCTGGGAAAACACACTAGAGCAGGCACTGGGCTAAGGGAAGGCAAATCCGTGGACTGTAACTTATCCCTCGCGCCCCCCTCCCCCCGCCCCTGACTCTCTGCAGCTCACACGTAAGAGCACAGCGAGTGTATTGCAAGCTTTGGAAAATCACAGAGGAGCAAGGGGACACTGCAAACCCAATGCCGGGCCTACAGGCCTTGGACCACACTGCCTGCCCCAGAGCCCCTTATCCAGAGTCTTAGGAGGCAACTAGGAGGGTCCCCTCTGGACCATTCCAGGAGGGCGGAGTCTAGAAAGGGAAGTAGGGGGACCAGAACAAACAGACCAGGAGACCAGTGCTAGCAGTGGTGTACAGGCGTCAGGGACGGTCCGGTGGTAAGGCCTGGCGCCCTGACACATTCCACAGGTTGGATAACCGGTCGCCCTCCCCGATCCCGCCAGTCACCCAGCTCAATGACGCCTCCTCCAGGGGTCTACTCAACCCTGACGTCATTCCCTCTGTCCCTCATGATCCAATAAGAACAGGCTGTCGACGGGTCTGGCCTGGGGCTTGCTCTGTCTGCCACTCCAGGAGGATGGACAGACGCAGAGACGAAGATAGAGACTGGTGTTCACCCAGGGATTTCGGGGCTCATTAACCGTCCTGAAACCAGGCAACTCCACTGCTTGTCTTCAAAGCTCTGGGTCGGGAGTCGGGGGTCTGGGTTCAAGGACCGCAGGAGAATAGCGAAAAGATCCATACCCCAGGTTACGAGATAGTGTGGAGTCGCGGACCAGCAGAACCTGCAACCTGAGTAGGACAGATGGAAGGGATCAAGGCAGTTCTGGAGGGCGGGGCGAGGGAGAGGGCGAGCCGGAGACAGAGCGCACTCCCTCTCATTTCCTTGACGCTATTTCCTGGGAGGAGCCTGAGTCTGAGGGCCGGAGCCAAGAGAGATTCCCAGACTCTTGATTCAGAGTATTGAGCTTTAGGGTGGAACAAGAGTTAGGACACTTCCACCGGTTCTGAGGGCCTCCCACTGTAGCAAATCTAGTACGACCTCTAAGGACGTCCGCGGGCCTGCTTGTGCGTCGGCTCGTTGGTCTAGGGGTATGATTCTCGCTTCGGGTGCGAGAGGTCCCGGGTTCAAATCCCGGACGAGCCCTTCCTAGGTTTTGTTTTCTTTTTTTACTTGAAAAAAAGAATGTGCTCTCAATACTTGAACAATGCTTGGGAACGCTGGACTGGAAATTGGTCAGTGAGAAGTGTTGTGCCACAGCTCTTTTGTTCTGAGTGGACGTCCTGATGGTAAGAAGTTCAATTCGCAGCCCTGCTTGGCGTGCCAGAAATAGTGCCTCCACGGTCACTTTCTGCTACTTGCTTTCTGAAAGTTTAGTATCTCACCTGGGCCAACAGAACCTGGTTTTGATTGGATTGATGTCGGTCAATCTAAAGAGATAAATAAAAAGTAGAATGGGGTGGGATCTATTTGGAATGTGCTTGGTAGAGCCCAGGAACGGTCAAACTACAGTCTGTGTGGGTTTTCAGACTCTTGGTTGGTTTTCTGCAGCCCTGCGAAACGACTGTTTTTTTTATCATTTCTGCTCCTTTTCTCCTTCCTGGAGGGTGGCTCTCAGCTGTGCTCTAAAATGTGCATAGGTTTCCGGTCAACAATACTAGATAGTTATGAGAACATTAACCAGTGGGCATCACATTATCATTGTCATTGTGTCGTACATGGTAAACGTCCCAGATCAAGGATATGGACAGACCTCTACTCAGCTTATTCCTCGTTAGTATAGTGGTGAGTATCCCCGCCTGTCACGCGGGAGACCGGGGTTCGATTCCCCGACGGGGAGAAGAGCAGTAGTTTTTATTTGTTATGAGTAATTGTTCTGGTTTTATAGCTTTATCATTTAAGTTTCAAGTTTATATTCTATTGCAAACAACTTGCTGTTTAAATATGTGGCTAAGTTAACCATTATTCAACATATTTATTATTTATCGTTGACGATAGCCTAGTAAACACAGATGGGCTAACAGCTCAAAACTGACGCAACTCGCATAATTCGCTGTCAGACTTGACCTTAAACTTGCTTCCTCCCGGACATAAATGGACATTTTTAATCTCGGCTTGAAATTGAGCGAGGTGGTTGCTCCCTTACACCCCGCCCGCGTTCTGCACCGCCCCGGGTGCAGAGACAGAGAGTTGTTTGTTTCCTTGGCACCTCCTTGCTGAGGTTCAAAAAAAAGGAAAAAGGGCCAGTTGCGTTGGCCGGGAATCGAACCCGGGTCAACTGCTTGGAAGGCAGCTATGCTCACCACTATACCACCAACGCTTGGTAGTCAAAGCCTCTTCTGGAGTTCTTGAAGTTTTACACAGAAGCTGAGTGCTCTGAGGCGAGAGTTTAGCTGTAGTAGAGGCGGGATCGGCAATAATTAAATCCAGACAAATATAGCGTACGACACGAATCACCTGCGTGAGCGGCGCTCGCCTTTCACCACTGCTTAGCTCCTTTCTGAGGACAAAGTCCACAGAAGCTAAATAAAAAGATTGTCTGAGTCGCCCACCGAGTTGCGATTAAGTCTTAAACTTTGTCTAGGGTACCAGGAGTGCAGTGACACCGCGATGACTTCATCCTCAAAAAAACAAAGTCCCAAGCACATAAATATCAATTGCTCTGTAGTGCGAGATAAGTATGTCCCAATATTAACGGTCCGAGCCTAAGTGCATTTAAGCAAATAGGCCTCTTCATCTTTCACTCAAAAGAAGCGTTTTCTATGGGCGCGCGCGTATCTCAGCCGCTGGGGCCTTGTGCAACCCACAGGATAAAACCTTCGAGGCGGTGCCTGAGGATTAAGCCCCATCCCCTATTGCTGACGAGAAGTCTGTTCACACCACCCGTCAGAGGCCATCTTCACGGAGGCCTCGTGGCGCAACGGTAGCGCGTCTGACTCCAGATCAGAAGGTTGCGTGTTCAAATCACGTCGGGGTCACAAGTTGGTACACATTTTCGGTACGCGGATGAGTGGTTTGTAATAGTTCCTTTTTCAGGAAAATAAAATAGTCTCGTAGTAGTATTATACTAGTAAAATATTAACTTCAGTGTTTATGTTGTTTTTCTCCTAAATACAAACTCAGGTGCTTTTATTTCATTTTAATGTTTCCACTACATCAACCAATTAAAATAGCAGTACCTTTAATTTTGTAGATGATTTAGGTTATGTAACACAGAAGAGCAATAAATGTTATTTATTTATTTATTAAAGAATGTACCAATAATTAGTCATTTTAAAAATAATAGTAGTCATGTATAATTATTATCCCAAACCACTGTTTATTTTTGTCAATTTACCTTGTACTTTTCCATGATGTCCATTATCTTATATTCTTATTATTTCACCATCATTGTAATACGATTCTATAGTCCTTACAACTATGATTGTATAATTTGATTATAATCTGGACATTATTAAACAATTTTTCTAAAGTTAGATATTTTGCTTGTCTGGTTATCTACACGTTTTTCATGATATTTAAAATGCTGCCATGATTATCTTTGTGTATCTTTTTTCTTTGCCTTTATAGAATTAAGTCTGTGGCATAAACTCCTGAAATTTCAGTTCCTGGCTAAGATTCTTTGAAAAGTTCAAAGGAAAACTGAATTAAAGTACAAGTTTATTTTGGTGCAGAATTTTTGAAATCCATGCATATTTTTTGCTGTTGTTGTTGTTTTTAAGAGTTTTTTTGTTATAGGGAGAATGTGGTTGCCGGAGACAGAAAGACAAGAGAGTGAGAAAATGAGAAATCACCCCCTGGAGGGATGGCTACACTGCAATCCCTTCTCCTCCATTCTCTTGAGATTTGGGGCAGTGAGCACACATGCCTGGCATGAGTTTCAAGCTTCTGGGTCCAAGACTCAAATCATGGTTGGCAATGTGGGAGTCAAGCACCACAACCATCATGCTACCTACTGGCACTCATGCATAGCTTTTTTTATAATACACATTTTCTATAACCTTTTTTGAAAACTCTAAAAGCTGCTATTAGTTTTCAGAGTAAGATTCGGGAGGTACCACCTCAAGAGAAAAAGAAAAATTTACTGAGAAAAAGAACACCCCTGAGGTCTGAAGTCAGAGGTGCTTCAGCCCACCCCACTGAGGAGATGTGATGTATTTATAAGGAATGGCTGGAGGGTACTCGAATTAGCTCTCTTGCCAGCGTGACCTTATCAGACCATCTATGGGCATTGGCTGCCAATAAGGAAGGGCTCTGACTGAAGGATTCGGGCCAAAGGTCACTGCAACCATCTCCTTATTTTCTGACAGGAAATTACCCTAAAGGCCATTCGGGAGCCATCTAACAGCTAACTATACTGCTGTCCAAAGGGCTGTGTGACTTTTCCAAGTAAAAGTTATCCTTCTTTTTTTTTTTCTTTTTCATTTTTTTTCAGTGTTGCCTTTTTATATTCAGAATTTGCATCCAATTTTTTAAAATGTTTTCAATCATCTCTGATGTCTTAAGACAACTATCTATGTCTTGTAAAACACAAGAGTACTAAACACAAATATAATCTTTCTCTAAACTTCTCAGCAGTTACTAATAGAAGTCCAGAGTCATTTTATCTAAAAAAAAAAATAAATAAAATAAAAAAAAATTAAAAAAAAATTGGTGTTTTAGATACACTAAAAACAAAGATAACCCAGACTAGCCACTCCCAGAGAGGAATTCTTTCTCTTGACTTCTCTTTATTCCTGGAATAATGCCTTTGTTAGTTTGACATGCTTAGGCTGCGGGACAGGAATTTGGGCTGTTCTACCACCACCCACGCAACAGACACTGCTCAGGCTAGAATCAGTGCCCTGCCCTCTAACGCCCTACCTCTCTCGCTTGCCCTGCCTTCTGCCAGAGGTTACTGTATCAAATGTACCAAGACAGAGGTAGACAATGAACAAATCCCCTGACAGAACGATGTGTGTTCCAATTGAAGAACTGCCTATTATTTAGCAAGAACAGTCTAGGAACTGTGGCAATCTAACAGAGGAGGTGCAAGGCTCCCCCTTGTTTCTCCCCGAATCAGAGCACTCTGCTTGCATTAATTATTTTAAAAGCAGATACAATGGAACACAGACCATGCTTTCTTATGTCCTACCCTGACATAGTACAGCTAGAAGAGCCCCACCACACAGCCATGTACTATTGGACCTCAAAATGACAATAGAAAAAAAATTAAACACACACACACACACACAACAGGATGGATGCCAATAGTAAAGATAAGGCCTTCACTAAAAAACCCAACCTGAACCACTCAGAACTAAGATGCTGCCTGAACCAACTACTGCCTAACCTTCAAACTGCATTGGACTATAAAATGACATATAGGGACCAGAAGATGGCATAATGGTTATGTCGCTGGACTCTCACATAATTAACTGAGGTTCGAGTCCCAGACCCAGCAGCTTCAAACTCACACCCGGCATGTGTGTGTGTGCACCCAAAATCCTGAAAGGAGACTGGAGAAGAAGGGATTGCAGCATGACAGAGGTGATTTCTCACTTTCTGTCTGTCTCTCTGGCAAATGCACAGGCCCTATAGCAAAAGTCTCTCTAAAAAAGAATATAAAACAGGGGTTGGCAGGTGGCATGGTGGTTAAGGGTGCTAGACTCCCACATGGCTGATCACAGTTCAAGTCCTGGACCCCGTGGCTTGCTTTCTCACTTTCCCTCTCTCTGTCTAATCAAACTGGAAAATAATATTAATAAAGTTAAATAATTTTTTAAGTAGTTAAAAAAGTAAGAATATAAAATGACACACCTACCAGTACCATGATAGTTTATAATCACATAGGATACTTTATAATCACCTAGGTTACCACCAGAAATGACCTTACAAAGAGAAAAAGGAGGTAAGTTTTGGAATTCTGGGAAACTCCAGCCTTTTCCAAAAAAAGCTCTAATATTCCTTCCCTCTATTACCCTATTCCATCCCTTCATTATTGTATAAGATACATTTGCTGTATCTTATCCTCAGCTCAAGACATGTTGATTTGAGGGAACCAGCAGTTAGCGTAATGGCTATGTCGCTGGACTCCCACGTAGTCGACCGCGGTTCGCGTCTCGGACCCGGTGGCTTACAACTCACGCCGGGCGCTGTGTGCGTGCGTGCCCAAGATCCCGAGAGGAGAATGGAGGAGAAGGGATTGCGGCGTGACCATCCCCCCTGGGGGGTGATTTCTCGCTTTCTGTCTCTATGTCTCTCTCTGTCTGTCTGGCGAGCGCACGCGCCCTATAGCGAAAAACCTCTCCAAAGACAGAGAGAAAAAAAAAAAAAGACATGTTGATTTGTGAGCAAAAGTTCCTACTACTCTATTCCTTGATAGTGAATAAAGCTTATGCCCTGCCTGATGCAGTGTGATTCCCTTATACTAGGGAGAATAACCTGCTTTATCCAGGTGGCTCAAGGCAATCACATGAGCCCTAAAACACAGAAGAGGCCAACCAGCTGCAACAGTGCAGCAGGGGCTCCATGGTGCTGAAGGGGGCTGTTTATAACTCTCCTCTTCTACTCATTCTGGATGCAACCACTTTAGTTTGGTTCTTTTGTTAGCCTCATTTTTTACCCCATTGAACTAGTTTGTTTATTATTGACTTTATTAGTTTGCTGGGACTGGCATAACAAAATTCCACAAATTGGGAGGTTTAAACAATAAATAAATAAATATTTATTTTTGCTATAGGATACGTGTGCTCTCCAGAGACAAAGAGAGATACTAGCAGAGCACTCCCCAGGGGAAATAGTCATGCTGCCATTTTTCTCCACTCTTGTCTTGGGATTTTGGGCACACACATACACTTGCCTGGAGTATTTTCAAGTCAAAGGTCTAATACTCAGACTTCAGTCGGCCATGTGGGATTTAGCTGTCTTAACCACTAGACCACCTGCTGGCCCAATGAACATTTATTTTCTCACAGTTCTGAAGGCTAGAGGTCTAAGACCAAGATGCTGCCTGCAATGGTGCATCATAGGACATGGCTGCAAGTGAGGGAACCATAGGTGAAGGCCCAGGTGAACCTGACCCTCTGAGTGCCCATGATTCTGACTAGCTGGAAGGCTGGTGGCTTTCCCTCTTTGCATTAAGACACCAGCTCTATGTGATCAGGGTCCCTTCTTTAAGGTCCTTATGATCTAATTTAACCTTATCTATATCCCCAAATGCCGTCTTGAAATTCAGTTTCATTGGGGGTTAGGTTTTTTTGTTTGTTTGTTTTTGTTTTGGGAGAGGCTTTTGCTATAGGGTGCAGAGAGACAGAGAGACAGAGAGATAGAAAGTGAGAAATTAGGGACCAGCAGTTAGCATAATGGCTATGTTGCAGGACTCCCACGTAGTTGACCGCGGTTCACGTCCCGGACCCGGTGGCTTAAAACTCACGCCGGGCGCGTGTGCGTGCATGCCCAAGATCCTGAGAGGAGAATGGAGGAGAAGGAATTGCGGCGTGACCATCCCCCCTGGGGGGTGATTTCTCGCTTTCTGTCTCTATGTCTCTCTCTGTCTGTCTGGCGAGCGCACGCGCCCTATAGCAAAAACCTCTCTAAAAAAAAAAAAAAAAAAAAAAGTGAGAAATTAGCCCCCCAGGGGGATGGCCACACCAAAATCCCTTCTCCTCCATTCTCCTCTTGGGATCTTGGGCACGCACGCACACGTGCCCAGTGTGAGTTTAAGCCACCAGGTCCGGGACTAGAATCACAGCCGACTACATGGGAGTTCAGTGACATAGCCATTACTCTAACTGCTGGTCACGGGGGTTAGGGTTTTAATATATGAATTTTGGAGTGACCCAATTCCTTCCGTAACAGCAATAGCGGAAAAGGGTAAAGAAACCTATATATAATTCTTGAAAACTTACACTAGAACGTCACCTATATTTCTTTTATTTCATTAAGAAGAAAAACCAGGGGACCAGCAGATGCCATAGTGGTTATGTTGCTGGACTCCCATGTAGTCGACAGTGGTTCGAGTCCCAGACCCAGTGACTTAAAGCTCATACTGGATATGTGTGCATGTGTGCCCAAGAGAATGGAGGAGAAGGGATTGTAATGTGGCCATGCACCTGGGCAATGATTTCTCGCATTCTGTCTCTCTCTGTCTCTGCCTGTTTCTCCAGTGAGCGCACCTGCCCTGTAGCAAAAACCTCTCTAAAGAAAAAAGAAAAATCAGAAGCAAATATAACAAAACATGATCAGATTTGACTAACCAAATAGTAGTTACACAGATGTTCTTTAGAATATTCTCTCCCTCCTCCTTTTTTGGTATAGGGCATGTACACTCACCAGAGAGAGGGACAGTGAGAAATCATCCCCAGAGAGGATAGCCACACTTCAATCCCTTGTCCTCCGTTCTCCTCCTGGGATTTTGGGCACTCACACACATGTGCCTAGCACAATTTTCAAGCCACCAGGTCTGATACTTGAACCGTGGTGATCCATGTGGGAATCCACAGCCTTAATTACCATGCTACCTATTGGCCCCTTAAAGAGTATTCTCTTTCTCTCTTGCTTTCTCTCTCTCTCTCTTTTTTTAAAGGTTAGTTCATTTCTTTTATTAACTCATACATAATTACTTGTCTTCTGGTTTGTTGAAGCAGTAAGTCAGACAACATTTGCCATAATAATGTCTGTCAAGATGGCTGGCCATAAAAATTCCAGCACCACATTCATCTGAAGGGCACTCCTGATGAAGGGGACTAATTTTGCCATTTCCATCCACCTTATAGTATTTCAGAACAGCCAGCTTAACCTTATTTCTCTTATGCTCATTCTTCTTGGGAGTTTTATAAGAGTTCTTTCTTTTCTTGGAACCACCATGAAGTCTAAACATGAGATGGAGCATAGACTTTTTCTGGATGTTGTAGTCAAACAGTATGCCTATCTTCCAACTGCTTGCCAGCAAAGACCAGTCTTTGCCAATCAGGAGAAATTCCTTCCTTATCCTGGATTTTGGCTTTTGCCTTTTCTATTGTATAAGACAGTTCAAACTCCAGGGTGAATGGTCTCCCCCATAAGGGTTTTTATGAAATCTGCATCTTGGTACACTCCCACTATAGATGGCAGATTGGAAAGAAGAGTATTTGCTGGGACTCACTCAGCAGAACACATTTTTCTGAGTAGAGGGCCTGTGGATTAGAAATAAACATAAAATAAACACATAAAGACAAGTATGGAAAAGCAAGGATCAGGTGGGCCCAGCTTCTGATGGAGATAGCCGTGACCCCAAACCAGTTCCAGGTTTATTCTTTTAAAGGGCAGAAAATGAGGGAAGAGGAAATGGAATGCAAAGCCAGTTGTTTTAGGATGTTAGTCAGCTAAAGATGTGGAAGACAACGGGTGCCATGTAGTTTCTCTGATCTTTTGGGGCCCATTCTGATAAACACTTGTGGCTTCCTTTAACCCAAATACAGGCAGCTAGCATATTCACATGTTAATTGCTTTCATTGCCCTGCAAATGACAGCTCACGGATCCATGTTTCTGCGTGTGTCTAAAGGTCACCATGTTTGCTCAGATTGGCCACTCTCCACAAGTATTCTTTTTAAAAAATGATTATTTATTTATTTAATTCCATTTGTTATTATCATTTTTTAATCTGACCAAAGAGAGAGAAAAGGAAAGGGAGAAAGCAAGCTGCCAGGTCCGGGCTAAAACCGCAGTCACCAATGTGGACATGGGAATCCAGTGCCCTTAACCACTATGCCACCTGCCAGCCCCCCTACAAGTATTCTTGATATTTAAAATATTTCATAATTTTTGTGATAAAATATATTTAACGCAAAAATTACCATTCTAGGCCAGCAACATAGACACAACAGTAATAACACTGCTTAACACTGAGGTCACATGGCACAGTCCCAGGTTTGCATCCTGAAGTCTTCTTGTATACACTGAGTGCATATGATCTGAGCTGACTGGGATTGGAACATAGCATGGTGTAGGGTGCCTGTCTCTCTCTTTTTCTCTCTCATGGAAGAAACAAATAAACAAATATGAGGGAGGAAAAGAAAAAATTATAATTTTAATCATGACTAAGACAATAACATTCAATGAAAGAAGTCAGACACAGAGAATGCAATACTTTATGATTCCATCTGTATAAAGTACAAAGCAAGCAGCAGTTGTAAATGGGGTCATAAGTCAGGATAATGGTTACTCTTGGAAAAAGGAAGGGGACTCTTCATGGGTGCTAGAAATGTGCTTCTTGATCTGGGTGTGTTAGTTACACAGGTGTGTTCAGTTTGTGAAAATTCATCTAGCTGCACATATTCTGTATGTATACTGCAATAAAGTCAAAACATGGAGCAGTAGATAGCCTAATGGTTAAAGCAGCTGGATCCCACATGGTCAACTGTACAGTTTGAGTCCCGGACCCAGAGGCTTAAAAAACATGCCAGGTGCATATGCGTGTATATCCAAAATCCTAATAGGAGAATGAAGGAGAAGGGATTGTGGAGTAGCCATGTCCCCTAGAGGGTGATTTCTCTCTTTTCCTCTCTTTTTCCCTCTCTTGTAATTGCAATGTGCCCTATGACCAAAAAAAAAAAAAAAAAAAAAAAAAAGTCAGGGATGTAGTGGAGAACCTTGTTGTTGTCTGGTCACATGGGGAGAGCTACAATCCTGCTGGTTCAGATGAATCAACATAAATGGCCTATACTTCAGTCCTGAACAGGATCTCATGCCTCATAGTCATCTGACAGGCCTGGGCAAAATGAGTTCCTGCCATGATTACTAAGGCATGAGACCGTGTTCAGGTCTAGAGTATAGTCCATTTATGATGATCCTTCAATGAGAGAGAGAGAGGACCCAACAGGATGCTCATGCTGTTAGCTTCCACTCCCAGCCTTAGCTGCCAGAATCACAGGAATGCACATGAGTGCCCAGCTTGGACAGGGAGCCCTCTAGAAATGAACAGAGGACCTTCTCATGTGGCTCCAATTGTGGTAACATTACACCACCATCTGACCCTGATAGTTTTTGTAAGAAAACGGGGAGGGGAGGTGCGGCAGGTGGCGTGGTGGTTAAGGGCGCTAGACTCCCACATGGCTGGCTGACCATGCTTCGAGTCCCAAACCTGGCAACTTGCTTTCTCATTTTTTTTTTTTTCTCTCTCTTCCCTCTCTGGTCAAATTAAAATTAATTAATTAAAAAGAATTAAAGAAAATGGGGGGGGGGGATACAAATCCTGATTCTATGCTGGCTCATTGACTATCCCCTGAAAAGCCCCAAATCTTCTTATATAATGTGCAGGTGGGAATTTAAAGACTCTAGGGGACAGGGATATTGTATTAACTCTATCAGATATATTCTACCCATGCACTCTGTCCCCTGACAGGTTCCAAAAAAAGTCTCCCTTCACTAGGTCCCAAGGAATCATATATGTTGCAAGTGACAGCTTTTAATAAACCTCTTCATTCACTGTTCTTTTGTCTCTGTACCAACTATGTTCGTAAAGATGCTACAATTGAAATGGGCTCCCTAATCTTGGGATGTAGGGTAGGCTGATCCTAGGTAAAAACAATGTGCCTCCAGTAACAAAGAGATTTAAAAAAAAAAAAAATAGCAGCATGAGTCAAGATCATCAAATATCTGGAGATGCCTCATCATACATAGACTTTTTAAACTAATTGTGGGTTCCCCAAAATGAAATTGTAGGCAACTGTGACACACGTCTGCTTTCTTTCTTTGCTTTTCTTTGTAAGGCTTTTGTCATAGTGCTCCTGCCGGAGAGAGAGAGAGGGAAATTAAAAGACCACCCCCCACCCCACCCCCGTCCTAGGAGGGATAGCCATACCACAATCCTATCTCCATTCTCTTCTCAGGATTTTTGGCATGAACTCACAAACAACCAGAGTGTTTTTGAAACCACCAGGTATGGGGACTCCAACTCCAACCATGTTTTGCCACATGGGAGTGCAACACCTTAACCACTACAATACCTGCTGACCCCTACTAGGTCCAGGACTCAAACCTCAGTCGACTATGTGGGAGGCCAACAAGGGAACCATTATGCCATCTGCTGGTCCCCCTACATGCCTTTTTCTACCACCACTCTTACTACTTTCACAGAAGCACCTGGAAGAGATACTGATTTATCAGCCCATGCATGGGAAGCACTCAGGACATGTGGTCAGAACTAACTATAGCAGTGATGGATTAAAATGACAGACATGGGATCCAGCAGGTGGTGTGGTGGTTAAGGGCGCTGGACTCCCACATGGTTGACCACGGTTTGAGATCCAGACCTGGTGACTTGCTTTCTCATTTTCCCTCTCCCTCACTCTCTCCCTCTCTTGGTCAAATGAAAATAAATAAATAAAATAACAACAACAACAAAAAAGTGACAGACATGTCCACCAGTTCTGATGAAAACAGTCTCTTTCAAAGAACTAAAAAATTAAATAATTAAATAGACTAAAAGAAGAACTATGGACGGTGTAAATTGTTTAGAAAGAGTTCTTATTGGTCAAAGGTAACAGAGGGTCTTGGGGAGATGGAGAAAGAGACTGGATTGGGTAAAAGTCCATTAGCAGAAGTTCTCTGGAAAAGTATATTGGCAGTGAGATAATGATCTGTTCTTTGCATTAACAAGGTGTGTAGACAGCCCTAAAGGAGTCTGGTGTAAGTTTTTGTTTAAAAATTTTCTTTAAAAAGAAGTTTTTGCCTTAGGGCACATTTGCTTGCCAGAGAGAGAGAGAGAGACAGAAACAATGAGAGGGAAAGTGAGAAATCACCTCCCGGGATGATGGCCACAGCACAATCCTTTCTCCTCTATTTTCTTCCCAGGATCTTGGGCATGCACACACACACACCAGGCATGATTTTCAAGTCACCAGGTCCAGCACTTGAACCACAGTCAGCCATGTGGGAGTCCAGTGACATAACTGCTATGCTATCTGCTGGCCCCTCAATTTTTTTTCAAAGAATTATTTATTGGGGGAACCAGCAGTAGCATAATGGCTATGTCGCTGGACTCCCACATAGTCGACCACGGTTCACGTCCCGGACCCGGTGGCTTAAAACTCACACCGGGACCGTGTGCGTGCGTGCCCAAGATTCCGAGAGGAGAATGGAGGAGAAGGGATTGCAGCGTGACCATCCCCCCTGGGGGGTGATTTCTTGCTTTCTGTCTCTATGTCTCTCTGTCTGTCTGGCGAGTGCACGCGCCCTATAGCGAAAACCTCTTAAAAAAAAAAAAAAAAAAAAAGAATTATTTATTGGGACCAGCAGTTGGCGTAATGGCTATGTCGCTGAACTCCCATGTAGTCGACCACAGTTCAAGTCCTGGAACCAGTGGCTTAAATGCACATTGGGCGAGTGTGCGTGCGTGCGTGCGTGCATGCCCAAGATCCTGAGAGAATAGAGGAGAAGGGATTGCGGCGTGGCCATCCCCTCTGGGGGGTGATTTCTCGCTTTCTGTCTCTGTTTCTGTCTGTCTTTCTTGTGAACACACATGCCCTATAGCAAAAACCTCTCCGAAAATAAATATATATATTTATTTATTTAATTAATTACATCTTTTCTTTTCTTTTTTAAATTTGATCAGACAGAGACAGAGAAAGGGAAAGTGAGAAACCAAGCCATCAGGTCTGGGACTTGAACCGTGGTTTGCCATGTGGGAATCTAGCACCTTTAACCACCTGCCAGCCCCAACCCCACAATGTTTTTTAAAGTATGATTTAATTTGGGACCAGAAATTACATAATGGTTACATCACTGGATTCCCATGTAGTCGATGCAGTTCGAATCCCAGACCCGGCAGCTTAAAACTCACACCAGGTGCATGTGCATGTGTACCCAAGATACCAGGAGGGGAACTGGGAACCAGCAGTTAGCGTAATGGCTATGTCGCTGGACTCCCACGTAGTCGACCGCGGTTCGCACACCGGCCGGTGTGCATGCGTGCCCAAGATTCCAAGAGGAGAATGGAGGAGAAGGGATTGTGGCATGGCCATCCCCCCTGGGGGGGTGATTTCTCGCTTTCTGTCTCTCTGTCTCTGCCTGTCTGGCGTGCCCTATAGCAAAAAAAAAAAAAAAAAAAAAAAAAACTCTCAAAAAAAAAAAAAAAGACTTACTCCTGGATCTTGGGTGGGGATCATCTACCTTCTCAAAGTCACTAAATTCTAGGCATTTCGAGAAGTAGGAATAGCTGGAGAATGCTCGCTGGTTAGATAACCACAATGTCCACTGGAATAGGTCTTTATCCAATCAAGAATTTTGGGATGTCAGCAACAGCAATTATAACCGCGGAACCAACTACACAGAATGGGGAGATTAATGGTTGCCTAAAAGAAAGCTAGGGTGTTATTGCTATATGAAAGGGTAAGGGTGACAGACACTACATAAAGTACTTAAAGTTATTCACTGGTTATTTCATAGAATGTCCCCAGTCTATTTACTGAACCCAATAATGACATTTTGGGGTCAGGAAGAGCAGAAAAGAAGGGAACAAGGCAGGAATGAAGGGAGGGTAGGGAAACAAGTGTTGTTGCTGCTGTAAAGGGACCTGCAGAGAAAGGTCCGCTGCTGGAAAATTCCTCCTAGGAATGTAAAAGCCTTTTAAGAACAAACGATAATTACACAAGAATAAATACATATGCAAATGAACAAACAACAGAGTCCAGAAATAGACACACTGTATATATATATTATACATATAACACATAATATATATAATATATATATAGGGATATACATATATATATATAGGGCAGTACTTGAAATCTATTGAGAATGGGGCATTTTGTTTACTAAATTATATGGGCATAGTTGGTGCTCTTTTTTAATTTTTTTTTTGGGGGGGGAGAGGTTTTCACTATAGGGTGCCTGCGCTCGCCAGACAGAGAGAGACATAGAGACAAAAAGCGAGAAATCATTCCCCAGGGGGGATGGCCACGCCGCAATCCCTTCTCCTCCATTGTCCTCTCGAGATCTTGGGCACGCAGGCACACACGCCCAGCGCACACACGCCCGGCGTTGAGTTTTAAGCCACCGGGTCCGGGACGCGAACTGCGGTCAACTACGTGGGAGTCCAGCGACATAGCCATAACGCTAACTCCTGGTTCCCTTTTTAAAATTTTTTTTCATAGTTGGTTCTCTATCTGAATCAAAATAAAGCTTGACCTTAGATCATACACACATAACTATAAGTTCCGGTTACGGTAAATACTTACCTTTTTAAAAAGGAAACCGAGGAAAAACAACACTTAATTGCGGGAGTTGGGAAACTTTCCAAAACTGGAACCCGAGAATGCGCTCGCTCACATCCGCCTTCTTCTATTGGACATCCATAGCCTACGTCACAAGACATCTAGCCAATAGTAATTGAACATAGGCGGCGAGCTCAGCCAATTGGACCAGAGCGGGAGATTTGAAAGCGCCTTAGCTGGCCTAGTCGTTTGCAGGCGGCCGAGTGAGTGCTGTTCCACGAGCTCCAGGTGAACTGGCCCCCTTTCGTGGACCTTGCGCCCGGAGAGGGCTGGCGATCAAGCAGGTGGGGAGTCCGTTGGGCGGGCCCGCGCGCTCCGCCGGGCTGCTGAGCGTCAAGGGTGGAAAGAGGGTTCTGGAAGGGATGGGGCTTGTATCTGGCCGTGGGCGGCTAGACTAGTGCCAGATGCGCTGACTGTGGCCAGAGTGCTGATCTGCTCGCGTTCAGTAGCGTCAGGATAGCGCTTCCGGCCACATCGGCCCGATCCCTCCCTTCCTCTCTCCTTATTTATTTATTTATTTATTTATTTATTTATTTATTTATCCTGCTGCTTACGGCTGTTTCCCTTCTCCGCTCAGCTCTGCTCCTTTCCCTCTAAGGATGGCCCAGAAGGAGAACGCCTTCCCCTGGCCCTACGGCCGGCAGACGGTAAGGCCCTTCCTAGTTCTCCAACTCCCCTCTACCGGGCATAGCCAGTTCCTGCTTAGAGATTTGAGACCTTGCATAGGACGATCTTCTAAGCACTTCCCCCGCCCCCTATTACGCTCCAATGTAGGAACTGACTGGTCGTTTGCAACCATAGCCTGTCAAATGTTACTAAATTAAATCTGCCCAGGCAGTGACTTCCCAGCCCTTGAGGACCTCTACCAGACTGAATCTACTTGTCACATATATACAAATGATATCTGGGGTTGAACAGGCAGAGTCTGTCCTTAAAGCCATAATCCTGCCTTTGTCCTGAAAAAAAAAAAAAAAAAAAAAAAAAACTGGGCAAGAGATAGAAATAGACTCTAGAGGGGCCAGCAGGTTGTTAAGACACTGGATCCCACATAGCTGACTACACATTTGAGTCCTGGACCCAGCAGTCTTGAAAATAACACTGGGCACACGTGTGCGCAGGTCTAATATCCCAAGAGGAGAACAGAAAAGGAATTGGGATGTGGCCATGTCCTCTGGAGAGTGATTTCTCACTTTCCCGCTCTCTCTCTCAAAAGAAAAGAAAAGAAAAAAGAAATAGACTCTAGAAGGATTTAGATGAAGTCACTACAGGACAAGTAATCATTAGGAATTTATTTTAAGGAACAATGAAAAGTAAGGATCTGGGAACCAGCAGTTAGCGTAATGGCTATGTCGCTGGACTCCCACGTAGTTGACCGCGGTTCGCGTCTCGGACCCGGTGGCTTACAACTCACACCGGGCGCGTGTGCGTGCGTGCCCAAGATCCCAAGAGGAGAATGGAGGAGAAGGGATTGCGGCGTGACCATCCCCCCTGCGGGGTGATTTCTCGCTTTCTGTCTCTCTGTCTCTCTCTGTCTGTCTGGCGAGCGCACGCGCCCGATAGCAAAAAACCTCTCAAAAAAAAAAAAAAAAAAAAGTAAGGATCTAAATAGATTTATTTTTCAGTTTATCCAAACACCTTTCATTGAAGAGTCTACCCTCTGACTAAAAATGTCACCTTTAGGGACAGCAGGTAGCGTAATGACTATGACGCTGGACTCCCACGTAGTTGACTACAGATCGCATCCCGGACCCGATGGCTTAAAACTCACGCCGGGCGCGTGTGCGTGCGTGCCCAAGATCCTGAGAGGAGAATGGAGGAGAAGGGATTGCAGCGTTGGCATAACCCCTGGGGGGTGATTTCTCGCTTTCTATCTCTCTGTCTCTCTCTGTCTGTCTGGCGAGCGCCCGCGCCCTATAGCAAAAAAACCTCTAAAAAAAAAAAAAAAAAGAAATGTCACCTTTATTATATATATTAAATTCTCACACATGTGAATATATTTCTGGACTGTGTTTTGTTCAACTTGCTTATTTATCAATCTGTACTAATATCACTATTTGGGAACAGATGTTTAGGGGAACTGGGCTTTCTTCTTTTGGCTGAAAAAAAGAGAAGAGGGACCAGCAGTTGGTGTAATGGCTATGTCGCTGGACTCCCATGTAGTCGACTGTGGTTTGAGTCCTGGACTCAGTCACTTAAATTCACACCAGGCATGTGTGCCCAGGATCCAGAGAGGAGAATGGAGGAGAAGGGATTGCAGCGCGGCCATCCCCCCTGGGGGGTGATTTCTCGCTTTCTGTCTTTCTGTCTCTCTGGCGAGAGCACGCACCCTATAGCCAAAACCTCTCCAAAACTTTTTTTAAAAAAGAAGAGGATAGGTGCCATGGACAGGCTTTGTTCCCCTTGGAGGGACTTAGCATCCTGGAAAGTCGTTTGTTCCCTTGTCCACTGGCTCCCTCCCTCGTGGAGCAATGACTTAGGCTGTGGAGTAGAGTGGGTCAGCACCATGGTACAGCAGTGGAAGCTAGATCCCACATGGCAGGTGTGGTTTGAATCCCAGGCCTGGTCAGCCTAAAACACATCACACATTTGCATGCCCAGGAACTGATAGGCTGGAGGAAGGGGATTGTGGAGTGACCAGACCCTGTGAAGAACGCTCCTCTCTCTTTCCCTCCCTCTCTCTTTCCCTCCCTCTCTCTCTCTCACATGTGTGCATAAATACTTTTTTTTTTTGCAAATTATTTTATTTACCTTTATTTATTATTATTATTATTATTATTTTCCAATTTGACCAGAAAGAGACAGTGAGAGAGAGAGGGAAAGTGAGAAAGCAAGGCACCAGGTCCGAGACTGGAACTGCTGTTGGCCATGTGGGATTCCAACGCCTTTAACCACCATGCCATCTGCTGGCCCCAAGACTGTATTTTTTTTTTTAACTTCTTTTCTTTTTTTTTTTTTTCAAATTATTATTTATTTAATTTTATTTATTCATTCATTTATTTTAATTTGACCAGAGAGAGAGAGAGAGAGAGAGAGAGGGAAAGGGAGAAAAGAAGCCGCCAGGCCCGGGTCTCGAACCATGGTCAGCCAGATGGGAGTGTCCAGCACCTTAACCACAATGCCACCTGCTGATCCCCGGCCCCAAGACTCTAATGAATACAAAAAAATCTTTGTAAAAAAGTAGAATCTCAAAAAAAAAAAAATTAGAATCTGAAAAAGAAGCCATTATCACTTTTATCTTGGTCATTCTCAAAAGAAAGTGTGCTTATTGGTTTGAAAATTTGAAAACAAGGGACCAGCAGTTAGCATAATGGCTATGTCGCTGGACTCCCAATGTAGTCAACTGTGGTTTGAGTCCCAGACCCGGTGGCTTAAACTCACGCTGGGCGTGTGTGCATGTGTGACCAAGATCTCGAGAGGAGAATGGGGGAGAAGGGATTGCGGCATGGCCATCCCCCCTCAGGGGTGATTTCTCGCTTTTTGTCTCTCTGTCTTTCTGGCGAGTGCATACACCCTATAGCAAATACCTGGGGAGGGGGAATTGAAAACAAGAAGTGGTCCATAGCCATCAGAGTAGCCCTCTGATGCCCCTTGTTGCAAAATGGGTAAATATAGGTATTTGCCACAGCATTCAAGGCCTCAGGACCTTATCTCTGTCTTAATAGATTAAACTTTTTTTCAGGGGGCGGGGGTTCCTATAGTACATGTACTTGTCAGAGAGAGAGAGTGAAAAACTACCTCGTTAATCCCCCCCAGTGGGGATGGTTACCCTGCTGTCTCTTCTCCATTCTCCTCTCAGAATTTTGGGCATACATGCACAGTATCCAGTGTGTTTCTCAAGTTGTAGGGTCTAAGACCTAACATGTGGGATCCAGCTATGTGTGTGTTTTTTAAAAAATTATTTTATTAAAAAAAAAGAATTATTTTATTTATTTACTTGTTTATTTATTTTTTTAACTTCTTTTTTTGGGGGGAGGGAGAGGTTTTTGCTATAGGTACGCTCACCAGACAGACAGAGAGAGACAGAAAGCGAGAAATCCCGCCCCGGGAGGATAGTCATGCCACAATCGCTTGTCCTCTGTTCTCCTCTCGGGATCTTGGGCACGCACGCACACACACGCACCCGGCATGAGTTTTAAGCCACCGGGTCCGGGACTCAAACTGTGGTTGACTATGTGGGAGTCCAGTGACATAGCCATTATGGCTAACTGCTGGTTCCTTACTGGTTTATTCTTTTCTTTTCTTTTTTTTTTTTTTTTTTTTTTTTGAGAGGTTTTTAGCTATAGGGTGCATGCGCTCGCCAGAAAGACAGAGAGAGACAGAAAGCGAGAAATCACCCCCTAGGGGGAACGGCCACGCCTCAATCCCTTCTCCATTTTCCTCTTGGGATCTTGGGCACGAGGCACACGTGAGTTTAATCCGGGACTCGAACCGTGGTCAACTACATGGGAGTCCAGTGACATAGTCATTACGCTAACTGCTAGTCCCCCTTACTTGTTTATTCTGATTTGACCAGAAAGGGACAGAGGTAGAGAGAGATGTAAAATAAGAGAGCAAGCTACCAGGTTTGAGGCTCGAACCACAGTCAGCCATGTGAGAGCCCAGTGCCCCTAACCACCATGCCACCCAGAATCCAGCTGTTTTAATCTGCTGGTCCCCTGAATTCTTTTTATTTCTTTTTAAATTTTTTTAAATTTAATTTCATTTGTTGTTTTTTGTTTTTTTTTTTAATTTGACCAGAGAGAGAGAGAGAGAGAGAGAGAGAGAGAGAGAGAGAAGAGAGGGAAAGTGAGAAAGCAAGCCACCAGGTGGGCTCCCCCAATAGGATCTTTTTTTTTTTTTTTTTTTTCTCTTTTTTTCTTTTTGGAGAAGTTTTCGCTATAGGGCGCGTGCGCTCGCCAGACAGACAGAAAGCAAGAAATCACCCCCCAGGGGGGATGGTCATGCCACAATCCATTCTCCTCCATTCTCCTCTTGGGATCTTGGGCACGAACGCACAACGCACCCAGCGTGAGGTTTTTTTTTTTTTTTTTTTTTTCTTTTTTTGGAGAGGTTTTTTGCTATAGGGCGCGTGCGCTCGCCAGACAGACAGAGAGAGACAGAGAGATAGAAAGCAGGAAATCACCCCCCAGGGGGGATGGCCACGCCGCAATCCCTTCTCCTCCATTCTCCTCTTGGGATCTTGGGCACGCACACACACGCGCCCGGCGTGAGTTTAAGCCTCCGGGTCCGGGACTCGAACCGCGGTCGACTACGTGGGAGTCCAGCGACATAGCCATTACGCTAACTGCTGGTCCCCCAGCGTGAGTTTTGAGCCACTGGGTCCGGGACGCGAACCGCGGTCGACTACGTGGGAGTCCAGCGACATAACCATACACTAACTGCTGATTCCACCCTTCCCCCCTCCCCCAATAGGATCTTGATGCAGCCATCCACCCTTAGCTTGAGCCAGCCCTGATTAAGGTCATGTGCATGACCAGCATACTTAGGATACTTAGGGAGGTCTCCAGACACAAACTGGGAATCTTCTATTTATTTATTTATTTTTTAGAGGTTTGTGCTATAGGGCGTGTGCGCTTGCCAGAAACAGAAATTGAGAAATCACCCCCAAGGGGCATGCCACGCTGCAGTCCCTTCTCCTCCATTCTCTGGGGATCTTGGGCACTCATGCACACGATCCTGGCGTGAGATTAAGCCACCAGGCCCAGGACTTGAACTGTAGTCGACTACATGGGAGTCCAGTTACATAGCCATTACACCATCTGCTTTTCCACCCCCCCCCTTTTTTTAAGAATTATTTATTTAATTCCATTTGTTATTATTATTTTTTAATTTGACCAGAGAGAAAGGGAAAGTGAGAAAGCAAGCCGCCAGTTCCGGGACTCAAACTGTGGTCGACCATGTGGGAATCCAGAGCTTTAGACCCCGTACCACCTGCTGGCCCCCAAACTGGGAATCTTGCCATATGGGTCATCCTCACAGAGTGGTACACCATCTACCTCCTAAACTGAACTTTCTAGGAAGCTCTGAAAATATTTCTCTGTTAAAATTCCTTGAGTTGCAGGTATTCATCCAGCCAGCCTTCTATTGCCCCCTGGGTTGGGGGGCGCTGGGTGAGTGAGTGTGGTATTATGGACAGGACTGTGCAGGTTGGCTAGCTTTATGCCCAAGAAGGTGGAACGGGCCAGGGACAAAGGGATTAAATGAACTGTTTTGGGGTGAGTCTTTTCTCCCTTATCTCAGGCCAACTTAAATATTGATTAATAATCTATTTTAAGGGACCAGCAGATGGCATAATGGTTATGTCGCTGGATTCCCATGTAGTCGACCAAGGTTTGAGTCCAGACCCCAGCATCTTAAAACTCATACCAGAAAAAAAAAAAAAAAAAAAAAAAAAAAAAAAAAAAAAAACTCATACCAGGCGTGTGTGCTTGTGTGCTATGATCCTGAGAGGAGAATGGAGGAGAAGGGACTGCAGCATGGCCATCCCCCTCCCCAGGGAGGGTGATTTCTCACTTTCTATCTCTCTGTCTCTTTGTCTCTGATGAGCGCATGCACCCTATAACAAAAATCTCTCTAAAAAAATAATAATGTTGATATGGGGCTATGACTAGAGTCTTGGGACTAGGGAGCAAAACTGCAGTATCCGTGTTTCTCTTTGAACTGGGGTGGGAGGATGAGTGGCTCTGTAACAAGTAGCTGAAATGCTGCTAGCAGCACATTCCAGTGTGGTGGCTGGGACAATGGCACCCTCAGAGCTACCTCTGCCTCTTCTCAGACACCGTCTGGCCTGAACATCCTGCCCCAGAGAGTCCTCCGGAAGGAACCAACCACCCCATCTGCACTTGTCCTCATGAGCCGCTCTAATACCCAGCCCCTAGGTAACTGAGACCAGGGGAGGGACTGGCCTGAGGGGACTAAAGTCTATGGGGGGGGGGGGGGGGGGGTAGGGATGAGAATTGCAAAAGTGAGTGTCAACTTACGTTTCTCCCCTTAGCGGCCCCTGGCCAGAAGGTGGTGGAGAACAGCAATGGGACCCCCAACTTCATGTAAGTCCCTCCAGCCTTGGGTGGAGATGGGGGGAGGGCACCCAGTGAAAGGAAACGACAGAGGCAAAAACTCAGGTCAGGAGGAGCAGCAATGGGGGCAAGAACACCTGGTTCATCCTCAACTCCTTCCAAGAGTAATGGGGCTGAGGGCAGGATGGGGTGAGGGAGCGGGAGAAATCAGACCCTCAGACCCCCGCCAGTCCAGCGCCCAGTGGCCTGCCTCTGCATTCCATTCAGGCGGACCTTCACAATCGACGACTTTGAGATTGGGCGTCCTCTCGGCAAAGGCAAATTTGGAAATGTATACTTGGCTCGGGAGAAGAAAAGTCGTTTCATCGTGGCGCTCAAGGTCCTCTTCAAGTCTCAGATAGAGAAGGAGGGCGTGGAGCACCAGCTGCGCAGGGAGATCGAAATCCAGGCCCACCTGCAGTAAGGGCCCGCCCTCTGAGCCCCTCTATGCCCTCATCCCGATTCCTTGTTCAACCCCACCAGATTGTTGTCTCCACCGCTGTGGCCAGTGAGCCCTATTTAGTTCTTACACCAGGAACTGGGAGCTGTCCCAGTTCCACCACCACTCACTGCCCTGGTGGCCCTGGCTGGCCCACAGCAACCCGGGTTAGCCCATATGCGCCCTGTCATCTTTCCCTGCTTCTTTATGCCAGCGTGCAGCCTGCAGAGCCTCCTCTGTCTCTTCCCCCAGGCATCCCAACATCCTGCGTCTCTACAACTATTTTTATGACCGGAAGAGGATCTATTTGATTCTGGAATATGCCCCCCGGGGGGAGCTTTATAAGGAGCTACAGAAGAGCCGCACTTTTGATGAGCAGCGAACCGCCACGGTAGGTCAGGTTGGGTGAGCCCCCGGGACACCAGCAAGGTGCTCGGGATTAGGGGTGCAGTGCTTATGGCTGGAGAGCTGTCCTTGTCCTTGTCTGACTGTCTGTGTTTGGCCCTCCCAGATCATGGAGGAGTTGGCAGATGCTCTGATGTACTGCCATGGGAAAAAGGTGATTCACAGAGACATAAAACCAGAGAATCTGCTCCTGGGGCTCCAGGGAGAGCTCAAGATCGCTGACTTCGGTTGGTCTGTGCACGCCCCCTCCCTGAGGTATGGTGACTTAGGATGTCGGTCCTGGGCTTAGGGCCATCCAAATCTTGTCCAGAGACATTGGTGTTTGTCCTCATGTAAATCAGATACAACAGTATTTTTACAAAAACAGATGGCTGACAGTTCTCTCATCCACATTTTCTTTTTTTTTTTTTTTTTTTTTAAGAGGTTTTCGCTATAGGGCGCGTGCACTCACCAGGAAGACAGAGACAGAGAGCTAAAAAGTGAGAAATCACCCCCCAGGGGGGATGACCACACCGCAATCCCTTCTTCTCCATTCTCCTCTCAGGATCTTGGGCACGCACGCACATGCGCCCGGGGTGAGTTTAAGCCGCCGGGTCCGGGATGCGAACCGCGGTCGACTACGTGGGAGTCCAGCAACATAGCCATCACGCTAACTGCTAGTCCCCTCTCATCCACATTTTCTATATACTGGGACCCTCTTTCTGTATCACTGAGAATACTCACACATCTTTTTTTTTAGAATTATTTATTTAATTTTATTGAATCATTTATTTATTTAAATTTGACCAGAAAGGGACAGAGAGAGAAGTGAGAAAGCAAGCCACCAGGTCCGGTACTTAAACAGTGGTCGGCCATGTGGGAGTCCAGCACTTTAATCACTATGCCATCTGCTGGCCCCCCTCACACATCTTTTTTATGGCATAAACAGAAGGCGCATATAGTTGCTAGAGAGACACAAAGACAGAGAGAGGAAAAGAGATGTCACCTCCCAAGAGATGTGGTCATACTGCAATTCTTTCTCTTCCATTCTCTCAGGATTTTGGGCACACAGACACATGCTCCTGGTATGATTTTTTAAGCCACGGGGTCCAGGGCTCATACCACAGTTGCCCATGTGAGAATCCAAGGCCTTAGCCATCATGCCATCTTCTGGTCTCTTTTTTTTCTTTTTCTTTTTTTTTCTTTTTTTTTTTTTTTTTTTTTTTTTTTTGTCAGAGGGTGCATGTGCTTGCTGGAGAGAGACAGGGATGAAAGGCTGGGGAGGGGAATGGTTATACCACAGCGCCTTCTCTATCTCTCCCTCCTTCGGGGGTTTTAGCCATTCCCAGTTTTTCTCAAGCCACTGGGTCCAGGACTCCAACCATGCAGTCAGCCATGTGGGATCCAATAGACTTAATCACCATGCCCTGGCTGCCCACCCCCTATTTCATTTTAATGGCTTCCTAGCACTGCACAGTAGAGATGAAACCTGATTTAAGCAGAACATGCTTGACCAGCATTAGAGAGGTGTCCGATTTTTCCTTTAATTCCAAGATGAATGTTGCCCTACCCTGGTGGACCTGCCTGGGTGGAACACTCTCCTGGTGCATCCTGAGGTCTCTTGTCTCCTTGCTGGCAGACGGTAGGGAAAAGAGAGGCAGGCTGTCCTTGGGACTCCCCACCCACTCCCCTCATTCCACATAGGAGGAAGACAATGTGTGGCACCCTGGACTACCTGCCCCCAGAAATGATAGAGGGGCGCACACACAACGAGAAGGTGGATCTGTGGTGCATTGGAGTACTCTGCTACGAACTGCTGGTGGGGAACCCACCCTTCGAGAGCGCTTCACACAACGAGACCTATCGGCGCATCGTCAAGGTGGGAGGGCTGTAGAGGCCGGGGCCCTGAGGGGCAGGGGACGGCGTGTCTGCAGAGCCCAGAGCCCTCCGTTACTCTCCGAATAGAATGGGAAGTCAAGGGCAAATGCAGCCAGGGTGAAACTAACGCAATCCTTTCTCCTGCTTCCTCCACATCTGCAGGTGGACCTGAAGTTCCCCCCTTCCATGCCCACAGGAGCCCAGGACCTCATCTCCAAGCTGCTCAAACACAACCCCTCAGAACGGCTGGCCCTGGCCCAGGTCTCGGCGCACCCCTGGGTCCGGGCCCACTCTCGAAGGGTGCTCCCTCCCTCTGCCCCTCAGTCTGTCCCCTGATTGTTCCTGCCATTTACTCCGTTGTGTCTATTTGTATGTCTGTGTATGTGTTGGGGGAAGGAGGGTCCTGGCCCATGCCCTTATCTGTCTCTACCTCCTTTTTATTTAATAAAGGTTGAAGCTTTTTGTACTGATGAGTATAGAAGTTTCTAGGTGTAGGTTTTGCTGTGAAGGAATCTGTGCCTTGGAGGATGGAGGCTTGCCTGCCCTGCGTGGTGGAGTGGGCTCTGCATCACTACCACTGGTCACACCTCTTCTCAGCCCCTGGCTGTACCCATCCCCGTTTCCCCCTGCTCTGACTCTCAGAGCCTTGGGGTACTGGGAGACCTGAGCTCCCCCACACTGCACCTGCACACCAGCCACTTGGTGGCTTAAAATACCAGAAATTTGTTCTCTCAAAGTTTTTGGGTACCAAGGGTTGAAACTAAAGTGTCAGCAGTGTCAACACTCCCTTCCAAGGCTCCAGGGACCCTTCCAAGGCTCCAAGGGAAAACCCTTTTTGTTTTTTAAGTGATTTTTGCTACAGGGTGCGTGCACTCACCAGAGAAACACAGAGAGACAGAGATAGCCAGAAATCAACCCACAGGGGAGATGGACATGCCACAATCTGCCATTCTCCTCCTGGGATCTTGGGTATGCACACATGTGAGCCTGGCGTGTGTTAAGTCACTGGGTCTGGGATTTGAACTGTGGTCCACCATGTGAGAGTCCAGCAACATAACCACTATGCCATCTGCTGACTCTAGATCATTGTGTTTTATTGCTGTGCCACCATCTGGTCCCAGTATGTTGTCTGTTTTTTTGTTTTTTGTTTTTCAACTTTACAAGAAGACATTTGTACTCATCAGAGAGGGAGGAGAGAGATGGGAAAAGCATTCCCCATGGGGAATGGTCAGCTAAAATCCCTTCATTTTTCCATCCTGTTGGAATTTGGGGCACACACATTTACCTTGTTTTGGTTTTTAGAGGTTTTTGCCAAGGGTGCATGTGTTCACCAGAGAGAAAGAGATAGAGACACTCAGAGGGAAAGTGAGAAACCACTCCTCTCCAGGGGGGATGGCTACACTCAATCCCTTCTTCATTCTCCTCCTGGGATCTTGGGTACAAACACATACATACCTGGTGTGATTTTTTAAGCCACCAGGTCCAGGACTTAAACCATGGTCGGCCATGTGGCAATCCAGCAACATAACCAGTACACCATGTGCGGGCCCCACATCTGTATTGTTTTTCAAGTTGTTGGGTCCAGGACGAATCACAGTTGGCCATGTGGGCACCAGCTGCCTTAACCACTAGACCACAGGCTGGCCCCCCAATATGTCTTTTTATTTTCTTTTTGCTGGATCATTATTCTTATCAACATACAAACATTTACTATCACGAATATATATTCTCTTGGGGCCAGCAGGTGGCATGGGGGTTAAAGATGTTGGACTCCCACATGACTAACTAATTTGAGTATAGTTTGAGTTCTGGACCTGGAGGCTTTCTCTCTCTCTCTCTCTCTCTCTCTCTCTCTCTCTCTCTCTCTCTCTCTCCCTCTGCTCAAATTAAAATAAAGTTAAGTAAAACAATTCTTTAAAATATATATGTATATATATTCTCTTGACCCCACATCTTCCAACTATTTCTCAGTTTCTCTGCTTCTCAGGAGTTTTGTCTACACTGACTTCCTCACTTCTCATTTACTGTGACCTCTGTCTTTCCTTATCACCTGCCCCTCAGGAGCCAAAACTGCTCCAGCTAAACCTGATGGGCCTAGTCTGACCTCACCGTCCAGCCACAGTCAACATGGGTGATCTTTTCCAGAAATACCTCCCTCCCTCCCTTCTACCTCCAGGGAACGGTACTATTTCATTTTCATCCTGGTGGAACTCACTAATTGCTTCCTCTTAGTCCCTCAAGCTGGGTGGTCCCTGATGGTGAACTCAGAGGGCCTCCATGTTGGATTCTCTTCTTCTCCATCCACACTCATTGATGTCATTCCATGCCATGGCTTTTAAAAATTATTCATTTAGGGACCAACAGGTGGCATGGTGGTTAAGGCGCTGGACACTTCCACATGGCTGACCACAGTTTGAGTCCCAGACCTAGTGGCTTACTTTCTCTCTCTCTCGTCAAATTAAAAAAAAAAAAAAAAAAAAAAAAGTGAATGAATAAGTAAAATTAAATAATTCTTTTTAAAAAATTATTCATTTAATTTTTAGTTTGCTATAGGGCATGTGCACTCACTGGAAAGAGATAGAGAAAGAGAGAGAAAGTGAGAAAGCACCCCCCACAGAATGGTCATGCCACAATCCCTTCTCCTCTTGAAATTTTGGGCATGCACACACACTGGCCCTGCGTGTTTCTCAGGCTGCCAGTCCATGCATGTAGACTGTACATCTAACCACCATAACCACCACACCATCAGCTGGCTCCTTCTGCCTCCTTTGAGCAATGGAAAGAGTCTCTGCTTGACCACTCTGAAATGCTGAGAGATATTATCTCCTCACAGTGAAAATTCCAAGTAGCCAGAGCAAAAGCCATTTAATGCAATGCAAAAGCCTGACATGCTTGTACATCCCACATAAGCCCTGCATTCCATCCTACATCTTATTCAACAAATGCCCTACTCAAGCCCAACAAGAACTCATAGCCTGTGCCCAGGGCTATGAGGAGTTGACATTCTTCTTTTTTTTTTTTTCCTGGAGAGGTTTTCGCTATAGGGCGCATGCACTCGCCAGACAGAGAGAGACATAGAGACAGAAAGCGAGAAATCACCCCCCCAGGGGGGATGGTCACACCGCAATCCCTTCTCCTCCATTCTCCTCTTGGGATCTTGGGCACGCACGCACACGCGCCCGGCGTGAGTTTTAAGCCACCGGGTCCGGGACGCGAACCGCGGTCAACTACGTGGGAGTCCAGTGACATAGCCATTACTCTAACTGCGGGTTCCCAAGAGTTGACATTCTTCTAAGAAAAGATATGGAAGTGCCGAGTCCAGCTGACTAGGGCATTTGTTTAGGGAAACGAATTTGGGGAAAACTAGCTTTTACTATTAAAATTTAAAAAGAAAGAAAGAAGTCAGGGCCAGCAAAGTGATGTGGTTAAGTCAACTGGATTCCACATGGATGACAATGTAGTGCAAGTCCTAGGTCCAGCAGCTTAGAAAAGATGCTGGGTGTGTGTGTGTGTATGCATGCCCAAAATCCCAAAAAGAGTGAAAATGGGATTTGGGCACAGTCATTCCCCCGGGGGAGTGCTTTCTCACTTTCTCTGGCGACTATACGTGTCCTATAGGGAATTAAAATTAAAAAAAAAAAAAAAAAAGGAAAAATAAAAGGGACCAACAAATGACATAAATGGCATAATGGTTACATTGCTGGACTCTCACATAGTCAACCGCAGTGTGAGCCTTGGATCCAGCAGCTTAAAACTCATGGTGGGGGGACCAGCAGTTAGCGTAATGGCTATGTCGCTGGACTCCCATGTAGTCAACTGCGGTTCGATTTCTCACTTTCTGTCTCTCTGTCTCTCTCTGCCTTTCTGGCGAGTGCACGCGCCCTATAGCAAAAACCTCTCCAAAAAAAGAAAAGAAAAAAAAAAAAAAACCTCATGGTGGGCACGTGTGCATACATGCCCAAAATCCCAAGAGGAGAATGGAGGAGAAAGGATTGTGGTGTGGCCATGCCCCCTGGGGAGTGATTTCTTGCTTCCTGTCTCCCTCTTTCTGTCTCTCTGGCAAGTGCAAGTGCCCTAGCAAAACTTTCTCATTAAAAAAAAAAAAAAAAGTAATTGTGGGGTGTGCAGGTGGCATGGTGGTTAAGGTGCTGGATTCCCACATGGCTGATCATGGTTCGAGTCCCAGACCTGGCAGCTTGTGGAGGGTGGGGGGATAAATGTGGGGCAAAGAACCAAATCACAAGAGGGTAAAGGGAGTCTGGCCTTAGGTTAGCACAGGAGTTCAAATATTTCCAGAACTCATGCTTCTCCATCTTTTGTCTCTGGTTCTCTTTACTTATAGGCCTCATTTTCTTCTCTATAGTGTTCTTGTCCTGGAAGATGGACAAGCTGATACCCAGTTTGAAATTCCAAAGAAGGGGAAATCATTTTACACTCTCCACAGATCAAAAATAAAGTAATGGGGCCAGCAGGTTGCGTAGTGGTTAAGGGCACTGGATTCCCACATGTCCGATTACTGTTCAAGTCCCAGACCTAGTGGCTTGTGTTCTCACTTTCCCTTTCTCTCTGTCTCTCTCTGGTCAAATTAAAATAATAATAATTATTATAATAAGAAATAGAATTAAATAAATCTTTGAAATAATACATATTTTTAAAAATAATAAAGTACTGGGGGAACCTTTACCCATCATACCTTGGGTCATGTGCCTTTCCCTGAGCCAATCTGCAGTCACGATAAAGTACTGGTCATGTCTGGAGGCTGTCACTTCATCAACACCTGATGGAGTGGTGGGCAAATAGCTTCCCCTACACAAAAACTGCTAGGTGGCCCAACATTGCTCACTACAACCTACAAGCTAGAAAGTCTCCACATGCCCAGTTTGTGTTGCCATCATACTAGGCTGAGCCACCATAACCTCATACTTACACTGTCTCCTCACTGGCCTACCTGTCCCCTCTTGTCTCCCTGAAACATTTTCCACACAGTCAGCTTGGAATCACAGCCCCCAAACGTGAATCCCATTGCATCACTCTCTTCCTGTGCCCAGCTTACCATTCTCAAAGGCAATTCTCCCATTTTCTAAGGAAAAGTTACCCAGTCCAAATATATGTTTTTTGTTTTATAGAGCAGAGGAATGCCTAGGGTTTTATCAAGCCGCACATGACTATAAAATCCAGGCAGTGGCCATTGTGGACTCCTCAGGCCTAGTGAAGAAGTAAACTACTATCATCAGAGTTAACTGGCTAGGACCTTGGACCTGGGGAGCAGGAGAGGGGTGCTTGAAGGAGCTTGCTCCTCTGAACGCTGGTATGATGCTGCTCAAGTCATCTTCCTATCCAAGTAAGAACCACCACATCCTCTGTCAGCTAAAAAGTACCAGCATATTGTTTTTATTAAACAGGAATGTCTCAGGGCTTTAGCTATGTGTTACAATTTATAACCTTACATGATGCACCACTGCACTTAAAAGAAATTTCAATTCCTGGGGCCAGCAGGTGGCGTGGTGGTTAGGGTGCTGGACACTCCCACATGACTAACCATGGTTCGAGTCCCGGACCTGGTGGCTTCCTCCCTCTCTTTCTCTGTCTGTCTGTCTGTCTGTCTCTTTCTGGTCAAATTAAAAGAAATGAGTGAATAAATAAAATAATTTAAAAAAAAAAAGAAATTTCAATTCCTAACAAGAACTATGAGGCACGGGACCAGCAGTTAGCGTAATGGCTATGTCGCTGGACTCCCATGTAGTCGACCATGGTTCGAGTCTTGGACCCGGTGGCTTAAACTCACGCCGGGCGCGTGTGCGTGCGTGCCCAAGATCCCGAGAGGAGAATGGAGGAGAAGGGATTGTGGCGTGGCCATCCCCCCTGGGGGATGATTTCTCGCTTTCTATCTCTCTGTCTCTCTCTGTCTGTCTGGCGAGCGCAGGCCCCCTATAGGCTAGGTCATTTTTAATTCCAATGTCTCCCAGTCTCCACCCTTATTCCTTGAATATCACCCTTTTTTTTTTTTTTTTGGTCTAAGTCTTGGCCTCAAGTCATTCTTCCCTCTGCTTGGAAGGTGGCTGGCTCTTTCTGGTTCTTTTCAATTAAAATTCTTCCCATCGAAGAGGCCTTCCCCAATTCTGTATCAAAACGAATGCCTGCCCAGTTAGTTTCAATCACACTTTCCTATACAGTGCTTATCAAAACCTGTAATTATTCATCTATTGTAAAATATTACCTCGTGGTAAAATCACACACCATCTTCCAAGGGGAAAGACTCGTAACGTGGAGGGGGAAGGAGACAGAAAACAGAGTGGCAGAAACACAGGACAGCCCATCGGCCCGAGGCGCTGCCCACAGTGAGTGGCTCTGGGCAGTTCGACCACTAGGTCTGTCAACCGAGGACACGGGACAAACCATTCATGCTCTGCTGAGAATTCTGGTTTCATCTTCTTTCGTCAACAACGTGCGGTTCAAATCCGACGGTCCACGCAGCATATGTTATTTCCATCCCAAGAACCTCTCTAGGAACTCTACTGGGTATTTGCTAAGTAATAATTGTGGGTGGGACAATTACCGGCCGGGAGAATCTGAGTCCCGCCCCCAGGGACTCTGATATTTCGAGACCGTGTTCTTTAAGATAGGCCCCCTCAACTCTCCGAAAGGGCGGGACGACAAGCGCAGCCGTCCACTCCTTCTAGCCACCCGCCGGCTCTCACGTGTGCTCAGCTGTCCAATAGCAGCTCTTCTTCCGGGACTTCCTGGTCTTCGAGACCAATCAAAGTGTTCTTCCTGTCCTTACCATTGTCAGCCTGCTGCCAATCCGCGCGCCTCTGCCAACGCCCCTTAAAGGCGCCGCAGCCGCCTTCGGAGCCTGGGCGACCAATTCCTGGGTTCCGGCCCCCACCCGCAGTATGGAGTCGTCTCGGGGGCGGCCCGGGCCCGAGGCGGACCTTCTGGCTCTCGCGGAACAACAGGCCGCGATCTTTGGCTGCCGGCCGGGCCAAACGTCCTCTGAACAGCCTTCAGGCCTCCGGGTGTCCGGAGAGGAAGAGGCCGAGAACGTTGGGGGCGCGAGCCGCCACCCCAGGACGTCCCCGAAGACTTGGAGCCGAAGCGTCGTCCACCAGCCAGAACGCGAGGCTCGAGAGGACGAGCCCGGCCCTCGAGGGACGCCGTCAGGGGCCGGGAGCCGCCGGGGGGCGCCAGGTCCCGAGCACGACTCGCCCCTGTCTTCCTGGCACAGGGACCCTGAGCCTTCCCAGGACAAGCCTACATCCGAGAGGATCTGCCGTCTAGGGAGCCCGGGAGGTAGCGGGATGAATGTTGAGCAGCAGCCGGAGGAGGATGATAACGACGAGGAAGCAGCGGCGGCCGGCAGGGCTAACCGCTCCTTCTCCAGCCGCCTTCAGGACAGCCGCAGCCTGGATGGGCTGAGCGGGGCGTGCGCCGGCGCTGGGTCTGCAGGAGGCGCAGAGTCAGGCACCGGCGGCGGTCGCCGGGCCACCATCTCCAGCCCCCTGGAGCTTGAGGGCACAGTGAGCCGCCACGGCGACCTCACCCACTTTGTCGCCAACAACCTGCAGTTGAAGATCCGCCTGAGCGGCGTCCCTCCGCCCCCGTCCTCTGCCCCTGCGCGGCCCTGCCCAGTGCCCACACCCACTCCGGCCATCCCGCCCATCGACCCCGATGTTCTGCGGGATCTGGAGCGGCTGAGTCGGGAACTGGGAGGCCGAGTGGACCGTCTGCTTCGCGGGCTGGGTGGCGCGGTGCAGGAGCTGACAGCGCTGAGCGTGGGCTGCATCCAGACCTACCGCGACGCTGTGGACTCCTTAGGCGAAGCTGTGGACATGAGCATCAAGGGCATGTACACGCTGCTGGCGCGCTGCGAGGAGCTGGAGCGGGCTCTGCAGCCCGTGCAGGGGCTTGCGCGCCAAGTCCGGGACATCCGACGCACTCTGGAGGTGTTGGAGGCCCTGTGCAAGTGACCAGGAGGGAAAGGCCAGGGCTGGCGAGGCCAAGGCCCAGCAGGACCCTAAGGACTCTTCAAGGAGCCCTGGTGGGAACTGCTCGCTGAAGGGAAGCCTATGTGTTGGAAGCTTTTCCAGATTTGTCTGGGAACATTGGCCCACATTCACTGGGTTGGGTCTTTGGCAGGTTTATATGGGAAAGTTCTAACAGCTTTCCTACTGGGAAGGGATGTGGCTCTGCTTCTATTCAGTCGGCCATCTGTAGCTACCCTGTTCTTACTAACCTCCCTAGCTAGAGCACCATCCCTTGGAACCCAGTTCTCTGCTTGACGGTGGGGACACGACTCCCTTATGTGATCAGAAGGAAACAGAGGTGGCCACGCCCCCTGTGGCCATCCCGACTCCGATGGCCACATCTCAGGTCTCAGGGGCTGTGGGAACTTAAGTGGTCCTTGGCCACACACCATGCAAGCAAGGATGCACATGCGCAGAGGGATGATCTCCTATTTGTGCCCTCTGGCCCCTACCATACCACTTCCCCAGCCAGAACTGGGTGGAGCTAAGAGGAATTCATTGCATGGTGGAGGGGATAAGGTGGGAGGTGTTTCACTGTTCTCAGGGTTCAGGTAGTATTGTTGCTGGTTTGAAGCCCACCTGTTGTGGAATGTTCTGATCAGTTTGGCTTTCTGAGTTTTTGTGGAATTAAAGTGCTGCTGCTGCTGCTGCTAAGGCTGAGGCTGTGTCTGTGTGGGGTTTCAGGGATTGAGGAGCCAAAGGAATGGGCATTTGGGCGTCTCATTCATAGAGCTCCGTTGGGGCCGGTGCTGGGAGTTGGGTGGGTGTTCCAGGCTGGCTGGGGAAGGATAGGATCCTGCTCTTAGGCAGTGGATCTGAGTGGAAAATGAGAGACACAAATAATCACACACAGAGATCTAGAGATCTGGCCCAGGGATCCTGGAAAAGCAGAAACACAAGGAAGGTGATTTAAAAGATGAAAGGAAGGTTGGCTTCTCAGGTCCTGATGGACAGGCAGGGGCTGGGTGGGTTGGACATCTTGGTTCTGGAGGAAGACTAGGAACGTGTCAGCTCCATCCCTGACCATTTCCCACATGCCACTGATAAGTGCCACATTTAATGGTTTGAGACACTCTTGTTCCAAACTGTGATGGCTTCCACTTCAAATAGTAAATTTAGAAGCCATCTACTAAGGTCATGACAGAGCCAGTTTCTTTTAGTCCCTTGCCTCTAGGAACTCACACATTGGACGGTAGTAAGTTTGTGTCTTGAAACGTCGATGGCCGAAACGTGACTTTACTTCCTTTTCCCAGTTGGTCTTTAATGAAATGCAAATCTTTAAAAATGTCAACAAGTGGCCCGTACGGGGATCGAACCCGCGACCTTGGCGTTATTAGCACCACGCTCTAACCAACTGAGCTAACCGGCCACGCTGTTTTTAGAGCTCACTGGAAAGTCATGTAAAGTTATATTACCACTCAGGTCTCTCCCAGAAATTTTTTTGGGGTAGAATTGCTTCAAATAAAAGTGTAAATAAAAAAAAAATGTAAGTAAAACATTGACACGCTTAGCACTTACACAAGTTAACAGCCAAGCCACACTACTGATAAGCAGAAGATAAATCGCAGGAATCTGGTCGAGATAAAAATACCGTGCACACGAGGAAGGGATTGTACGGAAAATGACACTCACCGTCAATCGTGTGCCAGACTAGAAAGTCAAAACACCAGACCAGGTACACGGTTGATTCCCGAGACAGTAGATGGGTACGTGGGAAACTACAGGGATGTCACGAGGCGATTCAATCCTCACAGGACCTTGTCTGCAAAAGCATGCGAACCGCGGGAGGCACCGCTGGGATTCGAACCCAGGATCTCCTGTTTACTAGACAGGCGCTTTAACCAACTAAGCCACGGCGCCCACACAAATGTAGCGTCTGTCGTGTTTCGTTGGTCAGATCGGCTCCCCGGCAGGTGGGTGAATACTTGAGCGCCCTCTATAACATTCGACCTTACTGGAAAAATGTAGTAGAGAGATGAAAGACATACTGGAGTAAAGAGAGTACAGTGATGACAGTGAAAAAGCGATCTGGTACATACAAAGCTGCAAGAGAAATCCTTAGATGGGGAATTACAAAACGAAGAATTCGCCGCAGCAATCTCAAACCGACGAGGATGGGATTCGAACCCACGCGTGCAGAGCACAATGGATTAGCAGTCCATCGCCTTAACCACTCGGCCACCTCGTCTGCGAGAATGGAGTGGTGTTAGGTTCTCCTCTCTGGGGCCTCATCTCTTTCCTGACTGGTCTGCCTCTGTCGAGAACTGAGTTCCTTCTGTGCAAGTCGGCCGGCAACGGAAAGAACATTCGACTCGCATGGCGGAAACTGGGCGACCTTCTCGCCGGCGCGTGACCCCGTCTCGACTCTCCGTAGTCTGGCCCGAGGCAGCTGAGCTGAGCCTGTCCTCAGGAGCCCCGCTATCCGCCCACGATTACAATAGTTAGATCCGCCGCAAAAATTCCACGCGACATCGTTGGACTACCACGACCGGAGGCCGCAAGATTTCGTGCCAGAAACGCTCACCTTTTGGGCCCTAAGAGATACTTCTGTTTCTTCGATCTGAGTGCTGGGGCTTGACCAGACCTGAAAGTAAAAGACAGTAAATAAAAGTCACCGGACTTGCACAAAAGGAACTGACCCCGACGTGATTTGAACACGCAACCTTCTGATCTGGAGTCAGACGCGCTACCGTTGCGCCACGAGGTCGGCCGGCCATCTGGCTGGACAGGTCTCCTCATGACCACTATGCGGTCAGGCGGCAGGAGACCTAGAGATCGAGACGGCGGGAACCGAGGTCTTTCTTGCCTTCCAAAAACCCCCGGAATGAGGCCTGCACTCCCTCACCGGTCCGGTGGGGCCAACCCGGCCAGCTGCATTCGCAAGTCAGAGGCTTAAAGACTCCGAGCTCAGCGCATTCACCAAACCCGCTCCCACCCCCCTCCATCCCCCCACCCCCCTCCGGCGTCCTGCCCACAACCGACCGAGTGTAGGGCCCTAAAGCGGTCACCAGGGGGACCCAGAGCTCACGGCCCAGGGGGGACCTATGGAGAAATGAATGGAAGGTGGAATACCAGACAGAAAGTGATAGAGCTGTGGCCCGGCCTGGGGCACCTGAAAGGCTGAAATTAGCTTCTCCAGAGGAGCGGTTTCTCCTCAGCTGCATTTTATAAGTCGTCTACGGAACCTTCAAAAGAAACACGCACAACCCCCAGGTCCGGAGATTCTGATTTAAGACTTTCAAGGGAAAGCCTTGGCATCGGTATTTAAAACTTTGGGAAAGAAAATGGGTTTTTAAATTTTTGAGGGATAACTTATTCAAGAAAACACATAGATCTTAAGTATATATTTTGGTAAGTTTCAATAATTGCATACACTCTTGTTCATTTTCAATGGATCCCTGCCCTTCCAGAAGCAACCACTGGTCTGATTTCTGTCACCATAAACATCCGTATATTTTAAAGCTCCCTAGAGGAAACAGAACTGGGAATTACTAAAGAGCGATACCGGAGCTGGAAGAGACCCCATTTGTTTCTAGAAGTATGAGAAGCATTCAACAGGTCCAGATAGCAAAGAAGTCATGCTGTTATACTCCGTCCCTTTGAAGATTTATGCATATTCTGCACAGTGCCTTTCTGGAATGCTCTCTGGGGTCACAGAGATGTCAAATGCCCCAAACAATTCTCAGGCCTGGCCTTAACTGACTCAGCTACATTTCAGAGTCTTCTATGTGTTCGACTTGACACTCTCTGCTGGCCCTCCTGTACTGCCCCCTCCCCCAGTCTCTTTTTCTTTTTTTAAATTTAATTTTATTTATTATCATAATCTTTTTATATTACATTGAATCACATATATCTTTACAGTGTATTACATTTCTTTTTCCAGCAGGAATACCATGCATATCAGTCAAGACAAAGACATTACTATCCACATCATCATCAAATCGCTTTTCATCATTTTTTTGTATTATAATTTTTTTAAAACATTCAATCACTAAAAAATATGGAGCGTTTCACAAATTTGCATGCCATCCTTGCACAGGGGCCATGCTAATTTTCTCCGTATCATTCCAATTTTAGTATATGTGCTGCCAAAGTGATCACCTTCAATCTCTTCTTCTGTCCCCACCTTAAATCTTTGTTTTCCTTAGGGATCAGCCTTCTCTCCTCAGGCTACACATGTTCCCTGGTTTCAGTTATCACCTGTTTGCTGAGGAGTCCTGAATCCAACTACCTTCTCTGAACATTTCCATTGGACCTTTTCAACTCCCCTTCCTATCTTCTGCACTCCTAAGAATTGGCCAAGGCAGGCCAGGAAGGAAAGTTGGGTCAGTGAATATGGTCACTAGGGAACATGACTCTATGCTCAGAGGTCCTGCTGCAAATATTGATGTGGGAATGCTGCGGTAATCAGATCCAACACATGTGCTGGTTTTTGTCTGACACTCAAGAAGAATTAGACTCGGATACAGAGAGGAAAGTGGAGTTTAAGAGAGGGAAGGAAGAACAGAGCCCCCAAGCAGGGAGAGGTCCTGAATGGGTTGTGGAAGAGAAGTTGGAGGCAAGGGGGTTTTAATCTAGTAGTCAATGGGAGCAATGGGCTACCTCTCTGAGAATGAAGTAGGAACAATGGACTACCTCTCTGAGAATGAAGTAGGAACAATAGGCTGGCTCTCTGACAAGGAAGAAAATAGAAAATAGTTACATGGTAGTCTGAGTGATTTATTACTCTATTCTTACTGGGGTCAGCAGATCATAGCATTCTGGGGACCGCCAGTTGGCTTAATGGCTATGTCGCTGGACTCCCACGTAGTTGACTGTGGTTTGAGTCCTAGACCTAGTGGCTTCAACTCACACCGAATGTGTGTGCGTGTATGCCCAAGATCCCAAGAGGAGAATGGAGGAGAAGGGATTGAGGCGTGACTATCACACCCCCACACTCCCCTACCCCCGCTTTCTGTCTCTCTTTGTCTTTCTGGTGATCGCACGTGAGCACACTACAGCAAAAACCTCTACAAAAAAAAAAAAAAAAAAAAAAAAAAAAGAGGTCATAGTGTTCTGTACTTCTTGTTAGAATATAGTTACTTTTTTTTGTTTGTTTGTTTTTGTTTGTTTGTTTTTGAGAGTTTTTTTGCTATAGGGCGCGTGCGCTCGCCAGACAGACAGAGAGAGACATAGAGACAGAAAGTGAGAAATCACCCCCCAGGGGAGATGGTCACGCCGCAATCCCTTCTCCTCCATTCTCCTCTCGGGATCTTGGGCACGTACGCACACGCGCCCGGCGTGAGTTGTAAGCCACCGGGTCCGAGACGCGAACTGCGGTCGACTACGTGGGAGTCCAGCGACATAGCCATTACGCTAACTGCTGGTTCCCGAATATAGTTACTTTTTGAGACCAGCAGATGATGTAATTAATGGTTATGTTGCTGGACTCCCACCTAGTCAACAACAATTGCAGTTCCAGACCCCATGGCCCAAAACTCATGCTAGATGTGTGCATGCATGCCCAAGATCCTGGAAGGAGAATGAAAGAGAAGGGATTGGGGTGTGGCCATACCCCTAGGGGGTGATTTCTTGCTTTCTGTCTCTCTGTCTCTAGTGAGCATGCACACCCTATAACTCTCTTTAAAAAAAGGAATATAGTTACTTATTATTATTTAATAATAAATTATTATTATTATTATTATTATTATTATTATTTAATTTGCTATAGGGGACATGTGCTCACCATAGAGACACACAGAGAGAGAGAGAGAAAGCAAGCTGCCAAATCTGGAACTTGAACTACTGTTAGTCATATGGGAGTCCAGTACCGCCATGACACCTACTGGCCCCAAGGGACCTGTTATCCCTTTTTTCCTTCCAATTTCTCACTTTTGGAATGGAAATGTTTATCTTATGCCTATCCCACCATTGTATTTGAGAAGCATGTAATTTATTCAATTCAAGCCACTTGGTAGCTTGCTTTCTCGCCTTCTCTCTCTCTCTCTCTCTCTCTCTGTCCCTCTCTGGTCAAACTAAAAACAAATAAATGGATAAATAAAGTTCAATAATTCATTTTTTTTTTTTTTTTTTTTTTTGGAGAGGTTTTCACTACAGGGCGCGTGCACTCGCCAGACAGACAGAGAGAGACATAGAGACAGAAAGCGAGAAATCACCCGCCAGGGGGGATGGTCACGCCACAATCCCTTCTCCTCCATTCTCCTCTCAGGATCTTGGGCACGCATGCACACGCGCCCGGCGTGAGTTTTAAGCCACCGGGTCCGGGATGCGAACCGCGGTCGACTACGTGGGAGTCCAGCGACATAGCCATTACGCTAACTGCTGGTTCCCAAGTTCAATAATTCTTAAAAAAAAAGCAGCACATGAATTTTAGGGGTTAGGGTGGAATGTTATAGGCACATGTGCTCACCAGAGAGACAGAGAGACAGAAAGCAAGAAATCACCCCCCCCCCCGGGGAGATGGCCACGCCACAATCCCTTTTCCTCTATTCTCCTCTTGGGATCTTGGGTGTGCACGCACATGCACCCAGCGTGAGTTTAAGCCCCTGGGTCCGGGACTCGAACCGCGATCAACTACATGGGAGTCCAACAACATAGCCATTACACCAACTTCTGGTCCCAGTCATGACACATTTTTGCATAGAAAAATATGTCATGACTTTTTCAACAGCCCAATAGATTCGGTGATGATGGGGAACTTCCAGTGGGATTAGTAGCTGTATAAAAAGAGGTACACAGAGACATCTGTCTCCGTGCACAGGAACAGAGGAAACACCCTGGGAGCACATACCAAGAAGGCAACTGTCCACAGTCAGAAGAGAGCCTGCACCAGAAACAAATCTGCCTGCAGCTTGACTTGCAAAGTTCTGGCCTCTAGAATTATAAGAAATAATGTCTGGGGACCAGCAGTTGGCGTAATGGCTATGTCACTGGACTCCAATGTAGTCAACCACAGTTCGAGTCCCGGACCTGGTTAAACTCATGCCGGGCACATGTGCATGTGTGCCCAAGATTCTGAGAGGAGAATGGAGGAGAAGGGGTTGTGGTGTGGCCATCCGGAGGATGATTTCTCGCTTTCTGTCTCTCTGTCTCTGTCTTTCCGGTGAGCACATGTGCCCTATAGCAAAAACCTCTTCAAAAACAAACAAACAAACAAACAAAAAACGAATGTCTGTTCTTTAAGTCCCCCAGTCTATGGTATTTTGTTATAGCAGCCAGGGCTATGACAATTCTAGCAGGAGGATGGTTTCCCACTTGTCTTGATCTGGGATGCTTTCAGTGCTGCTTCCTCTGGAAGGAACATCTATCCTTACTTTTCCTCCTGTAGGCTGGCAGAGAACAGTAGAGCAGACAACAGACAAAACAACTGTGCATGGCTAAAGATTTTATAGCATCCTGGGCAATTCATATCCATGAAGCAGAAACTGGGGCTCTGCACCAGGCCTTTCTTCTTGTGCTTCCTCTTTGCCCCTCCTGAAGAAAGATGATAGTGATCCTTTGTGAGAGACATGTTCTCATAGGGAAGTCCTCACTGCCAGAAAGGCTAGTTTTGTTTTATAATTATGTTATACATTTACATGGTTCCAAAGTTGAAATCTATAAAATAAAGTACAGAGAACCAGACCTCCATTTCCATCCTTCCATCTTTCACTGTGCATACACACACACACACACACACACACACATGCACACACACACACATGCACACATCGTGTTTGTTAATAATCTAAAATGTGTTATAGTTAAGCTGGTTAAGAATAACTTACATATTACTTAATTTTTAAAAAGGGGCTCAGGAACCAGCAGATGGTGTAATGGTTACATTGCTGGACTCCCATGTGGTCGACCATGGTTCGAATTCTGGGCCCGGTGGCTTAAAACTCAGGCTAGGCACGTGTGCGTGTGTGCCCAAGATCCTGAGAAGAGAATGAAGGAAAAGAGATTGCAGCATGGCCATCCTCCTTGGGGAATGATTTCTCACTTTCTGTCTCTCCGGCACATGTGTGTACTCTGTCTCTCCAGCACGTGTGCACACCCTATAGCAAAAATCTCTCTCAAAAAACAAAAAAAGGATTCTTATTTTTTCCAGTGGTGAAATCTAGAGTCCACACAGAAATGGCACCTTGTGGGTCCAACAGGTGGCATGGTAGTTGAGGCACTAGACTCCCATATGGCCAACCATGGTTCAAGTCCTGGACCTGGCAGCTTTCTTTCTCACTTTACTTCTCTCTTTCTCTGCCTCTCTCTGGTCAAATTAATAATAATAATAACAATAATAATAAGCTAAAATAAAATAATTCTTAAAAAAAAAGAAATGGCACCTCACACAGGGAAGAAAAATAGATCATCAGTCTTAGAACTAAGTCAAGTGGCCAAAGGAGAAAATGTAGTTGGTGCCTCCCATACCTTTGCCTCCTTTAATAATACCTTTGTTCATGTCACTGATCTTTCTGACAAGGAAACTATTTGCTGTGTGACTGGTGGGATGAAAGTGAAGGCTGACCAAGATGAATCCTTGCCCTATGCAGCCATGTTGGTGGGTCAGGATGTAGCCCAGAGTGCAAGGAGCTGGCCATCACTGCCCTACACATCAGACTCCAGGCCACAGGAGGAAATAGGACCAAGATCCTTGGTCAGTATAAGCAATATACTTGGGCCCACAGAAGCCAAGGTATGACAGATTTTACTAGTTCCATGGATCAGGAGCCAGGGACCTGGGAGAAGTCAACAAGCAGATAGGGACCAGATGACAGCATCAAAAAGAATAATTGCAATGTCAAATTTGTCACCTCTACAGCTTCCCTCAGTTTGGAAAAGCCCTCAGTCTTTGTCTTTTGTGACCTTGATCAAGACTTTTTTAAAGAGACTTTTGCTGTAGGGCATGTGTGCTTGCTGGAGAGACAGAGAGCAAGAAATCACACCCCACCCCACCCCCAGGGGGGATGGTCAGCTGCAATCCCTTCTTCTCCATTTTCCTCTTGGAAGATTTTGGGCACACACTGGTATGTGAGTTTTAAGCTGCTGGGTCAGGACTTGAACTACAGCCGATTACGTGGGAGTCCAGTGACGTAACCATTACACCATTTGTGGTCCTGAGTTGTAAATTTTTTCACCCGGTGGTTTAAATTTTTTCACCCAGTGGTTTAGAAAAAGAAAATCCATTTATTACATTGGAGACCAGGAAGAGAGAAATATATTTCCTCCATTTTTGCCAAATTTCCTAAAAAGTTTAAGAACAAATAGCCCATTTTCTTCCCTCCCCCCCCCCCCCCCCCCCTTTATCACTGAAGAAAAAACAACAGCAAGTTCCGTGTTGGCTTCAGTAAGGCCAAATAGTTCATCTGCAACATAGCCACTGCACAAGCTGCCCGTTTTCAGAGAGCTTTCCTTGATCCTATTATTCTAGTGTTTCCCTTTTTTAAATTTATGCACAGCATCTATTACCTTGCAGATTTGTTGGCTACCTTCCTGACCTGAATACAAACTCCAAGAAGTAGATTTTGCCTAGCAGATGGGGAGTGCGAAGGAAGATTGTTCTGAGAAAGGGAGGTCCCTTGAGGTTAGGACTTAACTGAGAGCTTTTCCGATCCACAGATATCCCCACCGAGGTCGCTCATAGTGAGCTTCTTAGACTTAGCTGGGCAATAACGCAGCTGGCACCCACCAGAAAGGGACAATGAAATCAGCTGGGTCTGCGTTCCTGCCAGTTCTAAGCTTTCCAGGGACGCAGCGACCGCTCCATTCCCTTCTTCCACTCTCCCCTTTCGGCCCCTCTGCGTTCCAACCAGCTTCGAAATATGCCTGTCATCCGCACCCTCGTGCAAGAGAGCTGGTCCTTTTCTGCACCCTGCAAATCTCTCACCAAACTGTGCAAAATTGTCTGGGATAAATCAGAATCTTCCTCAAGGAAGATTCACGGCTGAGGTCCCGGGTCAACCAAGAGCTCCGTGGCAATACGTGACTGTCGGATAATCCAGGGACATCCGCCTCTCCCTGTCCCCTCCGGTCTAGGCCAGTGGAAAGCTAACGTGATACGGAGGAGAAGGGCAGAGTGTCCTTGCCTCGGGCATGGCGGTGACCTAAGCCCGGTGGGCCGTGGCATTGGTCTTGGCTGAGCAACTCTTCCACCGATTCGCCCCTGAAAGATGGAGCGAGGGCTGAGGGCCGTGCCGCTCCCAGCCTGGACTTCTGGGGAGGCAAGGGGGTCCCCGGACTAGGGCAGGGAGGGTCTGTGTTGGCTGGTCCCGGAGGGCAGAACCGGCGGTGCGGGGTCTCGCCACACCTGCGCTCTGGGGCGCAGAGGGCTCCGCTGCTGGCAGTGGGGTCAGCTCGGATGGGCACCACCGTCACCCAGCTCGCCCGCAGGTCCATTGAGTTCGCGAGTTTACTGCTGTCGCGAGATTTTCAGAGAACGTGGAGCCTCTTACGCAGTTACCAAGGCAACTGGGCGGCGCCTGAGCGGGCGGGAAGGAGGCGTTTGCAGAGATTTTGCTCGCTTGCCCTGGAGACTTCGGGAGTGACCATCTCCAAGCTTCCAGCCTCAGAGACCACGGCTTCCGCTCTGGGCAGTATCCCTGTCCCCCCAGGGCCATGGGCCGGGTCTCAGGGCTCGTGCCCTCTCGCTTCCTGACGCTCCTGGCGCATTTGGTGGTCGTCATCACCTTATTCTGGTCGCGGGTAAGACCCTCAGCGGCACCGGTCTCCGAATGGGCCCGGCCCAACCCTCCCCTTCCTCACTTGGGCGCCCGCATTCCCCGCCGCCCCCACGCCTGCCCACGTCCCGGCTGCCCTTTCACTTCTCTTTGCCTCTGCCCGGCTCCCCAGGACAGCAACGTCCAGGCCTGCCTGCCCCTCAAGTTCACCCCCGAGGAGTACGAGCGGCAGGACATTCAGTGAGCGCTCGGGGTGGTGGGAACCAAGAGGCCTGGGAGTGGAGGGGTCTTAGGAGAACGCCTTTGAGTGATGGCCTGAGCTCCCTTCCTCTCTGCAGGCTGGTGGCAGCGCTCTCTGTCACTTTGGGGCTCTTTGCCGTGGAGCTGGCCGGCTTTCTCTCGGGAGTTTCCATGTTCAACAGCACCCAGAGTCTCATCTGTATCCTTCTACCTGCCCGCCTTTCCCTCACCCCCATTTCCATCACGACTCCCTTCTGCCGCCTGCCTAGGTGCGCCGTTCTGCCCAGCAATGTCTGCCCAGCGGCAGTCTCTTCAGGGCAGGGATCTTCTAGGTGGTGGGGAAGGTGTTAATATAATCTTCAAATATATGATCAGCCTTGCTGTGCACGGGGCGCTGGAGATGCTACACTGAGCATAGAACAGTTTTCTACCTTGAGGCAGGCGCACATCTGTAATTCGGTGTGCTCTGCAAGGGTGTAAAGATAGAAAGCTCTGTGAGAGCTCAGGCCAGCCAGATCGACCGAGGCACTTTGATCAAGGAAGCATCTTGATTCTTGAATTGTGGACCAGGAGGACCAGGGCACCATTGTGGACCAGGAGGACCAGGGCACCGAAAGGTGATTCTAGCAGAGTATCAAGTGGCTATCAGCCTTCCTGTGTGGCCTGGGGGAGGTGGGGAGCCTCCTCTGATCTTAAGTGAAGGGACTGGGTTGGCCCCTAGACAGGGAGCAGGATTAGCCTGGGGTCCCCTTCTGTGCAGACTCAGCTCTGGTTCCTGCTTACATAGCTGCCCTGAAACTCTGGCTCTAGCCCTTGTAATGTGGTGAGGGAGCAAGAGAGGCACCTGAGTGCAGGTGCAGCCCCAGCTCTGCCTTTCCTGGCTCGGTACTACCTGTGGGTCCAAAGACTTTCCTTGACTGGTGCATCCATAAGCCATTGGGGCTCACTGTAGTGCGTCTGTGGCCCTGTCCTTCTTCATTTTCGAGCGCTGGGAGTGCACGACGTACTGGTATATTTTTGTGTTCTGCAGGTGCGGTAACACCCAAAATTTGGGGAAGGTTTATCCCAAATCTGAAGGTTCCCCCCCCAGCCCTTTCTTAAATGTGTAAGATACTAGATCCTTTCAACATCTTGTAGTCTTTTGCTGTTTCATCTCCCCGCCCCCACCCCTCCACACACACACCTCTATTAAATTTTCATCCCGTTAAATTTTGAAGGTGGGGATCTCCGGTTTGTACTCATATTGGAAGGGGCCCTGAGCCTGTTACCTATCTTCTGCAGTGCCTTCCCAGCTGCCACTGAAATGGCATTATTCATCGCTGTCTTTGGACTGAAAAAGAAACCTTTCTGATCACCCTGATGAGAATGAAGGGACGAAGGCTGGAGGAGCGAGGGGCTGCTTACTGTTCCTGGAAAAGGAAGGTGTGGGCTTCAGTCCTCACCTCTGAAACTTCCTGGTGGAGAATATCATTGTTGGAATAGTTATCTCCTGGGTCTGGGATTATCAGTGTTTTATTGTGTGCTTTGTAATAAAGTTTATTTTGTAGTAAGACTTACACGATTTTCAAAGGACAATTGGGTGGCCAAACTACTAAAACAAAGAAAAACTTTTCCAGTGGCCAGCAGGTGGCATAGTAGGTACGTACTAGACTCCTGCGTGGTGGACAGCGGTTCCAGACCCAGGGGCTTGAAACACGCGGGGCGTTTGTCTGGTGTGCCCAAAATCCCCAGAGGAGAGTGAACAAGATTGCAACATGGCCATCTCCTGGGAGGTGATTTCTTACTTTCTGTCTGTCTCTCTCAGTCACTCCGGTGCGCTATGCGTCCAATAGCAAAAATATCTCAAGAAAAACGAAAAACAAAAAAAGGAAAACTTTTCCAGGCCTGCAGACAGTAAAATACTAGGTCGCTTCTATTCTGGTTATTACGGTAGCAAGCTGGCCGGAGGAGGTGGGCGGGGATATGTAAATACATGGCGCGTAAGGCTAGCGTCCCTACACGTAAGGGAGCGGAGCATCCTGGGAGTAGTTAGTTTATATCTTTTCCGTACCGGAATGGAAAAGAGAAAATTTAAAACATTTGCAAATAAGTGTAGCAATACAATTAGAAAAACTGTACACAACAGGGTTGCTCAGATTTATTCGTTACAAACTCGCCCTAGTCTATAGCGGATTGTTTTCCTTTGAGTACGGATTGGCACGCGAATGCTTTTATCGTCAGGTGGGATAATCCTTACCTGTTCCTCCTTCGGGAGGGCAGATAGAATATGATGATTGGAGTTCGCATGATACGTGATTAGCGTCTCTGCGTAATCAGGACTTGCAACACCCTGGTTACTCCTATCTGATTCTTCCTGACGATCAACCCTTTATTCTGTTTGTGATAACTATTAGGCCTTGTGTTTTGCTAAACTACTGGATGGTTTTGTTTTATTTAGCTGTTTTTTATGGTCTTAATACTTTACAGGCGTGGTGGCTTTGTTCTTGAGTTGGGGTATAACTCCCGTGGTAGTAAGTTGAAGGGCCTTGGGCAGAGTGTTTGATAAAAAACCCGCACCCGCACATGTAGTAGTGATTTTAAATGCGCAAATCACAAATAATTGTTAAGAATTCTTTTAAAGAAGCATATTTCTTTTGGCTCTCTGATACAGGAGGTTAGTGTGGGATGGATGGGTAGCATGAATGGCAAATAATATAGATATATTTTGTTTGAAATAAAAATGTTTACACAGCTCAGTGGGTCACTTGGAAACAAACTTGTTTAAGTACAGTCAAGTATTACTGAGCAGAAACAGCTAAAGCATGACACTCTTCTTTCTTCACATGTATTTGGAGATAGGAAGACATTCCTTGGTTTTTAAAAAAATTAACCTACTCTTAAGGCCTGGTCATAGAAGTGGAAACAATGTAAATGAATCCACCATTACTAGCTGTCACAGCATATCTGTCACCCGTGTATTCAGAGATCCCTTACATGCCTGACAATATACCTGGAAAGGACTGCTTTATCACAGTTACATTTGAGTTCTTGGCAGGCAGGACTGAGGATGAGTAATTTAAAACAAGTTTTATATGCTATTTAGAAGAAATCACCAGTATTCTCTTAAATAACAGGTTACAATAGAAAGACACCTGGAAGTTACCCTTTCACTTTGGTTCATTTTTAGTTTTTGTGATTTACGTAGCTATTTGATTCATTTGTTTATAGTACATCCTGCCACAAAATATTAAAGCACAAGGCACCTAGTATTCCTTCTATATCTTCATTTTTTTTTAAGTTTTTTTTTTAATTTATTTTTTCCTTTGAGAGTTTTTTGCTATAGGGTGCGTGCACTTGCCCAAAAGACAGAGAGACAGAAAGCGAGAAATCAATCACGGGGTGGGCGGGGGTGGGGGGGGATTGCCACACCACAGTCCCTTCTCCATTCTCCTCTCGGGATCTTGGGAGTTTAAGCTGCTGGATCTGGGACTCAAACCGCGGTCCACTACATGGGAGTCCAGCGACATAACCATTATGCCAACTGCTGGTCCCCTTTTTCAAATTTTATGCTCTACAACATACACAGTATGTCAGCGTTTTTGTTGTTGTTGTTGTTGTTGTTTGGGGTTTTTTTAGAGGTTTTTGCTATAGGGCATGTGCCAAACAGACAGAGAGACAGAAAGTGAGAAATCACCCCCCAGAGGGGATGGCCACACTGCAGTCCCTTCTCCTCTCAGGATCTTGGGCATGCATGCACACGCGCCCGGCGTGAGTTTTAAGCCACGAGGTCTGGGACGCGAATGGCGGTAGACTACGTGGGAGTCCAGCGACATAGCCATTACGCTAACTGCTGGTCCCAGCAGTTCTTCCAAATTAAAAAAAATGAAAAAAAAAACATAAACGGATAAAACTCTAAAAAAAATGCAGATTGTGTGGTCGGATTTAAAAACAAGTTCCTCAGAGAAGCTGGCTACACTGGAATTACCAGAAAACTTCCTTTGTAGCCCCTCACCGCACCAAGGACTTGAAAACTCCAAACTTTTGAAAACTACAGCTGTGAGATGGTATAAATGATGATCAAGGCAGTTGGAGGGAAAAGGATGGCCCTGTCTTCCATTTAGCTGTAGTTTGCAGCGTTGCTTCAGTAGCCATTGGTGGATCAGTAAAAACCATTCAAGGACCGGAAGTGCTTTAAAGGATAGGGGTAGAAAAGTATGGAGCATATTACCTGTCTCAATCAGTAACAGGACTTCATGGCTAGGAACATTTTTTTCCTTCCTTTTTTTTTTTTTTTTTTTTTTTTTTTTTTTTTAAATTTAACTTTATTTATTTAAATTTAACCAGGGAGGGACGGAGCAAGGGCAAGAGAGAGAGACAGAGAGAAAGTGAGAAAGCAAGCTGCTGAGTTCAGGACTCGAACTGCGATCAACTCTTTGGGAGTGTAGCGCCCTTAACCACCACACCACTTGCTGGCCCCATTTCTAAACAGTAAAATGACTCAAGGATCAATTGATCTCTCCAACATTAAATGTAGCAAAATTAACAACAAAAGACTTACAAATAGATACCTTGGTAACAGAAAATTACAAGGCAGAGAACACAAAAGTATCAAGACAACACTATAGGTTCAGCAGTACTTCATGGGACCCGCAGTTGGCATAATGGCTATGTTGCTGGACTCCCACGTGAGTTGGCCACGGTCTGAGTCCTGAACCCAGTGGCTTAAACTTACTCCAGGTGTGTGTGCGTGCGTGCCCAAGATCCTGAGAGGAGAATGGAGGAGAAGGGATTGTGGCGTGGCCATCCCCCCTGGGGGGTGATTTCTTGCTTTCTATGTCTCTGTCTCTCTCTGTCTCTCTGGCCAGCGCACACACCCTATAGCAAAAACCTCTCAAAAAAAAAAAAAAAAAAAACCAGTATTTTATGAGGCTAAAAAACCTGTTAACTTTGAAAGCCCTAGCAAAATATCACTCGTTTATAAGTCATTTATTTATCTCATGGCCATGTGTTGGTGTTGAATCCTCTTCTTTCCATATATCGAGGAATCTTACCTTGTTCATTTCTTTCTTTCTCTAAGCATTCTGCATTTCTTTGCCAGTCTTGTGACTGAGTATCTTGTTCCAGCTGACTTTGGTGTGGGTAACTGGAAGCTGCCGGCGCAATGCCTTGAATGTGATTTCCGACATTGTTTTGATAGTTTTCACTAATTGCTGTCTGATACCATTTTCTCCATTCTCTATGATTTTAACAAACTCCTTGGCAGTTTGGACTTCATTCGAGACAGTTACTGAATCCTGTACATCTTCATGACTAACCAACTGAACGGTTACCATCTTCATAATAGTGAGCCTGGGTGGCGGGAGGGGAGGGGACCAGCAGGTGGTGTGGTGGTTAAAGTGCTAGACACTCCCACGTGGCCGACTACGGTTCAAGTCCTGGACCTGGTGGTTTGCTTTCCTACTTTCTCTCCCTCTCTCTCTGTCTCTTTCTGGCCAAATTAAAATAAATGAATGAATAAATAAAATTAAAAATTATTATTAAAAAATAAATAATTCATAACAGTGAGCCTGAATCTTAAGCACTCCAACCACCTGCTGTAGGTGCTGTAGGTGATGTGATGGTGAACTTCCACTCTGAGCTCCAGTGACCATTCCAGAAGTCTTTCGGCTGAACCTGGTGGCTTCCCATACATGCAGTGATGGTCCGTTGTCCATCTATAGTCCTAGCATAAACAGTACAGAATCCGTTGGAATAACAATCTCTCACATAGACTCGTACAGCACTGTCACAGGACTCTCTCCAAGTTTTCAGACCTCCGTCTATTTCCCCTGGCTGGGGTCACTTCCTTCTTTCTGTACATGATCAAATTTAAAGGAAATTTTGTCTCTTGGATCTAAAAATCTGCTCTTACCCAGGTCACCATGCTCTGTAATTAAGAGCTGGTCATCCAGGCTGTCTATCTTCACAGGTGTGAACTGACTCGTGTTAAACAGGCCAAATGCATGCGCTGCCCCTTCCCTGAGAAGATGGTCATTGTTTAGTAGTAGCCAGACATCATGGAATACTTCATTAAATTCCCCTGGGGGTGCATGAGTGCTGGATTTAGCAGCTACACGTACATTTTCCTCATCTGACACCCGAGCCTCCAAGTCTGCCATCTCGGGTTGCTCTCTTTCGTATTCCTGATCTCCAGTTAATCGCTAGTTCTCTGAGGCCACTGTTAATAATTTCCTTTTTTATTTTAATGTATAATTTACATTTTAATGTTTCTCAGAGGACAGTTCTTCAGTCCTTAAGGACTCAGTTCCTTACATGGGCTTTGGTGGAGGGCGTGGGGCAGCACCCGCAGGTCTCAATCAGGTGGGGTGTTCGGTGCTTCCAAGCTTCACGAGATCGCTTCCTGGCTACCTCACTATGAATGGCGCGACCCACACAGGAATGCAGCCTCACAGACAGCTTGAGGAGCAAACGGGCCTCAGGACACTTGGTTCAGGGTTGTCCCTGACGGCTGCGGCCTCTACTGTGTTTCAGATGACGAACTTAATAACCTTGTCCTTGGGCACTCACGGGTCCAGTTCATGCAGCGAATAGGTTGCATGTAGTCGCGGCCCTTCACGGCACGGCCGTTTCTTCTTTTCTTCAGCATCTTGGAAGCAAGGCTGCGAGAGAATGTTAATAATTTCTTATTCATCTTTCCAGAGATTTTTCTACTCACTTGACACCATATGTGAGGAGTCTTCTTTATATATGGAGTCTTCAAATATGCACATGGAAAAGGCATATTTGAAAAAAATGCATGGATTTAAAACACTTTTGCACCAAATAAACTCACATTTTTTTTTTTTTTTTGAGAGTTTTTCACTATAGGGCGCGTGCGCTCGCCAGACAGACAGAGAGAAACAGAGAGACAGAAAGCAAGAAATCACCCCCCAGGGGGGATGGCCACGCCGCAATCCCTTCTCCATTCTCCTCTTGGGATCTTGGGCACGCACGCACACGCGCCCGGCATGAGTTTTAAGCCACCGGGTCTGGGATGCGAACCGCAGTCGACTACGTGGGAGTCCAGCGACATAGCCATTACGCTAACTGCTGGTTCCCAATAAACTCACATTTTAATACCATTTTTTTCCACAAATTTTTGGAAGTCCCATTACATATTTTTTCCACATTATCTCAGAGATCATGCATCTCTATATAAAGTAGAGACATATTAGCAGTTGTAAACATCTGTACACATACACATACGTACATATATGTAATTAACATTGTTCAGTACCTTATATATTTCACTACGCACAGAAAAAGCCATCTCATTCTGCTTAAAGGCCACGCATTCCATTCTATGGGTACACAATAATTTATTCAACCTGCTCACAACCTCAGCATCCTTAGTGGGCATTCAGGTGGTCTTTCCTCTTTAGCTATGGGTATCCTTATTTACATTGTGGACGCACCTGTGTGACTACACCTAGTGGATGCATTTTTAGAAGCAGAAATCAGTGTCAGTTAAACATTTTGTATTTTAGTAGATAATAAGGAATTGCCATAAGCAAGGCTTGAAAAAAAGTACCTGATTCTCCATATCCTAAAGAAAATCTCAATTTATATAACTTGTTTACTTTAAAATCTTCTCAAATTACATGAGTGAACACAGTAGCTCACTGTACTTTTAATTTGCCTTTCACTTACATCCTTTCATATGTTTAAAAGCCAATGTTGGGGCCAGCAGGTGGCATGGTGGTTGGGTGTGCTGGACTCCCACATGGCTGACCACAGTTCGAGTCCTGGACCTGGCAGCTTACTTTCTCTCTCTCTCTCTCTCTCTTACTTTCACTCTGCCCCCTTCTGGTAAAATATAAATACATACATACATACATACATAAAGTTAAATAAAATAATTCTTAAAAAAAGCCAATATAGGGACCAGCAGTTAGCGTAATGGCTATGTCGCTGGACTCCCACGTAGTCGACCGCGGTTTGAGTCCCGGACCCGGTGGCTTAAACTCACGCTGGGCTCATGTGCGTGTGTGCCCAAGATCCCGAGAGGAGAATGGAGGAGAAGGGATTGCGGCGTGGCCATCCCCCCTGGGGGGTGATTTCCTGCTTTCTGTCTCTCTGTCTCTCTCTGTCTGTCTGGCGAGCGCACGCACCCTATAGCAGAAACCTCTCCAAAAAAAAAAAAAAGCCAATATATTTCTTTGTTTTTTAAAAAAAGATTTTTTATTTTAGAATAGATTTAAATGAACAGAAAGTTGCAAAGGTAGTACAAAGTATATATAATCCACAACTTATTTCCTGTGACGTAATGTTTAGATCATTATCCAAGCTTGTTGGGCCTTCCTTGATTGCCACATGAGGTCCTTTTTCTGTTCCAGGTCCCTTTAGGGTACCACATTACGTTTAGTTGCCATGTCTCCCTGGACTCTCTTATCTGTGAGTTTTTCAAATGTCCCTTGTTTATGATGAGCTTGACAATTTTGAAGAATACTGGTTGGGTTTTTGTAGTGAGTAATTTTATCTTCTTTTAAGTTTTTTCCTTTTTTTTTTTTTTTTTTAAGTTTTTTCCTTTTTATAGTTTGAAATTACTAGGACTATGGGTGTTTTTTTAAATAATTATTTATTTTAATTTTATTTATTCATTCATTTATTTTAATTTGACCAGAGAGAGATACAGAGAGAGAGGGAAAGTGAGAAAGCAAGCCACCAGGTTCGGTATTTGAACCTCAGCCGCCCAAGTGGGAGTGTCCAGCGCCTTAACCACCATGCCACCTGCTGGTCCCTGTTTGTTTTTTTTGTTTTTTTTTTTTCCTTAAGTTTATTTCATCCTTTGTTTTGTTTTGCTATAGGGCATGTGTGCTCACCAGGGAGAGAGACAGAGAGAGAGAAAGTGAGAAAGCACCCCTAAGGGGATGGCCATGCCACAATCCTTTCTCCATTCCTTTGGGGTGGGGGGCCCCAATGCACATGCAGCTGGCATGTTTTATAAGCTGCTGAGTCTAGAACTCCAGCCGCTCAGTCGGCTATGTGGAATCCAGCGCCTTAACCTCCAGACTACCTGCTAGCCCCCCATGTATTCAATCCTTTAATGAAGGCAGAGGAATAGGTGCCCCCAACAGGGTCCCATTGCCAGCCGGCCCTAGACTGTGCCCTCTCACCTACTCAGGGAGGTCTCCGGAACCTTCTAGTGGAGGTCAGCCTCACGGGGCATTGCGTTCTACCCTGGGACAGCCATCTTGTCCCGGGAGATGCCCTTGGGGTTGTTCATTTTTCTGTTGTTCTCTGCGCTTCCTCATTTGTTCTCTGTAAATTTTGGAAAGTCCTCATTCATTATGATTTCAAGTATTTCTCTCTCTTTTTCTGTAGAGGTTTTTGCCTTAGGGCATGTGCGCTCACACCCAGTTGCCACACTGACTTCATGTAGGAAATACTCATAAAATGGGAAACCAAAGGACAGATTCACTCTTGTGGCTTGCCGATGAGTGTCAGACAATGTTCTGTGAATCTACACTTTGTCTTTTTCCATTTGGTCTATGTTTACCCACAAATCCCGGCTGGCAGAATGAGAGGGACCGTGTATCTGGTAGACAGTAATTATGGTCTGTGTCCTCCTCGGTCTGGGTGGTGGTGTCCTGCCCATCATCAACGGCAGGTCTGTGAAGCCCCGGATAGCCCCTGGATCTTGGGCCACCCTGGCTCTGTTTGCGTCTGTGGCCCCGAGAGAGTCCAAGTGCCTTTGCAAGCCACCGAGTCCAGGACTCGAACCGCGGGTCGACCAGAGAAGTAACCAGTATGCTACTTGCTGGTGCCCCTCTGTACCTTCTTGTGGCAGTCCTTAATCTCTAGCATTTGTTCCTTGAATACCTATTGAACGTTTACTATTTGCAAGACACTGTAATAGGTCACTGAGGGACTAATGGGGCTATGGCCCATACTCAAATCTGGCCATCATGGTCTTTTGGATAATAAAGAAAAAATTATTTCCTCTGTTCCTGGGGTATTTAAATGCCCCAAACTGTGGTAAATGCTACAAAGGAGATTGACAAGGTGGTATAGAACAGGGATTGATTTCCCAAGGAGTGTTGCTTCTACAAGAGGTTCTGGAGTGTGGCTGGAACAGAGAAGTATCAGAGCAGAGTGTAGGATCGCTAGGAGGGTGGACCTTGATCTGAAGGTGGGCTGATCAGGAAGGTTACATCTCACCACTGTCTGCCTTCACTCCCACCCAGTGGAGTGCATTTTTCAGGAACTTTGTGAGCTGTTCATTAAACATAGCCATTTGCTTGTTTTTAAATTTAAAAAAAAAAATTTTTTTTTGGATTTGCTAGAAGGTGCATGTACTTGCGGAAGAGAGATGGACAAAGATACAGTGAAAGCGAGAAAGCACCTCCTCCCCATGGGGGGTGGCCAGGACACAACCCCTTCTCCATTTCTTCCTGCTTTGGGAAATTCTGCCACCCACGCACATGCAGCTGGAAAGGGACAAGTTCTGTGTCCTCCTTGGGAAGTGAGAAATCATCCCCCAGAGGACATGGTCATGCCGTTATCCATTCTCCTCTCCAGATTTGGGGCACGCACACAAACACACATACCCTGTGTGATTTTCAAGCCTCCAAGTCCAGGACTTGAACCACAGTCACCCATTTGGGATTCCAGTGCCTTAACCACTGTGCCACCTGCTGGTCCCACCAGCATATTTTTCAAGTGCCAAGTCCAGGGCTTGAACCTCACATTTGGTCATGTGGTATCCAGTCACTTTTAACCACATGCCACTGGCTGGCCCATAACCATTATTAAACATTAAATTATGTAAACTTAGAATTAAATAGATTAGATTTTGAAAGATGTAATAAATACTTAAAACTCATTGCTTCCTGATTACTACATTTTACATTTGTATGCTCCTGAGGTTGTTTATTGTTATTGTATCTGTATGGTAGAAATTAATGGATAAAGATATTCCATGGGGACCAGCAGATGGTGTAATGGTTGTTCACTGAACTCCCATGTAGTAGACCACAGTTTGAGTCCTGGAACCGGTGCCTTGAAACTCATGCCGGGTGTATGTGCGTGGGTGCCCAAAATCCCAAGAGCAGAATGGAGGAGAAGGGACTGCAGCATGGCCATCCCCCCCAGCCCCCCACCCGGGAGGGTGATGTCTCACTTTCTGTCTCTGTCTCTCTGATAAGAGCACATGCCCTATAGCAAAAATCTGTCTTAAAAAAAAAAAAAAAAAAAGATGTTCTGTGTATCTCTTTCCAACTCACTTAGTGCCAAGTTGGTGGTTCAAAATAGGCATCAGTGGATTTATATAAACCACAGAAATTGGCAAATGATAAAATCAGGCTTTGTGGATTGTCTGGAATTGAGAAAGTGATGGAGAGGAGCCAGCAGGTAGCATAACGGTTAAGGTGATGGATTCACACTGTGGTTAGAGTCCTGGACCTGGTGGCTTAACAATCACACCAGACGTGTGTGCATGTGTGCCCAAAATTCCAGGAGGAGAATGAAGGAGAAGGGATTGTGGCCTGGCCATTTCCCTCTCACTGCCTCTCTCTAGTGAGCACATGTGCCCTATGGCAAAAAATCCTTAAAAAAAAAAAAGTGGTGGAAAAACAATTTAAATAAAATGATACATTAGGGCCTGTTGGTGGCGGTGGCACGGTGGCATAGTGGACGTGGAAATAGTGACTTGAAAAATATGTTGGTGGGTGGGACTAGCAAGTGGCACGGTGGTTGAGGTGCTGGACTCTCACATGGCTGATTGCAATTTGTGTCCTGGACCTGGTGGCTTGCTTTCTCACTTTCCCACTCTCTCTCTCTCTTAATTTCTGTCTCTCTCTGGTGAGCATATGTGCCCTATATAGCAAGTCTAAAATAATAATAATAATAATAATAATAGGACTGGCAGGTGGCATGGTGGTTAAGGGCACCTGGACTCCCACATGGCCAACTGCGGCTTAAGTCCTGGACCTGGCAGCTTACTTTCTCATTTTCTCTTTCTCTCTCTCCCTCTCTCACTCTGTGCCTCTCTGGTCAAAATAAAATACATAAAGTTAAATAAAAGAATTCTTTAAAAAATAATAATAAAGTTTAAATAATTTTTGAGAGTTTTTTTGCTATAGAGCGCATGTGCTTGCCAGAAAGACAGAGAGAGACAGACAGAAAGCGAGAAATCACCCCCCAAGGGGGATGGCCATGCCACACTGCAGTCCCTTCTCCTCCATTCTCTTCTCAGGATCTTAGGCATGCACACACATGCGCCTGGTGTGAGCTTAAGCCACCAGATCTGGGACTTGAACTGCGGTCAACTACATGGGAGTCTAGCAACATAGCCATTAGGCCAACTGCTGGTCTCAATAATTCTTTTTTTAAATTTATTTTTTTAAATAATTATTTAGCTTTATTTATTCATTTATTTATTTTAATTTGACCAGAGAAGGACAGAGTGAGAGAGAGAGAAAGCAAGCCACCAGGTCCAGGACTCAAACCGTGGGCAGCCATGTGGAAGTCCAGTGCCTTAACCACCACGCCACCTGTCAGCCCCAATTCTTTTTTTTTAAAGAAAAAAGCTGCCATCAGCCATGTGGGAGTCCAGTGTCCTTAACCACCATGCCACCTGCCAGCCCCCAAGTTTAAGTAATTATTTAAAAAAAACAAAAGTAAGAAAAATACATTGGGTGAGTGTGTGTACATGCATACACATGTGGGCCCTCGAAATCCCTAAAGGAGAGATGGAGGAGAAGGGACTGGGTATTACCATCCCCCATGTGCGGTGCTTTTCAATTTCTATCTGTGTTTCTTTCTCTCTGTCTCTCCAGTGAGTGTACATGCCCTCTAACAAAATAAAAAACAAACAAACAAAAAAGGACAACGGAGGCTGGCAAGTGGTGTGGTGGTTGAGCGTGCTGGACTCCCAGATGGCTGACCGTGGTTTGAGTTCCCGACCTGGCAGCTTCCTTTCTTTCTTTCTTTCTTTCTTTCTTTCTTTCTTTCTTTCTTTCTTTCTTTCTCTCTTCTTTCTTTCTTTCTTTTTTTTAAAATAATTATTTATTTTATTTTTTATTTATTCATTCATTTACTTTTTAATTTGATCAGAGAGAGACAGAGGGTGAGAGTGAGAGAGAGGAAGTGAGAAAGCAAGCCACCAGATTCAGGACTTGAGCCCCAGTTGGCCATGTGGGAGTGTCCAGCGCCTTAACCACCATGCCACCTGCTGGTCCCCACAGCTTCCTTTCTCACTTGCTTTCCTATTCTGTCCCTCTCTGGTCAAATTAAAAATAAATAAATAAAATAAAGTTAAAAAAAAAAAGACAATATAGAATTTGATTTGGGGAATTTGTCGAGTTATCAATGGTTTAAAACACTTGATTAAATAGGATCTTGATTATCTATTTAATTAAAAGGTAAATAAGGTTATATAATTGTGAAGATAACTTGGCTGTTAATACTGGGAGGATTCACTTTTCTCAGGTGATCTAAAACCTAATAAAAGAGGGACCAGCAGTTAGCGTAATGGCTATGTCGCTAGACTCCCACGTAGTCAACGGCGGTTCGAGTCACGGACCCAGTGGCTTAAACTCATGCCGGGCACGTGTGTGTGTGTGTGTGTGTGCCCAAGATCCTGAGAGGAGAATGGAGGAGAAGGGATTGCAGTGTGGCCATCCCCCCTGGGGGGTGATTCTGTCTTGCGAGCGCACACGCCGTATAGGGCAAACCTCTCAAAAAAAAAAAAACCTAATAAAAGAAACGTGAATCACAAAGAATTTGCTTGATGAAATGTAAAATCTTTGTTTCCTAGGACAGTTATTGAAAGAAAGATTTTGACATTCTCAATATAATATTCCAAGAACTTTTGTCACTTAGAGTTAAATTCTAGTATTGCATCAGTGTACTATTAATAATAAAGCCTTTTTTTTGTTGTTTTTTTTGAGAGATTTTCGCTATAGGGCGCGTGCGCTCACCAGACAGAGAGAGACATAGAGACAGAAAGCGAGAAATCACCCCCCAGGGGGATGGTCACGCCGCAATCCCTTCTCCTCCATTCTCCTCTCGGGATCTTGGGCACGCACGCACACGCGCCCGGCGTGAGTTTTAAGCTACTGGGTCCGGGACGTGAACCGTGGTCGACTACATGGGAGTCCAGCGACATAGCCATTACGCCAACCGTTGGTTCCCAATAAAGCCATTTTTTTAAGAGAGATTTTTGCTATAGGACGTGTGCACTCACTGGAGAGACAGAGAGACAGAAAGCAAGAAATCACCCCCCCAGAGGGGTAACCATGCCTCAGTCTCCTCTCCTCCATTCTCCTCTTGGGATCCTGGCCATGCACATACACGTGTCTAGTCTAGCCACTGGGTCCAGAACTCGAACCACAGTTGACTACATGGGAGTCCAGTGATATAACCATTATGCCATCTGCTGGTCCCAGTAAAGCTATTCTTTTGATAAAACCTCATAAACAAATTTGTTTAATCTCAGCTAGTTTTCACCACACTTCACCAAAATTTCTTTTCCATGACCTGTTTGCAACCCTGTGAATGCATGCCTATGAAGAGACATCAAAAAGTTCATGGAGCCCCAGCCTCGGTGGTGCAGTCTGCAGGGTGCTAAACTGCAGTGCTGGATGCCACATGGCTGACCGCGGGTTGGGATCTCCAGCCTGGTTGACCTGAAATGCCCCAGGTGTGCACATGCATGCCCAAGGTCCTGAAGAGCTAGAGGGCTGCGGGAGGGGATCGTGGTGTGACAAGACCGTGTTGATGGTGCTTCTCTCTCTGTCTCTCGCATGCCCATGCACATACTTTCTATCATTAATCAAATTAATAAACTTTAAAATGTGAAGTACAGGGGCCAACAACTAGTGTGGTGGTTAAGCCATTGGACTCCCATGTGGACAACTGCAGTTCGAGTCCTGGATCTGTCGGCTTGCTTTCTTACTTTCCTTCTCTCTCCCTCTCTGTCATCTCTCTGTTGAGCACATGAGCTCTATAGCAAACTTACAATAATAATAAATAATTTTTTTAAACTCTTTTTTTTTTTTTGGAGAGGTTTTTGCCATAGAGCGCGTGCGCTCGCCAGACAGACAGAGAGACAGAAAGAGAGAAATCACCCCCCATGGGGGATGGCCACTCCACAATCCCTTCTCCTCCATTCTCCTCTCAGGATCTTGGGCACGCACACACACGTGCCTAGCGTGAGTTTTAAGCCACCGGGTCCGGGACTTGAACCGCGGTCAACTACATGGGAGTCCAGCAACATAGCCATTACGCTAACTGCTGGTTCCAATACATAATTTTTTTTTTTTTTTTTTGGAGAGGTTTTCGCTATAGGGCGTGTGCACTCTCCAGAGAGACAGAGAGATAGAAAGCGAGAAATCACCCCCCAGGGGGGATGGCCATGCTGCAATCCCTTCTCCTCCATTCTTCTCTCAGGATCTTGGGCACGCACGCACACGCGCCCTGTGTGAGTTTAAGCCTCTGGGTCCGCCACAGTTGACTGTGGAAGTCCAGCGACATAGCCATTATGCTAACTGCTGGTCCCAGAATTTTTTAATAATTTTTTTTTTTTTTTGAGAGAGAGGTTTTTGCTATAGGGCACATGCGCTCGCCAGACAGAGAGACAGAGAGACAGAAAGTGAGAAATCACCCCCCAGGGGGGATGGCCACGCCGCAATCCCTGCTCCTCCATTCTCTTCTTGGGATCTTGGGCATGCACGCACATGCGCCTGGCATGAGTTTTAAGCCACTGGGTCCAGAACGTGAACCGCAGTCGACTACATGGTTGTCCAGCGACATAGCCATTACGCTTACTGCTGGTCCTTTAACAATTTTTTAAAAATGTGAAGTACAGGGGCCAGCAGGTGGCATGGTGATTAAGATGCTGGACTTCCACATGGCCATCCACAGTTCATGTCCTAGACCCAGTGGCTTGAAAATCATGCAGGGTACTGCATATAAATTGTAAACAATTCCTTTCAGAGACTAAGACCACTGAAGACCACTGACTAAGACCTTTCAGAGACTAAGACCACTAATAGCACTTTCTGCTGTGACTTCACCCTCCAGACCCCAATCTCGAGTGGAAAGGCAAAAGTACAGGCCTTCTGAGAAACTCCTGCATCTGAGCTGTGAACAATTCCTTTGAGGGACTAAGACCACTGAAGATTTTCTGCTGAGACTTCACCCTCCAGATTCCAGTCTTAAGTGGTAGAGTGCCCCTGTATTCGTCTCTCTGTCTCTCTTTTTAAATTTGTTTTACTTTTTGCTTTTTTTTAAAAAAAATGTTTATTCATTCTTTTTTTTTTTTTTTTTTTAATTTGACCAGAGAGAGAGATGAGGGGCAGGGGGAGTGAGAAAGCAAGCCACCAGGTCTGGGACTTGAACTGTGTTCAGCCGTGTGGGAATGTCCACTGCCCTAACCACCATGCCACTGCTGGTCCCACTGGTCCCACTTTTTGCTTTTAAATAAATAAATAAATAAATTTTCTTTCTTTCTTTTTTTCTCTTTTTCTTTTACCTTCATCACTTTGCTGCTCAGCCTCCACCCACTGAGTGTCTAGACAGGTCTAAGGGAACCACAGTCAAACACTTGAATACTGTTAAGGTTAGAATATTCCCATTTCCACTGAATCTGCCACACAAAAGGAAAAAACGGAACCGCATAGAGATTGCAGATCACCTTCCCCTGCTCGCCTCTGAATGCTCGGATTGAACTTCAAGAATTTAGGAAGAAATGTATAACCCATCAGATGACCAGAAATTACTGCAGAGGTACAAGAAATATGAGAAACCAAGAAAATACCTCTCCCTCAAGGGAAAAGAACAACTCCTCTTTATCTACAGAGAGTACAATGGAACTCATGGAAATGTCAGATCAAGATTTTAGAATATTCCTAGTGACAAAGCTGACAGAGATACAAAAGGAAAGAGACAATGAACTCCAGGAGATGCCTGTGAGTTCTAAGAGGTGAGGAAGTTCTTGCATAATCTGAAAGAGGAAATACATGCCATAAAAAAGAATCAAAGGGAACTGTTAGAGATGAAGGCTGTAATACAGGAAATCGAAACCTCCCTCGAAAGTATTAAAAGCAGATTAGATCATGCAGACGATTGAATCTCAGATGTAGAAGACAGAATCTCTGCCCTACAAAAATTGATCATGAAGACTGAGAAAATAGTCCCCCAAAATGAGAATAATATACAAAATGAGAATAAGATACCATTAAACATCCAAACATGCAGGTAATTGGTATCCCAGAAGGTGAAGAGACTAATAAGGGCATTGATAATCCATTTCATAAAATCCTGGAAGAAAACTTTTCAAACCTAGAGAGGCATTCAAAGATCCAGACCCAAGAAATACAGAGGACCCCAAATAGAATAAACCCAAGAAGATAGTCTCCAAGACACATTATAGCCAGAATGACCAAGACACAGACAAAGACAAAATACTAAAATTGGCAAGAGAGAAACATCAAGTTACTTTCAAAGGATATCCCATCAGGATAACATCAGACCTCCCATCAGTAACAATGAGGAAAGAATGGGAAGATGCATTCGAAGTGTTAAGTGAAAAACAATTTCGACCAAGAATACTATACCCAGCAAGATTATCCTTCATATGGGAAGAAAAGACAAAAATATTCTCAGGTAGACAAAGCCTGAAAGAATTTACTAACACCAGACCAGTTCTCCAAGAAGTTCTGAATGGAGTACTGTACCAGGAAAACTAAAGACAAGCACACAGAAATAAGAGTTCAAAAACAACCAAGGGGGACCAGCAGATGGCATGGTGGTTAAGGTGCTGGACACTCCCAGATGGCCGACCACAGTTTGAGTCCCAGACCTGGTGGCATGCTTTCTGACTTCCATTGTGTGAGTAAATAAAATTAAATACATAATTATAAAAAAAAAAATCAAGAAAATGGCCAACTTAATTGTGGGCAAGTCCGGAATTGAATGTTATTTTCCAGAATTTAGATGGAAAGATCAGATCACCAGAAGAGAGATTAATACTTGAGACTGAACTGGTGAAATAGAATTTTATGACTTTTGACTAAAACATTACTGATTTTCTTCTATGCTTTGTTTTCCAGATTTAAGGATTTTTGTCTTCTTTTAAACTGTCAATAGGTTCATGTACCTACTATTTCAACGGAATCTTAACCTGCTTCCTGACTTTAAGTCTTAAGCAAATTTTAAACTGTCGATAGGTTTGTGTACCTACTATTTGAACAGAATCCTAACCTGTTTCCTGACTTTAAGTCTTAAGCAAATTTCTCTTAACATTTTTTTATTTTGATTTAATCAAAGCTAAAACTGCTTTTCTTGAAGTTAAAAAGTATATTAAAAAATACCTATTTAATGACCACAGTAAGCTATATAGCTTCAGCTAAGTGCTACCTTATAATATATTCATTCTGGGGCCAGCAGGTGGGGTGGTGGTTAAAGGCGCTGGATTCCAACGTTAGCCAACCACAGTTCAAGTCCTGGACCTGATGACTTGCTTTTTCACTCTCCCTTTCTCTCTCTGGTCAAATTAAAAAATAATAATGACAAATGTAATTAAATAAATAAATATTTATTTAAAAAATAGTATATTCATTCTACTCACTGAGTTTTATGTCTAAAGTCAGACATGTGTTCATAGATATGTGTATATCAGCTGAACTTGCTATTGAAAGTATTTAGATTAATTAAGCTATTTTGTAAATCAATAAAATGTGGGAAAAAATAGGAATGGAAAGCAACTGTAGACACCAGAGACAGTGTGGGAGGAGGGTGGGAAATGGCAGAGGGTGAGAAATAGGGAATCAGAAAACAAACAAACATATATATAAGAAACATATATATATGAAACAAGAAATGAAAAATTATTTGTTGATGATAACATGTATGATTAAGCCAATATACAGTGTATTCTGGATGGGAAATTGCATTTTTATGCTGTGATGATGTTCAGTGAATGAATATAAAACAAATTTTTAAAAATGGAATAAATAAATAATTTTTAAAAAATTACGCTGGGCATGTGTGTGTGTGTGTGTGCCTAAAATCCCTCAAGGTGAATAGAGAAGGGATTGTAGTGTGGCCCTCCCCACTGGGGAGCAATTTCTCACTTTCTCTGTCTCTGTCTCTCTCTGGCAAGTGTACACACCCTGTGGCAAAAAACCTTTAAAAAATAATGAAGTACAGGGGCCAGCAGTTGGCATAATGGCTATGTTGCTGGACTCCCATGTAGTCAGACCGTGGTTTGAGTCCTGGACCCGTTGGCTTAAACTCACACCAGGTGCATGTTTGTGTGTGCCCAAGATCTCGAGAGGAGAATGGAGGAGAAGGGATTGCAGTGTGGCCATCCCCCCTGGGAGGTGATTTCTCTGTTTCTGTCTCACTGTCGAATGCACGCACCCTATACCAAAAACCTCTCACCCCCCCAAAAAAAAATGAAGTCCAAGTTTATATGCTGCAAAAATATTTTGAAACTCATGTATATTTCTTCATAGTACACATTTTCTATTAAAAATAAATATTAAAAATTTTTCTTAGGTTTTTGCTATAGAGTGCATGCACTTGCTGAAGAGAGTCAGAGAAAGAGAGGAGGTGAGAAATCGATCCCCCGGAGGATGGCCACATCACAATCCCGTCTCTTCCAGTCTCCCCTTGGGATTTTGGGCATGTACTCACACACACCTGCTAGGTCTGAGGCTCTCAACCATGCATTTGCCTATGTGGGATCCAGCTGCCTTCACCACCACACGCAGGCTGGCCCTGTATAAATCATTTTGATCCTGCTTACTAACTTTCTGCAATAAGGACCTGTGTGTGAAGCAGAATTCTCCCACACCTCAGGAGCTGAGCGTGGGATGTGCCACCAATGCCTACCAAAGGGACTAAATTGGCCCAGCTCAGTTCACAACAGTGTCTCCTGTGATTGTTGAGAGGATTAGCTGTGATAATCCAGGGACCTGCGTGTGGGGAGGGCTAGCGGGGTGTCAGGCCTGTGGTAACCGCTTAGGCCTTTCTCCCTGAATCGACTTGGATCCTGAGACTCTCCCATCATAGTCACCATCTGTTATTTTTGCTTCTTCTTTTTCCTTTTTTTTTTTTTTTTTAAATTTTCTTAAAATTTTGCCTTAGGACATATGTGCTTACCACAGACAGAGAAAGAGGAGAGGAGAGAGAACAAGAGGAAAAGTGTGAAATCACCTCCTGGGATGATGGCCATGTCACAATTCCTTTTCCATTCACCTCTTGAGATTCGGAACACGGAATGCAAGCACCAGGCATGTTTTTCTATTGATTGATTGCTTGATTGATTGGAGAGGTTTTTTGGTATAGGGTATATGCGCTCACCAGAAAGAGACAGAGAGACAAAAAGTGAGAAATCACCCCCCAGAGGGGATGGCCACCCCGAAGTCCTTTCTCCTCCATTCTCCTCTCAGGATCTCGGGCATGTACACACACGCGCCTGGCGTGAGTTTAAGCCACCATGGGGTCTAGGACTCGAACCACAGTCAACTACATGGGAGTCCAGCGACATAGCCATTACGCCAACTGCTGGCCCCTCTTTTTTCTTTTCTTTTTCTTTTTTTTTTTTAATAATTATTTATTTAATTTTATTCTTTATTATCTTTTTAGAGATTTTTGCTATAGGGCTTGGACGCTTGCTGGTGAGACAGAGAGGCAGAAAGTGAGAAACCACTCCCTTGGGGGAATGGCCATCCTACAGTCTCTCCTCCTCTGTTCTCCTCCTGGGGTTTTGGACACTCACACATGTGCACCTGGCATGAGTTCCATGCCGCCAAGTCTGGGACTTGAACCCTGGTCTGCCATGTGGGGGTCTAGTATCTTCACCACCACATCACCTGTTGGCCCCTATTATTATTGTTTTAATTTACTATTGGGCATGCATGCTCACCAGAGAGAGAGTGAGAGGGCAAGGTGAGATTTGAACTGTGGTCGGCCATGTGGGAGTCTAGTGCCCCAACCACCATACGACGTGCTGGCCCTATCAGGCATGTCTTTCATCTGCTGGGACTGGCGGTGGAACCGTGCAGTTGGCTATGTGGGATCTAGCACCTTAACCATTGCCACTTATGGTCCCCCTTTCATTTTCCTCTGGTAACAGCACCCCTAATTTCCTTGGGTGGACCTTACCCCACTCTTAGTCCCTATGGTTAGGAAAAGGCTGACAGCGCCTCCCTACATCCTACCCCTCTTTCTGCCATGTGGTGGCCATGTGGTCTTTTGCTGGCCAATAAGAGCATCCCATTTTCATGGCTACAGATACAAACCTTGACAACCCAGGACTTCTGCTGGAACCTCAGGAAATAGAAGCCTGGGCTCTGAGAAATAAAAGCAAGCTATAATATAAAATTATGAAAGCACTGTAGTACTGTTGCATGATTAGATAGGCCAGCAGGTCCAGAAATAGGACTAAATACATAGACTTGAATGAGTAATAAGGATATCATTTAAAAATTAGTGGGGAGCTTCTGCTTATATAGCCTAAAGAACTGAAAACTGGGACTTAAACAGACATCTGTACATCTGTATTCATAGTACAACATCTGTATTCACAGTAGCATTATTTACAGTAACCAAAAGAAGCAACCCAAACTTCCTTCTACAGATGAGTGGATCAACCAGATGTGGTATATCTGGTTGATATACCACAATGAAATGTATACAATGAGATACTATTTACCCTTGAAAAGGAAGGAAATGCAGACACATGTTACAACTTGGATGAACCTTGAGGACATTATGCTAAATGAAATAAGCCAGTCACAAAAAGACAAAGACTGCATGACACCAGCTGTATGAAGTACCTACAATGGGCAAACACTTAGAAACAGAAAGCAGAGTGGTGATTGCCAGAGGCAGGGATGGGGTAATGAGGAATTGTTTAATGGGTCAATCTTACGAGATGAAAGAGCTCTGGAGGTTGTATAGCAGCGTGAATATACTTAACATGACGGAATTGTAGACTTAAGAATGGTTAAGGAAAAAAATGGTAAGGTGAATTTTATGTTTTTTTTGTTTGTTTTTGCTTTTGTTTTTTAATTAGAGGTAGACAGAGAGTGAGAGGAAATGTAAGAAATCACCTCCCAGGAAAGACGGCCCTGTCACAATCCCTTCTCCTTCATTCTTCTGTGATTTTGGGCATCCGTATACACGCACCCAGAATAAATTTCAAGCTGCCAGCTCTGGGAGTCGAACCACTGTAGGCCATTTGGGAGTCCAGTATCTCAACCATCACCTGCTGGCCCCAAAATAACACTTTTAAATTAAAGAAATAATAATAACACTTTTCCTAACCAAATGTGATGGGTTTTTGTATGCGTCAGACTATTTGAAAATGGTGTCTTACTATGCACGAAATAAACAGATATACATCGAAAAGGTTGGAAACAACTTAAATGTCCATCAGCAAGGGATTGGCTGCATTATAATACATCCACGCTATGGCATGCTTGCAGCCAGGAAAATGAATTTTATGCACTGTAATGGATCAGTCTCCAAGATTTGGTAAGTGACAAAAGCAAGGTGCAGAACAGTGCATGGGGTCCGTTTACAGCAGTGGAAAATGATAAACGTGATGTGCACAGAACATCTCTGGGAGGCAGAGGCAACTGGGGGTATTGGTTTCTGTGAGGAGGAGAGTGGGAGAGGACTTTCTCCACATGCTCTTTTAAACTTTCGGACTTGAACACACACACACACGTATTTTTTAAAGAGGTTTTTGCTATAGGGTGTTTGCACTCACCAGAGAAACAGAGATAGCGGGAAAAAAAGTGAAAAATCACCCCCCACCCCCGGAGGATGGCCACACTGCAATCCCTTCTCCATTCTCCTTCCGGGATCTTGGGCACACACACATGTGCCTAGCATGATTTTCAAACCCCTGGGTCCGAGACTCGAACTGTGGTCAGCCATGTGGGAATCCAGCGATGTAACTGCTACACCATCTGCTGGCTCCTTGAACATATATTTTTATCATTTTTTTTAAAGAGGTTTTTGCCTTAGGGTGAGTGTGCTCGCCAGAGAGAGGGAGAGAGAAACACAGTGAGAGGGAAAGTGAGAAATCACCTCTCAGGGATGACCATGTTGTAATCCCTTCCTCTCCATCCTCCTCCTGGGATCCTGGGCATGCATGCACATGCACCCAGCATGATTTTCAAGCCATCCAGTCCGGGTCTTGAACTGTAGTCGGCCATGTGGGAGTCCAGCGATGTAACCACTCCACCACCTGCTGGTCCCTCTTTTTTTTGTTTTCTTTTTTGAAGAACACACAGGGGGCAGTCCAGGTGGTAGTGGTGGTTAAGACACTGACTATGTGGTTTGAGTCCCGGACCTGGTGGCTTGAAAAACACATCCAGAGGACCAGCAGGTGGTATGGTAGTTAAGGCGCTGGACACTCCCACATGGCTGACCACGGTTCAAATCCTGAATTTGGTGGCTTGCTTTCTTGCTTCCTCTCTCTCTCTCTCTCTCTCTCTCTCTTTCTTTCTCTGTATTTCTCTGTGTTTCTCTCTCTGGTCAAATTAAAATAAATGAATGATATATAAAGTAAGTAATTAAAAAAAAAGAAAGAAAGAAAAACACATCCAGTGAGAATGCATGTGTGCCTAAAATCCCAAGAAGAAATTGGAGAAGAGGTTGTCATGTGGCCATGCCTCCTGAGGAGTGCTTTCTCACTTTTCCTCAGTCTCTCTCTCCCTCACTCGCTCTCCAGCAAGTCTACACACCCTGTGGCAAAAATTAAAACACGTACACACACACACACACGTGCACGCACACTCACACAGGCCCCTTCCATGGTGCAGTGGTAATGTGCTGTTCAAGAAAAGCTGGAGGGGCCAGCAAGTGGCATCGTGGTTAAGGGGCTGGACTCCTGTGGCTGACCGTGGTTCAAGCACAGACTCAGTGGCTTGAAAATCACCTGGACACGTGTATGTGTGTACCAAAATCCTGAGAGGAGAATGGAGAAGGGATTACAGTATGGCCACCTCCTCTAGGGGGTAATTTCTTACTATCTCTCTCTCTGATGAGTGCTCATGTTCTATGACAAAAGCAAAAATAAAAATAAAAAAAAAAAACCTGGATCCCACATGGTCACTGTGGTTTGAATCCCCAGCTTGGTCCACCTGAAATGTTCCAAAAATAAATAATTCTTTAGGAAAAAAAAAAAAAAAAAGAGAGAGAAAGAAAAACATTTCTCACTTGACCAGCAAGTAGCATGGTGATTGAAGTGCTGGATTCCACGTGGTCATATCTAGGGTTTGAGTCCCAGACCCAGCAACACTTGTCAGGCACGTGCGCGTGTGTGCCCAAGATCCTGAGAGGAGAATGGAAGAGAAGGGATTGTGCTATGGCTATCCCTCTGGGGTAGGGGTGCTTGCTCACTTTTCCTCTCTGCCTCTCTTTGTGAGCACACAAGTCCTATGGCAAAAACTAATAATAAATATATAAATAAATAAGAACAAAAAATTTCTATGTATATGCTAGTGTATACAATTATCTTTGGAGAATTCCTAAGACTGGAACAGCAGCTGTGTCAGATAGGGCTACTAGGTCAGAGCACGGGTACACTATACCATCTTTTGTATTTTTTCTATATGATCGTGTTACCTATTTTTGGTCTTTATTTATATTTATCTATTTATTGTAGATTTTTGCCATAGTATGCATGTACTCGCCAAAGAAGAGAGACAGAGAGAGGGAAAGTAAAAACTCACCTTCCAGGTCACAATCCCTTCTCCTCTCTGTATTTTGAACACGTATGCACACGCACCTGGCATGAATTTCAAGCCACCGGGTCTGGAATCAAACCATGCTCAGCATGTGGGAATTCAGCTGCCTTCACCACCATACCACCTGCTGGCCCATGTTACCTATTTTTAAAACTAAGATAGAATTTTTAAACTATAATTGTTATCCTCAGAGAGATAAATACTGCATTCTGGGAAAAAAAATAGGTAATATAACACCCCCCCCCCCCATTTTTTTTGTCCAAAACAAAGAGGATACATGAAACCTTCCAGAAAACGAAAGAAAAGACAAATAAATTGGGTGGTAGCCAAAGGAACTTCAGCTTTATGGCTAATGTTTTAATAGCCTACAAGGAAAATGCAGTCACATTATGTACATGATGAAAAAATGAACTGAGGACTGGCAAATGGCGTGGTGGTTAAGGTGCTGACACTCCCACCTGGCTGATTACAGTTCAAGTCCTGGACCTGGCAGCTTGCTTTCTCACTTTCCCTCTGTCACTCTCACTCTCTGTGTGTATCTCTCTCTGGTCAAATCAAAATAAATGAATGAATAAATAAAATTAAAGAAAATAATTCTTAAAAAAAAAAAAAAGAAAGAAAGAAAGAAAGAAACGAACTGAGCACACTTGGCAATCCATGGAAATAGTCTGGCCCCCAGAAGGCCCCTGGAGCTTCGTTTCCCTCCAGAACCTAGAGCTTGATAGGCAGCCCCAGGAACCTTCCGGGCTGGAGGCCTTACGAAAGAACGCAGGGTCTGAGCAGCTGATGGCAACCATGAGGCTGAGCCAGGCACGGTCTGCTCCTAATTAGAAGGCTTTTTCCCTGTAAGCAGGATTGAGAAACACACAAGGTCCCTGAAATTAATTACTAATTTCAGGTTTGACTCAGTGGATGGAGCAAGTTCATGAGTCAGTCTGGGAATGACCCAACCCCCTTCTACCCCATCTTCTAAACTAGTAGTTGTTTGAAGAGGGAAACACAATAAAAGAAAGCCTTTATTAAAGTGTGGTCTCTGTCGCTGGCATACAAATAAGCAGAAGTGCTGGTTAGAAATAACCTTGGACCCCCTCCCACATCCTTGGAATAAGCCTTGAGGGTGGGGCCTGGAAATTCAGCTGAAAGTCTCTGAAGCAGGTAAACATAAAAGTCACCACCTCGATTATGCAAATGCGTGACTTTTCTAGAATTCAACCTACCTCTATTTTGGGTCTCCATTCTACCTGCTTGTAGAAAACATTCTGTTACTCATTTCCAGGTGAACTCAGTCATCCCACCCCACCTCTTCTCCCACCTCCACCACGTATCTAAATTTGGGGAGTTCCTTAGCTCCCCAGCCTGGGGGGTGGTGTGGGGAGGGGCTGCTCAGTAAGAGCCCTCTCTGAGATGAGTCCTTCTGGATTTCCCCACCTGGTTTCCACTCTGCTGCAGCTCCCAGACTCAACAGCAATAGCAAGCCACACCCTTGGCCTCTGCACCCTACATTTTTGTCCAAGGCTCTGTCCCTTTCCTGAAAATGGGCATCGCTCCTAAACCAGCGTCTAACATCTTGCCTGGTCCTGCACTAAACTCCTCCCCAGCTGGTTGCAGGATGTTGGGAGGTGGGTGGGTTCTGCTCCTTTCAACCCTCCCTGTCTTACACCCACATACTGTGGCTTAAAAGGCTAGAATTTGGCATCTTCGTCCACTAACGAAAAAGAGTGAGGCCAAAAAGCAAGAGCCAGCACCCCCTGGCATGACCTGAGGCCCCCCCATGGGAGCCGCTCTTTCTTGCTGTTCATATGGGCTGAGCCACCAAGATGGTCGGTGCCTGTGTACAAGGACCAGCAATGTGGCTGCTCCTCAGAGGAGGGAGGGTGCCATGAGCATCTTATCTGAGAGCTGGCTGAGTCCCCGCACCCAGCACACATACACGTTCCCTGCTCACTCACCTCCCCCAGACAGCTGGGAAATGACACCTCTGGTGACAGAGCCATCCCTGGGCTTCTGATGGGAGGGGGTGGGGAACTGCAGTGGAGGAGGATCTCACACCCAGAGGCCCTGGGAAGCCTGGGTGGAGGAGGGAAGAAGCCAGCTCCTGTTTGTCTCAGTGATCAAGGCCACCAGCCTCTCTGCCCACCTTCCAGGGGTGTAGTTACCACCTCATCCCCAGGCCTCTTTCATTCTCGAGGCTTGCCTTGACCCACCCCACCAGATAAGACAGCTCACCTCTCCCATCTTCTCGAGCAAGCTGGTCGGGAGGTATATGCTTGGGTCTGTTCAAAGCACCTAATTTATATGTAGACCAGACAAGGATGGATTCGGCACTAGGTCACCGCCTACCACGTTATCCAGATCAAGCCTGTTTAACACATACTTTCAGTGCATACATACGTAGTATACTCCGGTCCAGAGAGAGGACAGGCACTATGCAAGGTCACACCTGGGAGCTTAATCCGCAAGTCAAGTAGCACCATATGACCTGGGTACTGCAGGTGCTGCCCTAGCCTACTGTCCTCCTTACCCCAAAGGAAAAAAAAAAACCCTGCCCTTTTGGCCTGGGTCATGCGTCTGGCATCAAAGGCTGAACTCTCTTTTCTGGGGTAGCTGACCCAAGGCTGGGGCAGGACATGGCTTTGGCTGGCCTTCAGTCACCACGTGAACCAGCTCACGGGGCAGCCGGCAGCCTCGTGCCCTTCTCCCTGGGATCCTTAGCGGGTCGGCCTTGCCTGTCAAGTTCTCCAGGTCTGAACTTCAATAGTGAGGGGGGCAGCCCTCACAGGGCTGCCAGCCCCTCCTGGGAACTTGGGTGGGAGGGAGGAACGCCTCATCTACTTTGCTTCACCCCTTCTACCCAGCGGCCAGGGGTCTGAGGCCTCCCTTGAGACCTCTTCTTGCAGGGTAATGGTTTGGGGCGACTCCCACCGCTCCCCTCCACCCCAAATATCTACATTGCCCCGGGCCCGCAATGGCCCCTCCGGATTTCCCACCCCTGCCTATCCCAAGAGCCGAAGGTGGAGAAGGTGGATCGGCAGGTGTCGGGACCCCAGCGCACAGCGAGACCTGGCGTTGTGCGGGTGCGGTTTCACGGATGGGGGAGGATGTGGCTTGGGGCTGAGGTGGGGCCCGGCTGCCGCGTGTCGTGCAGGGCAGTGGCAGAGGGTCTGGGGGGCTGTGGAGGGCTGGGGGCGGCGGGTTTGGGGAAGCCGCCGCAATCAGCCCGGGGGTCTCGCGCGCCGTGGGAGGCGCCGGGGCGCCGCCACTCCAGGCCCGCGGGGCTAGACCCGGGCCGCCGCGCCCCGCCCACTGCCCACCCCCGCGGCCCCGCTCCCGACGTGTCGCCCGCCGAGCCCCGCCCCCGCCCGCAGTGCCCGGATGCGGGTGACGTGCAGCCGCCATCTTCCCGTCCCGGGCAGCCAGCGCCAGTCGGAGCCAGCGCGAGCCGCCGCCGCCGCCGCCTCCACCGCCATCACTGCCGCTGCCAAGTCCTCCGCCCGCTGCCCCCGCCATGTGAGTCGGCCGCCCGCCGCCCGCACGCGCTTCCCCGCGCCGGCCGCTGCCCTTGGGGATGCGCCGCGGGGAGTGCCTGGGGTCGCGCCCGCACCGCCGCGTCCCGGGGCCAGGCCGGCGCCCGTGACTGCGCGCGGGCGGCCGGGGAGCCCCGCAGCCGGGGCAGGCCAGCGCGGACCATGGCCTCCGGGGGAGCGGACCAGGCGTCCGCCCGCCCCGCCCTGCCCCTGTCCCCGCGGCCTCCAGTCATGTCGGGTCGACCCCGGACCGCGTCCATGAGGTCGCCTTCATTTGACAGGCGGGGAAACTGAGGCTTGTGGGGGGAGGGGTTTGGCTCAAGGTCACACAGCTTAACGGCGGCGGGCCGGACCAGAGACCCGGGTTCTCTTCGGGTGGCCTGGCTCCGGAAGAGAAGAAGTGGAGGGACTGACGGATGGACAGGTGGATGGGCGGAGCCCTGGCTGCGGGGATGGCGGTTCCAGGCCCTGGGTCTTAATCCGTCCGCTCCTCAGGTCTGCAACCGCCGCCACCGCCCCCCCTGCCGCTCCGGCTGGGGAGGGAGGTCCCCCTGCGCCCCCTCCAAACCTCACCAGTAATCGGAGACTGCAGCAGACCCAGGCCCAGGTGGATGAGGTGAGTGTGACGGGTGTCGGAGGCGGTGGGAGCGCCCTGCGGGTTGGCAGACGGGTATGGGGAACCGTCTTGGGTTGGGGTGATGACCGTTCAGGGCTGTGGGTCTGGGGACAAAGACATACTGGTTGCCCTGTCAGGACGCGCTCGGATGGGCGCTGGGTGTTAATCAGCCTTGCTAGCCTGGGGCGTGCCAGCTGGGGCAGGTGTGCCCTGGTGATGGACAGGAACCGAGGCTCCACAGAGGGTGTTGCTATGACATGTCAGATGTCTGGCTACAGCACGCCCCTGATGTGTGCTCCTTGCATGTCCCCAGGTGTGCTAGGCATGTTCTGTGTGTGTCCTTGGCATGTTAGCCTGGCAACATCGGGGTGCATGTTCCATGTGTGGCACATTGGGCACACGTTGGAGGAGTGCCCTCATTGAGGCGGGCCTTGGCACACCCCCTGCCTCGTGGGCCCCTCCCCCAGGTGGTGGACATCATGAGGGTGAATGTGGACAAGGTCCTGGAGAGGGACCAGAAGCTATCGGAGCTGGACGACCGTGCGGATGCACTCCAGGCCGGGGCCTCCCAGTTCGAAACAAGTGCAGCCAAGCTCAAGCGCAAATACTGGTGGAAAAACCTCAAGGTAAGGGGTGGGGGCAGCAGGAAGGCCGTAGGACTGGTGGACAAGTGGGGGTATCATGGTTTGCCGTTCTGACCCCCTCTCTCACCCCCAGATGATGATCATCTTGGGAGTGATTTGCGCCATCATCCTCATCATCATCATCGGTGAGTGGCCAGGGCCCTTTCTCTGGAGAGGTAGCCCCTGTAGGTTCTGGGTTTCGAAGGTCATTAACCTAGTTTTCCCTCATCAGCAAAAAGTATATATAGCTACTAGTGTTGGTTTTGATACATCTAGACGCCAAAGCCTTGATGTGGAGTAGCCTGCCCTTGGCCTGATCTGGACAATTTCTGTTAAGGTTTTGGAAACAGGAAAGCTGGTAGGTCCACTGAGGACGCTTTGGGTCTCAGAGCCCAGTATGGGAATGCTAGTATTGGGGAGTGGGAGACTGCCCCCCAACCCTGAATTCAGGGAGAGGGTATTGAGAGCTTTAGTCTCAGAGGACTAGGGACCTGTGGCCCAAAAGCCATACCATGGAGGTGAAGGGGCCTTGGAAGCCACCTGCCCAACCCCTTGCTTCCAGATGGAGAAACTGAGGCCAAGAGAGGGGAAGGGATGTCAGCCAGCTGGGGAGTGGGGAGGATTGGAGCAGGGCCAGGCCTGACACGCTGCTTTCTCTTTCTCTCTCCCCCCACTTCCTCCTTCTCTTTCCCTCTCTTCACAGTTTACTTCAGCACTTAAATCCCCGAGGAGTATGCCCTGCCTAGAGAAGGGCCTCTCCCCCCACCCCTCAGCCGTTCCTCCACCTCTCAGCCATATCTTTCAGCTCCCTTCCCCTGGATCCATGTGTGTGTGTGTGTCCGTGTGTGTGCCCCCCTGTAAATAGCCAGCTGTTATTTATACATATATAATATTATATATATTTGGTCTGTTTGTAGTTTTATTACTAGAAGATTTTTCCGGTTGTCCTTAACACCCCTTCCTGAAGTTCCCATTCCTCCTCTCTTTCCTGCCTCCCTTCCCCTCTCTTCCTGACCACTCCCAAGTCCCTTCATTTGCATCTGCTATGCAATAGTCCCCTTCCTCTCCTTCTCCTTCCCTTGGATTTAGCTGATCCTTCCACCCTGGCCTACCGGTCCCTCCACACGCCTGCCCCCTAAAAAAAATAAAACAAAAAGCACCTGTCCAGACCTCCCTAGGTGCATCAGCTTTGCATCCATTGGGAGGCTCTGAGACTGGCCCCACTTGGCCCTAAAAAAATCCCAAGGTCTTCTGGGAGCTTCCAGCATGTTACTTAGCATATCATTTGCATACTGACATCCCTTTTGGTTTCCTTCTTTTTTCCTCCATCACTCTTCTCTCAAGCTGTGTTTCCTTTTTACTGAGAAGTTAGTCCCCATTGGTCCTTGTATCACACTTTCATTTGCACGACATTACTTGCAGATCGTGGGGAGCCTGGGCTTTTGGGGGACCAGGCTGCTCTGGCCCCTGAATTGCCCGCTCCTAGCCCCTCTAGTCCAGTTTGCCTCCCCTACCCTCATTTTCCAAACCTCTTGTGCCCTCCTCTCCCTCCCCCCAGCTGGTGTGTAAGTGTCTTGGAGTTCAGTGTGTTATGATGGACCAATAATTCTGCCACTTGGGGTCTCTCCCCACATTCCTGTTCCCCAGTTTTCATGTGGGGCACTCAACTGACATTCCCATGGGGTCTCCCTCCTTCCCATCTGCCTGACCCGCCTCCTCCTCCCACCAGGAGAGTTGGGGGTTGGCCACAATCTGATCTCTTTTGGGAGGGGTGGCTACCAGTGTATGGGGGGGTCATCACTGCCTTGGGGAGGAGTGGGGCAGGGCAGAGAATCCCCCCAGTTCCTGCCTGAAATCTCTGGCCTCACCTCTGCCAGGGGTTGGACTGAAAACCCTCCCCATTTTGGGGGGTGTTCCCCCATCACTGCCCAGCTCCTCTGACTGCCCCCCTGAATTCAGGGCGGGGGTATTAGTCACTGCCAATGTGTGTATGGGACTTGCTGGAAGATGGGGATCTTTGTCCCTCTCCAGGGCTGTTGTGCCCATAGAGAGAGCTGTCCTCTCATCAGGTGAAGTGATAGAGGAAGGGTCTAATGTCTTTTTAAATGGCACAATTTTAGGGGTCTGAGGGTATACTACTTTTACCTGCCACTGGAGGGGGCCTCCCAAACTCTTCCTTCCCCCCACACTCGAGGTTTTCTGTGTGTGTGGAGGGGGAGCAGAGAGATCTAAGCTGTGGTGTGAAAGGGTAGGAGAGATGCTGGGGGTGGGGGTGCTGTGTTTTAGACCCCCCCATATTATCCCAGTGTCCCCTGCCCCCCTCTTTCCCCACCTCTTCCCCCAATTCTGTGGCGCATCCAGATTGTGAAAATGTACAATAAATGTGTAATGAGTAACCAGGTGGTGTCTGTTCTAAGATTTTTTTCTTAACCAACGGAAAGGGTATTAGATCTGCACCAGGAAGGTTGACTGGGAGGGGACTGGGCTTTGCAGGAGGCCCTGACCTTGGGTGATGCAAAAGTGCGATTGCCAAAGTGGCCACCGGGGGGCACCAGAGGTCGGTAATGGGAAGCGTCATGATGGACCCCTGTCTCTAAACCTGGTGAACCCTGCAGTCTGCTGGTCTCACTTCCTCCCACCCTTCTTTCTGAAGCATACTCTTGCTGCTGGACCCCTTTCTACCCCTCAGTTCAACTCCCAGATGCTGCGCAGGAGCTCCCATGATCATTCAGTCGTAGGCCTGAAGTAAATGGCCGCTTCCATGAAGCATCTCTTCCCCTTTATGCCTAGCTCAGTGCCAGTGTCTACAAGGGGTTAAGTACTTGTTGAAATGATTGACTCACAGAGACCCAGCTGAATGTGGCATGGAGATGACTGTACATGTCAATGGCCTACTACCCTTCCATGCAGTGTTGTATTTGTATGACTTGTGACTCTAGACCGCACACTGTATCCTGGGCTGCTAGGTCCATAATCAGCCTCACGTGGGACCCTGGCATCCCTGTCGCCCTACATTTCAACAATGAGTGCTAGGTGAGCACTGGAAGGCAGTCTTCTTAATGTTTCCCAAACTTGTTAGTTCCTCTAACAAAGTATCTTTTTCTTTTTCTTTTTTTCTCTCTCCTAACAATGTATCTTTGAAAATGGCTTTTCAGGCTCCTTCCCTGGAGATTCTTACTTGGCGGTTCTAAACGGCCCTGGTGATTCTTGGGACTAGGTACACAGTCATAACGCTCACATTCATCGACCCTTTACTATATGCCAAACGGTGCTCAGGGTTTTGTACTCCCATAGACCCTAGCACATGCCTTTATGGTGTCCAGTATCTGGTTTCACATCTCAGCCCTATTACTGAGTAGTAGCGTGCTAATTGGGGCAGATTGTGTAACCTCTCCGGATCACAGTTTCGTTTCGTTTGAGATGCAGTGGATAGGGAGTGAGTCGGTCTCCTCGGAGTTTGTGAGAAGCTCCTGTCCTTGGGCTCCCAGAAACACTCAGGAAGCCGCTGTCACCGTTATCATTATCATGATGCGGCCGCCTCTTACTAATCCCACCTCCCAGCGTCGGGGAGACTCGGACCTTAGCGTCAGAGCCCCAGCGCGGCGGCGCTCCTGTCACGCCTGGGTCTCGGTACAAAGCACCCAGCTAGCCACCGCCGCTCACTTTTGCGCCTGCGTGCGAGTCATGTTCGCTGCGCCTGCGCAGACTCCGTAGCTGGAGCATGTCGTCAAGGAAAATCCCCAGCTTCTGGGTAAACAAGTTGCCGCGTGAGAACACCGGCACGTGTACCCTACATCTCCGAGACCTCTCAGCCTATGAGAAAGTTCGGGGGGCAGGACTGGCATTTGCGTCACCGATCTAGGCAGGTCGGTTGTTATTTTTATAGCCAATAGGAACCGCGAAAGTGTGTGTGGGCGTGGCTTCCGGTCAGGCTTCCAATCAACGCACCGGGGCGGCCTCTCCTGCACGTGGACCTATCACTGTCGGTCAGCATGCTGACCAATGAGAAAATGACAGCGGCAGGAGGAGCCAATCGAGGCTGGGCGGGGGCCGGACGGCTGCACGAGGCGCGGAGCATGGGACAGTATCCTAGAGCCAATAAGCTTGGGGGGCGTGGCAGACTGGCCTGTGGGCAGGTCTGGTGGGATCCTGTGGAGTAGCAGTAGTTTGGTTCCAGTTGGAGAGAAATTTGGACTCTTCGAGCGCGCCGAGCAGTGAGTACCTGACGGGGGGCAATCGATTTGGCTTTTTCCGGGGTGGTGTGTTTAGTCGAAGGGTGTGAATGGGGTGAGCAGAATCACGTTAATGGGTGATTGCCGCGGTGGGAGTCTGACCGTTGTGGAGAATAGGGACTACGAACTCAGCTCTGGAGGGTAGGGGTGGGAGTTACTAACATCAGAGCCCTCAGCGCCTTAAGTGTGCCTGAACTCCTGTTTCCTGGTGGTGGTGGTGGTGGGGGGGATTCGGAATCCCTCAGCGACCTGAGGGAGCTGATGAAGTTCCTGCTCTCGGGAGGTATGGGGTCAGGATCCCTGAGAGCTAGTGGGGGGCGGGGGTGTTCCATGGTTGCTGTTTAGATAGGTGCCTTAAGCGCTTGGAAGATGCAGAGGTTCTGAGGCTGGAGGGAAGTCCTCCTGGGCAAGTCGGAGGGTACAGATGCGCTGGCATGGTAATTTCAAAACTGGTGCTGTGATGATTTGCGCCACCCAGACCCAGTCACACATAGGGTCTGGTTGTCTTTCTCATGTGTAAAGGGGAGGTTTTGGATCTCGGAGCCATTCTTCAGAATAGAGATGGAGTAGCAACTTCTAGGTCCTTTGAGGGAAGATAGGGTTAGAGCTGTGCAGATGGGCTGTGTACATGGTTTCTTGAGTCCCTGGAGGTGTGGGAGGCACCCACAGGGTGCTCTGGTGTCTGTCTGTACAAACAACCAGACCTGTGGTAAAGTGGTCTGGGGTAAGGTGGAAGAGGGAGGAAGTGGGGTTACTCAGAAATCACTGGGTTAGTGGCTGCTAGCATGGTCTCAAGGAGTTTGTGAGCATGAGGAAACAGCTACCAAATGTAGAATTAGCTGGATATTTGAGAGGCCAAGTTTTTCACCTTGGTGTGCACCTTAGGCTCCATTTGTTAAGAGCCTGAGAACATGTTATGAGGCAGATAGCTCCGGCTAGTTTAGTAATTACTACTCCTACTTCTTTTTTTTTTTTTTTTTAAGATACAGTCTTGCTGTTGTGTTCCTCCTGTCTCATCTTCCTAGCTGGGATTACAGGTGCATACCACCACGCCTGGCTCTTTTTTGGACAGGATCCCTTTGTGTTCCCTAGGCCACCTTGAGCTTTCGACCGTCTGCCTCCCTCATTAGATGAGACTACAGGTGCAGGCCAATGTGCCTGGTTTTGAGGTTAGACCTGGAATCTGGACCTCTTATATAGTCTTAGCCTATGGAACACAGTATCTTAGCAGCACACCCCACTGCCACCAAGTCTTTAGTACAGAGCCCCAATTACCCCCATGGAATGGAACTAATATGTTTCACAGGATTATTCCAGGAATTATATAAGATAATATATGTAAAATGCTTTTAGTACATATACCTAAAAACTGGCTATAGGTTAACAAAACAACAGTGACAGGATGAGAGATTTATGTGAATGCTGTGACTGGGAACTGTTTTCACATTCTGAAGTTTTTCTGCAAGTTTTAATGACTCCCTCTTTCCCTCTTCCTGTCTCTTCTGGTCTCCAGGCACCAGCCCCAAATTTCTCATTCCTCCCTTCTATCCCTCTGGCAGGATCCAGGCCCCAAGCTGGCCACTTGCTCTGTTCCAGTTTGATTTCCTCATCCTAGACCTAGTCTCCTCCTGGCCCCTCCTCCCTCTCTCTCCGCTGCCATGGTAACAAGAGATTCAAGCTCCGAAGAGGGCCTCTGGGAGGGAGCAAAGGTGCCTGTTCTCTCAAGAGAACCTGGGCCTCTATCTTACCCGCCCGGCCCCATGGTAGCAGGCCAGCAGATGTGTACAGTTTGGGAGCGGGTTAGACCACGGCCGGCCAGGAATTGCAGGAACAAGCTGAGGGGCGGGCAGATGCGAGTCCCAGAGAGAGAGCCTGGGATAGGGACGAGAAGACCCCTTCCTTCAAATCCTCTCTCCAGGAATCCCTGGCTGTGGGACAGGACGGCTGTCGTTGAGTTGGGGGGAGGCGCCCAGGCTTGGTGAATGTCCTGGGCCACTAGCCAGGAGAACACGATGTTCCCAAGTGCGCTGGCCGCCGCCCTCTCGGGCTGGCCGCCTCCCAAACCGCTGCCTCTCCAGCTTCTCCAGCTTCTCTAACCTCCCTGCCCCACATTCCCCAGCTGCCTCGCTCCGCCCCCTTCCTCCGGTTTGACGTCACCGCCATCTCCCGCCCCCTCGCTTCCATTGACGGCAGCAGGGCCTGGTTACTGTGGGGACGGTGAGGCCGGACAACCAGGGCTTTGAGAGCGGATGGGGGTTGCTGGAGCGCGAGGCTATTTTGTCTATGCAAAAGGCAGATAGGAAGGTACAGTTGGGGGAGCAAGGACTGCCTGGTCAGGGGAAGATCACACCTAAATCCCTGAGAAGAGCTGGGGCGGGAAGAAGATGAGGTTTCCAGAACAGAGGTATCTGAGAATCAGACAAGGACCACGGTATGCAGTCATTTTCAAGGAAAGGAGACTGAGAATCCAGGTTCTTGCTTCCTTACTGTTTTCCTGCTTTGGGTTTTCTGGGTTGTAGTATAACATCCTGTGTCCCTGCTCTTCTACAGAACCGTCTCACACACACACACACACACACACACACACACACCCAACACCATTGTTAAGGAAAGCTCAGGCCACGTGACTAAGGGGCGTGCCCTGCCGATTAGGTCAGCAGCTGCTGGGGGCCTCTTCCCTTGTAACCCACGTTTCCAGGGAGCCTTGAGAGGAACTACTTACTCACCACAGCCCTGGATGGAGGTGTCTGCGCACTCCCCACAGCTCTACTGGACCCAGAGTGGTACTTTATTCCCTCAAATTAAGCCCCTGCCTCTTTCTGGAACTCAGTGTTCTGCTCTCCTCTTTTAAAAAATTAATATTTCCAGTCCCTTCTCCACTGTGAAGGCTCCTTCCTTCCCCACCTCCTCACCCTATTCTTGTGAAAAACAAAATCATCACGTTTATTGATCACCTACCATATGTCAGGTCCTGTTTGGGGCACTGGGGAGAACAGTGAATGAGACAGATGAGGTCTCTCATGGGCCCCTGGATTTTGGCTTTCTCTTTTCCAGCGGGTGGGAATATGAAACCTTTGCCACCCTTTCTGTTTAGGTTCCCAGTTGGCCTCTTCTCTCGCTGCCCCCTTTGTCCCTCTGTATCCCTGGCTTCCTAGCCCCCACTTTTGGGCAGCCCTAACTCTGATGGCTGCATCCTCTGAAGAGAAGCACTAGTCACCATGTAGGCTGTCTGCAGACGTTTCTCTGTTTGACCATTGGAAACACCAGCCATTGTTTCCCTTCACAGCCTCCTCTGGCTCTGGTGGCCTCTTCCTTTGTCTCCATCCTCCTTCCACCCACTCACACACCCCCCCCCCCCCCATCACGAGTAGACCCTCAGTGGTCCTTCTCCCAGGAGTTGAAGTGTAAAGGAAGGGGTTGGGTAGTGGGCTTCACTGTGTGTGAGGAAGAGGCTGGGGATGTGAACCCACGGAAGGCCAAGCCAGGTTTCCCCTCTCAGGGACCAGGCAGCTCTTCCATCTTTGTCTAAGTCCCAGGGTCTGCACTCTTTTCCCACTCCTAGAAAGGCCAAGTGCCCCATTCGGTGAGGCTGGTCAGTTAGGGAAGTAGACATCTCTTAAGCACTTATCGTGGCCCAGGCATTTTCCCTGAAGAGAGGTAGCTCCCTCCCTTCTCCTGCCTTCCATTATTCCCTGAGCTAGGCGTCCTGCGCCCATTGGCTGGGCGGTGTCTGGGGCCCTTCAGCCCAGCGCCAGCACCCAGGTCCACGTGCGCCCGTGTGTGTGACACAGCCCTGACCTCAGTGGGGGCCAGTAGCCAATCAGGCGCCGAGATGAGATTCCCCAGCCAATCGGGGGCGGGGCCTGTGGCTCCGCGGGCAGGAGGCCAATGAGGGGCAGTGCCTGGCATTATGCAACCCGCCTCTCCGCCCCGCGGAGCTTCCTCTCGGCTGCGGGCTGAAGCGGCAGCTGGCAGGCGGCCGGAGGGCAGTCGCGCGGCCAGGTAGGCAACTCCGCGGTAACCCTGAGGCGGGTCTCGGTCCCCGAGCCAGACAGCCGCCACTTCCAACATAAGAGGCCACTTTCTGTCCGGGCGCTCAGACAGCATGATAGTCCGCCTTCCTTATCGCAGTCCACCCTCTCCGGACCCAGGTGCTTCTCTCAGCCCTGCATCGGGTGCTCGCACCCCTGACCCGCTCACCTTAACAACAGCCTTGCCCGCCGGTCCCAGCCATCGCGGCCCCACCACTGACCCTCGGCGGCGGCCATGCTCCCTGTCTCCTTTTTCAGGGGTCCCTGCGTTTGCTCCAGCGCTAGAACCCTCAGGCTTTCGGCGCTATCCGTCCTCCCCTCTTCAATCCCTGGCCCCACGCCGGCCGTGATGTCAGCCGGCTTCGGGGTGGAACATCCCGTCCCCGGCGCTTGTTTCTGCTGTTGGCCTCGGCCTTCCCTTTTCTCTTGGTGTTCAGAAAATACTCGGGGTGGGAGTGTGGTTGGACTGGGAGTAGGGGAAGAACTGCTGGCTGTTGTGTGTCCCTTGCCTAAGGCTTCGCTTGGGTGGAAGTGATTAGAAAAGTAAGGGACCGAGAAGAGAGGATTCCCAGGGTTCTTAACGCTGGCAGGTGTCGGCTTCGTTCCTGGTGGTCGGAAGCGGGGACACGGGCCAGAGAAAAGCTGTGTTGTCGTGAATGGAATGTCTGGGATCCAAGCAAGAGACAGAGTGGGGGACTTTTGCATAGTGGGCGGCGGAGGTTGTGTTTCGTTCTGGGAAAGCCAGGATCGGCCCTTAGAATCCCCGATAAGTTCTCTCTCTTCATACAGCCGCTATGCTGGCCGGAGACTGGGGCAATTGTTTGGAGTGGGAGACCCCGGCCGCGCCCACTTGTATGGGAGTGGACCGTTTCCCCCTTCCGCCAGGAAATGGGGGAGGGGTCGTTCCTCCCGCCCTTCTGTGGTCCCTCCAGCAACCGCTGAGCTCAGCGGCTGACGTCGGTTTCCCAGGCGACCGCGGCGGCGGCGGAAGCGCGTGGTGGGGCCGCGCACGACGGTGCGCATGTGCAACGGGGGTGGCACCGCCCCCGGATAAAATTAGCCCGGAGGCCTAAATATAGGAGGCGAGCAGCTCTCCCCCTGCTCTGTGGCCTTGCAGTCCCTGGCAGAGTGGGGGTCTGGTGGGAATTGTCTAGTCTGGCCCGGAGCAGTGGTTCTAATCAACTGCCCAAGTTGTAACCCAGGCTGGCAGGGGAAGTGGGGGAAGGCCCAAGATAGCCTTCCTTCACACCTGCCGTGGTCCCCCTGCAGGGGCTGGAAACAAACTTATCTGGGCTCCCTTTTCGAAACCCAAGGTCTGGGTCCTGTGGGAGTGGGAACTGACCGGTAGGGTTCCAGTGAAGCCATCAGGGGCTGTGGAGTTAACAGTTTTCTCCAGGCCCTCCCTCCTGGTTTTTCTCTGTAGGCTCTGGCTGTGACTGAACTTGTCAACCCTCAGAGACTCAGCTCTTCCATCTCAGTCAGGCCTCCAGGCCCCCTTGTGCATCCGTGGTGGCCTCTCCGCCTTCCCTGTTCTCCTGCCCTCCCCATGGCCCAGACATGAGTGGCCCCTTAGAAGGGGCTGATGGGGGAGGGGACCCCAGGCCTGGGGAATCCTTCTGTCCTGGAGGAGTCCCATCCCCTGGGCCCCCACAGCACCGGCCTTGCCCAGGTCCCAGCCTGGCCGATGACACCGACGCCAACAGCAATGGCTCAAGTGGCAATGAGTCCAACGGGCACGAGTCCAGGGGTGCATCTCAGCGGAGCTCACATAGCTCCTCCTCCGGCAATGGCAAGGACTCAGCCCTGCTGGAGACCACTGAGAGCAGCAAGAGGTATGTATGGACATGTGCTGGAGTCTGGAGTGGTCTCGAAAGGAGGCCGAGCTAGGCAGCCCATGCTCCTTGCTGGCCACCTCTCATCTTAGGCCTGTTGCTTCTCTCCCAGCACAAACTCTCAGAGCCCATCTCCACCCAGCAGTTCCATTGCCTACAGCCTCCTGAGTGCCAGCTCGGAGCAGGACAACCCGTCTACCAGTGGCTGCAGGTATTTGGGATGAGGGCTCGGGGAGAAGCCTGGGGGCCTGGGCCATACTTTGGGCCTAACGTCTTTACTCTTTTCTCTGTGCGCCCTGCAGTAGTGAACAGTCAGCCCGGGCAAGAACCCAGAAAGAGCTCATGACAGCACTTCGAGAGCTTAAGCTTCGACTGCCACCAGAGCGTCGGGGCAAGGGTCGCTCTGGGACCCTGGCCACACTCCAGTATGCACTGGCCTGTGTTAAGCAGGTGCAAGGTGAGTGATTCTTGCTAGGAAAGAATGGCCACGGCCTGGGCTGCTGTAGTGGTGGGGCAGTCTCCTTACAGAATGCCCTGATCCCCCTCCCCTGCAGCCAACCAGGAGTACTACCAGCAGTGGAGCCTGGAGGAGGGTGAGCCTTGTGCCATGGACATGTCCACCTACACCTTGGAGGAGCTGGAGCACATCACATCTGAATACACACTTCGCAACCAGGTTTGCCTCAGCCTGGCCTCTGCATCCCCGTGCACCCCCTTCCTCACTCCCACAGCTCCTGAATCTGCTCTTGTTCTCATCCTCCTGCCAGGATACTTTCTCTGTGGCTGTCTCCTTCCTGACGGGCCGAATTGTCTACATCTCAGAGCAGGCAGGTGTCCTGCTTCGTTGCAAGCGGGATGTGTTCCGAGGTGCCCGCTTCTCAGAGCTCCTGGCTCCTCAAGATGTGGGCGTCTTCTATGGTTCCACTGCCCCATCTCGCCTGCCCACCTGGGGCACTGGGGCCTCAGCAGGTAAACTGCCCAGTGCTCGCAGTCCCAGGAAGCTTCTGCCATGAGGGACCAGGGGACCCAAGCTTTCCCTTGCTGAGCCCTACTTGGCCCGGAGCAGGGGCTGGGGGCTGCGCTCACTGCTCTCTTGTATCCCAGGTTCAGGCCTGAAGGACTTCACCCAGGAGAAGTCTGTCTTCTGCCGTATCAGGTAAGTAGGAGTGTTTTTGTTTTTTTTTTTCTTTTTACCTCTTCCTCAGTCTTTTTGCTGTTTTTGTTTGTTTGTTTTTTGCCACATGGGCAATTATCTTGAGGTGAAAGGGTTGGGTGGCTCTCCACTGGAAATCCCCAATGCACCTGTCTCCCTTGTCAGAGGAGGTCCTGATCGGGATCCAGGGCTTCGGTACCAGCCATTCCGTCTGACCCCCTATGTGACCAAGATCCGGGTCTCAGATGGGGCTCCTGCACAGCCGTGTTGCCTGCTCATCGCTGAGCGCATTCATTCGGGTTATGAAGGTGGGCAGGCTGGGGGCCTAGCCTGGTGGAGGTTGGGAAAAAGGACATTTCTTCTACATTGGGGTGAATGTGGGAGGCATGAGCAAGTCACTTAGAATTGTGGCACAGGAGCAGGTGTTACAAAGATGAGGGTTAGAGCCATCTCTTAAGGATAGAGTCAAATAGGGGCCCTGAGCTGAGCAGAGGAGGGCAGAGAATGCCTTGGTGATGATCAGTTTTGTTAATGGTGTGAGGCACAAGAATGGCCCAGACCATCTCTGTGGGCTGTGGGGCCTGGGGAGAATTGTCAGCCAGCCTGGGCTCTGGGCAGGGTAGAGAGGGAGGAGCTGGCACTTTCAGGATGGAACCCAGTGGCCGCGATTTTTGTGCCTCAGCTCCCCGGATCCCCCCCGACAAGAGGATTTTCACTACACGACACACACCCAGCTGCCTTTTCCAGGATGTGGATGAAAGGTGAGGTCAGGACCTGGAGGAATGGGTGTGGCTAGCACTGAGGCCATGGCCGCTCTGATGCCTCCTCCCGTTTCAGGGCTGCCCCGCTGTTGGGCTACCTGCCCCAGGACCTCCTGGGGGCCCCAGTGCTCCTATTCCTGCATCCTGAGGACCGACCTCTCATGCTAGCCATCCACAAGAAGAGTGAGTTCTTCCTGACCTGTTTTCTCTTCCCAGCTTTCCCCGGGGCTTAGCAGCTGCCCTTGTGCTTGTGTCTCTCGGTGTCTTGGTTTCTGGGATCTCCAGTGGGGTGGCCTCCCTCTTACTCAGTGCTCCTTCTGCTGACTCCCACCCCATCTCCCACACCCATCAGTTCTGCAGCTGGCAGGCCAGCCCTTTGACCACTCCCCTATCCGATTCTGTGCCCGGAATGGAGAGTATGTCACCATGGACACCAGCTGGGCTGGCTTCGTGCACCCCTGGAGCCGCAAGGTGGCCTTTGTGCTGGGCCGCCACAAAGTACGCACGTAAGTGGGCTGTGTCCCTGAGCTGGCACTGGGGGTAGGGCAGGGCTGAGGCAGGACCGGGCTCACTCTTTCTGCCCTGCAGGGCGCCCCTGAATGAGGATGTATTCACCCCTCCGGCCCCCAGCCCAGCTCTGTCCCTGGACCCCGATATCCAGGAGCTCTCCGAGCAGATCCACCGGCTACTGTTGCAGGTAAGAGTGGACAGAGGAAGCTCGGGAAGGGAGGAAGGGTGGGAAGCAGGTTATGGACATCTCACTTGTCCCTCTCCTTGTCACAGCCTGTGCACAGCCCCAGCCCCTCGGGGCTCTGTGGGGTCGGCCCTGTGACGTCCCCAGGCCCTCTCCACAGTCCTGGCTCCTCTAGTGATAGCAATGGGGGTGATGCCGAGGGCCCTGGGCCTCCTGCTCCGGTGAGTGACCCTCTCCTATCTTAGCCCTCTAGTCACTTCTCCTGTCTTCCTTGGAGTCAGCATTGCCGGTCCCAGAGCTTTGCTCGGTCATCCCTTTTCCTCCTCCCTGCCATTCCTTCATGCCCTCTTCCCGAGACCTCTGTGCTTCCCTGCTGGGATCTTCTTTATTGTGCCCATGACCCCCACGCCAGCCAGCTCCCCAGTGCTGCCCACTGCTCTGCTGTGCCCCACAGGTGACTTTCCAGCAGATCTGTAAGGATGTGCATCTGGTGAAGCACCAGGGGCAGCAGCTGTTTATCGAGTCTCGGGCCCGGCCCTCTGCCCGGCCCCACCTCCCTGGTGAGTTGGTGAGGACGTGGGAGTGTGTGCAGAGTAAGACCTGGGGCTTCCCTGACCTCCACCCCAACCCATTTACCTTTTCGTCTCTTTGCTCCAGCTGCAGGGACATTCAAGGCCAAGGCCCTTCCTTGCCAGTCCCCAGACCCAGAGCTGGAGGTGGCTCCTGCTCCAAGCCATGCCCCGCTAACCTCGGCCCCTGAGGAGGGTGAGAGGAAAGAAGCTTCCAGCTGCTCCTACCAGCAGATCAATTGTCTGGACAGCATCCTCAGGTGAGGACCGCCTACACCTTCTGCCCTGTGGGCCCTGCCCCCCAGACCTTGCCCTTATGCCTCTGCTGCATCCATCTCCAGGTACCTGGAGAGCTGCAACATCCCTAGCACCACGAAGCGGAAGTGTGCCTCCTCTTCTTCCTACACCGCCTCCTCGGCCTCTGACGATGACAAGCAGCGAACGGGTTCAGTCCCTCTGGGGGCCAAGAAAGGTAAAGCCCCAGCGTGTGCCCTGTCTGTGCTGCCCATTCTGGCCTGATGGCCCTGTGTCTGCCTTTGAAGCCCCTGTCTCGCTGTGCCCTGCCCTCCCCCCCGCTCCCGATCTGCAGATTCCTCCCTGTCAACCATCCCTCCTGCATCTCCCTGGGATCGCCTCTCCCGATCTCTGGTGGGGGCCCGGGTGGTAACTGGCGCCATCTCTCCGCACAGATCCATCGTCAGCAGTGCTGCCTGGGGAGGGGGCCACCGTGCGGAAGGAGCCAGTGGTGGGAGGCACTCTGAGCCCGCTCACCCTGGCCAATAAGGCAGAGAGCGTGGTGTCCGTCACCAGTCAGTGTAGCTTCAGCTCCACCATCGTCCATGTGGGAGACAAGAAGCCCCCGGAGTCGGGTATGGGCTTGGAGTTGGGGCAGTTTCTGGGCTCCACTTGGGCCCCCAGCCAGGGCTCCGTTCTGCCTCACATCCCTTCCAGGCTTAATGGAGAGAAGGAGGCCTCCCTCTGAGCCTGGGGCCGCTGCTTGTGGTTCTCCACCCCCGCCTGCTTTGTCCCACCCCATTCTGCCCCATGTGTTTTTATCTGCCAGTTGTACCTCATTTTGGGGTGGGAGGGTTCAGCCCTCAGGTGCTAACCACAGTGGGTCTGATGGCAGGGGTTAAAGACCCCTGCAGGGTCTTTGGATTTTGGCCTAGAAAACATGTGGTGGGCTTCCCTTCCAACAAGAGTTGTGAAGGCATCATTCCAGGGGGTGTCCTGGCAGGGCAGTGGCCACTGTAAGGGACTGAGCATTGTTGTCCTCTTGGGACACCTCACATGGAAAGAGGCGCTTAGAGCTAGATTTTGGCAGGGAGACGAGACGGCCAGGAGACACAGGGCTCAGGCTTGGCCATGGGGTGGACCCAGGGGTATAGGCCAGGGAGGGTATGGTGTGGCTGTGGGTGACCCTCAAGGTGATTCTCATGACCTTTCCCTCATCTCACCTTCCTCAGACATCATCATGATGGAGGACCTGCCTGGCCCAGCCCCAGGCCCGGCCCCCAGCCCGGCCCCCAGCCCCACAGTAGCCCCTGACCCAGCCCCAGATGCCTACCGCCCAGTGGGCCTGACCAAGGCCGTGCTGTCCCTGCACACACAGAAGGAAGAGCAAGCCTTCCTCAGCCGCTTCCGAGACTTTGGCAGGCTGCGTGGACTCGATGGCTCCTCCACGGCCCCCTCGGCCCCTGGCGAGCGAGGTAGCCACCCAGGCCTCCCGAGCCTGCCCTCTGACCAGACTGTTGTGGGGTCTTGAGGGGAGATGTTCCTGCTCTGGGGCCCCAGGCTGGTGCCACCTCCACCACCAGGGCCCTGCCTAGGGACAGGCCCCTCGCTAGCCTCTCCCCACTAGGTGGGGGTTCCAGGCTGCAGCCAGAGGAGGGCAGCCTGGGGGGCTGGCACTGAGACAGGGAGGCGGAGGTGCTCTGTTCCAGGTAAGCTACTTCAGGCCTCGCCTAGGGGCAGGGGCAGCACGGATGCCCACTTCAGACTCCATTGCCACCAATTAAGAGATCTATGTATTCTCTGGGCTGATTCGGGGTGGGATTGGACTTCAAGGGCAGGTGGAAAGCAGCACCCCCAGGTGCCTGAGGAAGGCCCCCGTGGCGGATGCAGGACTCAGCACCGGGCTTTGCCGTCCACCTCTTTGCTCCATTGTGAGCTAGGCAGAGCACGGCCTGGATGGCAGGAGGAGCGCCCCAGCTGGCAGTGCCTGCGGGATTTGGGCAGATGGACCGGAGCCGCCTGCCCGTTCGTCCATGGACCCACTCACCCTGCCTCCTCCCACCTGCCAGTGTGCCTCTGTCTTCTGCACAGCCCCAGCCTGACCCTCATGTAACCTAATCTTGCCCTGGTTCCTTTCAATAAACCCCCCTGTCCCTGCCTCCTGTGATTCTTCCCTGTAGGTGCCCCCCATCCCTCCGGTTCAGGGTGGGCTGAGCAGCTCTTTGGGGCTTTGACTGCCCTCTCCCTGGTCAGAGTGTCAGGGCCTTGGGGGTGGCAGGGGTACTCACCCCATGGTGAGGCCATTGCTAACCCTGGTCTCTCCCCACAGGCTGCCACCATGGCCCCGCACCCCCTGGCCGCCGACACCACTGCCGATCCAAAGCCAAACGCTCACGCCACCACCAGATCCCCCGGGCCGACACCCCGTGTTATGTCTCCCACCCCTCACCCGTGCCGCCTTCTGCCCCCTGGCCACCCCCACCAGCTACCACCCCCTTCCCTGCTGTGGTCCAGCCCTATTCCCTCCCAGTGTTCTCCCCCCGAGGAGGCTCCCAGCCTCTTCCCCCAGCCCCCACATCTGTGCCCCCTGCTGCTTTCCCTGCCCCCCTGGTAACCCCAATGGTGGCCTTGGTACTCCCTAATTATCTGTTCCCTACCCCCTCCAGCTATCCTTATGGGGTACCCCAGCCCCCTGCAGAAGGGCCTCCTACCCCTGCCTCCTATTCGCCTTCTCCGTCCCTGCCTCCTCTGCCCCCCAGTCCCCCTCACCGCCCAGACTCTCCACTGTTCAACTCGAGATGCAGCTCCCCGCTCCAGCTCAATCTGCTGCAGCTTGAGGAGCCCCCCCGTGCTGAGGGGGGTGCCATTGCAGGGGGCCCTGGGAGCAATGCTGGGCCCCCACCTCCCAATGAGGAGGCTGCTGAGCCAGAGGCCAGACTGGTGAGCACCAACGCCCCGAATCCTCCTCGCAGCCCCAGGCAGCCCTCAGCCCCTGCTCCCTTCTGCCCTGCACTGCTTGGTGCCCTCTGCCAGCTGGCATCGCAGTCTCCAGGAATGGGGGGGACCCCCACTGACTTTCTGAATGAGGCAAAAACTGGCTTCCTTCTCTGCAAAGGGACAGTCCTGTCTGTGTGACAGGTGGCAAGGACATCCCAAAACCTTTGAGAGTGCATCTGCCACTTGGAAAGGGCCCAGTGGCATGTCCCTCCTCTTTGCCAGTTCTCTCATCCTGGCCTCACTGCCACGCTGTGGGGCGCAGAGACTACTTGGGTTGGATGTACCTCCCTACCCACCTCCCAACAAGTAGTGGTTGAAGGAAAGCCTAGGTGCTGATTCCCTCCCTGTTCTGAACTCCTCCAGGTGGAGGTAACTGAGTCCTCCAACCAGGACGCGCTGTCCGGCTCCAGCGACCTGCTGGAGCTGCTGCTGCAAGAGGACTCTCGCTCTGGCACAGGCTCTGCAGCCTCGGGCTCCTTGGGCTCTGGCTTGGGCTCTGGGTCTGGTTCCGGCTCCCATGAAGGGGGCAGCACGTCAGCCAGCATCACCCGTGAGTGGCCACTCTCCAGCCCCTCCCTGGGTAGGATGGTGACGGGAGTTGGGAGGCCAGGCCCCATCTTGGAAGAGTGTCCCAAGGCCAGGGGGCTGGACGTGTGAGGCCCCAGGAGTGGGAGTGTGGGCCAGCCTGACTCCATGGGCCTGCCCCCCCACTTCACAGGCAGCAGCCAGAGCAGCCACACAAGCAAGTACTTTGGCAGCATCGACTCCTCCGAGGCTGAGGCGGGGGCTGCTCGGGCCAGGGCTGAGCCCGGAGACCAGGTCATTAAGTACGTGCTCCAGGATCCCATCTGGCTGCTCATGGCCAACGCTGACCAGCGTGTCATGATGACCTACCAGGTGCCCTCCAGGTGAGCGGTTCCTGAGGTTGTAGGGAGGCACACCCACCCTAACTCCCCAGCTAATGTGGGTTTTCTTTTCTGGGGCTGGCTCTGCTCTGGAGTCTCCCATCTTGCCTCTGTCCCTGGGAGCCCTATCACTAGTTTCTGCCAAGGGCAGGGTTCCTAGTCCTGGAAGCCAGGAGCTCCCAGCACTGGCTCAGGGGAGGAGCCTGAGGCAATGGGGAGTGGAGAGTTGTGGTAAAGGAGGAATGCAAGCCTCACGGGTCCTGACCCTGTCCCAGATTCCAGCCTTGGCCTTTTTCAACCCTTTGCTTGGGCAGGGACATGGCCTCAGTGCTGAAGCAGGACCGGGAGCGACTTCGGGCCATGCAGAAGCAGCAACCACGGTTCTCAGAGGACCAGCGGCGGGAGCTGGGTGCAGTGCACTCCTGGGTCCGGAAGGGCCAACTGCCTCGGGCCCTCGATGTGGTGGTGAGAGGAAAGGCTGAGCAGGGGCTGTTCAGGCAGGGCAGAGGAGAAAAAATTGAGCTCACTTTTGGGGGATAGAGGCTAAGGGCTGATCTCAGTGTCCTCAGATTAATTCTGAAGGATGTTAATTACACAAAGTTTACTGCCAGATCACGTAGTAGTAAGCCACACAGGTACAATAGGTGGGGTCTAGGTAGAGTATACCAAGCATTCTCCAACCTTCTTGGACTCCAGTTACATCTGTGTGGGTGAGTGTTTCTTGGGAGTACATGTTGGGAGGCACCACTGAGCTGGGATGGGCAGCTGGGCTGGCACATTAGCACTGAGGACTCTGTCCAACTCACTTCTTATTCCCTTTCTCCCTTCAAGGCCTGTGTGGACTGCGGTAGCAGTGCCCAAGACCCTGGTCACCCTGATGACCCACTCTTCTCCGAGCTGGATGGCCTGGGGCTGGAGCCCATGGAGGAGGGTGGAGGCGAGGGTGGCAGTGGTGGTAGTGGCAATGGTGAGGGTGAAGGCAGTGATGAAGCCCGGGTCCAGGTTGGGGCTAAGGTCTCAAGCTCTCAGGACTTGGCCATGGAAGAGGAGGACCAAGGTGAGAGCTCCTCCAGTCCAGCCTTACTCACCACAGAAAATGGTACCAGCTAGACTCCATTTTGGGGCCACCAGTGGGACTTCACGAGAGGCTTCCATCTATCATGTCTCAATTGTCAGAACTCAGATGTGGCTGGACCAACCAATAGGAAACTGCCCCAGCTTCTCCCACCATAGGAGACTGGACCCCCATCACCAGCCCAGGATCCAGGGGCTGCTTCTGGCCTCTTAGGGAACAGAGAGTGAAACTCCTCAGCCCAGCCAGAGGAGTGTCACCTACATCCCTGGTGAGGAAGTCCTCTCTCCTGGACAAGGTTGCTTACAAGCTGCTGAAGTGGTCTCCAAATCCCAGCTGAGCCTGAGTCCCAGTCCCGGGGCGTTGGGGCTGCACTTATTTATTGGGGGAGAAGACTCTCTCCCACCTCCTCCCTGGATGGGAGGAGGAAAGCCTGAGGCCCAAGCAGGACCCAGGGATGTGAACCCCTAGCTGCTCCAGGGTAGGGGAGGTTGGTGGACCATGGAGTCCCTGGTGCTGCCCCTTAGGTGGGACCCAGGCGTTCTCAGCTGTACCCTCTACCAATGGCATTTGTGTTTTTGATATTGTGTCTGTTATTACTTTTTTAATACAAAAAGAAAAATGAAAAAAGCAACTTTGTGGAATGAAATTTGTGGTTTGGGTGAGGGGAGTTCATTGAGGGTGGTGTGGCCTGCTCCCAGGAAGGTTGTAATGAAGTGGGCGATTCCATCTCCAGACAGCCTCACTCTTGTCCCACATCCTTTCCAGTAGAAAGGCCATGCTGAATTCACTAAATCAGTGCCTTAACTCAGACTCTGCTCTAACCTCCATCATTACCTCCACGGGTTGTCCTGGGAAGGCAAGAAAGGCAACTTGTGACTAGGGGTTGAGTCTGTTGGCAGGTGGCCAGGGAGAGAGAAGCCCACTTAACTCCCTGGTGCCCAGAGGCAACTGAGTGTTAGCCTCTTAAGTTTCTAGGTCACCCCACAGGAGAGGACTCCTCAGCAGGTCAGTCTAGGTAGGTAAGGGACACGGAGTCATGTATCCATTCATGGTGGTGGTGTCCCAGAAAGGTGTGGGAGAGGGAAAGGACAGAATCTCTGGCTACAAAAGGAAGGGACCCTGGGAAGGAATGAGCCAACTGAGGACCCACTGCAGCCATTATTAAGTCCTTTTCACAACTGACACCCACTAATACCTGATCTATCTTGAGAGGAAACTACTACCCTGTTGATTCTGTGGCCTAACCAGTTAAAGCACTTCTATAAGTGTGTGCCCTGGGTTTGAGCCCCAGAGGTCCCTCAATTGTTGAAAATAGTATCCTCCAGCACATTTCTAGAGATACCTCCTTCTTCCGGAGCCAATCCTCTGTGCACTTTGTGTTTTCGTCCCGCTAAACTTTTTTGCGTGTATTTGGAGGCTTCGCTGAACCAATGTGAGGGCATTCCCCTGTCTGCCCTCAAGGCTTTTGGGCACCGGACTCAGCTTTCGACTTGTCTTATTGGGGCTGTCCTGTTGTGGCGTAGAGAGGGGAGAGAGAACCGAAGGCTGCAGCTCCAGCAAGTCCGCGGGTGACGGCTCTAGCGGAGGCTGAGCCAGCGTCGCCGAACGGAGGCGCACGCGCACAACAAGTCTCGAATCGGTGGGGGCGTGGGCGGCGGGAGGCGGGCATGTTGATAGGCAGCTATACTTGCGCAGGCCCGAGGCCGCACGCGGCTGTGATGGCCGAGTGGTTAAGGCGTTGGACTCGAAATCCAATGGGGTCTCCCCGCGCAGGTTCGAATCCTGCTCACAGCGTCAGTAGTTTTGGTTAAAGGGCATTTCTAATTCTTCCTCGTTGAGAGGAAGCAGATCGTTTTCTACTCCCTTTTCTCCCTTGGAGGCAGCTCTCTCTACGTATGAAGTTCTCAGAGACGGAACCACCCAGAACAAGCCCGCGAGCGCCCTCTTGCGAGCCTCGGTTTCCTGTCGATCAGCAAAAGTCTCTTCACTCCCAATTTCAATTTATAACTCCCCCAAACTCTGGTGATTCCTATTACTACTCAGCAATCTTTTATATTTCCCTAATCCATTCAGCCGCCGCCTCCACGCCTATGCTGTTGTTTTCATTCTTTCACTCCAAACCACGGATTCTGGTTTCCCATTGACATGAACAGTCGTACCTATCTGAGTTCTGTGATGACATCGCCTTGCTTTCTCTCGCTACTGTACGTTAAACGCTTCCACGTAAATAAGGCCCACCCTACACTTGCTGGATTTCCTGTACGCCCTGGTGCACTCAGGACATCGCTCTTCTTTCCTATACCATCTAATGTTCCCTCTCTACTGGATTATTCTCATTCTCCAAACACTAATTTCTCCCAGTTTAAAAGCTATGTTGACCCCATACCACTTATCATTTCTACTTAGATATCTAATAGGTATTACAAAACTAAAAACATGCATGCCAGGAGGTCACAGGTGACATAATGGCTAGGATGCTGGACTCCCACATGGCTGAGTGCGGTTTGAATTCTGGACCTGGTGGCTTGCATTCTCACTTTCTTTCTCTGTCTCTCCCTGGTCAAAATTAAATAAATAAATAAATATTTTAAATAGCATTAAATTAAGTGAATAATTCTTTTAAAAAATATTTTATTTTATTTATTATCATTATTTTTTAATTTGACCACAAAAACAGAGAGAGGGAAAGTGAGAAAGCAAGTCACCAGGTCCAGGACTTGAATCATGGTTGACCATGTGGGAGTCCAGCACCTTCACCACACCACCTGCCGGCCCAATTCTTTAAATAATAATAATTAAAAAAAAAAAAAAAAAAAAAAGATATGCAGACCAAACTCCTGGTCTTCTCCCCAAATCCTGGTTCACCTATAATCTTCCATCTCAGTAAATGAAAATTCCACTCCTTCAGTTGGTTATACTGAAGAAATCATCTGTGATGCTTTTCTTTCCTTCACACTTCACGTGGAATAGTTAGCAATTTTGATTTAAACTATTTCCAAAATTTGAGCACTTATCACTACTTCAGCATTACACTCTGTTCTGATCCACCCTCATTTAGACTGTTGGAATATCCCCTAAGTTATTTCTGGTTTCCATTTTTGTTGCTAGTTCCCCGAGACTGTATTCTTAACAGGCAGAGTCTTTTAAAACATAAATTAGATTCTGTCATTACCCTCTTAAAAATCTTCCAGTGGTGAGAGGCCAGTCTTGATGAGGTAGCTGGATCCCATATAACTGACTTCGAGGGCCCGGTGGTTTGAAATACACCCGGTGCATGTGCATACATGCCCTAATACCCAAAAGAGTGGCCATTCCCATGGGGGATACTTTTTCACTTTCCTTCTCTCTCTCTCTCTCTGGTGAGCACATGTACCTTCTACAATAGCAAATTAAATTTTAAAATCTTCTGCTGGAGATACATTTGTGTGTTTTTGTTTTGTTTTGTTTTGTTTTTGATATAGGTCACATCTATTCAATGTAAAGAGAGACACAGAGAGAGGGAAAGTGAGAAATCATCCCTTCCTGCCCTGTGATCATCATGCTGCAATCCCTGTCCTCCTAGAACTTTGGCCATGTACATACATACACCCTGCATACTTCCCAAGCCATCAGGACTCAATTCATGGAATCAGCCATGTGGGGTCCAGCCACCTTAACCACCACACAACACAGCCTGCAAACATTTGTGATTTTTAACATGTATAGATATAGAAATAAATACAGGGGTGGAGGCAGCATATGGCATGCTAGTGGGATGCTAGACTCCCACATGACGTACCATTGTTTGAGTCCTGGACCTGGTGGCTAACTTTCTCACTTTCCCTCTCTCTCTGTCTCTCTATCTCTCTGGTCAAATTTTAAAAATATTATGGGGCCAGCAGGTGGCATGGTGGTTAGGGGTGCTGGACTGCTGGACTTCCACATGGCTGACTGCGGTTTGAGTCCAGTTCTGGCGGTTTTCTTTTTCTTTTCTTTTTTTTTTTAAAGGTTTTTGGTACCTTGCTTTCTCACTTTCCCTTTCTTTTTTTTTTTTTTTTTCTTTTTTTGGAGAGGTTTTTGCTATAGGGCGCGTGCGCTCGCCAGACAGACAGAGAGAGACAGAGAGATAGAAAGCAGGAAATCACCCCCCAGGGGGGATGGCCACGCCGCAATCCCTTCTCCTCCATTCTCCTCTCGGGATCTTGGGCACGCACGCACACGCGCCCGGCGTGAGTTTAAGCCGCCAGGTCCGGGACTCGAACCGCGGTCGACTACGTGGGAGTCCAGCGACATAGCCATTACGCTAACTGCTGGTCCCTCACTTTCCCTTTCTCACTCTCTCTCTGTGACTCTCCCTGGACAAATTTAAAAATAATAACATATAAAATTAAATAAATAATTCTTAAAGATATTAGTAATGGGGGCTGGCAGGTTGCATGGTGGTTAAGGGCGCTGGACTCCCACATGGCTGACGACGGTTCAAGTCCTGGACCTGGAGGCTTGCTCTCTCTCTTTCTCTCTCGCTCTGTCCCTCTCTGGACAAAATAAAAAAAAAAAAAAGAAATAAATGAATGAATAAATACAAAATAAAATAATTCTTTTTTTTTTTTGGAGAGGTTTTTCGCTATAGGGCGCGTGCGCTCGCCAGACAGACAGAGAGAGACATAGAGACAGAAAGCGAGAAATCACCCCCCAGGGGGGATGGTCACGCCGCAATCCCTTCTCCTTCATTCTCCTCTCGGGATCTTGGGCACGCACGCACACGCGCCCGGCGTGAGTTTTAAGCCACCGGGTCCGAGACGCGAACCGCGGTCGACTACGTGGGAGTCCAGCGACATAGCCATTACGCTAACTGCTGGTTCCAAAAAATAAAATAATTCTTTAAAAAAGATATTAGTAAAAAAAAGATATTAGTAAAGATAAAAACTAAATATAATAATTAAAAAAATAATTATTTCATTAACTTCACTTATTTATTTTAATTTCACAAAAGATGGGCAGAAGAGGACCAACAGTTAGCGTACTGGCTATGCCACTGGACTCCCATGTAGTCGACCACAGTTCGAGTCCCAGACCCGGTGGCTTAAACTCATGCCGAGCACATGTGCTTGCGTGCCCAAGATCCTGAGAGGAGAATGGAGGAGAAGGGATTGCAGCGTGGTCATCCCCCCCCGGGGGGGGGGGGGTGATTCCTCACTCTCTGTCCCTCTGTCTTTCTGGCGAACACACGCACCCTGTAGCAAAAACCTCTCCAAAAAAAAAAAAAAAGGGGGGGGGGGGGGGACAGAGTAAGAGAAAGAGAGGGATTTGGACTGTGGTTGGCCATGTGGGAGTCCAGTGCCCTTAATCACCACGCCACCTTTTGGCCCCTAAATAGAATAATTATTAAAAATAAATAAACACAGGGGCCAGCAGGTGGTGTGGTGGTTTGGGCACTGGACTCCTTTGTGGTTGATTGCCGTTCAATTCCTGGACCTGGCAGCTTGCTTTCTCACTTTCCCACTCTCTCTCTCTCTCTCTCTGTGTGTGTGTCTCTGGTGAGCACACTTGAGCACATGTGCCCTATAACAAATTTTAAAAATAAATAAGGACTAGCAGATGGTGTGGTGGTTAAAGGGCCGAACTCCCACATGGCTCACTTTGTTTCGAGTCCTGGACCTGGTGGCTTGCTTCCCCACCCCCCCCCAATCTCTGGTGAGCATGCATGCCCTATAGCAAATTAAAAATAATAGTACGAGGACCAAGAAATAATGTAATGGTTATATCGCTAGACTCTCACATAGTCGACCATGGTTTGAGTCTCAAATCTGGTAACTTAAAACTCACGCCAGGTGCATGGTGTGTGTGTGTGCGTGGCTCGTGTGCGTGAATGTGTGTGTGCCCAAAATCCTGAGAGGAGAATGGAAGAGGGGGTTGCAGAGTGGCCATCCCTCTTGAGGGGTGATTTCTCATTTTCTCTTTGTCTCTCTGGTGAGTGCATGCGCCTTATAGCAAAAATCTCTCTAAGGGACTGGCAGGTGACGTGGCAGTTAAGGGTGCTGAACTCCCATGTAGTCGGCCATTGTTCAAGTCCCAGGCCTGGCAGCTTGATTTCTCACTTTCTCTCTCTCTCTTCTCTCCTCTCCCCTCCCCTCCCCTCACTGCCCCCCCCATCAAATTTATTGGGACCAGCAGTTAGAGTAATGGCTATGTTGCTGAACTCCCATGTAGTCAACTGCAGTTCAAGTCCTGGACCTGGTGGCTTAAACTCACGCCAGGCGTGTGTGTGTGCGTGCCCAAGATTCTGAGAGGAGAATGGAGGAGAAGGGATTGTGGCATGGCCATCCCCCCGGGGGGTGATTTCTTGCTTTCTATCTCTCTGTCTTTCTGGCGAGCACACTCGTCCAATAGCAAAACCTCTTAAAAAAAAAAAAAAAAAAAAAGAAAGAAAAGAAAAACTCTCTAAAAAAAAAAATCTATAAATAAAAATAATAATAATAGAGGCTGGCAAGTGGCGTGGTAGTTAAAGGTGCTGGATTCCCCAGTGACCAACCATGGTTCAAGTTCTGGACCTGGAGGATTGCTTTCTCACTTTCTCTCTCTCTCTCTCTCTTTCTCTCTCCGGTGACCAAATTTAAAAAAAATGGAATTAGGGACCAGCAGTTAGCGTAATGGCTGTGTCGCTGGACTCCCACGTAGTCGACTGCGGTTCCCGGCCCGGACCTGGTGGCTTAAAAAACTCACGCCAGGCACGTGTGCGTGCGTGTCCAAGATCCCGAGAGGAGAACGAAGGAGAAGGGATTGCGGCGTGGCCATCCCCCTGGGGGGGTGATTTCTTGCTTTCTGTCTCTCTGTCTCTCTCTCTTTCTGTCTGGCGAGCACACAAGCCCTATAGCAAAAAAAAAAAAAGGAATTAAATAAATAATTCTTTTAAAAAATACTAATAACAACAAATGGAATTAAAGAAATAGATAATTCTGGGACCAGCAGTTAGCGTAATGGCTATGTCGCTGGACTCCCACGTAGTTGACCGCGGTTCGAGTCCCGGACCCGGCGGCTTAAACTCACGCCAGGCGCGTGTGCGTGCGTGCCCAAGATCCCGGGAGGAGAAGGGATTGCGGTGTGGCCATCCCCCCTGGGGGGTGATTTCTCGCTTTCTGTCTCTCTGTCTCTCTCTGTCTGTCTGGCGAGCGCACGCGCCCTATAGCGAAAACCTCTCCAAAAAAAAAAAAAAAAAAAAAAAAAAAGAAATAGATAATTCTAAAAATAATAAGTAAAATTAAATAATTCTTTTAAAAAATAAAATAATCTTTAAAATATAAATACATACACATGTACAGTATACACATTCACACATTTTGTAACTGTGTTCACTCAGCCTAGAAGCAATGATACACCAAGTAGTGATGAGCACACACAGTGTACCTAGATTTTGTCTTTACATTCCTTTGTCTTCTCAAATGAAAAAAAGACTGATTCCAGAACTGAGGCCGGAGAATTACAAGATACCTGGTATTTGGCTCTGCAGCACACTGGTTGACACTGTTAATAGGTAGCTGAGGGGCTGGCAAGTGGCAAGGTGGTTAAGGGTGCTGGACTTCCATATGGCTGCCTATAGTTCAAGTCCTGGACCTGACAGCTTGCTTTCTCACTCTCTCTTGCTCTCACTCTGACCCTCTCTGGTCAAATTAAAATAAGTAAATAAAGTCAAATAAAATAATTCTTAAAAAATAAATATGCAGGCTGAGGCCAAGTGAGAGAACAAGGTTTAATTCTTGCTTGCCCTAAAGCATGGCTGGGTGGCCAGCACCCACAATCCCAAGTACTTGGGAAACTGAGGCAGGATGATCCCAACATAAAAGACAAATCCAGATTTTTTTTTTTATTTTGGAGAGGTTTTCGCTATAGGGTGCGTGTGCTTGCCAGACAGACAGAGAGAGACATAGAGACAGAAAGCAAGAAATCACCCCCCAGGGGGGATGGTCATGCCACAATCCCTTCTCCTCCATTCTCCTCTCGGGATCTTGGGCACGCATGCACACGCACCCGGCGTGAGTTTTAAGCCACCGGGTCCCGGAAGTGAACCGCAGTTGACTACGTGGGAGTCCAGCGACATAGCATTATGCTAACTGCTGGTTCCTGATTTTTTTTTTTTTTTAAGAAGAAGGATTGTGGAACATTACATTTTCTTGCACCAGAAAGTAGAGAAGTGGTCGAGATACAACAGCTAAAAGCTGCAGTCAACTCTTATTGGCTAGATCTCGAACAATTTGAGCATTGAAATAAAGAATGATTACAGTGAATTATAATTTATTGAATAAAATAAAAGTCCTAGTTCATGGACCAGCAGTTGATATGGAGGTTAAAGTGTTGGAACCCACATGGATGACTTCATAGTTCGAATCCTGGACTTGGCAGCTTGAAAATCATGTCGGGCGTGTGTGTGTGAATGCCCAAAATTCCAGCAGGAGTGTGGAGTAGAGATTGTGGCATGACTATCCCTCCTGAGGGTGATTTCTAACTTTCTCTTTCTCTCTTTCTCTGTCTCTGGTGAGTAAACTTGCCCTATAGCAAAAACTAAAAATAATAATAATAATAATAATAATAGTAACATTATGTTAATTTGTCTCTTGATAATTACACCATTATGTACTATTATTCTTTGAATGTCCTTGCTCTTAGGAAATACACCCTGATTAATTAGGGGCCAAAGGGCCCAATATTTCCATTTTACTTCCAAATGGCTCAGAAAACAGCTATTTCATATTTACATAAGGGGAGAGATGATAAAGCAAGTGAGGCAAATCTAATTAATTGATGGACATGGAAAAGGAGTATACTGGGGACCAGCAGGTGTAACGGTCACATCACTGGACTCCCATGTAGTCGATTGTGGTGTGAGTCCCGGAAACTAAAACTCACGCATGTGCGTGTATAGTGTGCATGCCCAAGATCCCTGGAGAAGAAGGGATTGTGATGTGGCCATTCTCCCGGGAGGTGACTTGTTGCCTTCTGTCTCTCTGGTGAGTGCACGTGTCCTATAGCAAAAATCTCTCTTAAAAAAAAAATCCAAAAAGAGTACACAGAATTTCCTTGTGTTATTCTTCCAACTTTTCTAAAAGTTAAGACTTATATAAAAATTGGGACAACAGGTGGGGTAGTGGTTAAGGCACTGGACTGCCACACGGCTAACTCTTCCCTAGCTATCTCTGTAGCCTGCCTCCTCACTTTTTTTTTTTTTTTTTAAAGGTTTTTGACACAGGGTGCATGCTCTCGTTTGGAGAGGAGACAGAGAGAGACAGTGAGAGGCAGTGAGGGGGAAAGTGAGAAATCACACACACACACCCCCACCAGGGGTGATGGCCACAGCACAATCCTGCTCCTCCATTCTCCTCCTGGGATTTTGGGCATGCATGCACACATGCCCGCATGATTTTTCAAGCTGCCAGGCCCAGGACTCAAGCCGCAGTCAGCCATGTGGTAGTCCAGGACCTTAACCTCTCCCCCTTCTTTTTTTCTTGTAAAGTCTTTTCTGAGTGAGAGTAAGAGACAGAGACAGGCAGCCCCAATTGGGTCTCACATCATGACCCAGCCCCAGCCCCTGTCAACCCCAGATCATGGGCACAAAAGTACTCGGGGAGGTCAATGGACATGAACTGAGAAACCTCACATGTAGGTCAGAGTCAGCCTCTCAGAGCTTCACACCTACTGTTGCTGTATGTCTGCCTCCTCAAGTATTAGATTTGACCTTCTCAGTGAGTCCTTTCTTGATCATGTCATCTAAAATTACAGTTCTACTCTTGTCTGCTCTTCTTGGCTTAATTTTTCTCTATAGCATTTATCACTATCTGACAAATGATATGTTTTGTATAATGTATTGAATACATTGACAAAAGTCAGAGTTCAGAGTCTGTTTTGCTTGGGGCTATATGGGCGGGCCTTAAGCAGAGCCATGTCCATGGTATGTACCCTATGTAGGAGGGGTCTTCAAAAAGTTTATGAAGCATGCATATTATGAAAACGTTATGCATAGGCTTCAAACTTATTTTGAACCAAAATAAACTTGTTTTTATTTCATTTTGCCGCACTTTATTTTTTCGTTTGTTTATTTGTATAGGGCACATGTGGTCACCCGAAAGAGAGAGAGAGAAATCATCCCCTGGGGGAATGGCCATGCCTCACGATCCCTTTGCCTCCTAGGACTTTGGGCATACACACACACCTGGCATGATTTTCTTTTCTCTTCTTTCTTTTCTTTTTAAAAGAGTTAGCTTATTTAACTTTATTAATTATTGTTGTTATTCCCTTGGCCAGAGAGAGAGCAAGGGGGAAAGTGAGACAGCAAGTTGTCAGATCCAGGACTCAAACTGTGGTGGGCCATGTGAGAGTCCAACACCCTTAACCACTGTGCCAACCCCTCTTTTGTTTTTTGTAAGGAGAGATTTCTGCTATAGGATGCGTGTGCTCAGCAGAGAGACAGAGACAGAGAGAGAGATAAAAATCACACTGCAGAGGGTATGGCATTTTGGCACGCACGCACATGCACCCAGTGTCAGCTTTTGTCTTTTTTTTTTGGAGAGGTTTTCGCTATAGGGTGCATGCGCTCGCCAGACGGAGAGAGACATAGAGACAGAAAGCGAGAAATCACCCCCCGGGGGGGTGGGGGGGTGGTCACGCCGCAATCCCTTCTCCTCCATTCTCTTCTTGGGATCTTGGGCACGCACGCACACGCGCCCGGCGTGAGTTTTAAGCCACCCGGTCCAGGATGCAAACCGCGGTCAACTACGTGGCAATCTAGCGACATAGCCATTACACTAACTGCTGGTTCCCTGGTGTCAGCTTTAAGTCGCCAGGTCTGGGACTCTAGCCACGGTCCACTACATGGGAGTTCAGTAATGTAACCATTAAGCCACCTGCTAGTACCACCCAAGCCACCAGTTCTGGGACTGCACAGTAGGCCATGTGAGATCCAGCATCCTTAACCTTCCTTCACACCACCTGCTGGCTCTTGCCACACAACCTTTGAGGTCCCTTTGCAGATGTGCTGAAGAATGAAAGCATTTGGGGATCCAGGCCTCTTGCATCCGGGAACTTTAGTTTCTGAAGTGCTTTCACTGTTCCTTTTATTCAGTGTGGGTCTGTGCTGACTTCCCCCTTTTCTTTAGTTTTGACCCTCAAGGCAAGCTGAGGGGAGCAGGACCTGAAGGACCTTTGTGGGCTCAGAGATCTATTCTGGTTGTTCCCTTGGCTCAGGGGCCTGGTACCCCTACTTCCTTACCCTTGAGCCCCAGGACTCCTCCAGGAACTCCCTCTGCCTAGGACCCAGGGGGTCCCAGGAAGCTAGCCTTAGCTTTGAAGAACTAAAGAGGGAGGAGCTGAGCTTCGGAACCCAGGCCCAGGAGGACTTCCCAGCAGGGGAGAGGAAGCGGAGACACTCAGCCAGCTGTGCTGTCTCTCCGTCCCCGCCCCCTGTGCCCCTAGAGGCCTAGCGCGTGTGCGACACGAGCTCCCCTCCCCCAAGCACTGATGTGGCTCCCTGTTGCAGGGCAGCTAGGAAGAGGCTGGAGGTTCCCATGCCTCTGTGCACCATTGGACTGTGATGCACACAGACATGCCACAAATGCACACGGACATAGTTCACACTGACCCAGAGAGGTGCAAACCACATGGTCAGACACAGAAATGGTGGGAGTAGGAAGGGGTCATCCCCAGAGGCTGCGTCTGCACTGAAACAGTGACAAATCTCTAAGCCCATTCAATTGACCTTGGGACAGCTCTCCATTTGGGGGCCTGAAGCTTGTATAATATTTTGAGGAAGCCTTTTTTAAGAAAAAATATGAAATTAGGTATAAAAAGCAATAGAATGACACAAAAGACCATGACATACAACTTAGAAGTTTAAGAAGTTGACCAATACCACAAATATCACAAAGTTCAGGAAAATAACTTCTTTGTATTCATTAGCTATCTGCACACCACTATAATATAATACTTTCTATTTCTTTTAAAAATTTGCCATAGGGCACATGCACTCAGCTGGAGAGAGACAAAGAGAGAAAGCACCCCTCTAAGGGGGGATAGCAATCCCTTCTCCACCATTCTCTTCTCTGAAGTTTGGGCACATATGCACATACTCATGCACACAGGTCCGGCATGTTTTCAAGCCACCAGGTTCCAGACTCAAGCTGTATAATCAGCCATGCGAGACCCAGCTGTGCTGGCCCTATCTCTCTCTCTCTCTCTCTCTCTCTCTCTCTCTCTCTCTCTCTATATATATATATATAATATATATATATATATATATATATATATATAATCTATCTATCATCTTTATCTATCTATATCTACCATCTATCTATCTAATCTATATCTATCTATCGCATGTACTGCCACTGAAGAGAGACAGAGGAAGAGAGAGAAAGTGAGAAAGCACCCTGGGCAGGGTGGAAAGTGACCATGCTGCAACCCCTTTTCCTTCATTCTCCTCTTGGGAACTTGGGCATACATGCACTTGCACCTGTTGTGTTATCAAGTCACCGGGTTTGGGACTAGAACTTCCCGGTCAGCCATGTGTGACCCAGTCTTCATAACACCATTACCTGGCTGACCCTATTTATTATATTTAATTGACAAATAATAATTGTATATATGGATAGGAACATCATAAAATGAAGAAATGATGAAATCAGTCATTGTGGAATGATTAGTCAATGATTGTGTATGTGCGTGGTGAGTACATCTAAAATCTATTCTTTTTTTTTTTTTAGAGAGAGAGAGATATTTTCCCTATAGGGTGCGTGTGCTTGCCAGAAAGACAGAAAGCGAGAAATCACTGCCCCCCCCCCCCCCCCCGGAAGGATGGCCACCCTGCAATCCGTTCTTTTTCATTCTCCTCTCAGGATCTTGGGCACACACGCACTCGTGTACGGCGTGAGTTTTAAGCTGCTGGGTCTGGGGCTCAAACAACAGTTGACTACATGGGAGTCCAGCAACGTAACCATTACGCTATCTGCTGGTCCCTAGTACATTATTATTAATTATGGGTGTGGTTCTATGCAGTCACTAAATCTCCTTCACACATTGTTTTCTTTTTTCCAGAACATCCACCCCCTTCTGGTTGTCTCACTGCCTTTCTTATCAGGCTAGACTCCTTTTTAGTTCTTCCTCAACTGGTCTTTAAGTGTTGGGGTGCCCAGAGGTCCTTGCTTAGCCCCTTCTCTTTCCATACTCTCTCCCTTGATGCTTCAGTCTCACAGAATTAAAACCCATCTATTTCCCAATCTCTCCCCGATACGTACCCTCCAGCTCTAATCCCACCAAGTGTGTACCTCCAACTTACACGCAACCTACACTTGGTTGTCTAGATGGAATCTCAATTAACATGGCTGAAGCACAAAAGTTTATTTCTCTCCCCCAAACCTTTCCTCTCCATCCCATAACATTTTCCATCTCAGTAAAAGAAACCACCATCACCAACTGCTTAAGCCAAAGACTTAGAAATAACCTGTTCATGTTCTCTCTCCATTGCTACCACCTTAGACCAGTATAAGTCTCCGACATGTCTTGCCTGGAAGACTGCTCCAGCTCCCCAAATAAAACTCTCTGCTTCCATTCTCACCATAGCAGCCAATGTGATCTCTTAAAACATAAAGCAGAGAATATAACTTTCCTCATAAAAACCTTCCACTGTCTTCCCATTGTAGTTAGAATAAAATCCAGTCTATGGGACCAGCAGGTGTCATGGTGGTTAAAGGCGCTGGACTCCCACATGGCCAACCACAGTACCCCAGACCTGGCAGCTTGGTCTCTCCCTTTCCCTCTCTCTAGCTCTTGCTCTGTCCCACTTTGGTCAAATTTAATAAATAAGTAAATAAAATTAAATACAAATAATTCTTTAAGCTCCAAGGCCCATTCATGGTGATAGGCCACACCTAACTCCCATCTTATCTCTGCCACTCCAAGTTCCCATCCCAAAAATCTCTGTGGCCTTTCTACCCCCAGCAAAAGCCCTTTGGTACTCCAGGGCCTTTGTATTTGCTGTTTCTTTTGCCTAGTCTGATGACTGACTTTAAACTGTGCTGGGTTCAAATATCAGTTCCTCATAGAGGCCAAATCTGACCACCCAGAGAAAAGTAGTACTTACTCTCAAGTCATTGTCAACACCGACTTTTGTTTGTTTCCCCCACAGTCTATAACCATCTGAAATGATCTTGTATTATTTTCCGCTTTCTTATTTTGTCTTCCCTCACTATGACTCAAGCTTCTCAACAACTCAGATCCAATGGGTCCCCAATACCTAAACATTTTTTGCCACACAAGGGCCAAGGGAATAATGCCAGCTAAGTGAGTAAATGCAGCAGCTTCACACGCAGATGTACGGCTTGTCCAGACTGGTTTACTATTTCCCTTCTGGGAGCCATTTATCACCGCCGCTTAGAACATTGCCATTCAGAGGCAGAGGCCCACCCTGGCCAAGTGAAAGAAACAGGACAGAAAAGCAGAGACAGAGACTGGGTGGAAGAGAGGAAGAGAGACCGAGAAAAAGACCCGAAAAAGACTCAGCGAGCCAGAGATCCCGGCTGACAGAAGCCCCAGCGGCAGCCGGACACAGTGGCAGGAGGAGGGGTCGGAGGGAGGCGGAACGAGCCGGAAGAGAGCTCAGAGGCAGAGCCGGGAGTCGGGAGACCCGCGCCGCCCCCCGCCCCTGTTCACAAGTGCCCGCGGCAGGTGGCGGTGCGCCCGCCAGCCCGCCTGCCGGCCCGACGCGTGCGGGATCAAAGCGGCGGGGAAGGGGCGGGGCGGGGAGGGGCCCGGGAACTTGGAGGTGTGAGCGAGCTTCCCAGCGGTCGGCAGGAGCGTGGGAGCACAGAGTCTCGGGAGGGGACAGAGGACTATGAGAGATTTCAGAGGTTCGGAGAGGCCCGGAGATAGAATGAGAGATTCGAGAGATCCGAGATCCTCAGATGCGGCGAGACAGGAGAGACTCGGAATTAAGAGATGCATAAAGATAGTGAAGCTCCAGTGAAACCGAGTCCCAGAGAAGTCGATAAGAGACCTGGAGAAAACGTGGAGGATGCAGAGAGAGAGATGGAAAGACGAAAACGGCTCAGACCCACGGACTTATTGAAAGGAAACATGTTTTCAGAGAGTACAGAAAATTGGGGCGAGGGGGAGAGATGCAAAGGATTCAGAGCGTGCGGGGCGGGGAACTTCGCCCCCTCCCCTTGAGAGGGCCGAGAGGACCCCCCGGGGTAGGGATTCCAGCTCCCCGTCCTTTCTCAGGGTCACGCCTGTAGAGGTGCAGCTTGGAAGCGGAAGGAGGGGAGTGGAGGTAGGAGGAGAGTGGAGGAAGCAGAGAACCCAAGTTTGGGGAAGGGGAGCGCGAGCACATGAGAATTAGGGTCTAGATCGCGGCCCTGAAACTCTGCAATAGAGTCAAAAGGCTAAATGTGATAGTAATGTTTAAACAAAGATGTTTAGGAAGTTATTGACTCTATATGCCCTGTCGGGGATAGGGGGAAAAAAAAGACGCATTCTGATGCATCGGCCGGGAATCGAACCCGGGCCTCCCGCGTGGCAGGCGAGAATTCTACCTCTGAACCACCAATGCAAGCGACAAACAGCCTTCCGTAGATCTCAAATTTGTAAGCGGTTGCAGTGGTCGTGGCTAGACTGACAGGGCAAACCAGGGGCTAAGGAAAGGAGTGGTCAGGAATGGGTTGCCCGTGGGAGGAGCGCCAAGCTATCATCCTTTCTCCTGCTGGATCCGGCCACCGGGTCATAAAGCCACCCCATATGGCCAGGGGCGGCCCCACACCCCGGGTGCGAACGGCTCAGGGCCCCGAGCCTAGCTTGCAGGTGAGAAAAACTCAGTCCGAGCCCAGGTTTCCCAAGGAGGGGGGCTGCGGGGGCTGCTGGGGCCACACATCTGTGATTCCATTTGGCCTAGGTAGGGGAGGTGGGATGTGCTGGGGACGCTGATCCCAAATGGGAGCCCCCTCCTCAAGGTCTGTGCCTTTTCAAACTCAGACTTCACCAAAGCAGGCTCCATGAGGGAAAAACAAAACAAAAACCCACCAAGGTGTGCATAGGCGCTGGGAGGGCTGGGAAGAAGCCCCATTCATCTCAAACTCCACGGCTATCTTCCATCTTGGTCCGTTACCCTGAATTTTCCTATCCTTGTCCCTGGCAATCTCCCTGTTCCGTTAAATTTTCGATTTATCTTCTCAGACACTTTGTCCTGAAGTCTCAGAGTGTTCAGGCATCATTCTGCAGAGGGTCATGCTCTTGGTTTAAGGTGGGTGTTGATCCCTTTTTTGTGTCCCATTTTTGTCCCGTTAGGAAAATTGCCAGTTCCCTGTTTCCCTGCAATTCCGAGGGACCTCTAGAAGGAAGAAATACTGCACACTTCGGTGAGGTGTCAGCTCAACCATACTCCCGAATCTTCTCTAATTACTGGAATCAGATACTTATAAATGGAAAACCTCTCCACTTCTACTCATGTGAAGACCTGCTTCCTCTTCCTCGAAGCGCCTCAGCCCCAGTCCAGCCAGCCCTCAAGGAGACCGTTTTCCTGGAGTACCTACTTTACTCTGCTTTTATAATAGCTGCTTGATTGACATCTTCTCTGCTAGATTCTGCAGGGATGAGCTGGGCCTCTTGTGCATATCTCAGTATGAACCATTCCAGCCTAGACCAGTGCCCTGAGTGTGCAGTGAACATGCAGGTGTTGGGGGGATTGAGTGTACCTGACAGAACAGAGGGCCTCTCCACCTCCTGGTAGAGCCCCAGTTGAGCTGGTAGGTTCACCCAAGCACACTTGAGTTGCTCTCTATCCCAAATAGAAGGCAAAATTTGGGAGAAAGGTGTAAACAAATTTAGCCTGGAGGCTGAGGGGTGCTAACTTTTATTTCAGAGTAAGTGGGGGTACAGCGAGCCTCCAAGAAAGCTGCAGTTCTGGGAACTATGAACTTTATCCCTGAGTTTTCTCCCAATCCACTTAAACTCCTTCTTCCCCCCGCCCCCCCATAGCCTCCTCCCTTCAGTTGCTGGCCAGTCTCATTATATACAGTTTTATGGTCCTGTGAGCAGCCGGTGGCCCACTGGGCCCTCGCTTCCCACACTCCCAGGCCGGGTCCTCTCCGTCCCCTCCCCCTTTCACTCCTTGGCTTTCTCAGAGCCCCTGGCCAAAACCAGAGGTCCGCGTGCGGTAAGGGGGCGGGCCCAGGTCCTATCCCTCCTACACCGGCACCGCCACATATAAAGCTCAGGGCGAGTGAGACCCGGTCCACACCAGGGTCCGGAGGAACAATGGTCACCCGGGATCGAGCTGAGAATAGGGACGGCCCCAAGGTGAGAGGCGGGAGGGGAGGGAGCAGAGGTCCCTAGTCCAGCCAGGGGACCGGAGCCCTGACACGGTGGGTCTAGGGTGAGGTTTGGGGTAAGGTTTGCCCTACGGGAAAGGAGCTGGACAGGAAGCTGCAAAGGATTGAAGAAGGAGATGGGGTCAAAGCAGGACTTAAGTGGGAAGCGGAAGCAGACGTCTACAGGCTGGGGTCGTGGGGGGTCGGCACTGTGCGGTCCGGAGGGCGTGGGAGGGGCTGGAGTTCGAATGGAATGAGCAAGAGGAAAATAGAGCGAAGGGAAGCAGGTGGGAAGAAAAAGAGCCAAGAGGCGCTCGCTTGTCTCTGACCCGGAGCTGACCCAGTGCGGTCCAGTAGAAGAGAAGGTCCCGGGCATTCCAGAGGGCGGACCGGGTGGAAGACTTTAGGAGGCGGGTGAACCAGTGGAGCAGGGTGACAGCCAGACGGAGGGAGAAGAGGAGGCGCGGTCGCGCTAGGTATCTCCCTTTCCACACTCAGGGTCTCCAGCTCTGAGCCGCGCACCCTGCGGCCCACGTGCTTGGGCGCAAAGAGGGTCCCCAAAATTCTCCACTGAGACAGAGAGACCGCACGAGATGGAGACGTAGAGAGAAAAGAGGAGAGACACAGAGAGGGGAGGAGGGAGGAAGAGACTGAGAGAGGAGAATACAGAAGACCCGGGAGAGAGAGGAGGCGAGCTACAGAAACTGACCCTATAGGGGCGTTAGGATGGGGAGCGGAGAGGGACAGAATGGACCCTGTCCTGGGCACTCTGGGCACTTGGGGAAGGGTGGGCGCAGGGCTCTCCCAGCGTCGGGACCTGGACGCCGACGCGGCTGCGCTGAGTCTCGGTCCGGTCGGACCGCTCTCCCTTTCCCGCCGGTCGCAGATGTTGAAGCCGCTTGTGGAGAAGCGGCGCCGAGACCGCATCAATCGCAGCCTGGAGGAGCTGAGGCTGCTGCTGCTGGAGCGGACCCGGGACCAGGTCAGTCCCTCTGCCAGCCCTGGGCCCCGAGCATCCCCTTCCCGCGTCCCAGGGCTTGCTACTGGGGTGGGGGACATACGTGGGACTGGCGACCCGAGTCCCGCCCGTGGAATCCCATCCCAGACCCCCTGTCGCTCTCAGAACACGCGCGCTTCTTCGGGTCTGTAAGTTTCTCTTCCAGCTCTGCGAATTTCGCTCCCAGGGTCGGTCAGTTTCACACTTCGGGTTTCTAAAATTCCCCTGCCCCTCCCGCATACCTCCCCCACCTCCCCAACCCACCAGTCATCCCGCTTCAGTTCTGCCGGTGGTCAATTCCACTCCCTGGGCTGCTGTTTCAAATCCCCTCTTCCCACGTTGGCTATTGGTTCCATCCCCTCGGGCTGGACAGTTCCGTCTCTGGGTGGGCCACTCCGCGTTCGGTCGCGCGTTCTGTGTGCTGTGCAGCGCGCCGCTGCGATCCGGGGGCACCCCCAGCTCTCGCATCCGCCCCTCCCTCTTCCCCCTGCCACTTTCCCCCTCTCTCCCCACCCCTTTCTGTCTCTGTGCCTCCCCTCCCGTCTGTAGAACCTCCGGAAACCCGAAGCTGGAGAAAGCAGAGATACTGGAGTTCGCCGTGGGCTACTTGAGGGAGCGAAGCCGGGTGGAGCCCCCGGGTACAGCGCAGGGGTGGGGCAGCGGAGGGAGGGAGGGGGGACCTCTTGGAGGCTCGGGCCGGGGAAGATGGGGCGGGCCCTGCGGTGGACGGTGGGCTTGGGGAATGGCAGGCTCTCCTCCGAGGCGAGGTTAATAACACCCGCCCGTGTCTGTCTCTGTGTCTCCCTCATTTTCTCCCTCTGTCCGTCCATCTGGCTTCCTGTCTCTGTGCGCCTGTGTGACCTCGGTATCCCTGCGCCCCGCCCCTTCCCTCACCCCTGCTGGGCCCCTACCCTGCCCGCCTGTTCTCCCGCCCGCCGCACCCGCTGCTGCGGCTCCAGGGATTTCCCGGTCCCCAGCCCAGGACGCCGAGGCGCTCGCCAGCTGCTACTTGTCCGGCTTCCGCGAATGCCTGCTCCGCTTAGCGGCCTTCGCGCACGACGCCAGCCCGGCCGCCCGCGCCCAGCTCTTCTCAGCGCTGCACGGCTACCTGCGCCCCAAACCTCCCCGGCCCGAGCCGGTAGATCCGAGGCCTGCAGCGCCGCGCCCACCGCTGGACCCCGCCGCACCCGCCCTTGGCCCCGCGCTGCAACAGCGCCCCCCAGTACATCAGGGCCCCCCTAGTCCGCGCTGCGCGTGGTCCCCATCCCTCTGCTCCCCTCGCGCCGGGGATTCTGGCGCGCCAGCGCCCCTCACTGGACTGCTGCCGCCGCCACCGCCACCTCACAGACAAGACGGGGCGCCCAAGGCCCCGCCGCTCCCGCCGCCCGCTTTCTGGAGACCTTGGCCCTGAGCTTGGGGGGAGGGTGGGGGCGAGGGCTGGGGGGTGGGTAGAGACTCCAGCCCGAGGGCAGCAGAGGGACCCGGGCATCCGGGCGAGGAGGTGTTGGGGAGGTCAGCGGGGCGCGCGGGCTGAGCGCGCGGGTGAGATGTGGTCTATATTAGAGTATCTATATAAATATATATTTCCCCTGCCCCCGCCCCCACCCCTTGCCTCTAGGATTGTACCCTCTCTGCCCCCGGCCCGGTCTCAGTCCCTTCCCGAGTCCCTAGTGCATGGAATAAAATGGTTATTAAATCCCCGTGTGTCCGGGCGCCAGGGGCCTGCCTTTATCTCGACGTCCACGCCCACTTTCCCTTCCCTTCTGCCTCCCATCCTCCGTCTGCTCTCTATGGCCCAATCTCCAGGGCGGACAGGTAAGTAAATAAGAGAACAGAGAAGAGACTGAGGTTGGAACTGAAACTAGGTAGGACATACAGAACTTGGGTGGGGGGAGAAAGGATAGGAGAATTAAGTAAAAGCTGGATGAGGAGGAAAGAAAGCATTGAAATAAAACCGACTCTGGTGGGATTCGAACCCACAACCTTTGAATCGCTCTTTCATCACTAGAAGTCCAATGCGCTATCCATTGCGCCACAGAGCCACCTGGCGAGCAGCGACGTCTCGCGACTTACGGGTACTAACATGGGAAAAGGGCTGGGAGGGGGCGTGTGAGTGTGAAGAAATTGGGCGGGGAATGCTAGGAGCGCGCGGTTTGGCTTTCAGAAGCAGGCGGGTAGAAGTAGCTGGCTTAAAGGAGTGGGAGTGAGGGCGCACATGGGTGGAAGAAACAGGGAGAGCAACTGAATATGAGCAAGCGAGCACAGGCTGCTCGTTTGCGGGGTGCTTCCTGCTTAGGAGCACTCTATCCCCAGATGTGGTCCCACCCAAATAAACTTGTTTTGTTGTACATTTCTGTGTCTGCGTCTTCTGGTTTATTCTGTCATTTGCTACTATGCGATCCGGAGTTTCGATAGTTCCGATTTTTTGTTTAAAAAGTGTGGAAAAGGCCACCCACCACTTCAATGCTTATTGTCTTTGGCTCACTTCTTCTGTCTAGTCTCTTAGGAGGACAACGGGGACGAAGCACTTCCACCCAGGTAGCGTGGCCGAGCGGTCTAAGGCGCTGGATTTAGGCTCCAGTCTCTCCGGAGGCGTGGGTTCGAATCCCACCGCTGCCAGCCCAGAGTTTTTCTCTAAGGGGTCCATCTGGAATACCTTATTTTTATAAAGACTCCAGTAGTAGTTTCATTACCGTCTTCCTTGTTTGGTCTTCAAGGCAAATTGTAAGTGTCTATCCCAACCGCATACTTGACAGAAAGTAATTCATAACTGGTCGGCATTTTTACGTGTCCTATATCTCCCAAAAGTAGCCCACATCCAATCTATTTAATTGATTCACTTGTACGTTCTTCTGACACTGTGTTACGTGTTCCGATTACAACATGAGCGCGCATCCAACTATTTAATCGATTTACTGCAGGTTGTTCTGAGACTGGGCTACTGGTTCTAATCACCCAGTGTGAAAAACTCAAGAATGTCGCTTTCCGACTTCAGGTGAATTTAGGTCTTTAGGAATTTCTTCTGAAATCAGCTGAAGTACCTACCTAATGCCTGGAACTGTTAAAAAGTAAAGGTTCCACCGAGATTTGAACTCGGATCGCTGGATTCAGAGTCCAGAGTGCTAACCATTACACCATGGAACCCCATAGCCTAACTTCGCTGCAGAGATTATATACATTACCGAATTTCCTACACCATCTTCACTTTCCCCCTTTACCTTGTCATATATGGAAAACAAAACCTCCTGTTGGATATACTGGTCATTGCCTATTCTGCACTTGAAATGCGAATCGAGATATCCCAGCTTCTAAGTACACATTATATTTAGAAGGCTTTGTACCGAAAAAACATTTTCATTAATGATTTAAAAATATTGATTACATGTTAAAATAAACTTTTAGATTATTAAGTAAAATGTATTATTAGAATTAATTTCACCTGTTCCTTTTTACTCTTTTTGATGTGGCTACTAGAAAATCAAAATTCATATATATGGTTTGCATATGTACTGCTCTAAAACTCTTACTTTCCTTTCATTGCATTCGTTCTACCTTCTGGACACTCAGTTTCTGGTCTACTTAGCGCCACTTTTTTTTTTCAGCACCACTTCTTTTTAATATCAGGTAATTATACTTTTGCTATTATTTTTAATTTTTAATTTGAGCAGGGCCGTGTGTACATACATTAATTGTACCTCCAAACAAAATAGTAACCAGAAAGGCTTTTAAAAGACTTCCGCCCGAACAGGGACTTGAACCCTGGACCCTCAGATTAAAAGTCTGATGCTCTACCGACTGAGCTATCCGGGCTCTCTGGCAGGGAGTTCTCTCCTATCCATAAGAGGATTTTTCAGGCGAAAATACATGTTCAGAGCATAAAGATTATTGTGTGCAGGTCCATGTGTGGCCAGAGGATTCTGGCACAGACGCGGAGGAAGCATGCGAAGTCTGGCTTCTGCTGATCTCGCTTTCTCCTTTGTATAGAACCCCGGCCAAGGCTGAGACTTGGATGGGAGAGTCGCTGAAGCTGGAACGGTGCAGTGCCTTGACTGGCCACACGGTGCCGCTGCGGACTGCTTCTTCCCTTGCGGAGAGGTTCTTTCCCAGCCCCTGCGAACTGTATAGATTCGGGACACCGTGGATTCTGGCTCCCGCCCAGGGTTCGGCTTGCGAGGGCGGGCCTGGAGCAGAAAGAATGCCACATGGGGCCTTAAGATGCTGAGCGCCCCGACTTCACCTGGGACTCCCGAGCGACTTTATTTCAAGAGAGAAACTGAAGTCGAGATTGCAAAAGACTGGAGACAGAGAGGGCCGGCTGCGGGGGAACGACGGGTGTGGGGGTTGGCAGGAGACTGTTCTTGACCCCGCGCGGTGTGCTGAGGTTCGGGTGCGACTCCCTGTGGGGAGTCACGTGTGCTTTACGGCCGAGCGCGACTCTCCTTTTACAGTGATTCACATGGATGATTCACATATATGTAAGAATGTAGGTGCCCTGTGCTTAGTTCTTACTGGGTCAGAAGAGGAAAGGGTCTTGGGAGAAGCTGGGGAGTGGCGGACAAGCACTCCAGGGCATCAATCCAGAGCCTGGCCAGGGGGAGGCCAGCCTTCTACTCACACAGGTGTCACCTCCTCCTTGCCTCCACCTCAGCATCTGGTCCCTCCCTCCCCAGTGCGACCCAGGCTCTTGATATCCATCTGGGTGAGCCAGCCAGAGGGACCGGCTGTGCCTGAGCCAAGCAAACAGGTATTAGGATGCAAGATTGTGGGCGGGGAGAGGGAACCTGAGCTGCCAGACGGAGCTTCCGAGAGGAGAGCCCAGGAGCACCCCAGAGAGAGCTGGGCTCTTCCTCGGGCCTACCCAGTGCCCCGTGTCCCCAGCCCTCTGCCCAGCAGCCCAGCCCTGCTCAGCCTGCCGCTCACCTCCTCCAGGCCGGCGGCTGTGGTCAGTGCTGCGGAGGGCATCCCTCCTTCCCTCCTATCATGGCAGTGTACCGCCTGTGTGTGACCACCGGTCCCTACCTGAAGGCCGGCACCCTGGACAACATCTCCGTGACGCTGGTGGGCACGTGTGGCGAAAGTCCTAAGCAGCGACTGGATCGAATGGGCAGGGACTTCACCCCCGGATCGGTGAGTACAAATGCAACAGGGAGCGGTAATCCCTGAGGGGACCTGAAGGAGGTGAGCATCCTTCCTTCCGGATTTCAACTCCTGCGGAACTGAGGGTGCTGGTCCTGACCTCCTCACTATCGCTATTGTGGTCCCTCTCTTTTCTGGGGACGCTGAACCCTATCCTGGGAGACTGAGGAGGAAAGGAAGTGGGCGGGGAGTCAGATTTTTGTTTCTTCCAAGCCCCTCCCATAACTGACCGTGGGCTTTGGGCAAGCCTCTCCTGTCTCTGAGCATGGTTTCCTCTTTTCTGGAGGGGATCTGCTTTCCTTCAGCAGCCCCCCTGGACAGTTTGCTGATGGCCTACGCAAGGGTTCCGCGTGGGCCAAGGAGGCCAGCGAAATTCAGCACTCACTGTTGGGCGCCATGCCCCCTCTTAGCTGGGTGAAAGGCTGCTTTTTCTAAATCGTAGAAAGGCACCGATGGGATTAGCGGCAGCTCAGATTTATACACTGGAATTGGCGTGCGTAGACGCACTTTACAAGGTGCAAGGACAGTCTTGGAAGGTCCCTGCCTCTCACATGCTCGCTCCCTTGGTCCCCTCAGGTACAAAAGTACAAGGTGCGCTGCTCAGCAGAGCTGGGCGAGCTCCTGCTGCTGCGTCTACACAAGGAGCGCTACGCTTTCTTCTGCAAGGATCCCTGGTACTGCAGTCGCATCTGTGTCACTGCCCCTGACGGTTCCATTTACCACTTCCCCTGCTATCAGTGGATTGAGGGTTACTGCACTATGGAGCTGCGACCGGGGACAGGTGGGCCAGAGGCAAGGGCTGTGCTGAACTGCAGGTGTCTGCAGTTGATGAGGGGTGGGGTTTCACAGAGCCCAGGGAGTAAGAAATAGGTTTGGGATTAAGAACTTTGAGCTTCCAAGTAATGATTTCTGGGAAAAAATTAATTAGCCTCTAAAGCCTTGAAATGCAAGGGTTACTGGGCAGTAATTATTTGTAATACTTCTCCAGAGACACACACACTCATATAGACATTCTCTCTCTCTCTCAGCTGTTTGCGTTCTCCAGATTTCCTCTGTACTTTCCCAGAATTAATTCCTCTGAGCCCCGAGAGGATTTAACCTGTTACTTAGATTTTTAACAGGTGAAGCCCTATTCAGACATTTTAACTGGGAAGCCCTGTTCCCTGCAAGAAGCTTTTCTAGTGTGGATAAAGTCCCTGTGAGATGCTGTTAGGTTCCATGTTGAATTTTAAGGCCTTTCAGGGGTTCTGAGCTTGCCCCATCAGCCTCTGGAACTGTCTGATCTGGAGGGCCAACATTCGGGCTGTTCTGAGTGGTGAGATGGGTCTCAGGGACGAGAGGTGGAGCTTCTAGATCAAAACAAGGGCAGTGCACATGACCCCAAGGCTCACAGTGAGCTCTTCACAGACCTTGCTCTGAACCTCCACCCATCATCACAGCACATATTTCTATAGCATCACAGAGTCATTTATCAAGTGCATGTTGTGTGCAAGATGCCTGACAATAAAAATGCACAGTGTGCTGGGAATAAAAATATACACTGTGACTTCTGGCCTCCAGGAGTTTATAGTCTGGGAACAGCAGTGAAATGTGATGCCCTGTGAGGTCACGGGTGGGCTCCCTGAGTAGGTTGAGCTTGTGCGTGTCCCTGATCCAAGGCTGACCTAGCCCAGGGGTGGATCTTGGCGTAAAGACCCTGTTGAGGTGCTGTCTCTCTGTCTTTCTCATTCTGTCTTGCTCATTCACAGAAGAAATAAATAGATAAACAACAAAAAAAGTTCATAGTCTGGAAAGAAGACAAACATGCAAACAATTAGGAAGAATGTAATAATTTGTGGGTGAGGTTGTCTCAAGTCTATTTTACTGATGAGTATGGGGCACCCTTCAAGTGATTGATGTGGATGTGGCTGGGGGATTTGGCTTAAGGGTTCATGGTTTCAGATGTTTGTGGGAGAAGGTTTAGTTAGAAAAGAGACTCCTATCAAGAGTAATTTTTATTCCCCACAGCAAGAACAATTTGTCAGGACTCCCTTCCCCTCCTTCTGGATCACAGGAAACGGGAACTCCAGGCCCGACAAGAATGCTACCGGTGAGGGTGGCCTCTTTTGATTTCTTTCCTCATCTTTATTCTGACCTCAGCCTTAATCACATCATTCCAAACTCTGACCTCAGCTCCAACCTTGGGAACTAAACTCCAATCAAGACCCTCATTTAAATCTAACGCCATTCTAATAGTCACCCAGTCGCGATCATACCCAAACCATCAATAACTGTACTCAGTCCCCAGCCATCCCTGGTATAGCCCGGATCTCAATATCAGAAATAACCCTAGTATTCACCAGTCTCAGTCCAGCCTCAGCCTCCCGCTGACCCCAAACTGGCCACGATCTTAATCTTTTTTTTTTTTTTTTTTTTTAGAGGTTTTCGCTATAGGGCGCGTGCGCTCGCCAGACAGACAGAGAGAGACATAGAGACAGAAAGCGAGAAATCACCCCCCAGGGGGGATGGTCACGCCGCAATCCCTTCTCCTCCATTCTCCTCTGGGGATCTTGGGCACGCACGCACACATGCCCAGCGTGAGTTCTAAGCCACCGGGTCCGGGGACGCGAACTGCGGTTGACTACGTGGGAGTCCAGCGACATAGCCATTACGCTAACTGCTGGTTCCCGCCATGACCTTAATCTTGACACAAACCCATCTCTAAACCACTGTGGTCATTAATGCCATCCTCAAGTGCTACCCTGACCTGAAGCCCAGCAACTTCATGGAGAAAATTCTAAGAGGATGGTTTCTGAAGTGGATGTCTGAAGTCATGTCTCTAAAATCAAAGACAGTCTGTTTAACCTAAGTGTGGCCAGCCACTTCTGTCCTCTTTCCCTTGGCAGCTGGAAGATCTATGCCCCCGGCTTCCCCTGCATGGTGGATGTCAGCAGCTTTGAGGAGATGGAGTCAGACAAGAAATTTGCTTTGACCAAGACGATACCTTGTGCAGACCAGGATGACAGGTGAGGGCAAAGGCTTGGGAAGGAGGTGGAGACAAGCAAAGTGGAGGGTTTATTGGGAGGATGGGCCCAGCAGCTTAGAAAGAGGAATGAGGAGGGACCAGCAGTTGGCATAATGGCTATGTCCCTGGACTCCCGTGTAGTTCACCACGGTTTGCGTCCCGGACCCGGTGGCTTGAAACTCACACCGGGCGCATGTGTGTGCATGCCCAAGATCCCGAGAGGAGAATGGAGGAGAAGGGATTGTGGCGTTGCCATCCCCCGTGGGGGATGATATCTCGTTTCTGTCTCTCTGTCTCTCTCTGTCTGTCTGGTGAGCGCACACGCCCTATGGCAAAAACCTCTCCAAAAAAAAAAAAAAGAAAGAAAGAAAGAAAGAGGAGTGAGGGTCTATAACAAGTACATTTCATTCATGTAAGTGTTAGGAGCAAAGATGGAGGGGGCAGGGAGATGGTCCCCAGAGGCCAGGCAGAGGACCAGAAAGAGGAGATGGTTTTAGGTTAGGAAGAGAGAGGGCAGAGGAGGGGCCGGCAGTGAGGGAGACCTGGGGACTCTGAGGGCAGGACAGAGGGGAGGAATTAAGGGGAGTGGCCTGTGGGTTCCACTGACTGGTTTCCGTCCTTCTACTTTCCACACTCGCAGCAGTGGGAATCGGTACCTGCCTGGCTTCCCCATGAAAATCGACATCCCATCCCTGCTGCACATGGAGCCCAATATTCGCTACTCAGCCACCAAGACGGCCTCGCTGCTCTTCAATGCCATCCCCGCGTGAGGCCACTGCCCTCTCTGTTCCTGCTCACTGTCCCTCTGCTCGATGTTTTTTTTTCCTTTCGTTTTCTGTATTTATTTATTTATCAATAAGAGAGTTATTTTCTTTTTTATTTTATTAATTTGCTGTAGGGCGCAGGCCTTCATCAGAGAGAGATGGGGTGAGTAGTGAGAAAGCAACCCCCGGGGGGATGGGCAGGCTGGAATCCCTTCCCCTCCATTCTCCTCTTGGGATTTTAGGAACACATGCCCGGCATGTTTTTCAAGCCATTGGATCTGAGACTTGAATGTGTAGTCAGCCATGTCGGGTCCGACTGCCTTAACAATGTCTGACCATAGGAGGACCCTTCTGCCTCAGCCCCTCAGCTGGCTAGGACCACAGGCACACACATCACATCTCTGCCCCCAGTCCTCTCTCTGCCTCCCAGACTCCTCCCCTCCCTGCCCCGCTTTCTCCACCATCTCCTGGCCTCTCAGTCCTCCAATCAACCTGTCGGCATCTTCTCGTTCTCCCCTCCTCTTCCTCACTCTTCTCTCTGCCCCTAGTCTCCTTTTCTCTTATCTCTTAGTCTCCCCCTTCTTTGCCCCTCAGGCACCCCTCTCTCTCATTAAGCCCCCCATTTTCTGTCTCCCCATCACCTCCTCTTTGCTCCTTAGCCACCTCTGCTCTCTCCATCACTCAAACCAACACAATGAACTGAGCACCTACTGCGTGCAGAGCATGGTCCCAGGTGCTGTTGATGGGACCATATTCAGTAGGACAGTGAGACCCAGTCCTTAAACTTTAAGGAGATGAAGTCAGGCCATCTCAGGTTCAAATCCCAGTTGTGTGACCTTGATTTTCACTTGGTCTAAACAGTCTTCTCACTTGTGAAATGACAATAATGTTTACACCTACCTCACAGGTTTTCAGGATAATTTGATGATATACCAAATAGTCTTTCCATAGATGTTATTTAGCAACAATATTAGGACAAAGTCTCTGACCATGAGGAAGCCACAGCATCACTGAGGAGGCATATGGGCAGTTCATTAGCACTCGGAGGGGTCATTAGCAGCTGCAGTCACCAGCCAGGGCACTAAGTGTGATGGGACTGGAGTCCATTTAACCCTCCTGGGTACCTAGACAAGAGAGAGGTTAGCTGGGGTCAGTGGGTGGCTCCTGTCAAATCCCGTCAGGGACAGTGAGGTCACCGCTTTGGCAGAGACCTGAGCAGTGGCTGCATGAGGCAGTCGGGAGGAAGGTGGGGGGCAAGGAACTGGATCCCCATCTGGGCCTCTGTGGAGAGGGAATCTGAAGAGGGTGTGGTGGGCTTGGGGAGTGGGCTGGGAGCTGAGTGTCTGACAGGGAAGGTGCAGGCAGCCACAGGTGGCTTAGATTTTGGGACTAGAACCTGCCAAGAGCCCCAGGCAGGACTGAGGGGTCAGAGGAGCACTCAGGACAGTGGGTCAATAGAGTCAGTTCCACATGGATCTGCAGGTCTAGACAGAGGAAGGCCAGGAGCCACTGGACTCAGAGAAGGGCCCGAGGGAAGGGAGCTGGTATCTGAGAGCTGTCCAGGCATGTATGGAGAGAAGGGGGCGTGTTTGGGTTTCAGTTGGGTGACTGCAGGGCGTTCTGAAGGATGTTTGTGACAGACCCTTTGAAAGAGACCATTTCTTTCTCCTTTATCTGCCTCCTCAACTTCTGCTTGAGATCGAGCCCCTGCCCAGTTTTTCTTATTTCCTATCTGTTTCTCCTTCCTTCCTTCCTTCCTTCCTTCCTTCCTTCCTTCCTTTCTTTCTTTCTTTCTTTCTTTCTTTCTTTCTTTCTTTCTTTCTTTCTTTCTTTCTTTCTTTTTTCTTTCTTCTCATTCTCTCTCTTTTCTCTTTTCTTTTCTTTTCTTTTCTTTTCTTTTCTTTTCTTTTCTTTTCTTTTCTTTTTTAGTTTATTTATTTCTTCCATGAAAGAGAAAGAAAGACAAATACCCTCAACAGGGTCTCACACCATATCCCCACCCCCACCTCTCTAGCCAGCCAGGATGGCAGATGCACACAGCCCGTGTGTGCACGTTCTCACTAAACCGAACCCTCCACCTTCCAGGTGGTGTCAGCAGTGCTTCATCAGCCCTTTACCTCAGTGTCACTGAGCCATCTTTACAAAGCCTGCTTCGCCCACCCAGTGCCACAAACCCACTACCCCCTTTCCTTTGGTTCGGCCCATTTAGCCAGTGCTTATCAGCAGGGCGGGCTGGGCCTCAGAGCCAAGTCCTTGTCCTAAGGAGCGCATAGAGTGATGGGGGACGGTATGGCACACTGGGTTGCAGTGTAATGCAGAGAGTGATGAGGGCTTTTCATTTTTTTTTCCAAAGATTCCCCCAAAATTTTTTGGAGATAATCTAGCAATTAAAGGTCTTTGCACTAAGAAATGCCTAGAAGAACAGACTATATATTAGGTAGAGGTGTAGAAGATAGCTTTCTAGGATAGGCCTTCAGAGGGGGGGAAGGCTGTCTTAATTTCAAGCTTTTTTTTTTAGAGAGATTTTTGCTACAGGGCATGTTTGCTCACTGGAGAGACAGAGAAAGACAGAGAGATCACTCCCCAAGGGGGCTGGCCATACCGCAATCCTTTTTCCCCATTCTCCTCTCATGATTTTGGGTATGTACTTACATGCACCCGGGGTGAGTTTTAAGACACTGGGTTCAGGACTTGAACCATGGTCAACTATGTGGCAGTCCCATTATGCTATCTGCTAGTCCCTCAAGCATTTTTTTTATTATAAAATAATGCTCACTGTATGGCCAGCAGGTGGCATGGGGGTTAAGGTGCTGGATGCCACATGATCTGCTTTACAGTTCAAGTCCCAGACTCGACAGCTTGAGACTCATGCCGGGCACATGTGCATGCAAGCCAAAATCCCAAGAGGAGAGTGGAGGAAAAGGGATTTCACCATGGCCAACCTTCCTGGTGGTGATTTCTCATTTTTCCCTCTCTGCTTCTCTCTGGCGATCACATGCGTCCTACAGCAAAAACTTAAAATGAAAAAAAAAAGTGATGACTGTAAAAAGCTTCAAACAGCAGACACTTTGAAGTGAAGCGTGCACATCCCTCAGTCTGCCAGCCTCTTCTCCCAGCGCAGTGCACAAAGTGCACCTCTGGCCTTGGCTGGTGCACAGGGTGGGAGAAAAAGCTGGCAAGGTTGGGGGAAGCCATTGGTGGGGAGCTTCATGGGCTATCAGTGGAGGCTCTGACCTTCCCGGCAGAGGGGAGCCAGTAAAGGTCTATGGCAAGATGGAAACTTGAAGAAATCAGGCAAACACCAGTGAGGGTGACTAGTCTGCACCATAGGCCATGTGAACCACCTTTGCGCACACGTGTGGTTACTACCACCACCCCTCACCCTAGGATGGGTGCATTTGAACCAGAGACTCCTGAGGCTACAGAGTCTCAAACAGGCCCTCGACTTTTCTCCCTTGTGGGTGGTTAGACACCTCTGCTCTTGGGACTGACTGTCAGCTTCCTCTAGCTGGGGCGCAGTGGATGCCGGCAGAACCCAGGCCCCAGGCCCCAGTGCCCAGCTCCCACTCTGATCTTCCCTCTCCCCCGTCCTGCCCTCAGGTCCTTAGGCATGAAGCTTCGAGGGCTGCTGGACCGCAAGGGCTCCTGGAAGAAGCTGGATGACCTGCGGAACATCTTCTGTTTCCACAAGACCTTCACTACAGGTGTGCAGAGCCAGGCGGAGATGCCTTCACCTTACCCGATGCTCAGACCCTTTCTTCCCCTTCCTGGGAAAGGCCCAGATGGCTAGATTTGAGTGGGAGGGGCTTTCCATTTCATTGGTGATAGCTTTCAAATTTCTCTCAGGAATACAGTCACCCTCACTGAGGAGGGGACAAAATAGAGAAGGACAGAGAAACACTGTTGCCTGGGAGAGGGTCATGGTCATTTAGGGAGTTGTGATCCTGACTAGGAACACACAGCGTCCATCCCCTCCTCCTACCACAAAGCACTCTGCGCTTTGGGACCAGAAAGGCATAGGTTCAAGTCCGTGCTCTGCCACTCACCTGGGTAAGTCACTCCATCTCTCTGACCCTCAGTGTCTAGTATTAAATTGAAGATATAATATACCTACCTCACAGGGCTGCATTGGGAAACCTAAACCATAGTGATGAGCAAAGAGCTGGGCATAATCAAGACCTAGGGAAATAGTTTCTGGATCAACTGGCTCCCTCTCTTGTCCCCCCTCCCCGCTAGAGTATGTCAAGGAGCACTGGCATGAGGATCGCTTCTTTGGGTACCAGTATCTGAATGGTGTCAACCCTGTCATGCTCCATTGCATCTCCAGCTTACCCAGCAAGCTGCCCGTCACTAGCGACATGGTAGCCCCTGTGCTGGGACCAGGCACCTGCCTGCAGACAGAACTAGAGGTGGGTGAGCATGTCAGTAGTGGGTCTGATGGAGGGATGTGCGTGAGTGGTTCCTCTGGATAAGGGAAGTGTGTGGAAGGGAGGGCGGAATGCCCTGGGCTGTCCCACCTGTGGCCTCATCCTCTGGGGTCTCTGTATCTCTTAAGCAGAACAGATATGGGTGAGGGCCAGAATGTGCTGGGAGTGGTTTGAGGCCCAAGCTGAAGCCTGCTAAAATGGTATGAAGGAATAGGGCAGCCACAAGGATAGTTTGAAGGAGGCCTTGCTTCTATTCTGGGGCCTCCAAGGGACTGAGGCCTGTGGAAGGCTCTTTTAGGACAGGCCAGTGACAGGGCCACAGGATATAGGAGGACTGAGAGCCCTGAGGGAGTGGCAGTAGATGATGACCCAGTCTCTCTGGGACAGCCAAGTCCTCAGCCATTCCACAGAAGGCTGGGGATGTGACTGGTTAATTCTCATCGTGTGTCGGGTTTGCTGTCGTTGGATACATGGAGGTCAGCTCTCAGAAGGGGATTCCATCAGAGTAGGGAGAGAACGAAGGACCAGGTATGGGGTGAGGAGGAGGGGACGCTGCTTGTCCAAATCAGGAGGCCAGGTGAGGGGTTGCACAACGAGGGACTCAGCCAGACTTCATTCCACACATTCTGGGAAGGGTGAAGTAGCCAACGCCGGCTATTAGCTCAGGTGCCCTGAATTACTGAGGCCTGAACTGGGACCCTAAGCTCTTCCTCGGGGTGGAAGTGGGCCAAGAGCGGAGAGGGAGGCAGAGGGCTGGAGTTGGGGACACGCCAAGCGCCTCTGCCTCTTCCCCAGAGGGGGAACATCTTCTTAGCGGACTATTGGATCCTGGCGGAGGCCCCGGTCCATTGCCTCAACGGCCACCAGCAGTACGTGACCGCCCCGCTGTGCTTGTTGTGGCTCAACCCCCAGGGGGCGCTAATGCCCTTGGCCATCCAGGTAAGACGGGAGCCGGGCTTTCAGGAGTGCAGACTCAGTGGTCTTGGGTTTCATCCCTCATTCCCCTCGATGCAGCTGAGCCAGACCCCTGGGCCAGACAGTCCTATCTTCCTGCCCACTGACTCCGATTGGGACTGGGTGCTGGCCAAGTCGTGGGTGCGCAACTCTGAGTTCCTGGTGCACGAGAACAACACACACTTTTTGTGCACTCACTTGCTGTGCGAAGCCTTCGCCATGGCCACGCTGCGCCAGCTGCCACTCTGCCATCCCATCTACAAGGTCTGTGTAGACCCTGGGACCAAATGGGCAGGGCCAGGAGGTCGCTTCTGTTCTTTGGCTCACGTAACCTCGCACTACTCGCAGCTCCTGCTTCCCCATACTCGCTACACGCTGCAGGTGAACACCATCGCGAGGGCCACACTGCTTAACCCTGAAGGCCTCGTGGACAAGGTGAGGCCTCCCCGCCTCGGCCTAGAGGGCGGGTCCCTGAGGACAAGCCTATTCCACCATCCCTGCAGCCTCTTCTGGCAAGCCCCGCCCTGCTCCCCCAGCCACTTACTTGCCCTTCCCATAAGCCCGGCCACGCCGGCCAATCTGCACGTGGTCCCACCCTCTCAGTCTGAGGTGCCCCGCCCCGCAGCCCAGCCCCAGCCCCGCAGCGCTGCGCTCAGCTGACCCAGCGCCCAGCTCTGCCCTCACGGCTTTCAGTTCACTTCTTCAGTTACCAAATACCTAAGGATCTCCTAGGCATGAAGTAGGGCTGCCACCCACGCAGCCCGCGTCATGCGGACCCCTATGGGTGTTCCATCTGTAGTCGTGGATTGCTTGGTGAACAGAACTGGCCCCTCCCTGGGCCGGGACTCTAGCTCCATCTCTTCACCAGGCACTGGGGTGGGTTGGGGCCGGCCCAGGGGCGGATCTGTGCTGTGTCCTCAGGTCACGTCCATCGGGAGGGAAGGCCTCATCTACCTCATGAGAACCGGTCTGGCCCACTTCACCTACACCAATTTCTGCCTTCCGGACAGCCTGCGGGCCCGTGGCGTCCTAACCATCCCCAACTACTACTACCGAGACGATGGCCTGAAGATCTGGGCGGCCATTGAGAGGTGCAGCCTGGAACCCTGCAGCCCTCTGGCCCCACCAGGACCTCCTGGCCGTGGGCAGTGTGGGCTCCTGTGCTTGTGGGCTTGGGGCTGGGGATTCTACAGTTCTCAGACTCCAGCATATGGAATTCCCTGGGGCATGGATTGAGGTTGGGGTGCCCTATGAAATGACAGATATTGTGGTTCAGAGAGGGGCTGGGGAGTGTGTGAGCGCAGTGTAAGTAGGAGGGGTGACCAGAGGAGTCAGTATTAGGGCTGGTGCAAGAGCTGAGCATGGGCTTGGCCCTGGTCTGCAGGGCTCCTCCCTCCAGGGTGCTGAGTGGGGAGGAGGAGGATGCAGCACGAGTCAGGCTCTCTTCTGGGTACTTTCTCCCTAAGCCCCTGTACAGAAAGGAGGCCCAGGGCACCCATGACTCAGGAGTAGAGGTGGGACTTAAGGGAAACCTGGGTACTCAGTGCCATCAGGATCTAGGGTCCTGCTGAACCCCCATGGACTCCCAGAAGCTCTGGCCATCTGCTTTGACCCAGCCTGGGTGTAAGCGGGCTTTGATTTTCTGGCCAGGCCTAAGCCCAAGGTGACTCTAGTGGCACCAGCGTCTCTTTCTTGCAGCTTCGTCTCAGAAATCGTGGGCTACTATTACCCCAGTGATGCGTCTGTGCAGCAGGATTCTGAGCTGCAGGCCTGGGTCGGCGAGATTTTTGCTCAGGCGTTCCTGAGCCGGGAGAGCTCAGGTACCCCATTTTCACCTCCCCACCACAGGCTTTTGATGATCCAGCCCTCACCCCCTGCCCCTGATTAATCAGTCGTATTTATTGACCAGCCTTTGAAGGATGCGTAGTTACTGTGCCCACGTAGCAGGTGGGGAAATAGGTGCAGAGGAGCCAGCAGAGGCCAGAGTCAGAGCCAGCTCTGAGGGGCTCCAAAGTCTTTGCTTCAGCCACTGCAGTGCACCCTTCTAGTCCCTTGACCATTACACAAACCCATCTGGTCACTTCAGGGATAGGAGCACCTCACCTTCAAAGGACTGTGGAACCTTCTTTCATCCCCCCTCATGCTGGTCTTACCAGGTAGACCCTTCAGCCACCAAGCTCTCTTCACTTCTCTTGGCTGCAAACCTCTTCACGGAGTGGGCTGGTCCCGCTGCTGCCTGATTCCTCATCTACTCGTCACCTACCTCAGCTCTCCTCTCTCCTCTGACACTGCCTGGGGAGCCTCTGAGAACACCCACACCAGCGATCCTCTTCCCCCAGCCTACTTGCTCTAACCTCAGTGCCACACAGATGCCCCAGTCCACTTCCTTGCTTTACTTTCCCCTTAGCTCCAGGGAGGACATGTCCCGGATCTCTGACTCCCCTCTCTATCCCTCCCTAATGGAATGAGCCTTTCTTCTGTTTCTCTGTAGCTGATTTCCAGGCTTTTCTTTTTGTCATCTTATTGCCACCCTTAAGAGCAGCACACAAACACGACAGGTCACTCCGTTCGTAGAGTGGCCTTGCCAGGGGTATATGCCCTGTTGTGATCTTCATTGCCCAGGGTGATGTGGGCTGAACTCCAGGCACTCACAGGCACCAAGACACCTCTGTATCTGGGTAGTGGGAGAAAAGCTCAGAGGGGAACACAGGTCTTTTAGTTCTCCCAGCCCTGGTCTGGGACCTCTCTCAATGCGGATGTGGCTTTCAGTTGACTTGGTGCTTCTGGTAGCTACCTAGAGGAGATCCTTTTCCTTGGGGAGACCCCCCAAAAAAAGGAATGGCCTCAGGTCACCTCCAAACAGGATGAATAGTTGTGGCAGCCTGCCTGTGATGGGCTCAGAGGTTCTTTTCTTTTCTTTCTCTTCTCTTCTTTTCTTTAATTGCCAGAGGGTACATACACTTATGAGAAAGAGAAAGAACCTCTCAACAGGGCATGGTCATGCCACAGTCTCTCTTCTTCCGATTCTCTATTCTCTCAGGATTTCGGCCGTGCACACATTTGAACCCCAACCTGGGATTTGAACTGCCATTAGCTATGTGGGATCTGGCTCCCAGTGCATCATACTTTACCACTGCGCTACTAGGCTGGCCAATTTTTTTTTTCTTTTAAACAAAAAATTTTAAGCATACAAAGTATAGCGTAATGAATACTTATATATTCACCACTAGATTCAACCATTGCAAACATTTTGTCCTATTTAATTAATCTGTTGCTTTTGTTTACTGCTGAAGTCTCTCAAATTATGTTATATCTCACCCCAATCAAGATGAATTTTTAAAATAATTGTTTATTTATTTAATTTATTATTAATTTGCCCAGGGTGATGTGGACTTGAACTGTGGTGGGCCATGTAGGAATTCCAGTGCCTTAACCACCATGCTACCTGCTGGCTCAAGATGAACTTAAAAAAAAAAAAAAAGATTTATTTTTATTTATCATTATTAATATTTTTAAAACTTGCTCTACAGAGCATGTGAGTTCGCCAGAGAGAGCCAGAGAGAGAAGAAGAGAGAGGGAAAGTGAGAAAGCAAGCTGTCAGGTCCAGGACTCAAACCATAGTCAGCCATATGGGAGTCCAGTGCCTTCACCAACTGTGCCACCCACTAGCTCCCAAAATAAATCTTAAACAATAATATTTTTCTACCCCGCTAACCACAATACTGTCATCATACTTAACAAAACTGACGATAATCTCCAATGTTGTCTTCATATCTAGTCTATAGTCAAATTTCCTCATTTATCTTGTTTTCCCCCAGTTGAGTCTATTCTTTCAGGTTACATAGTACATTTTTGTTTTGACTCTAAAGTCTCTCCTTTTTTAAAGTTTAATTATTTCTTCCATGAGAGAGGCAGAAGCAGAGAGAGAAAGAGGCACCCACCAGTAGGGTCTTTACTCTCCACAACCAGACTCAGCCAGCCTGGATCACAAGCACATGCCCAGTGTGTCCAGGGAAGCCCTAGAATGCAAACCTGGGACCTTCCCATATGGGTCCAGCCGCATTACTGCTGTGCCCCCATCTGGCCCCTAAAGCCTCTTTAACTTAACATAATGCTTTTCCCCTCCGCTTTTTAAAATAGCATAACATGGACTTATTGAAGAGCCTAGACTTCTTCTCCCTTTCACATTGCAGAATGTCTCACCATCTGAATTTATCTAATTGCTTCCTTGTGATGTCATTCGCCTTGTTCCTCTGTCTCCTGTGTTTTCTATAAACCAGAAGTACTATCTAAAGGTTAATGTTTTGGGCAAGAATACTTCTCAGGTGAGGCTGCAACCTCTGTATTGCATCATGCTGGAATGCACATAATGGAAGGTTGTCTCACTGCTAGTCATGCCCAGAGTGGTTTCTGGGTTAAGGTGGTGGCAGGCAGATCTCTTAGATATTTTAAAGGGTGACCCTGTGAAGAGGGTAGGCAGTTCTGAGTCTGGCAGCTTTTCTCCCCTAGGGCAGTAGTTTCATATTTGGGGGGGTCTTTTTTCCCTTTTATTATTTGTATAAATATCTTTTTTTGTGATTTCTTTGTTTTTTAGATTTATTTTATTATTATTATTAGTTTTTAATTTGCTACAGGGGGGCCGGCAAGTGGAATAGTAGTTAAGGGCACTGGACTCCCACATGACCAACCATGGTTTGACTCCTGGACCTGGTGGCTTGCTTTCTCTCTCTCTCTCTTTCTCTCTGTCCCTCTCTGGTCAAATTTAAAATAAATAAATAAATAAATAAACAAAGTTAAATAAAATAATTCTTAAAATTTTTTTTTTTTTTTGGCTACAGGGCACAAGTGCTTACCAGAGAGAAAGAGAGAGAGAGAGAAAGTGAGAAAGTAAGCTGCCAGATGCAGGACTTGAACCACAGTCAGCCATGTGGGAGTCCAGTGCCTTAACCACTATATCACTTGCTGGCCCCATGATATATATATATATTTTTTTTTTCAGATTAACTTCCCATTTTACATAAAGTCTCTATCATCATGTGTACAATATTTTTCTTCCACAGATAACTTTACATTTTTTGCCTGTTAAATGGTTCTTCCCTTTACACCTTGCACCCACCCTCTACCACCCACTCTCTACCATCCACTTTACTCCCTTACAGTCTCTGGTATCTACACTTATCCCTTCTACTACCATATCTTCAGATCTGCACCTTTCTACCACAGAGTGCAGACATTCACTACATATTGAGTGAGGCTATACAGTGTGTATCTTTCAAAGTCTGGCTCACTTCACTCGACATTAAGTCTTCCATATTCATCCACTTTGACTCAGAATATAGGATCTTATTATTTATTATAGCTGATAATAGTCCATAGTATATACATGCCACAATTTTTCTTTTTTCTTTTCCATAGAGAGATAGAGATAGTGAGAGGGAAAGTGAGAAATCACCCCCCAGGAGGGATGGCCACTTTACAATTCCTTCTCCTCCATTAGGCATGCATACATACATGCCCTGGCACGATTTTCAAGCCACCAGGTCTGGGACTTGAACCACAGTTGGCCAAGTGGGAGTCCACTTGGAAGCCTTCACCACAATGTCACTTACTGGCCCCATGCCACAATTTTTAATCTAGTCATCAGTTTTTGGACTTATTATTTTATTATTATTATTATTATTGGAGAGGTTTTTGCTATAGGACACGTGCGCTCGCCAGAAAGACAGAGAGACAGAGGAGACAGAAAGCGAGAAATTGCCCCCCAGGGGTGATGGCCACGCTGCAGGCACGCATGCACACACGCCTGGCATGAGTTTAAGCCACCAGGTCTGGGACTCAAACCATGGTCAACTACATGGGAGTCCAGCGACATAGCCATTACACCAACTGCTGGTCCCCAGTTTTTGGACTCTTAAGTAGAGTCCATTGTCTGTTTTCTTTTTAAGACCCAGAGTGGGATCTGATTACTATTGGTTCAACTCTTTATCTTTTTTCGTTTGTTTCAGAGAGATTTTTGCTATAGGGTACATGCGCTTGCTGAAGAGACAGAGACATAGAGACAGAAAGTGAGAAATCATTCCCCAGGGGAGACAGCCATGGTGCAATCCTTTCTCCTCCTTTCTTCTCTCAGGATTTTGGGCATGCATGTGCCTGGTGTGAGTTTTATTTTATTTATTAATTTTTTAAAGATTAATTTAATTTGTTATGATTATTTTTTAATTTGACCAGAGAGAGAAAGAAGGGGAGGGGGACCAGCAGGTGGCATGGTGGTTAAAGTGCTGGACACTCCCAAAAGGCCAACCATGGTTCAAGTCCTGGACCTGGTGGCTTACTAACTCACTTTCTCTCTCTCTCTCTTCCTGGTCAAATGAAAATAAATGAATGAATAAATAAAATTAAAATAAAATAATAATTATTATTATTTTTATTTTGGAGAGGTTTTTGCTATAGGGCGCATGCGCTTGCCAGAAAGACAGACAGAAAGTGAAAAATCACCCCCAGGAGGGATGGCCACACCACAATCCCTTCTCCTCCATTCTCCTCTCGGGATCTTGGGCATGCATGTGCACATGCCCAGTGTGAGTTTAAGCCACCAGGTCCGGGACTTTAACCGTGATCTACTACGTGGGAGTCCAGCAACATAGCCATTACGCTAACTGCTGGTCCCAAAATAATTATTTTAAAAAAAAAAAGAAAGAAAGAAGGAGAAAGTGAGAAAGCAAACTGCCAGGTCCAAGACTCAAACTGCAGCCAGCCATGTGGGAACCCCAGCACCTTCACCACCACACCACCTGCTGGCTTCCCTGGCATGAGTTTTAAGCCACCGGGTCCAGGACTCTAACTGCAGGCAACTATGTGGAAACCCAGTGACCATTATACCATCTACTGGTCCCTCAACTATCTTACTTTATTAAACTTGTTTCTGATTTAAGACATCAGAGCATTCTTCAGTTTGATGGCAGCTCTGCCAACCAGTACAGGCTTATTCTAGACTTAAAGGCAAAACACACTCATTAAGCTCAGTCTGACCTTAGCGTCCATATTCCAAGGGGGGACAATAAACATTATGAACTACAGGAAAATTCCCATAGAAGGTCCATAGTCTGACCCTTGCTTTACATTTTTACTCCTTGCCTCTAAGGTTAGACAATCACGGCAAACAGAGCATTCAGAAAATTCCACACACTCCCAGGCAGAGCTGCCCATACCTCGTTCTTCTTCCCAGCCTCTCTGTTCTGTGGCATCTCTCTCCAGTCAGCCTGACTCCTAACCTGGGAGTCCTCTTTGGCTCATGTTCCCCTCTCTGTTTTCCTAAATCCAGTTGGGTGGCTAATCTCTACTGTGCCCATTATTCCCCATTGTCACCACCCTGGTCCCCTTCCTATTCTCTGTGTTCCTGCCACAGTGTGGCAGCTGCTTCTCAGCCAGCTCCACCCCTCCCAGCCCTGCTTGCTCACCCAGCCTGCAGGGCTGCTGCCCCACTAATCCTCCGAAGTATTCTTCAGAAACCACATCGCCCAGTGATGCTGCAGCCTTAATTAGGTTCCCTCCCTGTCCCCTCACCTCTGTCCTATGCCTTCCTATTTTAGCTTCTTGTGCGTTCATATCATTCACCCAGTAGTTACTGGGCCCTTAATGTCTATTAAGTATTGTTCTAGATGCTAGGGTTTAGCATCGAAGAAGACAAATAAAAACCTTGGCCTTAAGAGAGTTCAGCATTCTTTCGGGGAGATAAAAATCAACAAATGAACAAAGATGGCCAGTGGTTATGAAGCTAAGAAGAAAAATAAAACAGTATCTGGGGACATAGCATGTCAAGGTAGGGAAAATATTTCAGATTGGGGGTCAGGGAAGTCCTCTTTGAGGGGCTGATGCTAGAGCAAAGGCCTGAAGGATGGGAGAGAGCTTGTTCTGTGGATAACAGCGATAAGATTACGCAGGCAGAGGTTTAGTGAGTGCAAAGGCCCTGAGGTCTGTGTATGGGAGGAGTATTAGGAAGGCCTGTGCAGGTGGAGTGGAGGAAGCGGGAGAGAAAAGTCAAGAAGGAAATGAAGTCAGAGGAGATGGAGACAGATTAAGAAGGGCCACAGCAAGACAAGTGAAATGGAAGCCTTTAGGGGCCAGCAGGTGGCATGGTGGTTAAGGGCGCTGGACTCCTACATAGCTGACCATGGTTTGAGTCCTAGACCTAGCAGCTTGCTTTCTCTTTCTCTTGCTGTCTCTCTCGTTCTGTCCCTCTCTGGTCAAATTAAAAATAAATAAATAAAGTTAAATAAAATAATTCTTAAAAAGAAAAGAAAGCCTTTAGAGAGTTTTAGTGAAAGATGACATAATCTGATTTTTGATCTTTTAAAAATACTTATTTCAGGGCCAGCAGGTGGCATGATGGTTAAGGTGCTGGACTCCCACATGGTTTACTGCGGTTCAAGTCCCAGACCCAGTGGCTTGAAAATCAAGCTGGGCGTGTGTGTGTGTGTGCCCAGAATACTATAAGAAAACCGGAGGATAAGGGATTGCGGCGTGGCCATCCCTCTGGAGGGTGATTTTTCACTTTCCCTCTTCTCTGTCACTTTACTGTGAGCTCACACACCCTATGGCAAAAACCTAAAAAAAAAAAGGTTTATTTCTTTCTTTTAAGAATGAGAGAGACAGACACCTCTGACAGGTTCTTGATGCTGCAATTCACCTCCAGCTTCAGCCAGTCCCAGATTGCAGTGGCCGATATATCCCAGGAGGTTTCTGGACATGAAGCTGGAACCCTTCCATGTGGGTCACCCTCTCAGAGCTTAACTTTTGCCACTGTGCCACCATATGCTCTGATGTATTATTATTTTTTAAAACTTTTCTTGCTATAGGGTGCATGTGCTCACCAGACACAGAGACAGAGAGAGAGAGAGAGAGAGAGAAAATGAGAAAGCATCCTCTCGGAAGTGTGTGCGTGGGGGTTTGGTAGCCAGACTACAATCCCTTCTCCTCCATTCTCTTGAGATTTTGGGCATGCACACACATGTTCCTGGTGTGATTTTCAAGCCACTGGGTCCAGGAATTGAACCACATGGTCAACCAGGGAGCCAGTTACCTTAACCACTGCACTACCAGCTGGCCCCTGATTAATGATTTTTGAAGGATTACTTTGGCTGTCAAGTGAAGAACAAGCCAAAAGGGACAAGGGTGGAAGCAGCAAGATTCGCCCAGGAGAGAGATGATGGAGCCTTGGTAGTGGTGGAGATCGGGGTGGAGAGGAGACTGACTTCTGGAAGTCTTTCCTAACATGCATAGCGCAAAATAAAACATGGAGTGAGGGGCCAGCCTGTCGTGTGGCTGAGGTGGCTAGATCCCACATGGCTGATTGTATGACTAGAATTCTGGACCCAAAATCTTGAAAGGAGGAAGAAATGGAGGAGAAGGGATTGAGAATGGCATGACCATTCCCCAGGGGAGTGCTTTCTCTCGCTCTCTCTTTACACGTGTCCTCTGGGAAATTTAAAAAAAAGAAAAGAGAGGCGGAGTGAACACACACATTCTGCCTGAGCACCGGAGTAAAGAGTACTGATGTGGAATCACTGTGCAAGGGACAGGTTTGGGGAGCTGTTGAGGCAGAAAGTCAAACATTTGAAAACTTTTGGTTTTCCCTTTTTTTAATTTTAAAAATTATTATTTTTAAATTTGTTATAGGGCACATATGTTTACCAGAGAGAGAGAGAGAGATGTGGGGGGTGAAGGGAGGGGAGAGTAAGCCACTAGGTCTGGGACTTGAACCATGGTCAGCCATTTGGGAGTCCAATGCCTTAACTATCATGCCACCTGCTGACCCAAGCATTTGGCTTCGCAGATGTTAAATTTGAGACGCCATGTAGATCTAGGCTTAGGTAGAGATGTCAGGGAAGCAGTTGCAGATTCCTGAGCCAGGCATGGCTGGAGATAGGAACTTGGGATTTATTGGCGAGTAGGAGGTGGTTAAAGCACAGACTTGGGTGAGACCAGTGAGCTACAGAGAGAAGAGGACTGAGGGCCAGGACTTGCAGCTCATCTCCCTTCTGCTCTGAAAATTTTTTTTTTTTTTTTTTTTTTTTTTTTTTCATTTAAAGAGCACCCATTCTTCAACTTGGGAAAGTCCTCTCTGATCCTCAGGAAGGTCTCCCCTACATGCTTAAGCCCCAGCGCCTGTTCCCGCACTGCCTGCCCTTTGCTCTAAGAGCCAAGCTCTGACCTTGGCTGCTTCCTTCTTCCTCCATCAGGGAGCTGTGTGGTAACTCACTCTGTGGGCACTTGTCTCTCACTAAGCCCAGCAAAGGATGATCCACCACTGGGTGCTTGGACAAAGCATGGCGACTTGGCTAGAATTAAATCATGAAGTGCTAATGTGGGCTGCAGATGTAGGTGCCTTGGAGGTTGGCAGAGTAGCTTGGCACTGGTTCTGTCATGGGGCTGCTGTCCAGGTGTTTTTGGTTCCATCCCAGCACCCAGCTCCTATTCTGACCCCCGTTCGAGACCACAAACCTTGGTGATGACCATCCCTAACTTCAGCCCAAACCTAATCTTAGTTTAAAGATACTTGTGGCCAAATATTCAGTTCATACTTCCTCACCTTCCCCCTGTGGTGAGCCCCAGTCCTGAGCTTCCCCTAGGAATCCAGCACCTTCCATCTACAACCTCCTCTGTCCTTCCCCACACCCAGGCTTCCCAAGCCGGCTGTGTACCCCGGGAGAGCTGGTGAAGTTCCTCACTGCAATCATCTTCAATTGCTCCGCCCAGCACGCTGCTGTCAACAGTGGGCAGGTGAGGCTGCAGCAGGCAGGCCTGGGGCAGCGGGCCACCGAGGTTAGGCACAGCAATGGATTTGGAGCCAGCATTCAGGTTGACAACATGGGTGGGTCAGAGTTGGAGTGGGTTTATGACGAGGGGTAGGGTTGGTGAATAGGTGGAGCTGGGCCCAAGCTTGTAATGGCGACTCATTTGGTGTTGTGTGGGGAGAACTGATGGGTTTCTGTCACGGTTAGAACCTGGCCGGGTGGAGGACCAGGGTACTCTATGTGGTATGCCAACCCAAGGTCTTTCTAGGATGACCTTCTCTCTGGGTCCTCCTCCTTCCCTGGTGACTCACTCCACCCAGTCCTGGAACACTGGGTGGGGAGTGACAAGGAGTGAGCTGGATTCATGCTCCACTTCTGGGACTTTCCACCCTCTATTCCCTTCTCTTTCCTTTTCACAGTCCCCTCATTTCCCAACTGCAAGACCTGGGATGGTTGAGGGGGGTCAGGGGTAATGAAGAAGGAGCTGGTCCTTTCCTTCTGGCTAGCTGATCCAAATGGCTTGGGCATCTCCACAGCATGACTTTGGGTCCTGGATGCCCAATGCCCCGTCATCGATGAGGCAGCCCCCACCACAGACTAAGGGGACCACCACCTTGAAGAGTTACCTAGACACCCTCCCGGAAGTGAACGTCACCTGTAACAACCTTCTCCTCTTCTGGTTGGTCAGCCAAGAGCCCAAAGACCAGGTGTGTGTGTGTGGTGGGGGAGGGAGTGTTGGGAAGGTATGGTTTTACGGGGCTAGGGCAATGGAGATGGTGGTGGCTGTCACAGGGGATTGGGTCTGACGGTGGTGATTTATGTCTGTTGTTAAGCTGCCTTAGGCTCTTCAGTTCCTTGAGGAAATGATAGTTGATATGAAAAGATAAGTTTTGAAGCCAATACCAGTTTAGTGATTGGGTCACAACTTCCAACCAATTCACAAATTTACCAACTCATCCATCCACTTATCCACTCATCTAACCACTCATTTGTTCATCATCAGTTATTCATCCAATAATCACTCATGCATTCATCCAGATATTCAGCAAACATTTGCTGGGTACCTCCCAAGAGTCAGTACTGCACTGGGCACCAGACATAAAGTTGAACAAGCCCCTCCTGCCTTCAAGAAGCCTATAGTCTGGTTGAAGAGACATCTAGGTAAATGAGAAATGGCACCTGGTATTGTTGGAATTTCTTGTGTATTCATTCCTTCATTCAACATGAGCCTCCTGAGGACCTATAATGTGCCAGACACTCGGGGCAGCTATGAACCTTGTCCTCATGAGCTTACAGTCTAGTGACAGAGGCAATGGTGGGGCCCTGTAGAACATATCTAGGTCTAAGGGAATCCAGGAAGGCTTCTTGGAAGAAGTGACATCTCAGCTAAAACCTGCAGGACAGGTGAGAATTTGGTAGACAAAGGTGGGTCAGGACTAGTTTCTAGACAGAGTGAAGAACATGACCAAGGGATGAAGGCAACAATCCACTGGTGCGTCTGTAGGATCCTAGATGGGTTGGTGAAATAGCAGGGTGGAGAGGAAGGTAGGGCTTTGGCTGCACAGTAGGTATTCAGGGGACAATGGGGAACCACTTGAGTTTTAAGCCCGAGGTACATGGTGACATTATTATTATGTTTTTGTTTTGGAGAGGGTTTCTGCTATAGGGCACGTGCGCTAAACAGAGCGACAGACAGAGATGGAAAGACAGAAAGCGAGAAATCGTCCCCCCAGGGGTGATTGCCACGCTGCAATCCCTTCTCTTCCATTCTCCTCTCGGGATCTTGGGCACACACGCACACACGCCTGGTGTGAGTTTAAGCCGCCGGGTCCGGACTCGAACCGGGTCAATTACATGGGAGTCCAGCGATATAGCCATTATGCTAATTGCTGTTCCCATGGTTACATTATTTTTTAGCAAGGGCTCTCCTGTGGCTGTGTGCATGGGTGGGAGGGACAATTTGGGAGACAGTGAGGTAGTCTAGACCAGACAGGCAGCCCTTTCAGCACTGATGACCATCCTCCCCATTTGCACACGATGCTCTCAGTCACGCCTCTGCCCTGCTGGCCTTGCTCACAAGTTCTCACAGTGTTCATGGTTGACTCTCTTTGATGGTAAAAAGGATGTGGATATTTTATCTTCCGAGCTAATTTTTTTTAAAAGAATTATTCATCCATTTAATTCCATGTGTTATCATCAGTTTTTTAATTCGACCAGAGAGAGACAGAAAGAGAGGGAAAGGGAGAAAGCAAGCCACCAAGTCTGGGACTCGAACCTCAGTCAACCATGTGGGAATCCAGCACCTTTAACCACCACACCACCTGCTGGCCCCTTCTCAGCAAATTTGAACTGACCATCTCATATCCTGAGAATGCCAGGAACTTGTCCCTGGGTCCTGCCCCTTTCTGGTCCCTGTGAGGGATGAAGAATGAGTAGGCCAAAGGATGAGGATGAAGGGTTCCCTCCTCATAAGCCAGTGAGAAGTTTAACCTAGAAACTTCTAGCAACAAAACAATAGCAGCTGTCACTAAGCATCTATCATGTCTCAGTCATTAAATCATATATTTAACATACAAAACAAATAGTAGCTATATTTAAAATGCTTACCACATTTCTGGCATATAAGTGTTCAATAAAATAGTAGTTCATTTTACAGGGGAGAAAACTGAGATTCAGAGAGATTAACAATTTGTTCAACGCACATGGCTAGTAAGTAGGCTTTGAATCCAGTCTGTCATGTTTCTGGGTTCTGCTTTTTTGACGGCTACACTATAGTTTTAGAGATTAGATATTAATCTGGTAAATAAAACATAAAACCAGATATTTGAAAAGACTGATAAAACAAGAACCTATAGATGATTTTTAAAAATAATTATTTTATTTAACTTTATTTATTTTAATTTGATCAGAGAGGGAAGGGGGTGGGGAGTAAGAAAGCAAGCCACCTGGTCCAGGACTCGAACTGTGGTCAGCCATGTGGGAGTCCAGCACACTTAACCATCACACCACCTATCAGCCCCACTATAGATGATTCTTTACAATTTTTTTAAAAGAGAGATTCTTGTTATAGGGAGCATGTGCTCGCCAGAGAGACAGAAAGCGAGAAATCACCCCGCAGGGGGGATGGCCATGGCAATTCCTTTTCCTTCATTCTCCTCTTGGGATCTTGGGCACACACACAGCATGAGTTTCAAGTCTCTGGGCCTAACACTCAAACTGCGGTGGACTTTATGGGAGTCCAGGGATGTAACCATTACGCCATCTGCTGGTTCTTAAAAAATTTTTTTCAAGACTGAGTCTCACTGTGTCATGACCCTCCTGCCCTAGCGTCCCAGTGGGCATTACAGGCAAGGGCTGGGTGCTCAGCTCTTTTTCAGATCGGACCTTGCTTTGCTGCTCAGGCCAGCTTCAAGCTCACAATCCTCCTGCCTCAGCATCCCAGGTTTGGGCTTACAGGCATGCACTTTTACACATTTTAGGTTGGACTGGGAATAGAACTTGGGCCTCCCCATGTGGTCCCAGACTGTGGAGCACAGACACTTAGCAACACAGGTCAGCCACAATATAGACAATTCTAATCAGAAAAAGAGAGCAAACATAACTACACTCTAATAGGAATAAGAAAGACACATAGCCATAAATACAGACAAAAATTATTTTATTTTAAATAATTATTCATTTAATTTAATTTGTTGTTGTTATTTTTTAACTTGCTATAAATACAGACAAAAATTATTTTATTTTAAATAATTATTCATTTAATTTAATTTGTTGTTGTTATTTTTTAACTTGCTATAGGGTATGTGTACTCACCAGAGAGAGACAGATAAAGAGAGAGGGAGAATGAAAAAGCTAGCTTCCAGGTCCAGACTTGAACCACAGTCAGCTATGTGGGAGTCCAGCACCTTAACCACCACACCACACCCCAAGAAAAAAATGTAAATTGTAAGAAGATGTTGTTTACAGTTTTATGTGAGCAAATTTGAAAAGCTACCTGAATGAAAAACATCAATAACTGAAACTTATTTCCAGAAGAGATGAAAACCATACATAAATGGAAAAAGCTGTAGATCTGATCTCTTCAGATCTTTAAGGAATGAGTAATTTTTGTCATCAAACTGCTTGAAAACATAGAAAAATAATTTATTATGTTAAGAGAGGTTTTTGCTATAGGGCGCATGTGCTCCTTGAAGAGACTGAGAAAGTGAGAAATCACCCCTTGAGGGGATGACCAGGCCACAATCCCTTCTCCTCCATTCTCCCCCTGGGATTTTGGGCATACACGCACATGCGCCTGGTATGAGGCTTTTTTTTTTTTTTTTTTTTTAAGAATTAAAAGAAAGAGGAACCAGCAGTTAGGCTGGAAATAAGTTTTGCCCTATAGCGAAAACCTCTCCAAAAAAAAAAAAAAAAAAAGGAATTAAAAGAAAGAGAATTATTTATTTATTTAATTCCATTTGTTGTTGTTGTTGTTATATTGTTTTAAATTTGACCAGACAGAGATAGAGAGAGAAAGGGAAAGTGAGAGAGCAAACCAATCAGGTCCAGGACTGCAGCCATAGTTGGCCACATGGGAATCTAGCGCCTTTAACCACCATGCCACCTGCTGGTCCCTTAAGAAGGATTTATTTATTTAATTCCATTTGTTATTTATTATTATTGGTATTATTTAATTTGACCAGACAGAGACAGAGAGAGAAAGGGAAAGTGAGAAAGCAAGCTGCCAGGTCCAGGACTTGAACTACAATCAGCCATGTGGGAAATCCAGCACCTTTAACTACCACACCATCTGCCAGCCCATGCCTCATGTGAGTTTTAAGCCACTGGGCCCAGGAATCAAACTATAATTGGCCATGTGGGATTTCAGTGCCTTAATTACTATGCCACCTGCTGGCCCCTCCTGAATCATTTTACTGGATTACAGAACCCTGATTCCAGCATCTGGCAAGTATTATACTCTTAAGAAGCAAGGTGGGAGGCCAGCAGGTAGCGTGGTGGTTAAGGGCACTAGACTCCCATGTGGTTGACTGCATTTCAAGCCCTGGACCTGGTGGCTTGCTTTCTTACCTTCCATCTATCTCTTTCTCGCTCTCTTTCACTCTGTCCCTACCTGGTCAAATTAAAATAAAAATAAATAAAGTTAAATAAAAGAATTATTTAAAAAATAACAAGAATTGAGGTGAGTCTTATGTACGGGGTTCAAGTCCCAGGCTCACACTTTCCACCTATGTGACCTTGGATACATAACTTGGTCTTCAGAAGCCTCGATTTCCTTACCTATAAAGTGAGAATGATAAAAGTACCTTCTCACAGCATGGTTGTGTAGTTGTGATGTTCAATATAAAGTGCTTACAACATGTTAGCTGTTATTAAAATGAAACTATAAATGTGTTTCATTTAGCTACAATAATCTTAAAAATATATCAGCCAATGAAGGCCAATTGTGAATAGTAAAACAATAATATACCATGATAAAGGTTAGTTTAGTTTAGGAATGAAAGGTTGGTTCAACCTTATGAAATCCAGCAATAGAATTCATTATGTCAATGAAAAAGCATACCATATAATCATCTCAAGATATGTTGAAAAAGCATTCAATAAATGTGAACAACTGTTACTAATAAAAACTCAGTGTAGGGAACCAGCAGTTAGCGTAATGGCTATGTCGCTGGACTCCCACTTAGTTGACCACGGTTCGCGTCCCGGACCCGGTGGCTTAAAACTCACGCCAGGTGCGTGTGCGTGCGTGCCCAAGATCCCGAGAGGAGAATGGAGGAGAAGGGATTGCGGCGTGACCATCCCCCCTGGGGGGTGATTTCTCGCTTTCTGTCTCTGTCTCTCTCTGTCTGTCTGGCGAGTGCATGTGCCCTATAGCAAAAAAACCTCTCCAAAAAAAAAACCTCAGTGTAAAATGAAACACCCTTAAGGAGTTTTGATAAGAAGTATACTTAAGAAAACACTGTATTTCCAGTGAAACCATTGAGGTTTCCTCATTAAAGTCAGGAATAATAAAATAAGGCCCATTATTTCTGCTATTATTTCACATTGATCTGGAGGGCTTTGCCAATGCAATAAGACAAGAAAAATGATGTTGAAAACAGCAGTAGTACTGGTAACAACTATATTGTAAGAAAGTTATATTAGATGTGAAATGTGTGCTGGTTTGGAGGCTAGGGCCTGTGTACTGTGTTGGTGACTGGTTGTTTATGTGATCATGAAGGGAGGGCTGGTCCTGTACACAGCAGGGCACTGACTGAAGTTCATTGTGATAGTTCTTGATTTTGTGGTTGGCCATTGCTATAAAGTGTAATAGCGTATGGTTATGGTGATTGCTTTGGCAAAAGTTCCATGATGCTGGTTGATTGTGAAGATGCCTCAGAACCAAGATAATGATTGTCTTCAGGGGCTGAATTTCATGAAATTGCGAGATAATAGGTATACTCTGAGTTATAATTACTGGAGTGTGTTTATGGTTATCTCATTTGTGATTTGAATATAGTAGTGCGCGCGCGCGTGTGTGTGTGTGTTCCTAGAGCAGTGGATCAGGCACTGGAAGGGACCTTGAAAGATTTACTAGCTTGGGGCCAGCAGGTGGTGTGGTGGGTTTTACCAGACACCCACATGGCTGACCACAGTTCAAGTCCTGGACCTGGCAGCTTGCTTTCTCACTTTCTCCCTTCCCCACTCTGGTGAGCGTACATGCCCTATAGCAAATTAAAATAAATAAATAAATAAATAATTCTAAAGGGAAAAAAAAAGGTTTGTTAGCTCAACCCATCTATTTTTGGATGCAGAAACTGAGTCTCAAAGCCAGGATAACATATACAAGGTTACCAGCAGGGGGAGCACTAACTTTAGGTTTAGGCTTCTAGGTCCATGCTATATGGTGTGGACTTTGGGTGTTGGAGAGCTGTTTTGTGTCAGGATTGGTGGTTTAGGATTGTGGTTATCGTTTTTTTGCTTACAATGATTGTACTGCTTAGGGTTGTTCATTTAGAAGCCACCTCGACTATATTTGTTGGTGCATGTGATTCTTCATTATTTTCCATCCCATCCTGCTCATCATCACCAATTTTCTCCCAGAGGCCTCTGGGCACCTACCCTGATGAGCACTTCACAGAGGAGGCCCCTCAGCGGAGCATCGCTGCCTTCCAGAACCGCCTGGCCCAGATCTCGAGGGACATCCGGGAGCGGAACCGGGGCTTGGAGCTGCCCTACATCTACCTGGATCCTCCCCTCATTGAGAACAGCGTCTCCATCTAACCCCTCCTGAAACCATCTCATAAGAAAGGTCCAAGCACAAGGAGGGTCAGATTCTCAGGGCCCTTTAGACCTTTCCATCCTCCCTGTTCTTGGTCAGCTTGTACCTTCTCCTCTGCACACAGGCCTTTTCCAGCCAGGATGACTCCAGCATCACACGAACCAGGCCCTGAGCTGTGAGGGACAGTCCACAGCGTCCAGGATGAGAAGCCGCTGACTAAAGTCAAACGCACAACAGGCCCTTCCAAGAGGAAGGAGGCATTCCAATCCCTTTCTGTACTCTGGGCAGCCTTCTGCTCCAGCCTCTTATGGGAATCCTCTTCTTCCATTGGGGTGGCCATCTGCGGTCTCTGAGCTCACTTCCTTAGTCTTTCCCCATCCTCTCCTATCTCCTTCTCCCATCAAGCCCTCTCCCCGCCCTTTCCTCCAAGCTGATGACCAACCAGCCTGGCTTCCTTCTCTGGAAGAGCCTGGAAACTGACCACAGTATGGCTGTGTGCCTGAATGTGACATGTGGTCCTTGCACCTTAAAGGGCAGGGGAAGAATCGAAGGCCACCTCACTTGGACCTCTAGCTGCAGTTCTTGGGGACAGGCTCCCTGGCGTGGGCAGGTGTGTGAGGATCTCTCTCTACTCTTATACTACCAACTCTCTCATTTTATGCTTTCTTTTTGTCCTTCCCATCAGTGAGTTCAATAAAAGCCAACATATTTAACTCCCATTTCATTTTTACATTTCTGTGTGTGTGTGTGTGTGTGTGTGTGTGTGTGTAGGAGTGGGTGGGTGCCAGGGGATTGCAGAGGGAAGTAGCAGCGGTGAATCCATGGTTCTCTATTCTGGAGACAGGAAGCCTCCCAGGTCAACCCACCATCTAGGCAAGTCCTGTGTTCCTGCCCTCACCTCCCAGAGTGGATCATCAGGAGGTGAAGGAGTAGCTGGACTCAAGAAACTAACAGAAAAAAAGTAGGTATTTTGCAAAGTCTCAGAATCCAGCTTATGGGTGTGGCAGTTGTCAGAGTTGCCACCGAAATCCAGTTTTTCTCCTGGACACATGGAAGACTCAGTTTCTGGCCCTCTTCTGGATAAGTGGTCACAAAATGGGTTTTATGTCTTATTTTTGGGGACCAGCAGTTGGCGTAATGGTTATGTCACTAGACTCCCGTGTAGTCAACTGTGGTTCGCGTCCCAAACTCAGTGGCTTAAACTCACACCAGGCACATGTGCATGTGTACCCAAGATCCTGAGAGGAGAATGGAGGAGAAGGGATTGGCCATCCCCCCTGGAGGGTGATTTCTTGCTTTCTGTCTCTGTTTCTCTCTGTCTTTCTGGTGAGCGCATGCACCCTATAGTGAAAACCTCTCAAAAAAAAAAAAAAAAAAAAAAGAAAACACTGAGTGAAGCCAGCAGGTGGCATAGCAGTTGAGGTGCTGGACTCCCACATGGCCCACCACAGTTTGAGTCCCGGACCAGGCAGCTTGCTTTCTCACTTTCCCTTTCTCTCTGTCTCTCTCTGGTCAAATTTAAAAATAGTAACAATAGGGAACCAGCAGTTAGAGTAATGGCTATGTCGCTGGACTCCCACGTAGTGTCCGCGATTTGTGTCCCGGACCTGGTGGCTTAAAACTCACGCCGGGTGTGTGTGCGTGCGTGCCCAAGATCCCGAGAGGAGAATGGAGGAGAAGGGATTGCGGCGTGACCATCCCCCCTGGGGGGTGATTTCTCGCTTTCTGTCTCTATGTGTCTCTCTGTCTGTCTGGCGAGCGCACACGCCCCATAGTGAAAAACCTCTCCAAAAAAAAAAAAAAAAAATAGTAACAATAAATAAAATGAAATAAAATAATTTCAAAAAGATTAAAAAAAAAAAAAAAAAAACACTGAGCATGTGTACATGCATGCCCTAAATCCCAACAGGATGGAGAAACAGAGAAGGAATTACAATGTGGTCACACCTCATTGTGGGGTGCTTTCTCTCTGTTTTTTTTTTCTCTGACAAATGCTCATGCCCTCTGGCAAAAATCAATCAATCGACAAATAAAATAGAGATTTGCGCGGCTCTCCAGTCGAACACACCTGCCTTCTAGCTCCATGGCTACCCAACGCCTTCGTGGCTTCCTGCTTCCCTTGACCTCAGATCCAGCCTACTTCACCTCCTCTCTCATTGGAGTCCAGTTACGTGCCTGACCAAATGCTGGTCACAGCCTCTCTCTGGAGAGATTCACAGTGTCTTGGAACCTGTTTATCCAACCCCATGGTGCTGGTGTCAAGGCAATCCGATGGCTTTAGTGTCAGAATAATTGAGGACCCATTGGAACTCCACATGGCCAAAGGCTTCGAGGCTGCTGACTCCCTCAGGCCATGATCAACATCATTCATTCCTCCAGTCCATGAGGACCCAGGCTGCCTTGGTCAAGGCTGCCAATGTCTAAGAAAACAAAAGCGCTTTCAATACATGTACAGTGCCGTGAGAAACTCCAGATCTGGGGACCAGCAGATGGCATAACGGTTACATTGCTGGATTCCCACATAGTAGACTGCAGTTCGAGTCTTGGACCCGGCAGCTTAAACAACTCACACTGGGTGCATGTGCATGTGTGCCTAAGATCCTGAGAGGAGAATAGAGGAGAAGTGATTGTGGCGTAGCCATCCTCCCGGGGAGTGATTTTTTGCTTTCTGTCTTTCTGGCAAGCACATACACCCTATACCAAAAACCTCTCCAAAAGAAGGAGAAACTCCAGATCTGGCCACATTTCCTCCCTAACTAAATCGCCATCCCAGAGCTCCTGGTATGTCAGAATTTTATACCACCCAGGGCCAGCTGGCAGTATGGTGGTTAAAACAGTTGGATCCCACATGACCAACTGCGTGGTTAGAGTTCCAGACCTGGTGGCCTAAAAAACACTCTGGACATGCATGAGTGCCCCAAATCCTGAGAGGAGACTAGATGAGAAGGGACTGCAGCATGGCCATACCCCACTCAGGGAAGTGTTTTTTATCACATTCCCTCACTACCCCGTCTCTCTCTCTCTTGAGTGAGTGAGTGCACACGTGCTATAGCAACATTTAAAAAATCTTTTACATCAACCACTGTACCATAGACTCAGGAAAACACACTGTCCAAGCCTTCTCTCCATCCCCTTCCACCCCAAGAATATTCTCCTCATTCATTCAAGCCCTGCCCCCCATTGCTGCAGTGGGCCTGTGTGTGGGCAGGGGCTTTGTAAATGGTGGGACTGTCACTTCCTGAGTCTGTGATCCTGGGGGAAAAGAATCCTCATGCCATTGCTCACGAGGAGGTGTGTTTGGAAGTATTTCACTTGCAGATTCCAAACCAAGGATTTACTCAAAGCACCAGACTTTGGTTACCTTAGAATAAAACTAAAAGACTAAGACTTACCTAGAAGTGCTTCCCTGCAGCCAGCAGGGCTGTGGTGGAGGCTGGAAGTGTGGGCCCTCCCCGGGCCTTGGCAGAATCAGCAGAGCACACGGCCATGGCACACTCAGGCAGCCTGTGCCCCTGAGAGAACTCTCCTTGGCCTGCACAAACCAGCAGCAGAAGGCAGGCCTGTCCTAAAAAAATGCCCCGGAGCTGGAGAGGGAGGGATGGGGCAGAGTGTTGGACTCTGGTTTCCCAGAAAGCCAGGGTGGAGGAAGATTACTGGGGAGACACACCCGGCTGCAAAGACTTAGACCTGCCAGGGACAAGATGAGGGGAAGGGGTTCATGTCAGACTGCAGGAGGCCTGTCAGGTAGGGGGCTCCCTCCAGTCTGTGCTCTGGACTTTGAAGCTGGTCTGGAGGTGGATGGTTATGGGGGGAGGGGGTCTCGCCAGCCTTCTTTCCCCGGCTGGCCTTGAGCAAGTCCCTCCACCTCTGTGACCCAAATCTGTAAGATAGTGGGTAGGATGAGAAGATCTGGAAAGTCCCTTCCAGCATTGACCTTCTACAATCTGCTTGCCTCGTGGCTCTAAACACTGTCGTAGACTTTGGAGAAGTGGTTGGGAACTCCCCAGGCCTCTGCCCTGCTCCCACGTGCTGACAGGCGTAGAGAGACAGAGGATGAACACATCAGCAGATGAGTCCCTCCATGGTGGCACATGCAGTCTGGGCTACACCAGACGTGTGCTGGCGTGACTGGGTGCAGTGGGGACAACATTAGGTACGGAGGCCAAGGGAGGTCCCTAGGAAGAGGTGACAGGAATTAAGGTCTGGATGTCAAGAACAAAACACTCCTGGGGCCAGCACATGGTGTGGTGGTTACGGGGGGGGGGGGGGGGCTGAACTCCTACATGGCCGACTGTGGTTTGAGTCCTGGCTTGCTTTCTCTCTCTCTCTCTCTCTCTCTCTCTCTCTCTCTCTCTCTCTCTGTCCCTCTCAGGCCAAAAAAAAAAAAAAAAAAAAAAAAGTCAATAAAGTTAAATGAAATATTTTTTTTTTTTAAAAAAGGAAAAAGAATAAAACACTCCTGAGGGACCTGCAGCTGGTATGGTGGTTAAGGTGCTAGACTTTCACATGGCTGACTACAGTTTAAGTCCCAAACCTGATAGCTTCCTTTCCCACTTTCTCTCTCTCTGGTCAAATAATAATAATAAAATAATGATAATAACAAAATAATTCTTAAAAAAATAAAAACCATGGGGCCAGCAGATGGCATAGTGGTTAAGGCACTAGACTCCCATGTGGTTGGCTGTGGTTCAAGTCCCAGATGCAGTGGCTTGAAACTCACACAAGGCATGTGTGTGTGCATACTCAAAATCTAAAGAGAAACATGGAGGAGAAGGGGTTGTGGAGTAGCCATCCCCCTCTGGGAGATGATTTCTCACTTTTCCTCTCACTGTCTCTTTGGCAAGTGCATACCCTATAGCAAAAATCTAAAATGAACAAACAGACGAACAAACAAAAACTCTTGAAACAGCTTGAGGAAAAGGTGTCACAAACCAAGGATGGGCAATGGATGATCTGCAAAGATGCTTGTCCAAGGACGAGAGAAAAGGCCAGAGTGACTGGAAAAGATGGTGGGTCATGTACGGTCTGAAATCCATGGTAAATCCTCGGATTTGATTCTGAGGATAGCACTGTTTTAAACTCCGATAAATTTTAAAGATTATTTTAATTATTTCTTCCATTTTAGAGAGAAAGGGAGAGAAAGCAAGCACTCCTAGCAGGGTCTTGATGCCACGGTCCACCCCCAGCCTCAGCCAGCCTAGAACACGGGCATGTGCCTGTCTCATGTGCCCAGAGAGGTCTCTGCATGTGAATCTGGGACCTTCTCAGGTGGGACAGCCCCGCGTGGCATGGCGGGGGCATCACTGCTTCACCAACCCACCCCTCTGATGAATTTGAAGCAGGGAGTCCATGTCCTAGGGGAGTAGGGCCCCAGGGGTTGCTCTCTTCCTTTGCAGGGCTTGGGGTGGGGTGAGGCAGAGGGGTAGTGCCCAGCAGTGAGGTGGTGGCCAGCAGGGAGGACTCAGCTTCCTGTGGGGGTGGCCTGTTGTGAGCCACCCCGGAGAACTCGCATCCTTCCCAGGAGCCTGTCCTGTTCTCAGGGTCCCGCCCCGGACCCAGGAGAACCAGTTCTTCAGCCCAGTGCGTACCTACCACGAGTCACGAGTCACACGTCCACATTTTGGTCATAACTGGGGAGTGCCGCAGCTACGTCTTCATGCCTAATCCCATCGGTGTTCCCAGCCCCAGCCATGGTCACATCCTCTCCAGCCCCACCTCCCTCTCTGTTTTCCTCACGAACATAGATCCCACTCCAGATGAGCCATGATCAAACCCTGGGCCAACTCTCTTGCTCGTTTCCGCTTTTGGGGGATGGATGAAGGTCTTGCCCCTGGTGGTCACACCCATACTCTCTAAACCTCAGCCTCTTCTACTCCCGGAAGCCCTCTCCTACTTTGTCCTCCAGGCTGCCTGGGTGCCCCTGCAACCTCCTCATCCCCCAGCAGAGTCTCTCATGACAGAATTAGAAAGGTTAAGGATGAGTCACTCACCCCAAATGCCCCAGGACCCTGCGTCTGGAGGCACCTTGCTTTCCTCAGGCCCCTGAACCTCAATCTCCCCACCTGGTCTCCCCGATATTCTCTAAGCCTTGCCTTCACAGCCCCTTGGGGCACGGGCTCCAGGGGAGGGGAGGAGCCAGGAAGCAGGAGGCTGGGAAAATTTGAATGGGATTTGCATCTTGAAGTGCTAATTTGCATCTCCAGGCTCTCAGAATCCCCCGGAAAGAGAGTCATGGGGTGGCTGAGCAGAGCCCAGGAGGGCGGACCTGACCAGCCTGACTCCTGTCCTCAGGCTCCACAGCCCTGCTGATCATCCAGAGCTGGGACAGAACCCTCAGCCTTCTCAGCCTCACTCACTTCCCTTCCTCTTCTCACTCCCTGCCCCTCCCCTTGCCCTTAACCCAACTCACTCTCCTCTCTGAATGGTCTCCATAATTCCAACCCTGTCATTGGTTCCATCCTCACCCTGACCATGTTCTTACTATTAGCCCCTCTGACCATTAAGAATCATGCTTGGGGAGTTGTCCAGGTACCAAGTACTATGCCAGGAAATGGAGAGAAAACCAAACAAATTATGGGCCGCCTAATCTAGCAGGGAAGATTGACACCGAAGATGTTAGCGCTGGTGCTGAGAGAGGTGCAGAGAGTTAAAATCCATCTTCCCGAAAAGGCGACTGTTGAGTTAAGATCATAAGGAATGGGAGGTCCTAACCAGGTCCAAGAGGTAAAGAGGGAACAGTCTGTGCCAAGGTCCTGGGGTGTGAAGGAGCTGCCCTCACTTCCTTTCATATTTTTTAATTTTGGAGAGATTTTTGCTATCAGGTGCACACACTTGCCAGAGAGACAGAAGGCGAGAAATCACCCCCCAGGGGCGGGATGGCCATGCCACAATCCCTTTTCCATTCTCCTTTTAGGATTTTGGGCATGCACATACATGTGCCTGGCATGAATTTCAAGCTACCAAGTCTGGGACTCAAACTGCAGTTGACCGGGACCAGCAGTTGGCATAATGGCTATGTCTCTGGATTCCCACGTAGTTGACCGCAGTTGAGTCCCAGACCCCGTGGCTTAAACTCACGCCGGGCGCGTGTGCGTGCATGCCCAAGATCCCGAGAGGAGAATGGAGAAGGGATTACGGCATGGCCACCCCCCTTGGGGCGTGATTTCCTGCTTTCTGTCTCGCTGTCTTTCTGGAAAGGCCTCTCCAGAAAAAAAAAAAAAAAAAAAAAAAACAAAAAAAAAAAAAAAAAAACAACCAGACAAACAAAAAAACAGGGTTGACCACGTGGGAGTCCAGCATCTTAACTATTACGACACCTGCTGGTCCCTCTCCATTTTTTTTTTTTTTTTCTTTGAGAGATTTCTGCTATAGGGTGCGTGCATTTGCTAGAAAGATAGAAACAGAAATCGAGAAGTCACCTCCCTGGAGGGATGGCCATGCCAAAATTTCTTCTCCTCCATTCTCCTCTCAGGACTTTGGGCATGCTCGCACATGTGCCTGGCATGAGTTTCAAGCCACTGAGTCTGGTACTTGAACTGTGGTTGACTATGTGGGAGTCCAACATCATAACCACAATGCCACCTGCTGGCCCCTCTTCCATTTTTTTCCTTAAAGCTTATTTTACTCATGATTCAGAGCACATACAGGAGAGAGAAAAAGAGAGAGAGGCATTATGTCACTACCCCCTTTTCCTGGCCCTCCAGCACACCAGGATCTTGGGCATGTGGACACACGCCCAGCGTGCTTCCAGGCAGATCTGGGGCTCTGAGCTGCATTTGGCTATGTGCCTTCCAGCTCTGCCATGCAGTGTGCGCTGACTGCACACCAGTCTGGATTATCCTTCAGGTCTTAACTGAAAAGTCCTCTTCCCAAGAAGCTCTTTCCTGGTCAATCTATAGGTAAAATTGGTCTTCTCTCTCTCTTTTTTTTTTTTTTTTTTTTTTTTTTTGAGAGGTTTTTCGCTATAGGGCGCGTGCGCTTGCCAGACAGACAGAGAGAGACAGAGAGACAGAAAGCGAGAAATCACCCCCCAGGGGGGATGGTCACGCCGCAATCCCTTCTCCTCCATTCTCCTCTCGGGATCTTGGGCACACACGCACACGCGCCCGGCGTGAGTTGTAAGCCACCGGGTCCGAGACGCAAACCACGGTCGACTACGTGGGAGTCCAGCGACATAGCCATTACGCTAACTGCTGGTTCCCTTCTCTTTATATATATATTTTGCTAGTGGTGTGCACACTTGCCAAAGAGAGACAGAGCGAGAAGGAGAGGAGAAAGCACCCCTCAGCATGGGGAATGGTCACACTGAAATCTGTTCTCCTCCATCTCTCCAATTTGAGACTTTGGAGACCAATAAACACATACCTAGTATGTTTCTCAAGCTGCCTGGTCTGGGACACAAACCGTGATGTCAGCCACGTTGGATCTGACTGCCTTAACACCTATGCCACGGAGGCAACCCACTGTCCTATGCTTTATATGATCCTTCCCTGTCCTATTTTCCTCTTCAGCCCTTATTACTATAACAATATGGTTTTTGTTTATGTGGTTATTTACTTATTTTGGGGAGGAGAGGTTTTTGTTATACGGCACATGTGCTCACCAGAAAGATAGAGAGAGACAGAGAAACAGAAAGCGAGAAATCACCCCCCGGGGTGATTTCTGCAATCCCTTCTCCTCCACTCTCCTCTTGGGATCTTGGGCATGCACACACACGCACCTGGCGTGAGTTTAAGCCACTGGGTCCGGGACTTGAACTGCGGTTGACCACATGGGAGTTCAGCAACATAGCCATTACGTTAACTGCTGGTCCCAAAAAGACAATTTCAATCCCTAACTCCAACCACAGCCCAATCCCTAAGCTAAACCTGAGTTGCAGTCTCATCCACATTCCTCTATTATTATTATTATTTTTAATCTGCTATAGAGTGTGCATGCTCACCAGAGAGAGACAGAGTGAGAGAGAGAAAGTGAGAAAGCAAGCCACCAGGTCCAGGACTTGAACCATGGTCGGCTATGTGGAAGTCCAGTGCCCCAACCACCACACCACCTGCTGGCTCCAGTGTCAGCCACATTCTATAGCCAATCCAGAACCTACTGGAACCTTCTTTCTGTTTCACAATTTCAGCCCCTTTGGGGCCTAAATTGGTCCAGACACTGTGGGTCCTTCCCTTGATGGTGACAGAAGGGTGATACCAGGGAGACACCAGGGCTGGTGCTTCCTGGTTGGCAAGAGCTTCCCCTGGGAGGCGGAAGGAAAGAGGGCAGGTCCAGAAGGAGAAGGAATGTGTTCTCTCCACACTCTCCCTGGGTCAAAGGCTTGCCGCTGGGAGCATAGTGTGACCCTCTCCTTTTTTTCTTTTTTTCTTTTTTTCTTTCTTTCTTTTTTTTTTTTTTTTTGAGAGGTTTTGCTATAGGGCTCGTGCGCTCACCAGAAGGAGAGAGACGGAGAGACAGAAAGTGAGAAATCACCCCCCAGGGGGGATGGCCACACCACAATCCCTTCTCCTCCATTCTCCTCTTGGGATCTTGGGTACGCACGCACATGCGCCCGGCGTGAGTTTAAGCCACCGGGTCCGGGATTTGACCCGTGGTTGGCTACATGGGAGTCCAGAGACATAGCCATTACGCCAACTGCTGGTCCCCCACCCTCTCTCTCACTGCTAGCCGCAGCCTCAAACCTCCTCCTACCCAGGGCCTGACCCCTCCTGGCCCTTCTTGCTCTGGTCCCTGTGATTCTGTCAGAGTCCCAACCCTCTCCCACTCCAGGTTTATTTTCTTCAGAGTGCTTATCCAAAATAATAGCAAACGAATGGTGCTCACCGTTTCCTGGCCCCCTCTCCCAGTACTCGCCGTGCTCTGTGCACGTTTTACTTCTTCTTTGAATGCAGTGCCTACAACTGTGCCTGCACCACGACGGATCATTCTCGATGAACATCTGTGGGAGGAAGAAAGGACAGAAGAAAGGGAGAGAGGAGAGAAAGAAGGAAGGAAAAAAGAAGGAAGGAAGCGGGGGGGAAGGAGAGAGGAACAGGGAGAGGGAATGACCTCCGGTTCCCAACAAACCCTATTCTGTTGGAGCCCAACCCTGCCGGATTCCAGACCTCTTCCTAGTTTCACTCCCCCAGCCCTCGCCCCATGAGGATGTGTACTTACAGAGTCGAGTGTTGACACAGATAGAGTGAAGTACAAAACGTGCCCTGTACATCACACAGGTGAACACATGGGACACTTCCAGCTGTCCACGGAGCTCCCCGTTCCTGGTACTCACTGATCTGACTTGTGTGAGAATGGTGTAGCTTTGCCTGTTCCAGAGCTTTGTATCACTGGAATAATAAAGCTTGTCATCTTCTTTTTTAAAAAACATTTTTTTTTTACTCATTAACTTATTAATTTGACCAGAGAGAGACACACAGACAGATAGAGAGAGAGAGAGACAGAGACAGAAAGCGAGAAAGCAAGCCACCAGGTCCAGGACTTGAACCATGGTCAGCCATGTCAGAGTGTCTAGCACCTTAACCACCATGCCACCTGCTGGTCCCCTTTAAAATTTTTAAAAATTATTTTAAATTTTTATTTTATTTAACTTTATTTATTTATTTAAATCCAACCAGAGAGGGACAGAGTGAGAGAGAGAGGGAAAGTGAGAAAACAAGTTGCCAGATCTGGGACTCGAACCGTGGTCAGCATTGTAGGAGTCCAGTACCCTTAACCACCATGCCACCTACCAGCTCCCCCAATTTTTTTTTTTTTTTTGAGAGAGATTTTTCCTATAGGGTGTGATGTGTTCCCTCCTTGGTGACAGAGAGAGACAAAAAGCAAGAAATCTTCTCTTCCCCAGAGTAGATGGCCACACTGCAATCCCTTTTCCTCCATTCTTGCGGGATTTTGAGCACGCACACATGCATCAGTGTGAGTTTCAAGTCGCCGGGTTCAGGACTCAAACCACAGTTGAATACGTGGGAGTCCAGCACCTTAGCCACTATACCACATGCTGGCCCCAGGACTGTCTTCTTGAATATCTGGCTTCATTCAATATAATCTTCATGAGAGTCCTCCATGTTTTAGTATTTTTAAAAAAGAATTATTTAATCATTCATTTATTTTTTAATTTGACCAGAGAGAGACAGAGGGAAAGTAAGAAAGCAAGCCACCAGGTCTTGGACTTGAACCGTGGTTGGTCATGTGGGAGTGTCCAGCGCCATAACTACCACACCACCTGCTGGTCCCCAGCTTTTTTTTTTTTAATTCATGGGCAGAATTCTATATTATGGTTATTATTTATTCATCCTTTAGCTTAACTTCTATGTCCTAAACTTCACTCCAACTGTCTTCTTATTTTGTATTCAACACTAGTCACTCCTCAAAAGATCCTGGTCCTGCAGGAAGCTACAGACTCCTATCCCCTGGACTCCACGCACCATCTCTTCCTGTAATGTCTCTGGGCCTCTCTGTGTCCATGTGGTCCCTGAACCCTGGCCTCAGCACTGGCCACCCTTCTGCCATGGCCTTGAGGCCTGGTGCAGAAGGATGGGCAGCTTTCTCCTGTGGCTTCTCCTTGCCCCATTTCCCAGAGAGGAAGGCTGGTCAACTGGTCGGCTGGGCAGCAAGTTAGTGTCCCCCACTCCCTGCCACCCACCGGGGGCCCTAGAACCAATGCAGGTCATCCGCTGCCCATGGCCCTGCTGCAGCCAATGGGAGAAGGCAGAAGGAAGGAGCTTATTAGAATGATAAATATCTGGAGGCCCCGCCCAGTCTTGTCCCCCAACTTCCCTGGGGCCCTGGCTCAGGCTGGACTGGCTTCCCCACCCTGAAGACTCCTTCATCCACGGCATCTTCCATCCGCCCATTCAGTGGCAGGCCAAGTGCCCTGCCTGCTGTTCCTCCTGGGTGCGCGGCCTCCAGAGGGCTTGGAGCCCAGACGCCTGCTCGCCTGCCACCAGCCCGGCCCCACCCCGGCCGCCAGGCTTGCATCCCAGCCAGCTGAGGGCAGCAGGTTCTCTAGGCTCTGGGCGGCCGGGGACCGGTCGTCCTGCCTCACCACTCCACCTTGGAGGCTGGACCCTTCTGCTGCTCTCTGTGCCTGGCTTCCCTTGGGTGTCGCCCCTTCACGCGCACTGTCTGGAACTCGAGCAACCCCTTTGTCTCCTGAAGAGCAGCCATGGCCACCTACAAAGTCAGGGTGGCCACGGGCACCGACTTCTTGTCGGGAACAATGGACTGCATCTCGCTGACCATCGTGGGGACCCAAGGAGAGAGCCATAAGCAGCGGCTGAACCACTTTGGGAGAGACTTTGCAACAGGAGCGGTGAGTGTGTGTGAGTGTGAGCATGTGAATGAGTGTGTGTGACCGTGTGTGTGTGACTGTGTGTGAGAGAGTGTGAGCGTGTGAGTGTGAGAGTGCATGACTGGGGAGGGGTGGAGGTGACCAGGTGAGGGAGCCACGCATGGCAGACTTGGCCAGAGAGCAGAGGGTCCGCTCTGAGAGCAGTGGTCTCACTCCTGGTGGCCTGGAAGCCTCGCCCAGACCTGGCTTCCAACCCTGTCCCCTCCCTTGGTCTCTGGACCACCTTCTTCCTCATCCCTTTTCAGCCATTCCTCACCTCTCCCTCTCTCCTTTCCTTCTCTCTTCTCTCCCTCAGCTCTCTCCCCATAATCTTGCATCCTTTTCCCCTTCTCTTCTTTCTCATCCCTTTTCCACAGTCTCTCCCCGGTCCCTCGTCCTCTTTCTCCCAGTCTTACTCACGCTTCCTAAATTAAGTTGAGTCACTACTGGCTTAAATTTGCTTCCGATTCTCTGTGTCTTAAAATGGCAACAGACCAGCCTACCAGTGGGGTCCAGCCTGCTCTGTGATAGAAGGCATCCTTCAAGGGCCCTCAAACCTCAGCCCTGATTTAGAGTTAGGCCCACCCACCTGCTGCCTTGTGACCTTAATAGGTCACTCTACCTGTGTGGCTTTTTTTTTGTCTTGCTGTGGTGATTTTCCTGCTTCAGCCTCCCAGCTGGGACCGCAGGCGTGTGCCATCACTCTTGGTTTTCAAACAGGGTTTGGCTGGGATGTCCAGGCCAGCCCTGAGCTCCTGATCCTTCTGCCTCAGCTTCCAGAATTGCTGGGATTACAGGCACAAGCCAAGGCGCCGGGTGTTAAGGTTGGACCCATGTGGTCCCAGCCTGCAGAGCACACGCCACTGTGGCTGGGCCAAGTCCCCACAGCTTCATAGGTAGGGTCCTCGGAGGTTTGGGAGGCCCGGGGCCCACTTAGGCTCCTCTGCACACCAGCCCCTGAGAATCCGCATGGCTCCTGTGGTCTCAGGTGACTGGGGACAGGGTGGGACAGAACAGGACCTCAGGAGCTGGGGAAATGGAAGAGAGGGAGGGGCCCCAGCCTGGGTAGATGGGACCAGCAGGGGATAGTCAAATGAAAGGGGTCAGGAAGGAGCCCAGGGATCAGGTCGATGTCGTGCCTCTCTGCCCGCCTCGTCCGGGAGGTAAGCAGGGCCTGGATCGAGGGGAGGCCTGTGGCGCCTGCTCAGCCAGCCCTGTGTCCCACCAGGTGGACGACTACACTGTCCAGTGCCAGCAGGACCTGGGGGAGCTCATCATCATCCGTCTGCACAAAGAGCGCTTCTCCTTCTTCCGCAAGGACCCCTGGTACTGCAACTACGTGCAGATCTGCGCCCCTGGGGGCCGCATCTACCACTTCCCCGCCTACCAGTGGATGGACGGCTACGAGACCTTGGCACTCCGGGAGGCCACGGGTGAGCCCTCGACACAGAGTCCTGAGCCTGTAGGCCCTCAGTGTAGCCTGGTTGTGCATTTAAGCCAGCGACCCCCAGGCCCTCCGGCTATTCCCACATGTGGCCCTCAGCCACTGCAGCCAAGCTGGGACCAGCCCGGGCCACACACTGGGGCAACAGAGACGCCTGAGGCTTGGGGCTGCCCTTGGTGTCCCAGATGCAGACGGCCTCCCCCAGCACGCTCCGTTACCTCCCCAGTCCTCCCCTCAACTCCTACGGAGTGTCTGGCTGCTCTAAAAGACCCTGGTTACTGGAAGTGCAGGCTGCCGTGTTCCCATAGGAGGAAACTGTAGTGTTATTCCACATGCTAGCCCTGCAGCGGGGCACCTCACCAGGCTCTAGGAGGCCCCATTAATCCAATTGGAGCCTTGGTTCCTATTAAAAAGCGCTGTTAGTTCAGCAGACCTCCACAGTGCGGTGGTCCTGCGCAGGATCACGACGCGTGTTTTTCTAACTGAGCATGTGCAAGACAGATGGGACGTTTTACTGCCCCGAAGGACTCCCGTCACCCTAGCAGGGTGTGCACTTCGTTTTTCTAACAAGACACGTTGTGACTCCAAAAGTTCCTCCCTAAACCCAGTAAGGATCCATCCCACCCCAATGGGAGGCCCCGTTACTCATGTAGACTGTCGGGGTTTCTCTGAGGTTGCTGGTCAAAAGCTGCCCAGCAGAAGGTCCAGTTGCTCAGTTGCTCTCATGGGAGCAGGGCAGGCCTCGGGTCCTGACTCTTCGCCTAAGCCCTTTGCCTGGCAGGCCTGGGTCAGCTTCCCGATGTGTGGCTGCTGCCCGGGGACGAGGGCAGTCCTCTGTCATCCCCCTGGCTCTACCACCCGACTTCTGCTGGCTTCCCTTGAGGTGGGTGGGAGAGGGGGACAGAGCTAAGGACACCCAGGAGCTTGAAGCCCCATCTTACCAGCAACTGACTACTTCTTCTGTTTATCATTTTCCTGGTTTCCTCCCCTGGGAGGGGCAGCCAGGCCCAAGCCAGGGAAAGGAAAGGCACAGGGTGGAGGGAGGAAGGCCTGGGGACCTAAAGGGGAGGGCACTGGGGGCACAGAGCCTCTCCCCACCGTGATAAGTCTGAGTGACACGGAAGCAGAGGACAGGCAGGGTGACATTGGGTGGCTGGGCAGGAATGGAGTTGGGTGAGGTGGCTGCCATGCAACACCAGGGCAGGGAGACTTGAGTCACCTGCTGGGCCCTGGAAGGAGTGGGGCTCCCGCCCTTGAGATGGAGCCAAGCCGGGTCTCTTGATTGCACAACTCCAGGGGGCACCATTCACCCAGAACATCGTGTGAGCTGAGGCAGGTGGAGGAGAGAGGGGGTGGGGGCCTTGAGGAGAAAAGATGGGGCTGCCTTGTACAAAGCAGCCTGGGACAACCAGTCAGGACTGTGGAGAAAGACGGGCTTGGACCTGGGTTTCAGCCCCATCACGTAATAGCGGGACATCCGGTCACATTTCCAAATGTTTCTAAGCCTCGGCGTCCTCATCTATAAAACAGAGCTAATAACAGAACCTTCTTTATTGGGCTGATGTGAGAATCCAATGAGGTAACAAAGGAGTTTTAAGAAGGCCTAGCAGGGTCTGGTAGGTGGCATGGTGGTTAAGGGTGCTGGACTCCCACACAGCTAGCCACTGTTTGAGTCCTGGACCTGGTGGCTTGCTTTCTCATACTCTCTCTCTCTGACCCTCTCTAGTAAATGAAAACAAATAAAGTTAAATGAAATAATAATTTTTTAAAACAAAAAAATCTTAAAAAAAAAAAAAAGAAGGCGGCGGCTAAGTTATTGGTGATGGGAGCTGGGGGATCAGAAGTCACCTGCCTGCCTCGGCTCACAGTCCAGCCCATGCTTTCTCATGGGCACGACACTGTAGTTTTTTAGCTAAAACTATTGTGACCACAGGTGTTTTGAAATTCAGATATTTTGGGACCAGCAGTTAGCGTAATGGCTATGTCGCTGGACTCCCACGTAGTCGACCACGGTTTGAGTCCCGGACCCGGTGGCTTAAACTCACGCCGGGTGCGTGTGCGTGCATGCCCAAGATCCCAAGAGGAGAATGGAGGAGAAGGGATTGCGGCATGGCCATCCCCCCCGGGGGGTGATTTCCTGCTTTCTGTTTCTCTGTCTCTCTCTGTCTGTCTGGTGAGCGCACGCGCCCTATAGCAAAAACCTCTCCAAAAAAAAAAAAAAAAAAAAGAAATCCAGATTTTTTTCTTTAGAAAACGAATGAATGAATTATTAATTTTAATTTGCCATAGGGCATGTGTGCCCACCACAGAGAGACAGAGAGAGAAAGTGAGAAAATAAGTCACCAGGTCTGGGACTTGAACTGTCATCAACCATGTGGGAGACCAGCACCCTAACCACTAAACCAACTGCTGGCCCTGAAATTTAGCTTTTACAGGCTGATAATTCCTAATCTGAAAATCCAAAATCCAAAATGCTCCAAAATTCAAAACCTATTGAGCCCCAGCGGACATGATACCACAAGTGGAAAATTCCACACCTGACCTTTTGTAACACATTGTAGTCAAAATGGTGCAAAAAAAAAAGTACTATATAAAGTTATCTCCAGTCTATGTGTATAAGGTGTCTATGAAATATGGATAAAATTTGTGTTTAGTCTTAGGCTTCATCCCCAAGATATCTCAGTATGTGTGCGTAAGTATTCCAAAATGTGAAAAACAAAAATAATTGAAATTCAAAACAATTCTGGGTCCAAGCATTTTGAATAGGAAATACTTGATCTGTATCTAGAAGCCACACATACAACATACGTACGGATATATATGTGTATATATACATATATATCTTCATAAATCCATCATTTATCTTATAAATACACACCCCTCCCACGCACACACCATATGCTATGTGATTATATCTACCACTAGGGCATCCCTAATCAAATATACTAATATTTCAGGGGCAGTTAGGTGGCATGGTGGATGGGGCGCTGGACTCCCACACGGCCAACTATGGTTCAAGTCCCAGATCTGGTGGCTTGCTTTCTCACTTTGCCTTTCTCTCTCTCTGTCTCTCTTTCTCTCTGGTCAAATTAAATAAGAAAATAATAGGGACCAGCAGTTGGCATAATGGCTATGTTGCTGGACTCCCATTTAGTCTACTGCAGTTCGAGTCCAGGACCCGGTGGCTTAAACTCATGCCTGGCATGTGTGCGTGTGTGCCCAAGGTCCCAAGAGGAGAATAGAGGAGAAGGGATTGCAGTGTGGCCATGCCCCCTGGGGGGTGATTTCTCACTTTCTGTCTCTCTGTTTCTCTCTTTCTGGCAAGCACACATGCCCTATAGCAAAAACCTCTCAAAAAAGAAAAAAAAAAAGAAAAGAGAGAGAAAATAATAATAACAAAATTAAATAATTAAAAAACATATACTAATATTTCTCAGTAAAAACTATGAATAGTTACATCGGGGTATTAAAGGCTGTAGAGGGCTGGTGCTGTGGCCTGGTGTCAGGGAGACAGAGCATGCCTGGCCAACCATGTGGTTAGAATCCCTTGTCCCGGTGACTTGAAAAATCACAGGCATGTATGGATGTGCCTCAAATCCTGACCCATGGAGAAGCTGAGGATAAGAGACTGTGTTGTGGCCATGCCCCATGGGGGAGGTACTTTGTCTCTCTCACTTTTCTGCCAAAAAGAAGAAAGACTGTATATAGCCTCAGGTACATTTAGAGCAGGTTTTGCTGACTGATGAATTTGTTGTGAAACTAATTGAGTTTTGATTTCCACAGTCTTTTGTATTTTGGAGCTGTGGCGAAGGTGTCCTGGGACTATAATAATACTGTCTCATAGGTTGTTCTTGTGTGGCTTAAAACATTAATGTAAGTGTTTAGAAAGTGCCTGGTGCCCATTCCCTGGTGACTAAGAAGGCTGGATTCCACATGGTGGACCGTGTGGTTCGAGTCAAATGTGCAAGCGTGAGTCCAAAATTCCAAAAGGAGGGAGAAGTGAACCATTCCTGTGGGGAGTGTCCTTTCTCGCTCGCTCTCTCTGTCTCTATGTCCCTCTCGAGTGAGCACAGTACCTACTGGCACAATTATAAATAAATAAATAGGAACAAAGTGCTTAGTGCCTTGTAAGTGCTAAAGAACTGCCAGCATGAACATTTTGGTGGGTCTAGAAAACAGACTTCCGGCAGCAGCAGAGTGCGAATTGGAGCATAGAGAGGGAAGAGGTGGGCCCATGATCCAGTTCATCATAAATTCTGGGAGGGAGCACACCTTCCCTCTCCTAGGACGGACCTTCCTCACCTCGGCCACCGTGGGAGGCAGAAGCTGAACGCCTGCTCCTGGAGTTAGCAGGGGTTAGACCGGGTGAGGTCAGCCCGTGAGCCTCCTCCTTGGTCTCCCGACAGGAAAGACAACAGCGGACGACTCGCTTCCCATCCTCCTGGAGCACAGACAAGAGGAGATCAGAGCCAAACAGGACTTCTACCAGTTAGGAGGGCGGCAGGGCCTTGGGGGGTCCGCGGAGGTGGGGGGCCCACCATGGTGGTGCAGGAGCAGCGGGCCCACTGCGGCTCACCTTGTCTTTGCAGCTGGAGGGAATTCGTTCCAGGCCTGCCCAACTACGTGCACATCCCCAGTTACCACCCTCCTGTCCGGCGCTGCCGCAACCCCAACAGGCCTGAGTAAGGACCCCAAGGTGTCCCGGGCCCCTCCCATGGCTGACACCTGGCTCCTGCCTCTCTTGGCCCTCTGGACCCCTGGTGCCAGGTCCCTGCGCTTTTCCCACAGATGGAATGGCTATATTCCCGGATTCCCGATTCTCATCAACATCAAGGCCACCAAGTTCCTGAACTTAAATCTCCGCTACTCCTTTCTCAAGACAGCCTCCTTCTTCGTCCGCCTGGGGCCCATGTGAGTGAGGGTGAGGGGAGCGTGAGGGCTCCTGCGAGGACCGTCCCTCTCCACCTGCTCCATGCTGGCCTCCAGGTAGCCCCAGAGGCTGGGCCAGAGGGAGCTAACAAGACAGATCTGGAGAGCCCGAGCCTTGATATTCAGGGGCCTGGGACACTAAGACCGTGGGACGGGGACCCAGAAACCTAAGTGGGGTGGGGCCGCCTGTCCTGCCCTGCCCAGCCCACCGGCAGCCTGTGTGACGGGCTGTGTGACCCTGGGATCCCATTTCCTAGGGCACTGGCATTCAAACTCCGCGGCCTGGTGGACTCCAAACGCTCATGGAAGAGATTGAAGGACATTAGGAACATTTTTCCTGCCAACAAGACTGTGGTCTCTGGTAGGGGGTGGGACAACTGGAACGCAAGGCGGGGGAGCCAGGTGGCTCTAGCGTGGGAAAGGCGGGACCTAGCGTCGGGGCGGTGGGAGAGGGGCCGGGCAGAGGGAGGGTTCGCGAGCCGGGCGGGTGCGCCCTCTGGCGGCTGTTGGGAAAACGGCGCCTTGGGCCCCTCCGACTGCTGCGGGTGGGGCGGAGGGCTGCGTTTCGAGAAACTTCCCTCCACCCTGAGTTCTCTCGGTGTCCGCTCTCTTCCTTTGCCTCACGACTCCCCACCCCTGAGGGGGCTGGGCTGCGTTGTGACGCCCCTGCGCCGACCCCCCCCCCCCCCCCCCAGAGTACGTGGCCGACCATTGGGCGGAGGACAGCTTCTTTGGGTACCAGTACCTCAATGGAGTCAACCCAGGCCTGCTCTGTCGCTGCACGTGCCTTCCAGACAAGTTCCCTGTCACAGACGACATGGTGGCCCCGTTCCTGGGCGAGGGAACGTGCCTGCAAGCGGAACTGGAGGTGAGGTCCGCTTTGGCGGAGACCCTGCTGTCTCCCTCCCTCCTGCCTGGGCATCCCAGTCTCTCCCCACTTCACCTGCCCGAGTCCCACCCACGCCGCCGTCCCTCACTCCCCGTCCCCGCTCCAACCACTGCTATCCGGGCCAGTGCAATCCGCACCGAAGGCGCAGGTCGTGGGTGCCTACCTGCCCGCCGACGGCAGCTCCCCTGCAGAAGGGGAACATATACCTGGCAGATTACCGCATCCTGGAGGGCATCGCCACCGTGGAGCTCAGCGACCGGAAGCAGCACCACTGCGCCCCCATGTGCCTGCTGCACTTTGGCCCCAACGGCATGATGCCCATCGCCATCCAGGTGCCTGGGGTGTAGGGGGGCTGCGGTTGCCAGTGCCTGAGCCTCTGTGTGTGCACAAATGTTCCCTGTGTGTGTGCACGTGCGCCTATGTGTGAGGGCCCGTGTGTATGCTTGTATGCCCTATGTGTGTGCACCCGTGTGGGCGTGTGCAAGCATGTGTGTGGCCATGTGTCGTCTCTACAGATGTCCCCACCTGCCTATGTGACCCTGTGTCAGTCTGGGGAAGTACCAGTGCTGTCCCACGTGTGCACATCTGTGTTACCATTGCGTGCCTGTATGCCATGCGTGATTCTGGGTCCCGTGGAGTGGTCGTATGTAAGCCCCATGCGTGGTGTGCATGCTGTGTGTACGTGCAGAGGTGACCAGATGGGGATATGCTTGGTGTCAGGCTCATCTCTTTGACTTCATCCATTCATTTGCTTGTAAAAGCCTACCCGTAGCCTCAGGGTTAAAGGAAGCTGGATGGATCCCATGTAGCCAACTGGGGTCAACACACCAGCCCTGATGGCTTGAGATACGCACCAGGTGCATATGCATGAGTGCTCAAAATCAGAGAAACAGAGGTCATAGTGTCTATCTAAGGTGCAAGACTCTCACATGGCTGATTGCAGTTCGAGCCCCAGATCTGGCAGTTTGAAAATCATGCCAGACGTGTGCACCTGCGTGCCCCAAATCCCAGGAGGAAAATGGAGAAAGGATTGCGGTGTGCCACATGGGGGGAGGGTGTGCTTTCTCCCTCCCGCTCTCTCTGGAGAATGCACATGTACCCTCTGGCAATTAAAAAGAAAGAACGAACGAACTTATTGTGGGCTAGGCCAATGCTGGAAATACTGACTTAGTCAGACCTAGCTGCTGCCTTGGGAGAGTGGTGTGACAAGAAAAGAAAAAAACGTGTTTCTTTCTCAACGTCCTTGGAGCACCAGGTCTTGACTGGTCCCCTCAGAAGGATGACTTTTTCTAAAGACGTTGAGAAAGAAACACGTTTTTTTCTTTTTTTAGATGACTTAGATGACTTAGAAAAAGTCATCCTTCTGAGGGGACCAGTCAAGCCCTGGTGCTCCTGGGTCATTGGGGGATAGTAGGCTGGATTACAGTGAGCCGCTCCCCTGAGGGGCTGGGCTCTCTTGTACAGTGCACGACAGTATGCCTGAAGGTGGCAGACATGGCGCTGAGGTAAGAAAGACGTCTCAGAGGGAGCAGCTTGTCAACTGGCAATTGGTTCTTGCAGAATGAATGGGGCAGGGAAGAGGTAGTCCAGACAGAGGGCATAGTAGGAAGGGAAGAAGGGCCCTAGTGTGCTCGGGCTCAGGGACTAGCTGGTGTACTCCTCAGACTTCATTCAGCCTCCCTCCCGCAGTAGGGGCCTTCGTGTGAGTGAGTCTCTGCTGTCACTCACCCTCCCTCTCTTCCCACCCCCAGCTCAGCCAGACCCCTGGGCCTGACTGCCCCATCTTCCTGCCCAACGACTCCGAGTGGGACTGGCTGCTGGCCAAGACGTGGGTGCGCTACGCTGAGTTCTACTGCCACGAGGCCATCTCCCACCTGCTGGAGACCCACCTCATTGCAGAGGCCTTCTGCCTGGCCATGCTGAGGAACCTCCCCATGTGCCACCCGCTCTACAAGGTGTGGGCCCAGGAAAGGGGCCTCCAGGACACCGCTGCCCCTACACTCAGTAGCCAGAGGGCGTCCAGTTAGCCTTCGTGAGGCATCTGGGCACCCACAAGAAAGGGCTTGGCAGGGCTAGATGGGGCACAGCGGTAAAACACAATGCTTTCCAAGGCACTCACACTCAGGAGGGTCCCCAGGTCAAGTTTGGAGCCCTCCCTGGGTATGAGGGGTGCACAAGTGCCCACGGTCCTGGCTGGCTGAAGCTGGGAGTGGCTCTTGGCATCAAAACTGTTGGGGAGCTCTCTCTCTAGCTCATGGGAGAAATAAAATGTTAATTTATTTTTTTTAAAAGAAAGGGTTGGGGGACCAGCAGTTAGCGTAATGGCTATGTTGCTGAACTCCCATGTAGCTGACCGGGGTTTGAGTCCTGGACCTGATGACTTAGACTCATGCCAGGCGCGCGTGTGTGTGTGCCCAAGATCCTGAGAGGAGAATGGAGGAGAAGGGATTGTGGTGTGGCCATCCCCCCTGGGGGCTGATTTCTCGCTTTCTGTCTCTCTGTCTCTCTCTGGCTTTCTAGTGAGCACACACACCCTATAGTAAAAACCTCTCAAAAAGAAAGAAAGAAAGAGAGAGAGAAAGAAAGAAAGAAAGAAAGAAAGAAAGAAAGAAGGAAAGAAAGAGAGAGAGAAAGGGTTGGGATCAGCAGATGACATAATGGTTACGTCACTGGACTCCTACATAGTTGGCAGCAGTTCGAGTCCCAGACCCGGTGGTTTAAAACTAATGCAGGGCGCATGTGTGTCCATGCCCCAAAAATCTGAAAGGAGAATGGAAGGGAAGGGATTGTGGCATGGCCATCCCCCCCAGGGGGGTGATTTTTCATTTTCTGTCTCTCCAGCAAGTGCATGCACCCTATAGCAAAAATCTCTCTTAAAAAAAAAACAAAAACAAAGTAAAAGGCTTGGGGTGGGGATCTCCCAAAGTGAAAGGGTCTGATGTTCCAGAAATGGGGGTGCCGAGGCCCTTTGAGGCATCGCCAACCCTCTCTCGCTGTCCTTCTTGCTCCCCCACAGCTCCTCGTTCCCCACACACGATACACCATCCAGATCAACAGCATCGGGCGGGCCCTCCTCCTCAATGAGGGGGGCCTCTCCGCCAGGGTAAGACTTCTGTCCCCAGTGCCAGTAAGACCTGGCTTTCCTCTGGCCTTTGCAGTTAGACTAAAAGCAGGACTTCCACTTGCCTTTGGATCATGACGGGGGGAGGGGTGGAGGCGATTGGCTACAGTAGGCAGTGTCTGGAGGGCACAAAGGTGGGGCTGGGTGTGCTGGCCTGGAAGCCCTAAGTAGGGGACTGGAAGAGATGGCCGTCCTACTCCAGGGTCTGCTTCCTCCTCACAGGGCATGTCCCTAGGCCTGGAGGGCTTCGCCGAGGTGATGGTGCGGGCTCTGTCAGAGATCACCTATGACAACCTCTACCTCCCCGATGACTTTGTGAAGCGGGGGGTCCAGGATCTGCCCGGATACTACTACCGTGATGACAGCTTGGCTGTGTGGGATGCATTGGAGAGGTGAGGACGGGCCGCCTGGGGATGTGGGAATGCCTGTAAGGAGCTTTTAGGGACCTGGGTGTGTGTTGGGGGAGATCTGGTGTCATCCAGGGGCTTGGCCCAGGGACACGGTCTGGGCTCCTCCGCCTGTCCATCAGACTCCTACCCCCAGGCCTGTCAGGCCCCTTCCCTGTTTTGGGCCCAGCCCACCTCTGCCAGCCAGATTCCTTCTGGGTTCTGAGTTCCTGTGGACCTCGCCTGCCCCTCGGAGTACTTCTGACCTTGCCAAGCCGCCTTCTCCACCTTTGCCCCACGGCACTTTCCCACCCGGGGCCTGGACCAGCTCTGGGGCCAGCCAAGGCCGGACAGCCTTGGGGAGGTGGGAGAAACACGGGAGGGAGGATTCAAACCACGGCCCTGTCCCCTGGCCAGGTACGTGACGGAGATCATCACCTATTATTACCCGAACGACGCAGCCGTGGAGGGTGATCCGGAATTGCAGTCCTGGGTGCAGGAAATATACAAGGAGTGCCTCCTCGGGCGCGAGAGCTCAGGTATGGGCCTGGCTTCCGGGGCCTGGCACAAAGCAGGGACCTGGGGAAGGGGGGCGGCCCCTAGGTAGATCTGTCAGCGCCCTCCAGGCTGGATCAGAACATACTCCATTATAGGCTGAAGGGGGCCACATCGCTGCCCTAGGATTTGACAGGGCCCACCCTGGCCCCTGAAGCAGCAGCATCTCAGGAAGGTTGGGGAAGAGGACATGGCTGACCGCCAGTCTCTGAGCTGTGAGTCATCTGCACAGAGACCTGGAGGGTCCCAGTCCCCTACTCTGGAAACAGCTTTGTAGACTAAGGTGGGGTGTGAACTCCAGCAGGAGCAGAGCATACTGGAGGTCGGGGAGCCGGTGGGGAGCTGGCAGGCCCCAGGAAAGGCTGGAAAGCGTGCTGGGGTCATTTCACAGGGACACACATGCAGCCAGCATCAATGAGCATCTGCAGGGGGACACTGTGCTGGTTATGGAGGAAGCAGAGGATGGACTCCTGCCCTCCAGGAGTTCATGGTCGGGGTAGGGGGTGTCTCACCCCAGTAAGGACATAGTGACACCATAGCAGGCTGGTGCAGTGTGGGGACCTATGGGAGCCCAGGAGAGGCACCTAACCCAGCCTGGAGAGGGGTGGCGGGAAGGGGTGGGGGCGGAGAGCAGCAGCTAAACCTGGCTGAGATCTCACTTCTCGGCTAGTATCCTAATATCCGGCTAAGACCCCATGATGGGGTGGTTAGCCAAGACCACAGAGGCGGGGTTGGAGAGTTCTGAGTTGGAATGTCGGAAAGCCAGACAGGAGTGCTGGGATCTGCTTGCTGGGATTCCTTGGGACGGGAACTTTGGGTGGAGGTGGGCAGGCTCTCCAGGACAAGGCTGAAGGCTGGAGCAGAGGTCAGGGTGCACAGCCCAGCTGAGTCTGAATTACCTGGAATGCCAGAGGGAGCCATGGAGGGGTTTGCAAGGTCAGATGCATGCATTAGACCATCAGGCTGCTAGCTCGTCAGGTGGTTAATGAGGCTGGACCCCAAAAGGCTGACTGTGGTTCAAATCTTGGACCTTTAGCCTGAAAAACATGCCAGTGTGTGTGGGTGCATGCCCCAAATTCCGAGAGGAGAATGGAGGAAAAGGGATTGTGGCATAGCCATCCCCCTGGAGGGTGATTTCTCATTTTCTCTCTCTGGAAAGTGCACCTGCTCTATCTATAATAAAAAACTTAAAAAAAAAAAAAGTATCAGGCAGCACCAAGGTCAGAGGCAGTTTGGGAAGTTGTTATGGTGCCCAGGAGGGTGGTGACAGGGACCTGACATGGGTGAGGGCCCTGGGAACACAGAATTCCAGAGCCAGTTGGGAGCTGGAAATGACTTGGTTTGGTTTGCGATGAGGGTGGAGTGGGGGAGGGAGGGGCCAAGGGAGACTCCCAGGTTTCGGGCTTTTGCAACTGGGTGGCTGGTGTGTGTCATCTCTTGAGTTGAGGGCCTCGATGGAGGAAGACCGATGGGTCTGGTGTGAGTATGTGGGGCTATTGGAACCTGGGGTCACCATGGCAGCCAGGACTGGCCGTGCATATGGGACAACAGGAAAGAGAAAAAGCAGTTTGGTAGGGAAAAGAGGTGAGGCCAAAGCCAGGCTACCACTGGAGACTGAATGGGGGAGTCTAAGGGAGGTGATGGGGGAAGCCAGTAGGGGGCTGAGCTCAGTTAAGGCCAGAAGGCCTCCCCACCTGTCCCCTGCCCTCCAGGCCTGGGACCACAGGGGGCGGTAGGGGAGCTGGAAGAGATCTGAGGATCCCACCTCAAATACGTGCCGGGGGGCCACCCAGGAGGAGCCAGCCAGGTCCCTGTTCCTGCCCACCCCTCAGCCCTGTGGTCTAGATGGTGAAAGAAAGACGGGGTGGTGGCCAGAGAAGGGCCTGAGGGCGGGCTGAGTGTGTGGATGATGGGCAAGACCGAGCTAAACCGAGCTTGGTGGCGCCCTCTGCTGGGCAGCCAGGACCAGGGCAAGGCTGACGTGGGGCCTTTCCCCACCAGGCTTCCCCACCTGCCTGCGCACTGTGCCCGAGCTAATCCGATACATCACCATCGTCATCTACACCTGCTCTGCCAAGCACGCAGCTGTCAACACGGGCCAGGTACCTGTGCTCTCCAGTCAGCCCAGCCCAGCCCCAGCCCCCCAGACCATCACAGCCCCGACCTCACACACAGCCTCCCCATGATTCTAATCTAGTCCAGCTTGTCTGAACCCCGAGTCCCAGCTTCAACCCCAGCCTCCGCTCCAGCTCAGCCCCTACCCCTACTGCAGCCTCACTCAGCCCCAGCCCCAGCCCTCACCTCAGGGTAGTCCCAACCCAGCCCCGACCCTGGGGCAGGTCGTCAGTGATGGAAAGACGCTGCTTAGAGCCTGGTGGAAGGGAACTCCTGGGGTGCTCTCTGACCCAGGGCCTCTCCTCTACCCCACTGCAGCTGGAGTTCACCTCCTGGATGCCCAATTTCCCATCATCCATGCGGAACCCCCCGATGCAGGCCAAGGGGCTGACCACCCTGGAGACCTTCATGGACACGTTGCCGGATGTGAAGACCACCTGCATCACGCTGCTGGTGCTCTGGACACTGAGCAGGGAGCCTGACGACAGGGTGCGAGTGGGAGTGCGGCGGGAGGGGGGGTTGGTATAGGCAGGAGCCAGGAGCCTGGGGGACAAGGAGAGCTGGGGAGAGTGTCCAGGGCGGCGGGGAGCCAGGAGCGAGAGGCCGGGAAGGGCAGGGCTGGAGGGGCGGAGAGGTGGGGCCTCCGGCCAGACCTGGGGGCGTGGGCGGGGCTGCGTCGCAGCTGCCGGATTCGGTGCCCGCAGCGGCCGCTGGGCCACTTCCCGGACATCCACTTCGTGGAGGAGGCCCCACGGAGGAGCATGGAGGCCTTCCGCCAGCGCCTGGCGCAGATCTCGCACGACATCCGCCAGCGCAACAAGTGCCTGCCCATCCCCTACTACTACCTCGACCCGGTGATGATCGAGAACAGCATTTCCATCTAGGACGGCCCTTTCTGCCTCGCCTCTCCCTCCCTGCCCTGTGCGCTCTTGTTTTCAAAAAATAACAAAAACAGAAAACAAAACAACACGCTCCACACACTGCGGCGGGGTCCGTGAGCGCGCGGCCGTTTACTGGGGGCGCGGGTGGCGGGGCGCGCCGGCTCACACGGCGATGCTGTTCTCCACGACGGCCGGGTCCAGGTACGGGTAGGGCAGCGCCAGGTCCCGGTTCCGCTCCTGGATGGCACTCGAGATTTGGGCCAAGCGGCTCTGGAAGGCGGCGATGCTCCGCCGCGGGGCCTCCTCGGTGAAGTGCTCGTCGGGGTAGGTGCCCAGGCGCCGCTGGGACGGCAGGAGAAAAAGGCTGGACTGCGGCCGGTCTTACAACTTCCAGCCGGTCCGGTCCACCTTAAATATTCCTACCTGGGGACTTAGTCCACCCAAGCTCCGCCCATCTAGGGGCCTCAGACCACCCGAGACACTTCCGACTTGAAACCGACCGCCCACTCAAGAAGGCAGAAGACCCCGGGGCTAAAAGGAACCCAGACCACCCTAAGCTCCACCCACTAGGAATCCCGGTCACCTGCACCACGCCCGCCTGCAATCTAGTCACTCCAGTCCTGACCAACGAGGGGCCCAGCCTGCCAAGTAGATCCTCCAGGTCCCCATTGGCTCCAGGCTCCCTTCCTCTGACTCTCTCAGAACCTGAAGCCCCGCCCCACTCTGGGCTTGCTTACAGTGTCCTTGGTTTCACTGCTGACGCCCCAGAAGAGCACGAGGGCGTGGCACGTGGCATTGACCTCAGGGAGGTAGGCCAGCAGGTCTGCCTGGCCTTTGGCGGTGGGCGGCGGCAGCCGCATGGTGGTGGGAACGTTGGGCATCCAGGCACTGAAGTCAAACTGACCCCCCAAATCAGTAAGCACAGAGCTGCCAGTACTCCTGCTAGGTCCACCCCTCCTGTGACCCTGGTTGTCCCTCCACGTGTGGCATCTGCTCACCTGGCCGCTGTTGACAGCGGCATGTTGGGCGGAGCAGGTGAAGATGATCATGGTGAGGTACTGAATGAGGCCAGCACAGCTGTCCAGGGTGGAGGGGACTCCTGGATTGGAGCAGTATGGAGAGAACAGCGCTCAGACCCAGGGGCTGCTGCCTTGGGTTAGAGAGTCTGGAGGGTGGGTGACAGGGATAAACACGTCACCTGAGCTTGTGCGTCCTAGAAAACCCTCCTGGAAGATCTCTCTGACCCAGGCCTGGAGCTCCGAGTCCCTGCTCACTGAGCCATCGTCCGGGTAGTAGATGTTAACAATATCGGTCACAAAGCTGGGTATGTAGGAGTACATGGTGACAAAGAGCCGGGAGCCAAACTGCTCACTGCGATCAGCTGCCCCCGAATGAAACTGAGGCCAACTAAAGAAAATGGCTAACTGGGACCAGCAGATGGCGTAATGGCTATGTCGCTGGATTCCCCATGTAGTTGACTGCGGTTAGAGTCCTGGACCTGGTGACATAAACTCACACTGGGTGCATGTGTGTGCGTGCCCAAGATCCCAAGAGGAGAATGGAGGAGAAGGGATTGCGGCGTGGCCATCCCCCCTGGGGTGTGTGTGTGATTTTTCGCTTTCTGTCTGTCTCTATCTTTCTGGTGAGAACACGTGCCCTATAGCAAAAACCTCTCCAAAAAAAAAGAAAGAAAATGGCTAACCACACAAAGCGTAAACTGAGTTTCAAAGCTGGAGGCTGCCATCTGCATGGGTATCAAGGGGCTTAGGGCCAGAGTTGGTCTGCAGATATGTTTCCACTGGTAGGCAAGGCTTTTCTGGTTTGCATTTTTTAAAAAAGTATTTTTGCCATTGGGACCAGCAGGTGGCATGGTGGTTAAGGTGCTGGACACTCCCACATGGTCGACCACAGTTCAAGCCCTGGACCTGGTGGCTTGCTTTCTCACTTTCCCTCCCTCCCTCTCTTTCTCTCTCTCTCTCTCTCTCTGTTCAAATTAAAACATATGGATGAAAAAATAAAATAATTATTTTAAAAAATATTTTTGCCATGAGGCAATGTGCACTTGCCCAAGAGAGAGACAGAGAGAGACAGTGAGAGGGAAAGCGAGAAATCACCCCCATGGGGGTGAGCCACACCATAATCCCTTCTCCATTATTCTCCCAGGATCTTGGGCATGCACGCACACATGCCTGGTGTGATTTTCTTAAACAATTATTTTATTTCATTTATTATCATTATTATTTATTTAATTTGGCCAGAGAGAAAGAAAGAGAAAGGGAAAGTAAAGCAAGCGTCCAGGTCTGGAACTCAAACCATGGTTGACCATGGGGGAGTCCAGTGCCTTAACCACCATGCCACCTGCCAGCTCCCATGGTGTGATTTTCCAGCTGCCAGGTTCAGGACTCAAACTGCGATTGGCCATGTGGGAGTCCAGTGCCTCAACCACCACACCACCTGCTGGCTCTTGGTTTCCTTTTTATGTGAATCACTTACCACTATTTAAACATGTTAAACTGAAGATTTGGCAAAAGTCGTAGCTGGGTGGCCACTGTCCCCATCAGATGAGCGTGAGTTTTCCACCGGCCGCAGTCCTGGCCCGCCCCTCCCCCTAGCCTTCTGGGCTTGCTGGTCCCGCAGGCAATTGGGTCCCAGCCTTTGGAGCTAGACAAGCGGCAGGGAAAGATTCGGCACCAGGTCCCGCCATGTCTGAGTGCGTCCACTTCCCCCACTGGCTCCCAAAGGGTCATCCATCCCTAGACACATTAGGGATTAGGAAGGGTGTGTAGATACATGGCCAAGAAGGTTCTGGCAAGGTTAGCCCCATGGCCTGGTAGTTGAGGGAGCCATAGTCAAGATGGCTGCCTGAGGATCGAATCCTGACCCTGATGACTTGAAAAACACACCAGATGTATGTGGATGTCCCACACCCCAATAAAGTGGAGAAATGGAAAAGGGGTTGTGGTGTGACTACATCCCATTGAGGGGTACTCTGTGTGTGTGTGTGTGTGTCTGGCAAGTGCACATAGCCTCTGGCACATTTAAAGAAAAAAATGTTCACAGGCAGACCCCGCTATGGGCGTTCCTACAAGAGAAATAAATCCTGGAGGACTTCCAGGGAGAGGTGAGACAGACGCTTGGGCTTAAAGCAGGGGCAGTGTTTGGAGAAGGGAGAAATTGAGGTGCCCAGCCTCCCTATGCTCAGGGTGTGCTGAGGAGGAAAAGTGGAAAGGGGGCAGACTCCAGAGGGGCAGGGACACCACAGTGAATGCGGCATTCTATGTGGGAAGAGACTCAGGGTCACTAGAGGCTCCTGAGTGGCAGCTCTGTCATAAATGCCAGTGCCTGAGGGAGGTCGTTGTGCAGGCTAAAGGCAGAAGTTAGGGACCCACAGGAGGCCAAGAGAACCTGACTGCTGGGTAGAGGCCAGAGGTGCATTCCAAGGAGGTCTCCCACTGGAAGGATCTAGAAAAAAAACCCTAGAGACATGACTATCTATAATGTGAATAATAATAATATTATGGGATGAGTAATAGCATTAAATAACTATATTCAGAGAACATTTCCTACTCAATAAAGTTTGTTCTTGGGGTTTGCCATTTAATCCTAGTAATAAGCCATGAGGGGGTCAGGTGGGGTGCAGCTGGCCCTACATGGGTTCTGGGTTCAGGTCCCGAGATCTTGAGCATGTGAAGGGGGCTGGCTGAGATGGAGAAGTGTAGGAATCCTGTTCGGAGTATTTTTCTCACCACCAACTCCATAGGAGAAGTAAATAAACAAATTTAAGAAAAATAAAAAAAGGGGCCAGCAGGTGGCGTGGTGGTGAAGGGCTCTGGATTCCCAAATGGCTGACATTTGTTGGAGTCCTGAACCTGGTGGCTTGCTTTCCCAGTTTCTCTCTCTCTCTCACTCTGGCCCTCTCTGGTCAAATTTAAATAAATAAATAAATGGATAAATAAAGTTAAATAAAATAATTTTAAAAAAATCCCTGGTTCCTTTAAAAAGAAAAAGAAAAAGAAAAAGAAATAACCTAAGAGCTATATGCTCTTTTTTTTTTTTTTTGGAGAGATTTTTTTCTATAGGGCGTGTGCGCTTGCCAGAAAGACAGAGAGAGACAGAGAGATAGAAAGCGAGAAATCACCCCCCAGGGGGGATGGCCACGTCGCAACCCCTTCTCCTCCATTCTCCTCTCGGGATCTTGGACATGCACACACATGCGCCCGGCGTTGAGTTTAAGCCACCGGGTCTGGGACTCAAACCGCGGTCGACTTCGTGGGAGTCCAGTGACATAGCCATTAGGCCAACTGCTGGTCCCAAGCTATATGCTCTTATTACATCCATTTTCAAATAAAGAAACAGTCACAGAGAGGTTAAGTGGCTTGCCCAAGATCACACAGCCGGGAAGAAGAGGTGAGAAGGCACTGTGAGATAGCAGTTTGTTGGGTAGGATGCAGGGAGAAGGTGATCAACAAACCAGCAGAAGGATAGCTGAGGGTGGGCATCTAGGAGCCCTCAGGCCCCAGGGGAGCTTCACCTCTCAATGGCCGCCCAGATCTGGAGTCCATCCTCTCGGTAGTAGTAGCGGGCGAGGTCCTGGACCTCACGGTCAGCCAGCTGGTGGGGCAGGCAGAGGGAGCGGTAGGTGACAGCCTCCAGCCCTTTGGTGATCAGCTCCAGGCAGCCCCTGCGTCCCAGCGACGTGGACTGTAATGAGCAGAGAGCCCTCTGCAGCCAGGAGGCTCTGGGCTGAACCTCAGGCCCCTCCGGTGCTTCCTCTCAGCCCCCAGGATCCCCGGCCTGCCCGGGCCCTGACCTGGTCGATGAGTGTCCCTGGCGCAAGGAGCCCAGTGCGGGCCTGGACGTTGACGTGGAAGGTGTAGCGGAAATGCGGGATGAGCAGCTGGGGAGAGCCAGAGTCAGACGTCCAAGGTCAGACAAGGCAGCCCCGGCTCTTGCGCAGCTGAGCACAGAGAGGAGGGGTCCTCCTACCTTGAAGATGGGGTGGCACATGGGCAGCTGCCGCAGCAAGGACAGAACAAAGGTCTCCGCCACAAAGTGAGTCCGAAGCAGATGAGTGACCATCTCGTGCACGAGGAATTCTGAGTGTCGCACCCAGGTCTTGGCGAGGAGCCAGTCTTCCGGGGAGTCACTGGGCAGGAAAATGGGGCTGTCTGGGCCTGGAGTTTGAGTGAGCTGGAGGGGGGAGCACAGGGAGAGGATCAGGCAGGAACGGGGGAAGCCAAACGCAGGGTCAGCTGCGTGACCTTGGGAAGTGACCGAGCCTCCCTGTGACTCGGGGTCCTTGTTGGTAAAATGAAATTGAAGAGTGTAATTTCTCAGGCCGGCCCATGGCCTGGTGGTTGAGGTGGCTGGATCCCACATGGCTGACTGTGCAGCTGGAGTCCCCAACCCAGCAGCTTGAAAAACATGCCAGGCACATGTGCATGTAGGCCCAAAATCCTGAAAGAAGGGGAAAATGCAGGAGAAGGGATTGTGGCATGACCATGTCACGTGGGGGGTGCTAGTTTACTTTCCTTCTCTCTCTTGCTCATGTACTTTTAATAAAAATTTGTGAAAAAATTCTGAGAGGTGGGACCTACAGGCGGCATGGTGGTTAAAGTGCTGGACTCCCACATGGTGGACCGTGGTGCAAGTCCCAGAACCTGGCGGTTTGCTTTCTTACTTTCCCTCTCTTACTCTCTCTGTCTCTCTCTCTGGTGAGTGCATGTACCGTATAACAAATGAAAAATAAATTAATTAAATAAATACTTTTAAAAAAATTCTGAGAGGTGAGGTGACCCAAGGCCTCCTTGGCAAATTTGGCGGGCTCCTTTTTACCAGACATCCGGATCCCCGGTTGTGTGGGGTGGAGACTGGAAGGAGGGGAGGGATACCTCCCACATAGACTGCAGTCTGAGTCCTGACCCTGTGGCTTGAAACTCAGCTGTGTGTGGGTGTGCCCGGAGGGTAGTGGAAGAGAGGGGATTGCAGCATGGTTGTCCCCTCCACCCCCAAGGGAGGGATTTCTCGCTTTCTTGTCTCTCTGTTGTTCTGTTTGTCTGTCTTTCTCTCTCCTGTGAGCACACGTACCCTATAGCAAAAACCTAAAAAAGGAAAAAGATGGAAATTAAAGAGGATGTAGCAGAAAAACTAGGGGAAGAGTCTAAGGAGAGCCGTGATGTTTTAGCACAGTGCGCCGGGAGGAGGCAGTGTTGTCTGAGGATGGGCGCTCTCCGGCTCTCAGCCCGCCCTGCAGCCCTGCTTTACTGACCTGGATGGCGAGAGGCAGCAGGGGCCCGCCGCTGGGGAGCTGGTGCAGCAGGGTCAGGGGTGCAGCCACGAACTGGGGCCTCCCATTAATGGTGCTGGGGCGGAGGCCCGAGAGGATGGCGTGGTCCACCAGGTACAGAGAGCCCCTCTAGGGGAGAAGAGGAGGAGGAAGGCTGAGGGAGGGACTGCACTGTACAGTCCTGGGACGCTTGGGGGAGTTCCTCTGAACCTACTTAATGGAACTGGAGCCGAAGGGGTGTTCCAGCCCAGAGCCACCTTCTGGCTCCAGAGAAAGACACCCTCCTCCCCTGTCTGCTGTGGCCGGGTCCCAGTGGCAGTGACAGCAAGGCCTGCCCAAGGTTGGTGTCTTACAGTGTGGGGGGACCTTCATGGAGCTGGGGACAGAGATGGGAGAGCTGGCAGCTCTGGGGAGCATTCAGCTGATCAGCTGTATCCTCAGTAACCGTGACAAGTGACACATTGCCGAGGGTCCTGAGCTGTGGGGTCCTGCCCATACACACAGCCTGGCAAAGTACCAGGAAGAGCACTCCCCCCTCAGCCCTGCCCCCACCAGCTCTCACTCTCACGGAGCAACCCTGCTCTTTCCTCCTCCCTCCTCCTCCATCGCCTCCATCCCCAGGTGATGGTGAGAAGTCACTGACTCAGAGGAGCTGAGCAATGAGGCTAGAAGGCAAGGAGGGGAGGGGGTGCCCAGGGCTGCCTGGAAGAGACAGGGTGGATCGGGGAACTAGGACACTGGGGGACTGGGAATCTGGACTCCTGAAGGCACCACAGGGGAGGGAAGGGACGAGAGCCTGGAGCCCTGCGCCCCTCACCTCCAGCTCAGCCTGCAGACTGGTCCCAGGGCCCAGCACCGGGGCCACCATGGCATCAGTGACTGGGAAGTTCTCTGGGAGGTGGTGGCAGCGGCGGATCAGGACGGGGTTGAGGCCAGTCAGGAACTGGGAGGCAAAGAAGGCATCCTCCTGCCAGTGCTCGAACACGTACTCTGCAGGGTGGAGACACGGGACTGGGTCACCCTGATCCCTGCCTCGGGTACTGCCGCCCCTCTTCCCCACCTCCACCTACTCCGAGTGGCCACGATCTGGTGCTGGTGGGTAGACTGGGTTCCCCTCCTCCTACCACAACTGGTTTACTAGCAAGTGGCTTCCCAGAAAACCAGGGATTCGAGGCTTAGAGGCTTAGGCTTTGCCTGAGGAGTCTCCTGGACTCCCCACCCCAATCCACGCCCCAGTCCGGGGAGAAGCATAAGGTGCTCTGATGTGTGCACTGAGACAGCATCTAACATGAGAGAAGGATCAGAGAAAGTGAAAGAAAATGAAAAAAAGAAAGAGACAGAAAGAAAGAGGACCAGCGGGCGGCATAATGGTCACGTCACTGGACTCCCACGGATCCTAGACTTGGGCGTGCGTGCCCAAACTCCCGAGAGAAGAACGGAGGACAAGGGATTGCAGCGTGGCCGTCCTCCTGGGGGATGATTTCTCGCTTTCTGTCTCTGTTTCTCCAGTGAGTGCATGCACGCCATAGCAAAAATCTCTCTAAACAAGAAAGAAAAGAAAGAGAAAAGAAGAAGAGAAAAAGAAAGAAAAGAAGAAGAGAAGAAAAATGAAGGAAGGAAGGAAGAAAGGGAAAGAAAAAGAACAAAAGGAAAGGCTGAAGAATGCTGGCCCCCAGCCCAGACCTTTCTTCCTGAGCTTGGGCTCCCAGGGGTCCCTCCAGTTCCCTGCTGGAACTCACCAGCCCATGTCCCATCCTCCAAAACTTTGCCAGCAGATAGCCTGGATAACTGTTCGACCAGTGTGATCATCACAAAGAGTTTATACCACGGTGGGGCAGAGCACCGTGCCGGGCTTCTTGAACCATGTTCAGCCTGTGTGGTCTGAACCCGGCGGGATGAGGATAGAGCAGCGGGGATATGCACAGTCTAACTTAGTCTGGTTCTCAAGTCTGTATACCAAGGCCCCAACTGAGTAGCCACAATTTTATTTATTTATTTATTTTTAAGAATTATTTAATTTTGTTTGCTATTATTATGATGATTACCATTTAAATTTACTACAGGACATGTGAGCTCCCCAGAGAGAGACAGAGAAGGAGAGAGAGAGAGAGAAAGTGAGAAAGCTAGCTGCCAGGTCGGGTACTCAAACCATGGTCGTCCATGTGAGAGGCCAGTGCCCTAACCACTATACCACCTGCTGGCCCTCAGGAGAAAGTCTTTTTACTTCGGATAATTTTTCCTCATTTGCTGAGGATCATCATGGGACAGGGGTTGCAATTATTCAGAGCGGCTCAGTGCTGAAGACAGTGCAGATGTGGGTGTGGAGTTGGAGGAACAGAATGAGCTGTAGACCCCACGGCCCTCGCTGGAGTCACCAGTTTTAGGAGAGAAGCTTGCTACAGGACAGACTTCAGGCACCCAGAGAGGGCAGGAAGGGTTTGTAACCCCGCCTGGCCTGCGGTGACAAAGAAGTAGAACTTGCAAACGCTCAGGTAGGCGAGAATGGCTGGGTGAACAGTGGACAGTGGGCCTTAGCCCACCACGGGGAGGACACGTGGGGCGAGGAGGCATCATCTGGGCGGCCCTCTGCTCCTGCCACCTGTTCCTCAGACATAGAAGCCACCCCCCCCCCCCCCCCCCCCCCGCAGCCTTGGGTGACAGAAGTGTGCCCTCTTGGGGCAGAAGTAAGGTTCTGAGAAGGACAGAGCAGGTGGCAGTGCAGGCCGAGTCCTGTGATTTCCAGAACGTTCCAGTTCTGGCTCTCTGGTTCTCAGCCCCACTAGCTGATCACTGAGGACCCTGGGCCCTAACACAGCACCACCCCGCCTCACATTGCAGACCTGACACCTGCGATTTGGGGAAGACGAAGGTTCGCTGGATCTCCTCCAGGCTTTGCCAGGGCCGCTCGCTGTCCAGCAATCCCTTCAGCTTCAGGACGATGCTCCTGCAGGAAGACAGAAAGACAGGAGCTGTGGAGGGAGCCCAGGGACAGCCAGGCGGATTTCCGGTGGGGGTCCGGCAGGCTCACGGGGAAACAAAGTGGAGTTTCTGGTTGACATCTTTGGTGACTGAATAGCGCAGGTTGGGATCGAGGTCCTTGAGATTTTCGGCATCCAGGCAGCGAGGAATCCCAGGGAAATACTCACTCCACCTGGGCAGGGGCAGAGATGGAGATGGGAGTGAGCTGCTGAGGGAGGGACCCCACTTGGGGATTGGGAGGGGTGACTGGGTCCCTAAGCCTGGTTGTGCTGGGAAGTCTTTGGGACGGGGAGCTGAGGAGGCGTGTATGCCAGAACTCAGGGTGTGGGGTATGCTGTTCTTAGAGTTCAGAAGGCTGGAACAAGGGGGACCCTTTGTCCCCAGAACGCAGGGCAGGTGGTGCAAGAGTTGGGGGCGCTGAGGACACCCAGCGCAAGCCCCCCTGAGCGGCTCACCGGTATTTCTGCTGCCTCTCCCGAATCTCCGCCTGGCGCTGGGCACACAGCAGAGGGTGACTGTCTTGCCAGATGACTTTGGCTGGGGGAGGGAAGGCACGAGAGGAGGACCTGTCCCTACCCCTCACCACCCCAGCCTTGTCCCCTCCTCTCCTGAGACCAGGGTAGGGACATCTCTGAACTGGAATACTGGCCATCACAGGCCTCTTGATCTGTTATATTTCTTCTCCCGGGGACAGAGAAGCCCCTGCCACCACTCTGCCTTCCACGGAGTGGAAGAGAAGACCCAGCCGCTCCTGGAGTCTGTCCCTTCCAGGCATTGACACTGGCTCAGCAGCAGTAGCCAGAGGGGGCCACAGAGCAGACTTGGTGGGAAGAGAAAGAGGGGTCCATGGCCATACCCTCCCCCCATGCTGGACTACAGTCGCCTGCCCGAGGGCCACCTCTTCACGGGCCCCGCGGGTTCTCTTTCCAACAGCCACTGGCCTCCCGCCTCAGCGCCCCCAATCTGATCGTCTTGTGGGCACCAGTCCTTCCTCCCTGCCCGCTGATCCCCCACCAGCGCTCCCCAAATGTGGTTTCTCCCAAACACCCCACCTCGTCCTTCCCGCCGGCTGTCTTCCCCTCCTCTGCCGGTCCCCCTACCAGGTCTCCCCGGCCCACCTCCACGCCCTGGCCCTTTCCCCAACACCAGTCTCCGTCATCCTCCCGTGTCCCCAGCGCTCCCCCTCCCCCTCACCTGCCCCCTCCCGCAGCACCAGGCTCCCCGCCCCCTCCAGCCACTGGTAGCAGGGGAAGCGGAGGGGGGCGTCCGACGGCCGGGTGAGCTGGAGCCAGCGGCAGAACCAGGCGTCCGAGGGCAGGGTCCCGAGCGGGCAGGGCAGCGTCAGGGGCGCCTTGTGCACGCGCAGCAGCAGCACCCGGCCCACGTCCTGGGGGAGCGTCACCTCGAAGTCCTCCTCCTGGCGGCGGTGGTGGGGAGAGAAGGCTCGAGTGGGCTGCGCGCGGAGCAGGGGAGGGGGCCGGCCTGGAGGCGGGGACACTCACCGCGCCCCGCTGGAAGTCCTTCCCGAAGTTGTCCAGCCGCAGGGCCGGGCTCTCCCCTTCGGATCCCACCAGGCTCACTGACACGTTGTCCCAGGTCCCCGAGCCCAGGAAGGAGCCGGTGGCTACACGCACTCGGTACTCGCCCATGGCTGCGGTCGCGGGAGCCCGGGAGGGCGGCTGCGGTCGAGGCGGCGGCGGGCTGGGAGCGAGGGCTCAACTGCGAGCCGGACCGAGGAGGGTGGTTGCGGCGCCCTGCAGCGGGTTCGCGGACTGCGTCCTCCTGCCTCGGGCTCAGGAAGGAGTCCTGTGCCCTGGAGAACCTCCACCCAGAGGTCCCGCCCAGCACCCTGCCCAGTACTCCTCCCCCTGCAGATCGCCGGGAGCGCGGACGGGACCCGCAGAGGTTCCCTGCGTCCCCTGCTGGCCCGACCGAAGCCCTCGCCCCATCCCACGGCCTCAGCTTCTTTTACGACTTCCTAATTTATTTAACATTTCCTTACCGACGGATATTTACATTTTAATATTTTTTCTATTATAAGTAATATTGCATAGAACGTCACTGAAAACGTTACCTCATGCAAATGTAGGGATTTTCGGTTACCATACACTTCTCAAATAATTATTTATTTTAATTAATTAATTTATTTATTTTTCCTTTTTTTTGTTTTGGAGAGATTTTTGCTATAGGGCACATGCGTTTGCCAGAAAGACAGAGAGAGACAGAGAGACAGAAAGCGCGAAATCACCCCCCAGGGGGGATGGCCACGCAATCCCTTCTCCTCCATTCTCCTCTTGGGATCCTGGGCACACACGCACACGTGCCCGGCGTGAGTTTAAGCTGCTGGGTCCAGGACTGGAACTGCGGTTGACTACATGGGAGTCCAGTGACATAGCCATTAGGCTAACTGTTGGTCCCTTATTTATTATTTTAAGTTTGACCAGAGAGATTGGAAAGGTAAAAAGCAAGCTGCCAGGTTGGGGACTTAAATCACCGTAGGCCATATGGGAGTCAGTGCCTTAACCACCAGCCACCTGCTGTGGCCCCAGGATATCTTTTTTTTTTTGGAGAGATTTTCACTCTAGGGCGTGTGCGCTCGCCAGACAGAGAGAGACATTAGAGACAGAAAGCGAGAACTCACCCCCCAGGGGGGTTGGTCACGCCGCAATCCCTTCTCCATTCTCCTCTCGGGATCTTGGGCACGTACGCACACGCGCCCGGCGTGAGTTTTAAGCCACCGGGTCCGGGATGTGAACCACAGTTGACTACGTGGGAGTCCAGCGACATAGCCATTACGCTAACTGCTGGTTCCCGCCCCAGGATATCTTTTAAGAAAATATTTATTTAGTTTTTTATTATTGCTGTCATTATTATTATTAATTTTTTTTAAAGTCACCAGAGAGAAACACAGAAAGAGAGACAGAAAGCAAGCTGTCAAGTCTGGGACTGGAACTGCAGTCAACCTCCAGGGTAGTTCAGGCACCTTAACCACCATGCCACCTGCTGGCCCCCAGTTGAGATATCTTTTTTTTTTTTGAGAGGTTTTTGCTATAGGGCGTGTGCGCTCGCCAGACAGACAGAGACAGAGAGAGAGACAGAAAGCGAGACATCACCCCCCCAGGGGGAATGGCCATGGCCGCCATCCCTTCTCCTCCACTCTCCTTCCGGGATCTTGGGCACACACGCACACGTGCCTGGTGTGAGTTTTAAACTTGGGCACACACGCACACGTGCCTGGTGTGAGTTTTAAGCCACTGGGTCTGGGACTTGAACCACGGTCGACTACATGGGAGTCCAGCGACATAGCCATTACGCCAACTGCTGGTCCCAAGATATCTTGATCTAAATTATTTTGCTGGGTTAAACTTTTTTCTTGCTTAACTTTTAAATTTTGATTGAGACTTTCAAAGAGCTGCCCTTCAAAGCTACATGGTTACACCAGAGCCTGGTTGCTTGACACATTTCACAACCCTGAAAGACTTCCCTAAGACCTTCACAACTCTGAATAGACTTCCCTAAAACCAGTGAGGTAAAATATCTTTGCACATTTATTAGACATTTAGATTTATTTTATTTACTGCCTTTTGTGAATTTCCGGATATAGTCTTTGCCCTTTTTCTAGTGTTATTAATTTGTAGGAGCTCTTTATATATTTCTGGTGTTTACTATTTGTTCCAAATAGTTTCTCCTGTTGGTGGCTAGCCTTTAATTTTTCTGTCTGGCCACATTGTCTCATCAGACCTTCAGAAGCAGGAGTTCATTGTCCTTTTTCTAGTAATGACTTAGAGTCTTTTTCTTTTTTTTCCCCTTAAGAATTATTTATTTAATTTTATTTATCATTATTATTATTATTATTATTATTATTATTATTATTGGGTCATCAGGAAAGTCATGATTCTATAGGGCTTACGTGCTCACCAGAGAAAGAAAGAAAGAGAGAAAGTGAGAAAGCAAGCTGCCAGGTCCAGGACTCAAACTGGGTTGGCCATACGGGAGCCCAGCATTTTAACCATCTCACCACCTGCTGGGCCCATGGCTAGAGTCTTGCATCTCTGTTTCTACCTCGTTTGTTGCTACCTACCCATAGCCCTATCCTCTTCCTCCTCCACTCCACACTGTAATAGAATATTGGATAGGGAGTGACGAGAAGTGACTTTAACCTTTTAAGTTAAAGACGGTGGTTCAGTAATCATTGATTCAGATTATATTATTTTTAGATAATCATGTTAATGGAATAAGTGTAGCTGTAGGTAAGATAGTTTCTCAGCTCTTGGCTTCTTACCGCGACTTTCCACTTTAAACTCCCTCCGCTCTTCCCTTTCCACGATCCTCTCATTCTCTAACTGAAGACCTGGGATGGAGCCAGGAGTCCAGATGGTGAAGAGGGAGTTGGGCTTTGCTCTCTGGTCACTTGATCCAACTAGGGCAACGGTCTCTAAAGCATGATTTTGGGGCCTAGATGACCAATGTTCCGTTGTCCATGAAGACAACCACTGTGAAGAGTTAACTGAGTATGTCCCTGGAGGTGAATCTACCTGTAACAGCCTTCCCTTCTCAGGGGTGGTCAGCCAAGGGCCCAAGGAGTGGGGGTATGTGTGGTATAGAGAGTGTGTGTGTGTGTGTGTGTGTGTGAGAGAGAGAGAGAGAGAGAGAGAGAGAGAGAGTGTCAGAGAGGCTCACAAGGCTCCCAAGCTCGCAGGGCCTGGACAGTGGACATGATGGTGACTTTTCCAGTGGTGACTAGGGACCAACTGCTTGGATTTCCAGTATTGAGCTACCTTGAGTTTTCCAATTTCTCCAAGATACATAAGTTGATCCCCCCCCAAAAAATATTGGGTCATTGGAAAAGTCATGATGTATTTTTTTTTTTTAATGCAAAAATGTGTCATGACTTTTCCAGTGACCCAATACATTGAAACAAACACCAGTTTACAGACTGGAGTACAACGGCCCTCCAGCTCACCAATTCATCCATGTATTCATCCAGCCCATTATTCTTCCCTTCACCCAACCATAAGCAAACATTGCTGGTTATCTCTCAGGTGTATCACTGCACTGGGCAGTAGGCATATGAAGTTGGATGAGACTCAGCTCTTGCCTTCAAGATGTTCATGGTCCACTTTGGGACCATATCAACAAAAAAAGAGCACCACAGAACTTCAGGGGTTGTTTGTGTATTAACTGTCCCAGCTAATAACTGTGGGGGCAGTTAGGAACCTGTCCTGAGCTTACTGTCCAGCGAGAGAGGTAAGGAGGGGCTCGTGTCACCTGGAATGCCTGCCAGGCAGCCTCAACAGGCAATAGAAGGACGGTGGAGGCATGCCAGCTCTTAACCACAATGTCTGGGAAGCAACTTGCATGAAATTCTTCTGCCCCCTCCCTTCATTGGCCAGAAATAGTCCCATAACCACCAAACTAACTGAAAGGCAGGCTGGGAAATGCCAGGGGTCCGTGCACGAAGTAGGATTCAGTGAGCATAAACTCTCTGCCACAGCAACCAGTGGTTTCTGCCACTCCAAGTGAAGTCAGACAGACTTCCTTCCTAGAATCTGAAAATTGAGGTGAACAATTCATGGACAAAAACATGGTAGGCGCTTCATTATTGCCACAGCAGTTCCTAAGGACAATATCCATTGAGTTTTTTTTTTTTTTAATTTTTATTAATTTTTTCAGAGAAAAAAGAACCCCTCAAACAGTCTTCATGCCATGGTCCACCCCCAGTCTCAGCCAGCCCAAAGAGTAGGCATGTATGCAAGTGCCCAGTGTGCTCAGGAAGGCCCCAGGATGTGGGCCCAGACCCTTTCCCATGTAGGCCCAGTTGCCTGGCTCCTACATTGGTTCCTGGGCCCAGTTCCAGAGCTTTCTGGGCTTCAGGTCTTTCCTGAGATTGCGTAATTTAACTCTAATTTCTCAAGACACTCAGTTTCTTTTCCATGGAATCCTTTATTGCTTAGGTTAGCAGAAATTATTTTCTGTTGATTGAAATAAAAAAGTTGAACAGATACATATCTCCCGGCCACTCTTGGGATACTGAATCTCCACGAGGAACAAACAGTTCAGGTTCTGCCTGCCTGCCAGCCAACACCGCCCTTTCTAAAGAATCATTTTGATGATGTCAATGGTTGCACTTCTGCAGTTAAAATATAGACAAGGGGACTTCAGAAAGCTCATGGAAAAACAAAATTGAAGTATGGGTTTATTTTGGTGTGAAAATGATTGAATCCATGCATAGTGTTGATGCAGGATATTGGGGTGTACAGGCCCAGTGCCCATACTGGATTCAGGGTCACAAGGTGACCAGGTTCCTGTCTCCTGCTCATGAAGAATTAGGGCTGCAGGGAACCAGCAGTTAGTGTAATGGCTATGTCGCTGGACTCCCACATAGTCAACCGCAGTTCGCGTCCCGGACCCGGTGGCTTAAAACTCACACCGGGTACGTGTGCGTGCGTGCCCAAGATTCCGAGAGGAGAATGGAGGAGAAGGGATTGCAGCGTGACCATCTCCCCTGGGGGGGGGGGGTGATTTCTCGCTTTCTGTCTCTATGTCTCTCTCTGTCTGTCTGGCGAGCGCACACGCCCTATAGCGAAAACCTCTCCAAAAAAAAAAAAAAAAAAGCATTAGAGCTGCAGATAAATGAAGACGTACTAAAGTGGTTATTAAATCAAGAAAAGGAAGACTCCACAACAGATGAGGAAGGGTCCCAGACTGGGTTGGTGACTTGGGGTTCTCATCAGGGGCTTTTGTCTAGCAATTTGAGCAAGGGCTTGCTTTCTGATAAGGAAGTGGGCTTAAAAAATAGCTAAAACTTATCTTTGAAGTCAGCGTTCTTTGTTCCCTTTTTAAACTGATAACCGAGGTACTTTATTGCTAAAGTTTTCTGTAGGGCTAACTGACCTTGAGGATCCTCATTCTTGGTCGGGCACCTCTGAGCCACAAAGACCATTATCTTGGTGCTGAGGATTGTAACTAAATTACTTGCTGTGTAAACTATATCCTGTATGTAAGCAATTTCTTGTGTAAGCAAGCTGTGAACAAGCAGTGAGAACTAATACTTGATTCCTAGTGAGAACGGTGAAAGACTTTTATCAAAAGCTTGCCCAGAGTGTCTCCATCTTGAGCAGAGTCAGCTCCATGTTAGGGGCCTATGCCCCGACTATACGTGTGTGGGGCTCATCTCCTACCTCATCCCTCCCCCATGGAAGTGGAATCCCTAATTGCCAATTGGGGCCAGCAGGTGGCCTGGTGGTTAAGGCACTGGATACTCCCACATTGCCTGACCATAGTTTGAGTCCTAGACCTGGTGGCTTGCTTTCTCTCTCTCTCTCTGGTCAAATTAAAATAAATGAATGAATAAATAAAATTAAATAAATAGCTCTGAAAAGAAGAGAAAAGAAATGATGACCATTCTGGCTGCTTCTGCTGAAATTGGGGTGTTGATGGGGGCGGCAGTCAAGGATCCTCTACCAGAGGCCTATCCGGAGGCCCGTGATAGAAGTCAGTCGTCCCTAGAGGAGACAGGGTCCCTATAGCATTTGCAGCTTGATTGTATCTAGACAAGAAGAAACAAATCTAGTGAATACATTCAAAAGGCAAGGGCCAAAAATGCACATCAGAATAACAGTGATAGGGATTGGCAGGTGGTGTGGTAGCTAAGATAATTCTAAAAAAACTAACTGAGAGGAAAAAAGGAGAATGGATGTGATAACAGATTCCAAAAAAGTGGATAGTCATTAGATCAACTCCATGTCCATCCCAATCTTTGAATTTTATCAATTTCTTTATGGATTTTATCAAATATAAGCATGACCTTGATTTTAGTTGCCAGTGACATTAAAACAACCCATCTGAGGAAGGTCGTGACATCTAACATGATGCAATAAGAATAAATAATCAGTAACGGTCCTCCTATTAGCAAGAACATTTGACCGTACATCATTTCTGATTTAGGGCATTTAAAGCTAAAGCAGTGTTATTCAAAGCTTTAGCAAAAGTCCAAGGGATGCCCTTATTTTCATAAATAAAAATATACCCTCTTGGGACCAGCAGATGGCGTAATGGTTATGTCTCTGGACTCCAACATAGTCGACTGCAGTTTGAGTCCCAGAACCAGTGTCTTAAAACTTACGCCAGGCACGTGTGCACATGTGCCCAAGATCCCCAGAGGAGAATGGAGAAGGAATTGTATCATGGCCATCCCCCCCTGGGGGAATGATATATCACTTTCTGTACCTCTTTCTGTGTCTCTCTGGCGAGTGTATGTGCCCTATAGCAAAATTCTCTCTCTCAAAAAATTATATACATACACATATATATAACCCTTAAGTGTACACTATATTGCATCTTTTCATTTAAAGACAGAGAGAGGAGTCAGCAGGGAGTGTGATAGTTAAGGTTCTACGCTCCCACATGGCCAACTGCAGTTCAAGTCCGGGACCCAGCAACTTCAAAATCATGCTATGTACATGTGTGCCCAAAATTCCAAGAGAAGAATAAAAGAGAAGGGATTACGGCATGGCCATACCCCCTTGGGGGTGAGTTCTCACTTTTCCTCTCTCATCTCTCTCTGGCCAGCACATGTGTCCTATGGAAAAAATTCTTAAAAAAAAAAAGACAGAAATTGGGTCTCAGGTGTTAGGGTATGTAGAAAAGGCATCCTTAAGATGTAAGACTGTAAACTATAGGGACCAGCAGTTAGCATAATGACTAAGTCGCTGGACTCCCATGTAGTTGACCGTGGTTCGAGTTCTGGACCCGGTGGATTAAACTCATGCCAGGCACGTATGCGTGCGTGCCCAAGATCCCAAGAGGAGAATGGAGGAGAAGGGATTGCAGCGTGGCCATCCCCCCTGAGGAGTGATTTCTCACTTTCTGTCTCTCTTTGTCTTTCTGGTGAGCGCACGCACCCTATAGCAAAAACCTCAAAAAAAACAAAAACAAAAACAAAAACAAAACAAAACAAAAACTGTAAACTATAAAGTAGAAGGAAGTATCTGATTTAGTGTTATAGCTTTTTCCCAAGGAGCAGAGTGAAGGACAGAAGACTTTGTACCCATAGAAACAGCACAGAGAGACCTAAAAGCGGCACGGTCTCCCAACGTCCCTGTGGTGTCAATTTTTATAAGAGTATCTCAGCTTAGTAGAGGGCAAAGACGATCTGGAGTAACAAGTCAAAGCAAGAGCTCTGTGAAGGGACAGCTGGAGAAGCCCTGGTGGCTCTAACCACTAGACTAGTCTGAGAAGTGGGTCCAGAGTTTGAGATCAGGACAACGTAGATGGCCCTGTTCACGTCTCAGATGACCCTGGGCTCCAGCCCTGGGATGACACCTTTCTACAGGGGAGCCAGCTGGGGTGAGCCTTTTCAGTCCTGTCTTGTTGTGGGGTCATCATGGGACTTGCTTTGAGTCCCTGAGTCCGAGCTTGGGAGCAGAGAACTGCCCAATGATCCACTTGTTGGCAGGAAGTCCATGGTGAGGGCATCATAGTTTGGACACTTTGGGCCTAATGCTTCTTTCTTTCAGATGGAACGTTTGTCACCTTTGTTATGCTGAGAAATCTGAGCCCACTGAACGGGAGGCACTTGGAAACATAGTCAATAATTGGGCCTGCTTTTTTTTTTTTTTTTTTTTTTTTCCTGTAGAGGTTATCGCTATAGGGCGCGTGCGCTCGCCAGACAGACGGAGAGAGACAGAGAGACAGAAAGCGAGAAATCACCCCCCCAGAGGGGATGGCCACGCTGCAATCCCTTCTCCTCCATTCTCCTCTCAGGATATTGGGCACTCACGCACACACGCCCGGCATGAGTTTTAAGCCACCGGGTCCGGGACGCGAGACGCGAACCGCGGTCGACTACATGGGAGTCCAGCGACATAGCCATTACACCAACTGCTGGTCCCTGGCCCTGCTTTTTATCTTCCTTTTTCTCTCTCTCAGACCCCTTCTTTCCCCTGGTTTTGACGATAAAAGGCTGAGGTGGCAACTTGAAGGAGGTCATCCAAAGCTGCTTCTGACCCTTGCATGAGACAAGAACTTGTCTTTTTTTTTTCTTTCTTTCTTTTTTTAAGGGAGATTTTTGCTACAGGGTGTGTGTACTCACTGGAGAGACAGACACAGAGAGACAGAAAGCGAGAAATCACCCCCCAAGGGGATGGCCACACCGCAATCCCTTCTCCTCTATTCTCTCGGGATCTTGGGCACGCACATGTGTGTCAGGTGTTAAGTCTTTGTGTCTGAGACTTGATCTGTGGTCGGCCATGTGAGAGTCCAGTGACATAACCTGCTGGTCCCAAGAACTTGTCTTTTAATATGAAAAACACTTTTTTCAAATTTTATCCAACCTGTTATATGTAAAATCCTTTCACAACATTATTTTTATAATTCTTTACAATTCTCTCTCAGACATTTTTTCAATATAACTCAAACCTTTGTGACATGATTTATACCTTAAATATTTGCCCCCTTTTCTTTTCTTTTTCCCATTCTGGAATAATCAAACCATTTCACTTTAGAACAAAAAATTTGACCATATAAAACTCTCTATGCCGGGGCCAGCAGATGGCATAATGGTTATGTCGCTGGACTCCCATGTAGTCAATTGCGGTTTGAGTCCCAGACCTGGTGGCTTAAACTCACCCCGGGTGCGTGTACATGCGTGCCCAAGATCCCGAGAAGAGAATGGAGGAGAAGGGATTGCAGCATGGCCATCCCCCCTGGGGAATGATTTCTTGCTTTCTGTCTCTCTGTTTCTCTCTGTCTTTCTGGCAAACGCATGCACCCTATAGCAAAAACATCTCCAAAAAAATTATTTTATTTAACTTTATTTATTTATTTATTTAAAGAATTATTTAATTTTATTTATTCATTAACTTATTTTAATTTGGCCAGAGAGAGACACACAGACAGATAGATATATAGAAAGAGACAGAGACATATGGAAAGTGAGAAAGCAAGCCACCTGGTCCAGGACTCAAACCGTAGTCAGCCATGTGGGAGTGTCCAACACTTTAACCATCATGCCACCTGCTGGTCCCAACTTTATTTATTTTTTAATTTGACCAGAGAGGGACAGAGTGAGAGAGAGAGAAGGAAAGTGAGAAAGTAAGCCACCAGGTCTGGGATTTGAATCATGGTCTGCCATCTGGTTATCCAGAGCCCTCGATCACCACACCACCTGCCAGCCCCAGAGACACAGAACTTTTAATGTAGTCAGCTGTCTCCCAAAGGACTTTGCCTCTCAAAGGACTGGCTCTAACCAAGATCCAGACACATTCTTTCCATTTTGGGCATTAAATTTTAAAAAGGCATGAAAATGACACTGGGTATAGACCAAATTTAAGCAAGATAAGCGTTGCAATGTGGAAAAAAATAAGTTTAGGGAAGCTGGTTAATATGGTAAAGGTCCGAGAGCTAAGTCAGGAGGACTTAATGATTGAATAAATTGAACAAAGGGGGAGAAGGCCCCTCTGAAACTCAGAAGTCATTTAGTTTTCAGAGGGAAGGGGCAGCTAGACGTAAGAAGCACAAAGGAGCTCCATGTTGCTTTACTTTCACTGTAAGGGTTTTATTAAGCCAATGAAGAAATGCCACCTGTTGTAGGCACTGTCTAAGAGGCTTGAGGGGAAGCTTTGTAAAAGGGAGGAAAAATGAGAAATCCCATATATAAAGAGTAAAAGAGAAGCAGAGGTCTGTTTCCCATTGGAGGAAAAAGGACCAGAAGAAAGGAACGAGAGGAGGGCCTTCCAACTCTCTGTGGGGCAATCCGGAAAGAGTTCAGCTCTTCAGGACATTTAGAGGCGCCAGAAAGTCGAGCACCTCAACTGTGTGGAGCGTGTCCATCCTTCCCCGTGGTGAGCAGCACTCCAGAAAGGAAACCAGGTCATGAGCTGAGTGCTAACCATCGCCGGCAATGGGGGATCCTTCGGCCACTTGTTGGCAAACCTGTCCTCTCGGTCCTGTAGACCTGCAGCTGTCCTACTGGCTCTTAACTGGCTGACAGAGGCCAGGTGTTTGCTTTGGACAGAGTCACTTCTAGGGACGACTCTCAGAAGAAGAAAAAAACTATAGAGCATCCACTTTACTTAGCCCTCTGTTGAGTCGGAAAGCCAGGCAGAAACACCAAATGTGACATAAGATTTCGGGGCATGGGCCCAGCTTCAGATTCAAGGCCAGAAGATGACCAGGTGCTTGTCTCACGCTCAGAAGAAATAGAGATGCAGACATGGAGCGAGGCCTTAGAGTAGATGCAGTCTTTGTGCTCAGCTGCAGTGCACATGGACGCGCTAAACAGAGGTACAATCTACTGCTGGGCTTTACAGATAGAAGAAACCTGAGCATTAGCCAGAGCAGACCAGGAGAGGCTTGTTTAGAACCACAAGGCACACAGCTTTGTCTTTCCTATAAAAGAATGAGCGGCCGGGACCAGCAGTTAGCGTAATGACTGTATCACTGGACTCCCATGCAGTTGACCGGGGTTCACATCCTGGACCCGGCGGCTTAAACTCACGCTGGGTGCGTGTGTGCATGCCCGAGATTCCGAGAGGAGAATGGAGAAGGGATTGTAGCGTGGCCATCCCCTCTGGGGGGTGATTTCTTCCTTTCTGTCTCTCTGTCCCTCTCTGCCTGTCTGGCATGCGCCCTATACCAAAAACCTTCTCAAAAAAAAAAAAAATTAAGAATGACCGGCTTTCTTCAGCAGAGACACTGAGTTCTCCTGACCTCGTTCTCATCTGCCTGTCCTTTCTCAATCCACAGCCCTTCCCCTTGGGGTACCCTATCTCTTCGCCCTCAGGCTGGGGCACAGATGAATGAAGGAGCAGTAAAGCAGCGTATATTAAAACAAGAGAAGGAACACGGAAATGGACAGGGAGGGGTTCCAGAGTGGGTTGTTGACTTGGGGTTCTCCTCAGGGGTTTTTAAGGCAAAGGCTTGGGAACCAGCAGTTAGCGTAATGGCTATGTCGCTGGACTCCCACGTAGTCGACCGTGGTTCGCGTCTCGGACCCGGTGGCTTACAACTCACGCCGGGCGCGTGTGCGTGCGTGCCCAAGATCCCGAGAGGAGAATGGAGGAGAAGGGATTGCGGCATGACCATCCCCCCTGGGGGGTGATTTCTCGCTTTCTGTTTCTATGTCTCTCTCTGTCTGTCTGGCGAGCGCACGCGCCCTATAGCAAAAAAAACCTCTCAAAAAAAAAAAAAAAAAAGGCAAAGGCTTGCTTTCTGATAAGGAAGTGGGCTGAAAAAATAGCTAAAACGTGTCTATTCTTTGATCCCTTTTTAAACCGATAATCGAGGTTCTTTATTGCTAAAGTTTTCTGTGGGGCTATCTGACCCTGTGGGTCTGCATTCTTTGGCACCTCTGAGCCACAAACACCATAACGTTGGTGCCGTGGACTGTAACTTAGTTACTACTGTGAGCTGTGTCCTGTGTACAAGTAGTTTCTTATTTAAGCGAGTTGTGAACAAGCAGTGAGAGCTAATCATTTCTAGTGAGAGCAGTGAATGGTTTTTATTAGAAGTTTAGCCAGAGTGGCTCCATCCTGACCAGAGTTGGCTCCATCTCACAAGTCTATACCCCAACTATTTGTGTGTGGGGCCTATATCCTACCTCAGTTTTTTTATAGTACCCCTTACATGAACTTTTTGAAGTCCCGCCTCAGTGTTTTATAAAAATGAGTGAAACTAAAAAAAAAAAAAAAATTCTAACCTGCAATATGACACAGAGATGATCATTAGGTGAATTTACTTTTTTACCTCTAGGAATGCCCATTGACTCTGGGCCAAAAAAGAGAGGAAAAAAAAATAGAATGAAAGAACGCGTATGACATGATGGAATTCCATCGTGGAAGATGGAACCTAGAAGGTGAGGTAGGACTAGTGATAGTTAATGTGTTCTGGTGCTCTGGAAATAGAACTGGCTTTGTAATGCGTATCTTTTGTCTCACTTTGGGGGAAGTTCTGAGAAAGCCTAGGGGCCGCTGCCTGCACTGACTCGGGCAGCATGTCCTCCTTCCCCTTGGCTTCCAATGACCCTTTCTCAGCATTTCATTCATTTTTAAATCGGGGATCCTGGGTTGCCAGCAGCCTCTTGGGGCAGTTTGGGGCTGAGTCACTTCTGGTGGCTATGTAAGCAGAGCGAGTTCCTAGATGTGGCTGTCCTTGAGTCGGGTGGCCCGAGGTCCAGCCGGTCGGCTGTGGTCAGTGGGCTCAAGGACAGGATTCTGTGCCTCCCCCATGGAACATAATGTAAACCAAACCCAGTCGTAAAACCCCGAAGGGGGCTGTGGAGGCGCTTCAAGTCTCAGGGTCTCTGCAAGCCTTGGTGGTGGTGTTCTACGACACTCTGTTCTCTGTGGGTTTTTTGATTCTCTGTTTTGATCTTGCTTCTGTTGTTTGTGTGTGGGTGTTACATGGGCCTGGTTGTTCCAGGAGGAGCACGTGGGGGCCTCTTTTTCTGGGGAATCTTTTTTTGGATGCCAGTTAGCCTAGAGCAACGTGGTCAGTGTGTCACACAGGGCCACCTTCTCCGGCAGATTCAGATGGACACACTGTTCTCAATGAGGGGAGGGTCCAGGTATGAGTAGGGCAGTGCCAGGCCCCGGTTCCGCTCCCGGATGTTCCTCGAGATCTGGGCCAGGCGGCTCTGGAAGGCGGCGATGCTCTGCCGTGGGGCCTTCTCCGTGAAGTGCTCATCTGGGTAGGTGCCCAGAGGCCTCTGGGGGCCAACCACAGGTTGGGTGAGGGAAGTTGTTATGGTCCTGCATCCCATAATCCCTGTCCTCATTCCCTGAGCAGCTGTGGCTGTGAGTCCCCCCCCACCCCCCGCCCCGCGCGCGCGCGCACACACAGACACACACACACACACCCCTTAGCCAACTCTGGTCCCAACTCCCTACCCTGGGGGCCTGGAAGCAGCCTCCAACTGAGCCTCAACCATGCCTGTCCCCTTAAATAGATCTCGCCCAAATAAAGATGATCTGCTTTTGAGGAATAAAAGCTTAATTCAGAGTCTTAAAGGAACACGATAACAAATTGCCTTTGTAGCTGAGGATGACTCTGCATCATCTCATTTGACTCTCATCGTGAAATGTCTAATGCCCACGTGTCCCATCGGGAAGAGTCAGTGTGGTGCGGTGACCCTGTCACTTGATGGCAGGGTTGGATCTGGACCAGGGAGGGTAAACCATAGACCCTCCCTTATTCTTTTATTTATTTATTTTTAAAATTTGCAATAGGGTGTGTGTACCCACTGGGGAAAGATGGAGAGGGAAGGTGAGAAAGCGCTCCCTGGGGGAATGGCCGGGCTCCAGTGCCTTGTTCTCCATTCTCCTCTCAGGATTTTGGGCACGCATGTACACATTCTTAGCATGTCTTTCAAACCACCAGGTCTGGGACTCATATCACACAGTGATATGGGACCCATGTGGGACCCAGCTGCCTTAACCACCATGCCACCTGCTGGCCCATACACCCTCCCTTAGCCCCAGCCTGGCCTGGCTCCCAGCCCCCATACTCACTCGGTCTCCAGGCTCCTTGCTCAGCAACCAAAGGGCAATGACGATATCACAGGTGGCATTGACCGGGGGGAGGGTGGCTATGAAGCCCTCGGGCTTTGCCTGGCCTTTGGAGGTGGGTGGCGGCAGCTGCATGGTGGCCGGCAGGTTGGGCATCCAAGCACAGGAATCAAACTGAAGGCCAAGCAGGCAGAATGAGGACTAGGAGCCGGCCACCCCATCCGGCCACCTCCGGCCACCCCAGCTCCACCTTCCTCACCTGCCCTGCGCTGACAGCAGAGTGCTTGGCTGAGCAGTTGAATATCACCATGGTGACGTAGCGCACCAGGGCGTCCCGGGTCTCCAGCGAGGACGGGATACCTGTGGGCAGAACTGGGCTGGGGCCAGGGCTACTAGGGTCCTGAGGACCGTCTAGAGGCCCAAGGGCAGAAGGACCCATACCTGTGCTGTCCCGACCTAGGAAGCCCTCAGAGAAGATCTCTCGCACCCAGGCCTGGAGCTCTCTGTCATCTCGGACAGACACGTCACTCGGGTAGTAGATGTGGATTATTTCCGAGACAAAGCTGCAAAATGCCCCGGGGTCTGTTCTTGCCTTTGACCCTGTCTGGCCCTCCTCCTTCTTCCCAGTCATCCTGCCTCTCCCACAAGTCCCTGGGCTCCCCTGCAACAGCCCCCTCACCGCTCCACTGCATCCCAGATCTGCATCCCATCGTCCCGGTAGTAGTAGCCTGGGAGGTCTGCAACCCCTCGGGTCTGGATATCCTCGGGCAGACACAGGACTGAGTAGTCCAGCTGCTCCATGTTCCTCTGTATCAGCTCGGAGAAGCCGCCGATGCCAAGGCCTGTGGACTAGGGGACAGGACTCCTGGGCACCAGAGACCTTGCCTTGCTCCAGCAGCAGGAGGTTGTGGGGCGAGGGGCCATCCCGCCCCAGGACCCCAGGTTCTTCCCACGGAAGGAGCCTCCCCCTGCGCCCCTCCCTAAGGGAGCTCTTACCCTGTCCACCACCTGCCCGGGGGCGATGAGCAGCTCTCGGGCGAGCGTGTTGATGTGCAGTGTGAACCGCGTGTGCGGGATCAACAGCTGGAAGGGGCAGGAGGTGGCAGACACGGGTGAGGCCTGGCTCTCTCTGGCCCCAGACCTTCCCCACAAAGCCTTGCAAGTCACTGGTGGAGAGATGACAGGGTGAAGAGAGCAGCCGGTATCTTGCTTTGTGGCCTCGGGCATGCTCCTTGCTCTCTCGGGGCGGCAGATCGTTTTATCCAATGATCATTTTAGCCCCTTGAGCGGATGGCTAACAGTGACTTCCTAACCCCCAGCAGGTGAAGCGCCACAGAAAACAAGGCTTGGCAATGTGGAGCCATCTCCCAGAGCCCCCCTCTGCATGCCAGGCCCTGAGAGCTGTGCATGGTTAGGAGTCAGCGGGGACTTAAGGGCACAGAGGAGGGCCTGTGTCTAAGCAAGAATTTTGGAGACTGCAGGCAGCCCTGGACCCTCCCCTCACAGAGCAGATGCCTCAGGTCCACGGGAAAACTACCCTGCGGCTCATGGGTCTCCCTCCCAGTCCTCCTTGCCCCCTGGAGTGATCTACAGACAGCCTGTGGGTCCCTCAAAGCCATATTCCCACTCTGGCATCTGCCAGCTCCTGGTCTCTCCTTTCCTAGGTTTGGGCTCCTGTCTGAGCTCCCTAAGCAGGGAGGCTCTCTGGGGCATGGCTTTCACCTTACCAACTGCAAAGCAGGCTCCCAGGGGAGGCGTGCGAGGAGACGCTGCTAAAAAGGGATGGGGCTCTGAACCCCAGCCGGGAAGGAAGGGTCTGCTGCAGAAAGGTGCTCAGAGGGGCAGTCCTAGGCATGAGGATCTGGGACCTAGTCTGGGCCACCATACTCAGCCACTGACCTTGAAGAGTGGGTGGCAGGGGGGCAGCTGGCGTAGTGTGGCCAGAGTGAAGACCTCGGGCAGCAGGTGCTCGTGCAGCAGGTGTGTGACGGCCTCGTGGACAGAGAACTCGGCATTGCGCACCCAGGTCTTGGCCAGCAGCCAGTCCCATTTGTCATCGGTGGGCAGGAAGATGGGGCTGTTGGGCCCAGGAGTCTGGCTGAGCTGGGGATAGGGAGGGTGGTGGGGAGAGAGGCAGCTGAGTGTCCGCCAGCCATTCAGTCGGACCACTGCCCTGCCCCTGCCCTGCTGCAGACCTGGATGGCGAGGGGCAGCAGGGGTCCGCACCCTGGGCGCTGGTATAGTAGGGTCATCGGGGCCGCAGAGAACTGAGGTCTTCCGTTAACGACGTTGGTCTGGATGCCAGAGAGGATGCCATGATCCACCAAGAACAGGGAGCCCCTCTGCAGGAGAAGGAAGGGGTGCTGGGGCTGCCATCTGGCTTTCTGAAGGGTGGGGGTGGGGTTGTAGAACGGAGAGGTTCAGGGCTGGGAGTGGGGTGTGTTTTGGGAGAGGGTGTTCTTAGCACTAAGTACGCAGTAGGTCCCTAACAAATGTGAAGGCGCCCCTCCCTCTCCAGTAGGGTGTGGGTCTGGAGACACCGAAATGGGGGTGCAGAGCCTGGAGCCCTGCACCCCTCACCTCTAGCTCAGCCTGCAGACTGGTCCCAGGGCCCAGCACTGGGGCCACCATGGCATCAGTGACTGGGAAGTTCTCTGGGAGGCGGCGACAGCGGCGGATCAGGACAGGGTTGAGGCCGTTCAGGAACTGGGAGGCGAAGAAGGCGTCCTCCTGCCAGTGCTCAAACGCGTACTCTGCAGGGTGGGGACACGGGGACTGGGTTACCCTGCTCCCACAGGTGTCCCCTGACTTTCACAGGGGAGTTTCCTTCTGTGTCCAGCCTAGCACTCCATGGCTTTCTCAGGGTGACAACCCCAGCCCCTTGGCTTCAGCTACTGCTCATTCACCACACAGCATCTTAGTCCCCAGCCCACTGTCTACCTGACATCCCTGGATGACTCACAAGCCACTAGTGTGACATACCAGATACCCCTCCCTCCCTGACGCGCAGGTGGCAGCTCCGCTCCCTGTCGCCCCTGGCCTAGCCTGGGAACCTCTCTTGTCCTCCCCCCTCATCCTCCCATCAATTCCTGTTGATTCTCCATCCTGAGTACCTGGCCCCTGGCCCCCTCCCTGCTCCCAACTCCACTCTCCTGCACTCCCTTTCTGAAGCCACCACCCTCTCCGGGCCACACCAGAGCCCAATAGCTGAGCCTCACACTTCTGCTCTTGCTCCCCCATACCCGACCCCACGGACAGCAGCGTCTTTTCTTCAGGTATCGGATCCCTCCATCTTCAGGAGCTTTGCTATCCCCTGAGCCTTAAATGCCTCTGCCCAGTCTTGGCATTTTTTTTAAAAAAGAAGAATCATTTATTCATTTATTTCCACTTGTTATTATTTTTTAATTTGACTAGGGAGAGACAGAGAGAGAGAAAGGGGAAGTAAACCACCAGGTCCAGGACTTGAACTTGGTTATGTGGGAGTCCAACATCCTTAACTACCACACCACCTGCTGGCCCCTCTTGGTATTGTTCATTCCTATTCAGCTTTGAGGTCTCTGCATAAGTCATCCCCTGGTGTGGGTTTTCCACGGCCCCCTTCAAACTAGGGCAGGCCCCCCTTTTGCACACTCATCAGAGCCAATGAGCAGGTTTCATATTGTTGTTTTGAGTTGGCAGAGGGTGCTCATCAGAGAGAGAGAGGCAGAGGCAGAGGCAGGGAGAGGAAAGTGTGTGTGATCGCGTCATAATCCATTCTCCATTTCTCCATCCCCCTGGGATTGTGTGCACACACACACATGCACCAAGTGTGGTTTTTGTTAGTCTTTTAAAAAGAATTATTTATTGGGAACCAGCAGTTAGCATAATGGCTATGTCGCTGGGCTCCCACATAGTTGACCGCGGTTCGCGTCCTGGACCCGGTGGCTTAAAACTCATGCCGGGCGCGTGTGCGTGCGTACCCAAGATCCCTAGAGGAGAATGGAGGAAAAGGGATTGCGGCATGACCATCCCCCCTGGGGGGTGATTTCTCGCTTTCTGTCTCTATGTCTCTCTCTGTCTGTCTGGTGAACGCACACGCCCTAAAGCGAAAATCTCTCTCTCTCTCTCAAAAAAAGAATTATTTATTTATTATTATTATTTTAATTTGCTATAGGGCATGTGTGCTCATCAGAGAGAGAGGGAAAGTGAGAAGGCAAGCCACCAGGTCCAGGACTCAAACCGCAACTGGCCCTATGAGAGTCCAGTACCCCTGGGACCAGCAGATGGCATAAGAGTTATGTTGCTGGACTTCCATGTAGTTGACCACGGTTCGAGTCCCGGACCTGGTGGCTTAAACTCACACCAGACACATGTGCACGCATGCCCAAGACCCCGAGAGGAGAATGGAGGAGAAGGGATTGTGGTGTGGCCATCCCCCCTGGGGGGTGATTTCTCACCTTCTGTTTCTCTGTCTCTCTCTATCTTTCTGGTGAGCACAGATGCCCTATAGTAAAAACCTCTTAAAAAGAAAACAATAAAAGAGAGTCCAGTACCCCAACCAACATACCACCCACTGGCCTCCCAGTGTGTCTTTCAAGCTTCCTGAGCCAGGACTTGAACTGCCTTTAGTCATGGGGGATTCATCTCCCTTACTCACTAGACTATGGAGTAAGCCCCCAATGAGCATGTTTTTTCACAAACAAAACTAATTATTTTATTTTGAGTCTATTACGATCCACTGGCCTGCTCAACTGGGAGCCCTGTGAGCACAAGGACCATGTTCATAACCCCTGACCCAGAGTCTGATGTGCAGTAGCTGAACAGAAGCTCAGGGACCCCACGCCCCTACCCCCAGCCACATCTCCGTTTTTAAAAGTTTTTTTTTTAGAATTATTTTTATTTAACTTTATTTATTTATTTACTTATTTTAATTTGACCAGAGAGGGACAGAGCAAGAGAGAGAGAGGAAGTGAGAAAGCAAGCTGCCAGGTCTAGGATTCGAACCACAGTCGGCCACGAGGGAGTCCAGCACCCTTAACCACTATACCACCTGGCGGCCCCACCACATCTCCTTTTATCTCTGGGCAGGAGGAGGTCTGGCAAGCATTGCATTAGTGCATGGTTTCCTGACAGCCATGGGAGCTGATGTCCCAGGGAAGAGGTCAAGAGCCCAGCCCAAGTGCCTCACCAGCTGCAGGCGTCTTTTGGAAGTTGAATATTCTTTTCATCTCCTTCAGACTCCTCCAGGGCCCCTTGCGGTCCAGCAACCCCTTGATCCTCAGCTCTGCAAACCTGCCAGTGACCCGAGGGGTGGGAGTGGGGTAAGAGGCCCTGGGAGACCCTCCCTGTCAGCCATATCTGTCTTGGAATCTCAAACCAGTGCCCAGGACCTGAGGTAGTCCCTGCCCCGAAGGTAACCACTGCCTTGTGAGAATTGGTACCAGGCAAGAGGCTGTGCCCTGGGCTGTATGACTCATATCACGGGTGGTGAGGGACTGAATATGACAGGCTACAAGGCTGGGCTCATGGGGCATCTGAGGCCAAGGGGCAGGACGGGGTGGGCATCCTCACGCAGAGCTGCCTTCAAGGTAAAGGTTGGTGTTCTTGACTGTGGAGTACTTGATGTTGAGGTCCAGGTCTTTCACCGTCTTCTCATCCAGGCAGTGAGGCCAACCTGGGGTGTATGTCTTCCAGCTGGAGGGAGGGCAGAGCATACAGCTGGTCAGCAAGAGGCCTCAGGGAGCCCCTTGACTAGGGCAGAGGGAGTGGAGGCTCCCTTGTGGGTCCTGGTCAGAGCTGGCTCCCTTCTGTGAGCAAGGGCCTTCCTGGGATCTCTGCTTCCCCTCCAGGACAAGGCTGCTGAGGAGATGCCATGTCCCACTGAGACTTCTCCCCTGGTCATGGTTGGCTGACGCAGGGCTAAGCACCTGACCAGAGCTGGGCCAATGAGTCCTTCCCAAGGGATTCAAGATTGAGGCTGAACCACAGAGGTGGTCTCTCTCTCTCTCTGGATATCTGGATTATGGCATGTAAAGACAGGGGCTGTGGGATGGTGGTTAAGGTGCTACATTCCCCCATGGTTGACTGTGGTTTGAGTCCCAGGCCTGCGGCTTGAGAATCACGCTGGCGTGTGTGCGTGTGTGCGTGTGTGTGTGTGTGTGTGTGTGTGCCCAAAATTCTGAGAGAAGAATGGAGGAGAAGGGATTGCTGCATGGCCATTCCCCACAGAGGGTGATTTCTCACTTTCTCTGTCTCTCTCTCGCAAACACACACACCCTATGGCAAAAACCTTAAAAAGGGGTGGGGAGGCATGACAAGCGCACGTGCATGTGTGCCCAAAATCCCAAGAGGAGAATGGCCATCCCCCCAGGGCACGCTTTTTGTTACTAGCCATTCTAACTAACAAGAGAGGATACTTTATCACGTTTCTTTTTTTTTTTTGAAGAGGTTTTTGCTATAGGGCGCATGCACTCGCCAGACAGACAGAAAGAGACAGAGAGACGAGAAATCACCCCCCGCGGGGGGATGGCCACGCCGCAATCCCTTCTCCTCCATTCTCCTCTCGGGATCCTGGGCACACACGCACATGCGCCCACCGTGAGTTTAAGCCACCAGGTCCGGGACTCGAACCGCAGTCGACTACATGGGAGTCCAGCGACATAGCCATTACGCTAACTGCTAACCCTTTATCACGGTTTTGATTTGCATTCTCTTGATGATGAGAGAAGGTGAGCATTTTTTTTTTCATATATTAATACTTTCTGGCCATTTGTATGTTTTCATTTGAGAAATCTCTATTCAATTTTTTTTTTTTTTTTTTGCCAGAGAGCATGTGTACTCTCCAGAGAGAGACAGAAAGATGGAGAAAGCACCCCAATGAGGCATGGCCATGCCCCAATCACTTCTCCTCCATTTCCTCCATCCTGTTGAAATCTGGCGCACACCCATCCATGCAACTGACATGTTTTTCAAGCTGCTGGGGCCAGAACTTGAATTGTGTCAACCATGTGGGATCCAGCTCCCTTAACCACAAGGCATGCGGCCACCCCTGTCCATTTACAAATTGGAGTATTTGGTTTTTGCTGCTGGGTTGTTTGAGTTCTGGAGACACACACACAGAGAAGTCCCTTTAGTTTCTGGCCTGTGAGACCTGGCTACACTTCCTACCCACAACTCTGTAAGTACCTCTGTGTCTTGCTGACAAATCTCTTTTTTTGTTCTGCCCGCTAGTTGGAGTTTGCTTTTGTTCTTGCAACCACATAATTCCTGGCTAACACAGATGGACTTGCAGAGAGAAGACTGTCCTGAAACTGGGACTGCTCCAAAGGTTTCAGCTGCCTCTCTTCAGCAGACATCTCACAACCCCCACAACTTGGGGGAGCCACATCAATTTCCTCTGCCTCAGCATCTGTAAATCCTATTACCAAACAAGCAGACACAGGCCCAGCTACTGCAGAGGAGGGGTAATACAAGTGCCCTGCAAGGTTGAAGGCATCTGACTGACAGAGGATTCAGATCTCCCAGTCAGCCTGAAAACAGGCCAGGAATGTGAGTTGGGCACCCAATACTTTTTTTTATATATTTAATTTTATTTATTATTATAATTATTCTTTAATTCCCCAGAGAGAGAGAGAGAGAGAGAGACGGAGAGAGAAAGAAAGAGAGAGAAATGAGAAAGCAAGTCGCCAGGTCTGGGACTCAAATCACAGTCGGCCATGTGGGAGTCCAGCACCTTAACGACCATGCCACCTGCTAGCCCCAGGATCTTAAGGAACAGGAGGGGAGGGGGAAGAGAATCTCAGTGTGGTGAGACCCTGTCAAAGCTTCTCTCTTGCACGTGTGTGTACACAAATGCACTCTCTTTCATGAACATGAATAAACAAAAAACCCCAAGCAACACAGCTGAAGAACTTTGGGCAAAATGGTAAAATCCCATCCCTGTAAACGGAGGCCCTCCAGTCTGTCCTCCTCTCATTCATTCTTTCTTCGGTCCATTCAACTATTTGGGTTGGAACTTTCCACTTGGAAGCATGATTTGCAATTAAAGCACACAGCCACCAGGTGGTGACCAAACCTTGCTTCTCAGACTCAAATGTGTGTCAAGGACTGTGGTGCTCACACCTAGAGAGCTTGGTGAAATGCAGATTCTGTGTCAGTAGCTCTGGGTGAGCCCAAGGACGTTATTATTAACAAGCCCCAGGCCATGTGGTGCCGTGCAATTGAGATATCACTTTAAGGATGAAGGGCCTAGAGAGGGAGTAGAACTGACTGAGAGACTGAACGAATAGCAACAGCACACACTTGGCAGCTGACTGACTAGCTCTGTTCTTACCCACTTAGCCATTTGTTCTCCCTAATATACCCAGGTGGGACTGGTAATCTTAGCATCTTTGGCAGAAGAAAGTAAGGATTAAAGAGATTAAATGGGACCAGCAGTTAGCGTAATGGCTATATCGCCGGATTCCCATGTAGTCGACCGCGGTTCGTGTTCTGGACCCGGTGGCTTAAAAAACTCACGCCGGGGGGGACCAGCGGTTAGCGTAATGGCTATGTCGCTGGACTCCCACATAGTCGACCGTGGTTCGAGTCCCGGACCCGGCGGCTTAAACTCACGCCGGGCGCGTGTGCGTGCGTGCCCAAGATCCCGAGAGGGGAATGGAGGAGAAGGGATTGCGGTGTGGCCATCCCCCCTGGGGGGTGATTTTTTGCTTTCTGTCTCTCTGTCTCTCTCTGTCTGTCTGGCGAGCGCACGCGCCCTATAGCAAAAACCTCTCCAAAAAAAAAGAAAAAAAAGAAAAAAAAAAAAAAAACTCACGCCGGGTGCGTGTGCGTGCATGCCCAAGATCCCGAGAGGAGAATGGAGGAGAAGGGATTGCGGCGTGGCCATCCCCCCTGGGGGGTGATTTCTCGCTTTCTGTCTCTCTGTCTTTATCTCTCTGTCTGGCGAGCACACGCACCCTATCGCAAAAACCTCTCCCCCCCCAAAAAAGTGATTAAATGACTTGCCTAAGATCTCACAACTACTTTGGGCAGGCCCTAGATGGGTCCTGGATCTCCACAGACATAGACCTCAATGTTCGTCCCTATCCTGGGCCTGCTACTGGCAGGTGTGGTGCAATGGTTTTCTGGGGAGTGAAATTCAGGATACACATAGACTCACCAGGAACCGAATAATCCCGTGACTTCTGTGTCCCCAGAGACCAGCACAAAGCCTGCATCTGAGCACAGCTCCTGACACTCTGCCTCCGGAATCCTCACCGGTGGCCCCAGCTCCCTTGCAGCCTCACCCTTTGACAGCCCCCCAGAGCACACTCCGATAGACCAGGAGGTGCGGGGTTAGTCTGTGTCGTCACCCGCAGCACCCAGGCGCAGCTCACCCTCTGGGCCCCTGCTCACCGGTACTTGTCCTGCCTGGCCTGCAGCTCCTCCGTGCGCTGCTGCTGGAGTATGGGGTGGTCGTCCTCTCCGGGGACCTTGGCTGTGGGAGGAGGGGTAGGTGGGGAGGGGAAGAGAGGAACCGTCCTGACCTCTGGCCCCAGCCACGCCCCCTCCACTATTACCGCCCCTTTCTAACCCGCCCCCCCCACACCAGGCTGCCACCTCCCACTTCTCAGCCCCATCAGCCCCCTCCTCTGCCTGCCCCCTTACCCAGCTCACACCTGCGCAGCTCCACTCCGCTGGCCCTTTCCCCAGCATCATTCTCCTCCCCGCCCTGTACCTCTCCCGAGGTCCCAGCTCGCCCCCTTCCCCCTCACCTGCCCCCTCCCGCAGCACCAGACTCCCCGCCCCCTCCAGCCACTGATAGCAGGGGAAGAGGAGAGGGGCGTCCGTCGGTGGCCTGAGCTGGAGCCAGCGGCAGAACCAGGCGTCCGGGGCCAGGGGCCCGAGCGGGCAGGGCAGCGCCGGGGGCGCCTTGTGCACGCGCAGCAGCAGCACCCGGCCCACGTCCTGGGGGAGCGTCACCTCGAAGTCCTCCTCCTGAGGGAAGGGTTAGTATAGACGAGGACGACGACGAGGACCAGGACCGTCCCTTCAGCTCCTAGCTCCCACCCGCTGCCTCCTCCACCCCCACCCCTACCCACCCCTACCTATCCCCACACACTCACAGCGCCCGCAGAGAACTCCTTTCCGAAATGGTCCAGGGGCAGTGGGGGGCTCTCTCCCTTGGTTCCCACAAGGCTGACAGTCACTTTGTCCCAGGTGCCGGCCCCGAAGGCCGCCCCGGTGGACACCCTCACCCTGAACTTGGCCATGCTGCCAGCTGGAGTCTGAGTCTCCTGCGAGCCCCGCTGCAGAGCTGGTGGCTCCCTCCCGGGGATGTACCTCGCTCCGCCCTGGCCAAGCCCTGTTCTTGAAAAGCTGGTTACTGTCAGGACTCCTAGTGCCCCTGGGGCTCCATCGCCCCCCCCCCCGACAGCACGTTCCTGATTCGGAGCAGTAAGGGGCGGGGCCTGAGGTGTGCAGTAGGTGCGGGGAGTGGACAGTGGGGCAAGGAAGGCACAGGCGTCCTGAGGTTTGGGGAACAGGACCTTTCAGTGATGGTGCCTGGCCAGAGAACCAGAGTTGGGACGCAGCTCGAGTCGAGAGTATATTTGCACTCCTGCTCTTTATTTGCCTATGCAGGAGGGAGTGAGAATAAATGGGGGGGGGGGAAGGCCCTAAAGGCTCAGGGGAGGTGACCTGCGAGCTGAGATCCCAGAAAGGGTATGTCTCAGAAGAGAGTTTGTGTGGAGGGAACAGTCTGTGCAAAGGCCCTGAAGTTAGGGAGAACGTGGCTTGTTGGAGGGAAGGCAGGACTACAATGAGCGGGAGAGAGAGAGATGTCAGGAGACATTATGGATTTTAGCTCTAGGGGAGTAACAGAGCTGGGAATTCCAATCTGAAAATTCTCTCTCTCTCTCTCTCTCTCTCTCTCTCTCTCTCTCTCTCTCTTTTTTTGAGAGATATTTTTGCAATAGGGCACATGTGCTCACCAGAGAGACAGAAAATGAGAAATCACCCCCCGCCCCCAGAGGGGATGGCCGCAGAGCAATCCCTTCTCCTCCATTTTCCTCTCTGGATTTTGGGCATGTATACACATGCACCCAGCGTGAGTTTTAAGCCGCTGGGTCCAGGACTTGAACTGTGGTTGGCTATGTGGGAATCCAGCAATGTAACCATCTGCTGGTCCCTAGTCTGGAAATTCTAAGTCTGAGATGTTTATTAAGCCCCCAAGTAAAGAAACAACATCTGGGCCTTGGACCTCAGACCTCCAAATCATGAGCAGAATAAATCTCTATTTTAATAAATTACTCAGATTCAGGTTTGTTCTGTTATTAACAACAGGATGGACTAGAACATCATGTGAAACATGAACAAGAACAACACATTTTTAAAAAATAGTTAATTAATTTTTAATTCGACTAGAGAGAGAAAGTGAGAAAGCAAGCTGCCAGGTCCGGGATTCCAACTGTGGTGTGCATTGTGGGGATCCAACGCCTTAACCACCATGCCACCTGTTGGTCCCTCAATTGACTTTTTATTTCTCTTATCTTGTTTTTCATTTAAAGAACTGGTTTTGTTCTGTGTATATGTTATTAATAGTATGCTATTTATGTTTCATGGTTGCAGTAGTTTCTCTTATTTCCCTGAGGGTATTAGAAATTGAATACTTTGGATTTTTGTTTCTGAAATTTGTGGTAAATCAGAGAACTTCAAAAATTGTGTGGAAATATAGAATTAAATTATATGTTCACTTTGGTGCAAAAAAGATTCGAAGCTGAGCCAGCACTGTAGCATAGCAGTTAGGGGAGCTGGACCGCATATGGCAAACTAAGGTTCAAATCTTGGCCCGGGCAGCTTGAAAAACACTCCAAGGCCTTTTGGCTGGAACTGCCATCTTCCAGTAATTAACCAAAATGATGAACACAAAGGGAAAGAGGAGAGGCACCCGATATATGTTCTCTAGGCCTTTTAGAAAACATGGAGTTGTTCCTTTGGCAACATATATACGAATCTACAAGGTGATATTGTAGACATTAAGAGAGTGGGTACTGTTCAAAAAGGAGTGCCCCACAAATGTTACCGTGGTAGAACTGGAAGCGTCTACACTGTTACCCAGCATGCTGTTGGCATCGTTGTGAACAAACAAGTTAAGGGCAAGATTCTTGCCAAGACAATTAATGTGCATATTGATCATATTAAGCATTCTAAGAGCAGAGATAGCTTCCTAAAATATGTAAAGGAAACTGATCAGAAAAAGAAAGAAGCCAAAGAGAAAGGGACCTGGGGGTTCAATTAAAGTGCCAGCCTGCTCCACCCAGAGAAGCACACTCTGTGAGAACCAATGGAAAGGAGCCTGAGTTACTGGAACCTATTCCCTAATGAATTCATGGCATGATGGGTGTTAAAAATAAATTAATCTGTGGTCTATAAAAAAAAAGCAAAACAAACAAACAAACAAACAAAAACACACCTACCATAAGTGTGTACATGTCTCAAATCCTGAGAGGATACACAAATGAAGGAAAAGGGGTTGCAACATGACTGTGCCCCATTAGGGAGTGTTTTCTGCTTTTCTTTCTGACAAGCACACATACTCTGACAAAAAGAAAAAAAAAAGGAAATGTATGCATAGTTTTCTCATAATACTCATTTTCCAGAACTTCCTGAAGATCCCATTATATGCTTATTTCTGTTATCTATTGCTGCAAAATAAACCACTGCAAATCATAGTAGCTTAAATCAGCAAGAGTCATTTATCTGTGGAGCATTTTGCAACTCGGGCAGGGCTCTGTGTCGTTCTTCACATTTACCTGGGGGACAAGCTGGCCAGGAATTTCCAAACTGGCTTCACTCCCAGGTCTGGAATGGCTGAGGACTGGCTGGGCCTTTTCCCACATTTCTCCTATTGCTCAATAATCCTGCCTGAGCTTTTCATTACATGGTGCTTGGATCCCAAGATGTCTCTTACAGCCAGGGCCAGTAGCAGGCACAGATTTTAACTATGGATTTCTTTCACAAGCACACGTGCAAGAGAGATAGACAGACAGAGGCAGAGATAGCACCCCAACAGGGTTTGGTTTTTGTTTGTTTGTTTTAAGAATTATTTATTCGGGGGTGGGGAAGGGAAGAGTATAGAGAAGGATAGCACGAGAACAAAAAGAGAGGCATGACATTTGTGGGACAGAGAAATTGTTTATTACCTGCTGATGACACCATAGATAGTATTCTCAGCTGGACTGGTCTGAGAAGCATTTCATGTTAGGTAAATTCTCTTTACAAGCCAAATGATGTATGGTGATGGAACATTTAAAAAAAATAATGAGAATGAGGGGACCAGCAGTTAGCGTAATGGCTATGTTGCTGGACTCCCATGTAGTTGACCACAGTTCGCGTCCCAGACCCGGTGGCTTAAAACTTACTCTGGGCGCGTGTGTGTGCATGCCCAAGATCCCAAGAGGAGAATGGAAGAGAAAGGATTGCGGCGTGGCCATCCTCTCTGGGGGGGGTGATTTCGCGCTTTCTGTCTCTCTGTCTCTCTGTCTGTCTGTCTGGCGAGTGCACACGCCTTATAGCAAAAACCTCTCAAAATAAAAATGAGAATGAAAAAAAGTAATGATAATCTGAAAAAAATGAAAAGCTATTTGATGATGATGATGTGGATGGTAATGTTTTGTCTTGACTGATATGCATGGTAATCGTGCTGGAAAAAGAAATGTTATACATTGTAAAGATATATGTGATTAAATGTAATGTAAAAAGAAAACAATAGAAAAAGATAAATGAAGTAATGGTTGTACATAGACAGCTGCTAAGATGGTTCTCAATGGTCCCTACATCCTGGTATGTATGCCCGCATCTGGAGTATGAGCTGAACCTTGTGATTCACCTCTAGGCATACAAACGGCAAAAACGATCAATGTCACTTCCGGGATGTGTTTACAAAAGGACTCTGACATCTGTCTTGCTCACCCTTTCTTCCCTCATCACTTGTTTGCTTTGATGAAAGTCAGCTACCTTGTTGTGAGCTGCCCTGTAGAGTGAGACCCAGGTAGCAAGGAACTGAGGAAGGGCCCCCAGCTAATGTCCAGCAAGGATCCGAGGCCCCCGGTCCAGCAGTCCAGGAAGAACTCAGTGTTGCCAACCACCACATGAGTGAGCGTGGGTGTGGAGCTTCTCAGTCGAGCCTTAAGGTTATAGAAAGAGATACCTCACTGTGTAAGCCTATGCGAGACCCTGAGTTGGAAGACCTAGCTAAGTCACTCCAGGATTCTTGACCCACAGAAACTGAATTAATATATGTTTGTTGCTTTATTCTGCTAACTGTGGGGGATGAGAATTTTGTTACGTGGCAATAGATAATTAACAGGTTGTAAAGTGCTCAGCATAGTACCTGGCACATGTACCTTCTCTGTAAAGGGCGACTATTATTGGGAGTTAATAATGGTTTTGTTTGCACGGAGATTATACAGTGATAACCCAGTTTCTCTGCTTCTACTTGTTTTCAAATAAAGAAGATTTTGGACCACGCAGAAAAAGAATGATCTATTTAATTTTATTTATTGTTATTATTATTGTTTTTATTTGGACCAGAATGAGAGAGAGAGGGAAAATGTGAAAGCAAGACACCAGACCCAGGACTTGAACCACAGTTGGCCATGTGGGAGTCCAACACCTTAACCACTACACCTCCTGCTGGCTCCTTGACAGAGTTTTGACGCTGCAATCTACCCAGCTTCAGCTGACTCCAGATATAGACAAACACATGTCTGGTGTACTCAGAGAGATCTCTGGAAATGAACCAGAAGCTTCCCTTGTGGGTCAGCTGTGTCCCCGTACAGTGTCACTTTTGATGCAGTCCATGGGTCAATGCAAGTTACAGACCACCTCAGAGTCCGTATGAAAGAGGACATGGACTGAACTTCTTGATGGAAGAATGAGGAAAGAGCCTGTGGACATGTTTAATCAACCATAACACCATTTTTAAAAATCGCATTATTGCCTACTGGGTCCGGAGGAAGGTGCAAAAGTCAATCTTTGTGTTAAATCTTTCAGTTTTGTCCAAAATAACCTAGAAGATAAGATGAACTTGTTGCATTTCTGCACCTGTAATTTCCCCACTGGTTTCACCCACAGCCCCAATTCTATCACCTTTCACTGTTTTCTATGTACTTTTGCTGAAACAGGGAGTACCTGGAAGGAGGTAAAATTTAAGATCTCTTAGTTGAATTTTGTGGAGAGCCAAAGACGGGGCTAAGTGAAAAGAGGTGGGCCCTTATAAAATGTTTGCACTCTGTTTTATTTTTATTTTTTATTTTTCTAAGTTTTTTTTTGCTATAGGGCACATATGCTTGCTGGAGAGAAAGAGAGATAGAGAGACAGAAAGTGAGAAATCACCCAGGAGGGATAGCCACTCAGTAATCCCTTCTCCTCCATTCTCCTCTTGGGATCTTAGGCACGCATGCACATGTACCTGGCGTGAGTTTTAAACTGCTGGGTTTGGGACTTGAACCACGGATGACTACGTGGGAGTCCAGTGACGTGTCCATTATGCCATCTGCTGGTCCTTGCACTCTGTTTTATTTTTATTTTCTTACATTCATCTTATCTATTTTTAAACTTGAAAATTATAAAAAGAAGTAGTGAACAGAAGGTAGGGAAATGAGAACAGTGAGGGTGGAATGTCTCATTCAACAAGTACACTAGATTTCCCTTATCTGTAGTTTTGCCTCTCTTATCCACAGTTCTCTTAACCCCTGGCCAATTGCAGTCTGAAAATAGTTTGCTTTGAGGGCTGGCTCCATGGAACAGATGTATTGCACTGCTAGGGGGAGCTGGATCCCACGTGGCAACCGCGGTTGGAATGCCCAGCTGATCCACCTGAAACATGCCAGGCACCTGCTCGAATGCCCAGGATCCAACGGACTGGAGGGCTGGAGGAAGGGGATCCCAGTGCGAGCAGCCCCTGTGGAGGGTGCTCCCTCTCCCCTCCCTCAGTGCGTGCACATGTTCTATCATGAATAAAGGGTAGGGGGATCTCTCGAGGCCCAGCTACGGTGGCACATGGCAGTAGCACAATGCCATGTAGTGCCGGAAGCCATATGGAAGATTGGGATTTGGCTCCTGGTTCAACCTGTACATGCCCATTTAGGGTGCTTCTTTCTAACTCTCAAAATAAATAAGAAGGGGCCACATGGGGTTATAGAAGTATCGCAACTGGGGGATGGCAGGTGGCGTGGTGGTTAAATGCACTGGACTCCCACATGGCCTACCACAATTCGAGTCCCAGACCTGGTGGTTTGCTCTCTCTCTCTCTGTATCTCTCTGGTCAAAATTGGAAACTAATGATAACAAAGAAATACTTCTTTTTTTTAAAAAAAAAAGTTAATTAAAAAAAGAAGCAATCAACTGGACCTACCTGGAAAGGTCCTGGGTTTGTGTCCCAGGACCTCCTTGGGCACGTTGGGCATGCGTGCATGTGCCTATGAGCTGGGCAGGCTGAGAATGGAAGTGGATGGTGGCATGAAGACCCTGTTGGGGATATCTATCTTCTCTTTCTTTCTCTCTGTCTTTCTCTCTCATGGAAGAAATAAACAAGTTTTTAAACAAATATATATATTTTTTTGAAAGAGAGGTTTTTGTTTTGTTTTGTTTTGTTTTTGCTATAGGGTGCATGCACTCACCAGAGAGACAGAAAGACAGAAAGCGAGAAATCACCCGATGGGAGGATGGCCACGCTGCAATCCTTTCTCCTCCATTCTCCTCTCAGGATCTTGGGCATGTACGTACATGCACCCAATGTGAATTTTAAGCCACCAGGTCCAAGACTTGAACTGCAGTCAACTACGTGGGAGTCTGGTGACATAACCATTATGCCATGAGCTGGTCTCAACAATATACTTTTTTTTTTTTTTTGGAGAGGCTTTTGCTATAGGGAGTGTGTGCTCGCCAGAAAGACAGCGAGACAGAGAGACAGAAAGTGAGAAATCACCCCCCCAGGGGGTATGGCCATGCCACAATCCCTTCTCCTCCATTCTCCACTCGGGATCTTGGGCACACACGCACATGTACCCGGAGTGAGTTTAAGCCACCGGGTCCGGGACTTGAACTGTGGTTGGCTACATGGGAGTTCAGTGACATAGCCATTACACTAACTGCTGGTCCCTCAACAATATGCTTTTTAAAAAGAAGAGGAAAGTAACTACTCTATTGGGATAAAAAAGATAGAGATATCTTTCTAGAGATCTTTGTATACCATATTGACAAAATTTTTATTACGGTATCTTGTTATAACTTTATTAGTTATTGTTGTTAACCTCTTACTGTGCCTAATGTATTAAACTTTATCATAGGTGTGTATGTATAGGAAAAAGCATAGCATTGGGTTGGTGGGAAAGTCATGATGCATTTTTGCATAGAAAAACATAGAAAAATACGTTGACTTAAAAATCCATGACTTTCCCAATGACCTAATATATATAGGATTCGAGCCTATCCAAGGTTTCGGCCTTCCCTGAGGGTCTTGGAACATATTCTCTGCCACGGGGGTGGCTGTCATATGTCCTAGGAGTATACCACAGAGGACACGCAAAGCGGGCTGTTGTATGAGAAGGGAAGAATGTGTGACAAGGTCAGAGAATACACGTGGTGGGGATGTGGCCCCTTCTATTCCACATCCATGACAGACATCGTGACTCAACCCATGCATTCTTTTTCTTTTCTTTTCTCTTTTGGCCAGAGAGCATATGAGCTCAGCAGAGGTAGAGAAGAAGTACCCCCCAATGGGGCGTAGTCATACCATAACCTTCTCCTCCCATTTCTCCATCCTGTTGAGATTTTGGGCACACAACGTGCACGTGCAGGCACAGCACCCCACCACTGGGGCCGTGATGCAAACGCAGTCGGTCACGTGGGATCCAGCTCCCTTAACTAGGACCAGAGTATTCTTCTTGAGCCCAAAAGTGGCTTCCAAATCTTTGTTATCATAGCACTCCATTTGTGCCAGCTGACTGGTAGGAGCTGACGTATAAGATGAAACCTAGAGGGACCAGCAGATGCTGTAATGGGAGTTGCTGGACTCCCATGTAGTTGATCGCGGTTCAAGTCCCGGACCTGGTGGCTTAAACTCATCCTGGGCACGTGTGCATGCGTGCCCAAGATCCCGAGAGGAGAATGGAGGAGAAGGGATTGCGGTGTGGCCATCCCCCCGAGGGGGTGATTTCTCGCTTTCTGTCTCTCTGTCTTTCTCTCTCTCTGTCTTTCTGGCGAGCGCATGCGCCCTATGGCAAAAACCTCTCCAAAAAAAAGATGAACCTGGAGTCACCTTCTCCCTCCTTGACGACTGCCTCTCTCTGGCTCTCTTCGGTCAGTGCTTATTCCCCTACCTTAAGAGGAGTGGCCAAGAGAAGGGTGTTGGGTCTTCACTCTCTCTGGCTGCTGCTGATAGTGAGTTATGACGGCCTCTGTGAATGTCAGTCCCACTGGAAATAGTGTGCACTGGCAGAGTCCATCGAATTGTCGCACCTGGCTTGGGCCTGTCTTTTGATAAAGGATTCCTTTATTCTGGGGTCCTAAAAACATCCCTGAAGAGGACTAGGTCAGTAACGCCGATGCGTATTCTGGTCGCTCGTGGTTTGCTGGTTAGTGCTGGGATGAGGCTGAGAGGCTGGAAACTCCACAGGAAATGAGAAAATGAGAACTTCTCCCATAGAATGGAGAACCATAGTTTGATTTGGAGTTTTAATACCTTATTGCAAAATCCATGGTTTTAAAACCATGTAACAAAAGGAAAGATACTTTCATCTTGGCCTCTGCAATCTATAAAAATGGACTCTTTTCTTAATCGCCTAGAATTATATGTATGACTATAAGCTATAAAACTGCAAAAACTTGAAGATACTTGTACAAAAAGAAATTAACTACCACCACCACCACCACCCCTTTTTTTTTGGCCATAGACCATGTGTGCATCGGAGAGAGACAGAGTGAGAAATCATCCCCCTGTGGGGAGGTCCACACCGCAGTCCCTTCTCCTCTATTTTCCTCCTGGAATGTTGGGCACAAATGCACATATGCCTGGCGTGATTTTCAAGCTTCCAGGACCAAGAATCAAACCATGTTTCCCCCTGTGGGACTCCAGCACCACAACCACCATGCCAGCTACTGGCCCTAACTTCCCTTTTTATTAAAAAACAAAAACAACAACAACAACAAAAAACACCCAGAAAACAAAACACTTGTGTCATTGTCCAGGTAAGGCGTGGCCTATGGCAATGTTGGATCTGCAGCAGAAGGGAGACAGGACCGAGACTGGGAAGGCTGGGTTAATTAGAGCTATCATTTGTAAGTAACAAGTACTCGCTAGAGAGAACTTGTGCAAAAAGGAGAATTTATTATAGGACACAAGGCCAGAGATCCAGCTGGGCCTCAGGGACAGCCTAAAGGCAGGGACTGGAGCATTATAAGGGCTCAGGAAATTCTCTCTGTCCACCTCTCTTCTCAGCACGTCTGCTTTGTTCCCCTCTGCCTGCATCTCTTTCCTACCTCGTCCTGTTCCCCAGTTCACATGGCGGAGAATGGCTGCCCCGGGAGCTCACGTTCACACACGTTCTGAGAATAGACAGGTTTAGGAGTGTCCTCATTCCAATTTGAAGTTCTTTAGCAAATGGTTTGCAGTGACTCTGTTTGGGTCAGGGACCCGATTACCTGTGCCCACGGGGGTAGGGGCCATGTAAGATGTACAGAATGCTAGGCTGGCTGTGCCCGCTGTAGCTACGTTGAGGATGCAGATGAGCTGTGGGGACAGTGTGCATTTCTCGGAAGTGGCGAGGAGATTATTCCGGTGTTAAACAAACATTACGGGAGGGCATCCTTTTGGATTATGCTTTTGTACTAGGAGACCAGCAGATGGTGTCATGGTGACATTGCTGGACTCCCACATAGTCGACCACGGTTCAAGTCCAGGATCCAGGGTGGCTTAAAACTCACCCTGGACGTGTGTACATGTACATCCAAGATCCTGAGAGGACAATGGAGGAGAAGGGATTGCAGCATGGCGATCCCCGCTGCGGGGTGACTTCTCACTTTCTGTCTTTCTCTCTGGTAAGTGCACATACCCTATAGCAAATCTCTATTTAAAAAACAAAAAAACAAAAAACAAAAAACTTTTAGGCTCCCACAGTCTAGATTGAAAGTCAGGCAGTGGTGTGGAGGTTAAGGTGGCTGAATCCCACATGGCTGGCTGGTTCAAGTCCCAGACCCAGCGGCTTAAAAATCACACTGGTGCATATATGCTCATGCCTAAAACCCAAGAGGAGAATAGAGGAGAAGGAATTGCAGCCTGGCCATCCTCCCTGGGGGTGATTTCTCACCCTCCCCTCATCTCTCTGGTGAGTGCATGTGCCCTATAGCAAACTAAAAAAAAAAAAAGTCAAAGTGGAATCACTCCTGCTAAAGTTCAGAGTGAAACGATGCTGTTGGTCTGATTTTCTGAGAAATCAGGAGAACGAGAGGAAGTAGGCAAACGCTCAGTTGCAGTCAGCACAATAATGAAGCTCTCCCTGCGGTAGTCCTTACGGCAGAAGGCACCTGAACTAACCTGACGGTTACCGGCCAGTTATTTTCCCGTGGTTCTGTCTTGCCTCCCCACTTTGCAAGGAAAGTAACTCTAAAATAACCAGTCTGCTTTCTGTTCTTTTTTCCTGTTTTCTTCAGCCCTTCTCTGTCTATAAAACAGAAATCTTCTGGGGCCAGCAAATGGCGTGGTGGTTAAGGCATGGGATTCCCATGTGGCTGACTGCGGTTTGAGTCCTGGGTCTGGCAGCTTGCTTTCTCTCTTTCTCTCTCTCTGGTGAGCACATGTATCCTATAGCAAATTTAAAATAATAATAATAAATAAAATTAAATACATAATTATTTTAAAATACTGTGTATTCGGGACCAGCAGTTAGCGTAATGGCTATGTCGCTGGACTCCCATAGTCAAACTGTAGTTGACTGTAGTTTGAGTCCCGGACCAGGTGGCTTAAACTCACACCGTGCAAGTGTGTGTGCGTGCCCAAGATTCCGAGAGGAGAAAGGAGGAGAAGGGATTGCGGCATGGCCATCCTCCCTGGGGGTGATTTCTCACTTTCTATTGCTCTGTCTCTCTCTGTCTTTCTGGCGAGCATACGTGCCCTATAGCAAAAACCTCTCCAAAAAAAAAAAAAAAAAAAAAAAAATACTGTGTATTCAAAATGACTGAATAAAAGATTAAAAAAAGAAAACTCTTCTGTTCAGCTCATTGGAACATTTATTCTATTTTTACTGGAGACCCAATTCTAGAATTGCATATAAAGTCACTCAAGCTCTTTAAACTGTGTTAATTTTGGCCTTTAACACTGGGCAATAGAAAACCCCATACAATACATATCCCCTGTGTAATTCAAGGAAGGCTTCTTGTAGGAGGTGAGTTTTAAACCAGTTAGTATCTAAGGCACTTTACCCCTTCCTCCCCAGTATCTAAATCCTCCTGCCACCTTGTCTTGCCCCAAATGCCCCTGGTTGAGCCTCGTTTTCTCTTCGCAGTGTCTGCAACAGGGCTGCTTAGTCATGCTAGAGAGAACAAGAACAAGAACCATGAATGGGGCCTCTGCAAAAGTAAGGCCTGGCTCCCTGGAGGAAGAGGGGTTCCTCCAGGCTCTCTGTAAGACCCTCGTAGATTTTCCAAATGGACAGATCCAGACCATCCAAGGCCTCAGTCAGCTTTTTTTTTTTCTCTTTTTTTAAATAAGTTTAGGAGCAGGGTGAAGAAGAAGAGGCAAGAGCGACCCCTGGACCGACCAACGCCTGCGTGTATCGTATGTCCCGCCTTGGTCGCCACCATGCCCGAGAGAAAGGCTGAAGGGGATGCTAAAGGAGATAAAGCCAAGGTGAAAGATGAACCACAGAGATCTGCAAGGTTGTCTGCGAAACCTGCTCCTCCAAAGCCAGAGCCCAAGCCTGAAAAGGTCCCTGCAAAAAAGGGAGAGACGGCGCCCAGGGAAAGAGGGAAAGGCCGATGCTGGCAAGGATGGGAACAGCTCTGCAGAGAATGGAGATGCCCAAACAGACCAGGCACAGAAAGCTGCAGGTGCTGGAGATGCCGAGTGAAGCATGAGCATTTGTGACAACTGTGTCCTCCTGGTGACTGCACAGTTTGAAATACTATTCTTTATCAAGTTTTATAAAAAATACAGAATTTTGTTTTACTTTTTTTTTTTTAAGCTATGTTGTTAGCACACAGAACACTTCATTGTTGTGTTTTGGAGAGGGGGCATTTGTCACTCATAGAATGTCTCTGAAGCTGGATTGATTTAGACAACACCTTTCCCTTCTAGTTTTGAGAGACTTCCTCTTGGCTCCTGAGAGGAGGGGTTCCCTGACACACACAGCCACCTTGGCACAGATGCCTGGTGCTGTGGAAAATTGCTTTTATGTCCTCTCCCTCTCTGCCTTCAGCGTAGACTTAACTTCCTTAAACCAGAGATCTGTGGGGACCTGACCACAGGAAATTGGTTATGCCAGGATATCAGGCAATCTGGACTTCACAATACCATTAAGATGGCATCCTTCAAAAGAGCAGCAAACTAAGGGTTTCTTAGCGTCCTTAGTGCCTGCCTGCTGTGCCCTTGAGGCCTAAGAATGGCTAACACCGGAGAGTGGCCCTTTCCTTAGGGGCTTGGCACTCAGGGATTCTCCACACTCAGGAGGCTGAAGACCTAGGAGGTTTGGGACTCCACAGGGACCCTCCCCTCCTCCTGAGCTCCCTCTCCCGCTCACCACGTGGCCAAAACCATCTCACATCCCACCTGACTTCCCACCCACCTCTTGTCTTGCTAATGACAGACACTTGACCATTCTGTCCCCATGACCCTGAGTACACAGGGCAGGAAGCTCCACTACAACTTTTTCTTCCAGACCTCACTCTGCTCCTCCTCCTCCTCCTCCTCCTCTTCCTCCTCCTTCTGACTCAGGGGAAGAGATTAGTCTACTGCCCAAAGCTAGTCAGTCTCCTCAAAAACTTGGTTGCACCAGTTTTTCGCTTCTTTGTTAACAGTGTCGAGTTGAAGACCTTGGGAAGATTATGGCTCTGGCACTCCTCCAGTAAGTGTTGCAACCCTCGGTGGGTCATACGACCTTTCTGAGCCTCAGTGCTGTCATCTGTAAAATGGAGTACCTGATTCGTGAGCTTCGAGGGTATTACATGATCTTTCTCAGGCAAAGTGCTTAGCGCAGTTTCTAGCACAAAGTGAGACCCAATAAAATTGTGTTCCTTCCTACCCCCACGTACTTGGGAGGTGACTTCACCTCCGCCTCACCGAGCACACTCACCTCTGATGGAGTCCCGGAGTCTGCAGCTCCCTAGCCTACAAGGTACCTGCTCCGAGGCCCAGGCCCTTCTCAAATCCTGTTCCAAGACTGTGCCCTTTGTCTGACCAGGTTGGCCCTCCTCCTGTGCCTGCATCGCTCCTCACTGGACACAGGAACCTCGTTCCTTTGCTGTCCCTTTCAGTACTGCCTTCTTTCAGCAAATCCAGGGGTTCAAATCTCTCCCTTTTTTTTTCTTTCTTTCTTTCTTTTTTTTTTTTTGAGAGAGAATTTTGTCATAGGACACATGTACTTGCCGGAGAGACAGAGAGACAGAAAATGAGAAATCACACCCCCCACCCCCCGGGGGATGGTCACACTGCAATCCCTTTTCTTTCATTCTACTCTCAGAATTTTGGGCACACACACACACAAGCACCCAGTGTGAGTTTTAAGCCTTCAGGTCTGAGACGTGAACCTCAGTCGACTACGTGGGAGTCCAGCGATGTAATCATTACGCCATCTGCTCTTCCTAAATCACTCCTTTTTTAAAAAAAATAAAAGAGGAGGGCAGCAGATGGAATAGTGGTTAAAGTGTTGGACTCCCACATAGCTGGCCACGGTTTGAATCCCGGACTTGGTGGCTTGAAAATCACGCCAGGCCTGTGTGCCCAAAGTCCCAGGAGGAGAATGGAGGAGAAGGGACTGCAAGTGGTCAGTCCCCTGGGGGCTGATTTCCCTTTTTCCCTCTCTGTCTCAAGCAAGCACCCACACCCTATGGCCAAAAACTTAAAAAATTAAATTACATTTCAAAAGAGCATGACACCCTGACCCACCCTGCCTCCTTTCTGGCTCTTGAAGAAACATTGTACATGCTGTCCGTCACAGGGTGTGCCCTCTCACCGTCTCTGGCAGGCACTGACTACCGGAAGGACCAGTTTCCAGGGTCAGCTCTGGTCCTGGGACAATCCGAGATCATCTAGTCCAACCACCTCTGCACGTAGGCCTGTCCTAACGTGAGCAGCGGGGCCCAGGGAACCCGGCCGGATGGGGCCAGGTCTGCACCTGCTCTCTGAGGGCCAGCAAGGCGTCCATCCCTCGCTGACAGTGGTGAGAGTTAAGTGCTCCATGCTGGTCCCTTCTGGTCCCCCTTTTAGGCCCTGGTGACATTTGCCCAGAGCCTTTCACTGCAGACCCTCGTGCAGGCTATGCATGCAGTTTCTCAGGTCTTGTTCCACCCCTGGAGGAGAGTGCAGCAGGAGCTCTGGGTGCCCATCCATCTGGGATAAAGGCTAAGCCTTAGCGGAGGCGACCCCAGGGTCTGAGAATGCGGACCTGTCAGTGACATGCACGAGCACGCCTGCAGCCCCAGGTCGGATGGTGTGTTGGTGGTGGTATGTCCTGGCAGCGGCCCTCAGTATGGGAGACAATGTGCTGGCCATGATTAGGAGGCCACGAGGCAGCCTCATCCAGTGCGTGGTTAGGGACATTTATTTACTCATCTTAATTTTTTTCTTTTTTGAGGGGGGAGAGGTTTCTGCTATAGGGCATGTGTGCTCGCCAGAAAGACAGTGAGAGACAGAGAGGCAGAAAGCGAGAAATCACCCTCCAGGGTACGGCCACGCCGCAATCCCTTCTCCTCCATTGTCTTCTCTGGATCTTGGGCACACACGCACACGCGCCCGGCGTGAATTTAAGCCACTGAGTCCAGGACGCGAACTGCAGTCAACTACATGGGAGTCCGGTGACGTAGCTAATACACCAACTGCTGGTCCCTACTCATTTTAATATTGACAAGAGGAGATGGAATGGAAGGAAAAGGCCCTTATCGGATTTGCAGTGATGAGCACAGTTTAATCAAACAGGCCAGCATTTTGTCACAACTGGAAAATCACAAAGGTTTTTTGGTATGAAATAGAAGTTGATTTTGTTTGACGTTTAAAAAATAGTGCATGGTGGGATCGGCAGGCGGTGTGGAGGTCAAGGCACAGGATCCCACATGGCTGACTGCACAGTTCGAGTCCTAGACCCCAACAGCTTGAAAATTATGCTGGATGCGTGTGTGTGTGTGTGTGTGTGTGTGTGTGTGCGCGTGTGTGTGCGTGCACGCATGCCCAAAATCCTGATAGGCAATGAAAAGAAGGGATTATGGCACGGCCTTTCCCCACAACCTGGGGGGGTGACTTCTCACATTCCCTCTCCCTCTCTCTCCGTCTTTCTCTCTCTGGCAAGCTCGCACACTTGCTAGCAAAAAATAAAAAACTTAATGAAAAAAGGCGTGTGGTAACAGCTCATGCTAATTGGGCAATCCACGATAATAGTTCTGCTATAACAATATGTTGAGTGAAATTCTTCCTGTGGCCATGAACTTGAAACTAGGGCCTGCAGCTGAAACTATTAAATATTAAGTATCCCCAAATCTTTTTCCCCCTTTAATTTCTTTTCTGACAGTGCCCAAAATCTCCCCCCCCCCCCTTTAATTTCTTTCCTGAGTGTGAAAGACAAAAGAGAAAAAGCCCTCAGTGGGGTCTCACGTCGCGTTCCCCTCAGCTTCCCAGCCAGTCATGATCATGGGCACTGTCCAGGCGTGTACATTTCCACCAGGGAACTGAACCTGTGACCTTTCCCAGGGCTCCAGCCTTGCCTGAACAACATGTCACCCAGTGTCACTGAACTGGCTCTTAATCCACATTCTCAACAGAGACTTCTCTCAAGAGAGAAAGCAACCACGGGCCCAGAGGTTCCCCCACCTGCACCCCCATCCCCAAGGCTTCTGAGAGTTGGTGGAACAAGCCCTGCTGTATTCTGTGCTCTCTCTTCCCCCACCCCAGGCCACCCAGGAGAGATGGAGGCGAGGGGGGTAGTAGGAGCGGGTGGGAGGCAGCACCCAGGCTGAGGGTCACCATTCTCCACAACAAACGCTGAGAAGCACTTCCCTGGGAGAATCATTTATGGAGCATGGAGGTGCCTTTGCAGGCAGGAGACGAGCATAGCAATCCTGGCTGCAGGGCACAGTAAGTCACTGTCACAGCGCCTAGGACCTGGGAGAAGGCAGTGGAAGCCCCAGCCCAGTCCCTGTGGCTTGAGAGGATGAGGAGGACAGTCCCATGGCCCCTCATGAAGGAGGACAGAGGTCAGAGGGGCTGCTGCAGGCTTCCCGGGCAGCCATGGTGAGAGACCATGAGGTTTCCATTTCTTTAGCTTCAAGGAGAACCCACCTCTGCATATATCCCATTGGGGCAGGGGAAACCCCTCAGAAACATTGGCAGCTGAACCAAAGCCAGACCACAGAAACGTCCCCTCTACCAGGTAACCAGGTAAGCCTTTCAAGTGAGGAGGCAGGGGACCGAGGGTCCACTGATGCCCCTCTCCACATACCTGTGATGTCCCTCTCTTCTGAGCGATGAGCCAGAGTGGGAGGAGAGTGAAGGAGCAGACACGAACTCTGCCCCCAGACCAAGGCCCTGAAGGTGTGACAAGGAGAGGACATTTTCAGCAGGAAGGAGTATGGATGATTGGAACTGCCAGGAGGGCAGTGACCTGGGACAGGCAGATGAAGCTTGGTGCTGAGACATTGCTAGAAGCCACGGGAAAATGTAATCTCTTCTCTCAGATTGCTGAGGAAGGGATGTTGGACGGTCTTGGTGCCACAGGACGGGGAGCAGAACCAGCAGCAGGAGGGAGAGTAGGTACTGACAGCCATTGTCAAAGCCTTTGTGCCTTCCTGGGCCTAAAGCCAGACCAAGCTATGTAAGTAAATGGGCCAGCAAATTGCTTGGGATCACCTGGCTTTTTAGGTTGGTCAGGAATAGAACCCAGGCCTTCCATGTGGCCTCAGCCTGCCAAATAGCAGCTACTATGGCTGGGCCTGGACCAGACTTTTTTTTTTTTTTAAGAATTATTTTATTTAACTTTGTTTATTGTTATTATTATTTCCAGATTGATCAGAAAGAGAGAGAGAGAGAGAGAGGGAAAGTGAGAAAGCAAGTCACCAGGTCCAGGACTTGAACAGCGGTCGGCCATGTGGGAGCCCAGCACCTTTAACCACCACGCCACCTGCCGACTCTCTGGACCAGACTTTTGAAGGAACCGATTGAGGAAATGTGAAACGTGTTCCCATTCAGATCCGAGACAAACCTTGCAATGACCCGATGACACAGACTTTGCCTCAGAGTTCTGACCATGCTCTTGGCAGGAAAGAATCCAGGGGACACGAGGCAAGACTGCTTACAGCCGTCACTTCTCCAGTGTATCCTTGAGAGGCACCCTGAGGCCCAGAGTCAACTCCTGGATTGGCTTCCTCACCCCAGCATGTGCTGGATGTGTAGCCTTCAATAAGTTGCATCTCCATGGGGAGCCTTGGTGCTCCTCTCTATAAAATAAGGACATGCTTTTGTACTTGGGAATGGTGGACGTCAAGGGTATAGAAGCTTGGCTAACACACCTTTTCCTGGGTCCGAGGCCAGAGATGGATGGTGAGGTGGAATGTCCCTGGTGCAGGTGGACAAAATGGCTAAACAGGTGAGTCTCTGGATGGGTAAGTCCACCTATGCTGCAGGAACCTGGGCTTCCTAGACACCACGGCCGTCTTTCTCCCCAATTCCTCCATTGCCTTCCTGCTTTGGGGGCAGAGAGAGCCATCTGACCCTGCCCTGACCTTTCTGTCAAAGTCTAGTCATTTAACTCATAAAGATGCCGGCATCAGTGGTGTCAGCTTAGCAGGTTGCACCCCACCCTCATGTGCAACGTTTCCCACGATGCAGGACCTGAATAACTCCTCCAGCTCACACTTGATGAGCCAGGACAGGAGTCCAGACAAGGACAGACAGCTGCGCTCATTTTCTGAGCCCTGGTCTCAACCTTCCCCGGGTTAAGCTTCCTGTAAATGGAACAGTCATACCACACAGAAGGGCATAATGACTCTCAGTGGAGTCAGGCTTGATGACTGTCTAGTCTTATTATTTATATTGCTAGACGGTGCATGTGCTGGTCAGAGAGAGAGAGAGGGAGAGAGAGAGACAGGGCGCACCCCAGCGAGGCATGGTCATGCCACAATCCTTTTCTTCCATTTCCTATCATTGTGATTTTGGGCATATATACAGCACCAGACATATTTTCAAGCTACTGGATCCAGGACTCAAACCACAGGTGGCCATGTGGGATCCAGCTCCCCGTGCAGAGTGCTTAACCACTGCACTATGGGCCAGCCCAGTGGCTGTCTACTCTTGGCCACTTGTCCTTCAGCCCTCTCCTCCCTCCCAAGCCAGAGTGTTCCTTTTTCTTTCCTGTTAAATCAGTTTAACCTTCACTTTATCCCATAATTTTTTCGGAGAGTGTCTGCTTGAAGTAATTTTTACTACAAAGAACAGAAAACCTGGGCCAGCAGGTGGCGTAGAGGTTAAGACAGGTGGATCCCACATGGATGACTGTGTGATTTGAGTCCCAGACCTGGCAGCTTCAAATTCATGTCAGGCGCGTGTGTGTGCATGTCCAAAATCCCAAGAGGAGAATGGAGGAGAAGGGATTACAGCCTGGCCATCCCCCCCACCCCCTGATGGGGAGAAGGGTGCGGGGGTGGTTGGGGGTGTTGATTTCTCACTTTCTCTCCCTCCTCTGTCTCTGTCTTTCTTGGTGGAACACACATGTCTCATAGAAAAACAAAACAAACAAAAAGAACAAAGAACAGAAAAAAGGATTAGAACTGTCTTAAACAAAGGAAGCAATTTGCCCATTTACTTACATAGCTTGGTCTGGCTTTAGGCCCAGGACAACACAAAGGCTATTAGTACCTACTCTCCCTCCTGCCGGATTTAAGCATCCCAGGGACGGAGGTGTTCAGACCACCCTTCTAGGCCAAAAGGACCACAAATGGTGACAGGGAAGAAAGTTCACTTTTATGTCAGCCCCCACCCTACCAGGACCCAAACACCCTGGCACGTGGCCTGGCATTACCGTGCAGTCCAGAAAATCCCGGTGAATGCAGCCCAATGAGACAGTGCCACAAATCCCTGCAGAGGGGTAGCTTGCCCACCTCCCCAAAGGGGGATACTGGGGTCCATGCAGATGGTGTGGGGAGCAGGGCTCAGTCCCTGAGGAACACAAAGAGAAGGCACGAGGTGATCCCGGGTCACACTATAAGTCCCTGCCGTAGGATGGAAGCAACAGCTGTGGGAGGTCCCTGCTTTGGCCATTGCTGGACAGAGCCAACCCAGAGGCAAGGGCATCCCCAGCGTGGGCTCCTGGAGCAGGCCAGCTGGCAGAGGTAGTATAAACACCTGAAGGTGGGGAGTGCCTGGTGCCCAAGCCAGCTTCTCTCATAGGATGGGAGCTGCCTTGGTCCCAGAACAAGGGGTGTGTAGGTGGAGAGGACTTAAGTCAGGGCTCAAGGGATAATGACTGAGACCAGCAAAAAATGTTCTAGAAAAACGGGGGAAACTAAAGCATTTAACAAACTGCAACATCCCTTCATGATGAAGACTCTTACCAAGATTGGCATAGAAGGGTCATTTCTCAACACAATAAAAGCCATCTATGAAAAAACCTGTCGCTCACATTATACTGAATGGGGGAAAACTGAAGACTTTTCCACTAAAAATTGGCACAAGACAAGGCTGCCCACTTTCTCCACTCCTTTTCAATATAGTACTGGAAGTCCTCGCCAATGCAGTCAGAAAAGGGAATAATATAAAAGGCATTCACATAGGGAAAGAAGAGTTGAAAATATCTTTATTTGCAGATGACATGATGGTATATATAGAAGACCCAAAGGTATCCATGAAAAAATTTCTCGAAATAATAAATGAATAGGGATCAGCAGTTAGCGTAATGGCTATGTCACTGGACTCCCACGTAGTTGACCACGGTTTGTGTCCCGGACCCGGTGGCTTAAAACTCACGCTGGGCGCGTGTGCGTGCGTGCCCAAGATCCCAAGAGGAGAATGGAGGAGAAGGGATTGCAGCATGGCCAGCCCCCCTGGGGGGTGATTTCTCGCTTTCTGTCTCTCTGTCTCTCTCTGTCTGTCTGGCGAGCTCACACGCCCTATAGCGAAAAACCTCTCCAAAAAATTAATAATAATAATAATAAATGAATACAGTAAAGTGGCAGGATACAAAATCAACATCCAAAAATCTATAGCATTTCTTTTTTTTTTTTAAGAGTTTTTTGCTAGAGGGCGCATGCGCTCGCCAGAGAAACAGAGAGACACAGAGAGACAGAAAGCGAGAAATCACCCCCCAGGGGGGATGGGCACGCCGCAATCCCCTTCTCCTCCATTCTCCTCTCGGGATCTTGCGCGCGCACGCACGCACGCACACTCGCCTGGCATGAGTTTAAGCCACGGGGTCCGGGACGCGAACTGCGGTCGACTACCTGGGAATCTAGTGACATAGCCATTACGCTAACTGCTAATCCCAAGAATGGGAGAATATTTTTGTAAACTATGCCTCAGATAAGGGACTGATAACCAGAATACACAGGGAATTCAAGCAGTTTACTCAATAAATAAATAAATAACCCAATTAAAAGATGGGAAAATGAGTTGAACAAAAAAATCTGAGTAATAAATGCATACGAACAGCCAAAAAGCATATGAGAAAATGCAAAACATCCCTCATCATAAGGGAGATACAGATTAAAACCACAATGAGATACCACCTAACTCCTATCAGAATGGCAAAGATTAAAAATACAAAAAATGGTAAGTGTTGGCAGGGTTGTGGTGAAAAGGGAACTCTCCTACACTGTTGGTGGGAATGTAAATTGGTCCAGCCACTGTGGAAAACAATATGGAGGTTCTTCAAAGACCTACAAATAGAACTAGGATAGTTCTATCCAGCAATTCCACTCCTGGGTATCTACCCAAAGGACAGGAGAATGCTCAGTCGGAAAAGCACTTGCACATCAATGTTTATTGCAGCCTTATTCACGATTGCTAAGACATAGAACCAACCTAAATGTCCACAAACGGATGAATGGATTGAAAAAGTGTGGCACATATACTCTATAGAATACTATTCAACCATAAAAAACAATAAGACCCTGGCATTTGATAGAAAGTAATTGAAAATGGAAGATTTATTGCTGAGTGAAACAAGCCAGGCTATGAAAGAGAGACGTTGTATGTCTCCATTTAATATATACGGACTGTCTGCACTCTATGGTAGAGACTGAAAGACTGGAGGACATAAAATCAGTAAAAATAGTTATGGACACTGGAGACAGTGTGGAAGGTGGATGGGAGAGTGTAGGGAAAGAAACCAGGGAGGAAAAAAAGAGAGGCAAGACATTTGTGGGACACAGGAATTTTTTTTTTTTTTTTTGAGAGGTTTTTTCGCTATAGGGCGCGTGCGCTCGCCAGACAGACAGAGAGAGACATAGAGACAGAAAGCGAGAAATCACCCCCCAGGGGGGATGGTCACGCCACAATCCCTTCTCCTCCATTCTCCTCTCGGGATCTTGGGCACGCACGCACACGCGCCCAGCGTGAGTTGTAAGCCACCGGGTCCGAGACGCGAACCGCGGTCGACCACGTGGGAGTCCAGCGACATAGCCATTACGCTAATTGCTGGTTCCCAGGGGGTGCTTTTGATTTCAAGACAAGGATGAAATCTGGCAGAGACTGAATATCCCTTATCTGAAATGATTGGGATCAGAAGCGCTTTTGTAAGAGTTTTTCAGGTTTGGGAATATTTACATACACGTAATGAGGTATCTTGAGGGATGGGACCTAAACATGAAATTCATTTATGTTTTATATATACTTTATACACATAGCCTGATGGATTTCTTCCTCCCTCCCTCCCTTTCTTTCTTTCTTTCTTTCTTTCTTTCTTTCTTTCTTTCTTCTCTTTCTCTCTTTCTATTTTTTTAGAGATTTTTACTATGGGGCCTATGTGCTCACTGGTGAGATAAAGAGATACGGAGAGACAGAAAGCGAGAACTCACCCTCTGGGGGAATGGCCATGCCACAATCCCTTCTCTTCCATTCTCTTCTCAAGGTTTTGGGCATGCATGCACACGTGCCAGGCATGAGTTTCAAGTCACCGGCTCCAGGACTCAAACTGTGGTTGACTACATGGGAGTTCAGCAACCTAACCATTATGCCATCTGCTAGTTCCAGTCTGAAGGTAATTTTATACGCTATTTTTTGTATTGTAGTGTTTTGACTGTGACCTGTCACACAAGGTCAGGTGTGGAATTTTCCACTTATCGTCATGTCAGAGTCCAGAACGTTCCAGATTTGGGAGCATTTTGAATTTCAACCTGTATACATTTTTAAAATGTGCTCTCTCTCTCTTTTTTTTTTTTAAATTATTTTTATTTAACTTTATTTTTATTACTATTATTATTTTTCAGTTTGATCAGACAGAGAGAGAGAAAGTGAGAGAGCAAGCCACCAGGTCCAGGACTTGAACCATGGTCGGCCATGTGGGAATCCAGTGCCTTTAACCATCACGCCACCTGCTGGTCCCAAAATGTGCTCTCTCTTTAACTGTAGAATGTTAGCTAAAAACAAAAACACTCTAGAGACCAAAGAAAACAGGTCTGATGTGTAGTTTCTATTCTGATTTTTTTAAATAATTATTTTATTTATTTGTTTCTTTATTTTAATTTGACCAGAGAGGGACAGAGTAAGAGAGAGGGAAAGTGAGAAAGCAGGCTGCCAGATCTGGGGCTTGAACCACGGTCAGCCATGTGGGAGTACCAACACCCTTAACCACCACGCCACTTGCTAACCCTTTTATCCTGATTTTTATAAAATCTTAGAGATTCTGAGATTTGGGCTAGCCCTGTGGTCTAGCATTTAAGGGAGCTGGATCTCACAAGGCTCACTGTGGTTCAAATCCCAGTCATGGCAGCTTGAGAAACATGTTGGACAAGTGTGTGTGCCCCAAATCCTGACAGGATGGAGAAATGGAGGAGACGGTGTTACAGCATGACCACACCCCACTGAGGGTGCTTTCTCTCTCTCTTTCTCTGGCAAATGCACATGCCCTCTGGCAATTTTAAAAAAGCAATTCTGAGATGTAAAAGGTCTTAGGATCATTTAATTTTATGACTCAGAAATTTATAAGGGAACTTGTTAAAGCAGATTCTGATTCAGCAGGTTTGAGCTGGGGCCTGAGATTCTACACTTTTTTTTTTTTTTTTTAAGTTTATTTATTTCTTCAGGGACCAGCAGTGGCATAATGGCCATGTCGTTGGACTCCCATGTAATTGACCGCAGTTTGAGTCCCGGACCCAGTGGCTTAAACTCACGCCAGGTGCATGTGCGTGCATGCCCAAGATCCCTAAAGGAGAATGGAGGAGAGGGGATTGTGGCATGGTCATTCCTCCCTGGGGGGGGGGGGGGGTGATTTCTCGCTTTCTGTCTCTCTATTTCTCTCTGTCTTTCTGGAGAGCACAAGTGCCCTATAGCAAAAATCTCTCCAAAAAAAAAAAGTTCACTTATTTCTTCCATGAGTAAGAGAGACAGAGACAGAGATAATACCCACAACAGGGTAACAGGGTGTTTTGTTTTGTTTAGAGTTTTTTTTGCCTTAGGACATGTATGCTTACCAAGAAGAGAGAGACAGAGACAGTGAGAAGGAAAGTTAGAAATCACTTCCCAGGGGGGATGGTCATGCCACAATCCCTTTTGCTCTGCTCTCCTCCTGGGATCTTGGGGACGTACGCACATGAACCTGGTGTGAATGTCAAGCCACCAGACCCAGGACTTGAACCGCGTCAGCCATGTGGGAGTCCAGCAATGTAACCACCATGCCATCTGCTGGCCTCACACAGCAGGGTGTTGATGCCATGATCCACTCCGTTTCAGCCAGCCTTAGATCACACCAGCACTCAGGCAGGTCTCTGGACATGAACTCAACCTTCCCATGTGGGTAGGCTTCACAGAGCTCCGAGTTTTACTGCTGCCCAGTCCCCAATGGCTTTTTTTATTTTATTTTTTTAAATTGAGAAGCATATCTTTTAAAGTACATTTATTTATTTATTTTGAGAGAAAGAGAGAGACGTACCCTTGACAGGGTCTCACCCGAGTGCTCAGATTGTTCTGGGATCCGAACCTGGGGCCTTCTCATCTAGCTCCAATATTGTGCAGTGGGCATCCCATTGCCCACAGAACCTTGGTCAGATTCTGCATTTCTAACAAGCTTCCAGAGGATGTCAATGCTGCTGAGCCACCAACCACGCTCTTCATAGTGAGGATTCCGTTCATCCTTCAGCCTAGGCATTCCTTCTGACCGGCACACCCCTGGTCAATGCTGCCTCCAGTTTTGCTTGCACACTTCCAGGGGCTGGACACTCACTAGCTATGGTGGCTGCCTGGATGGCTGCAGCAGCTGCTAAACTTCTTCCAGGGTCTGTAGCAATGGCTAAGGACACCAAGAGTGAAATGTGCCAAGGCCCAGGCTCTGGAATGTCAGAGTTCCACAAGGGAAACTTCGGCTGGGGACCTGCCAGGTCAGGGCATTGACACTGGCTATAAAGATCTAACTAAGTAGAAAGGATTTTCTGTCTAACTGCCTGCTCAGCAGCACCCAGTTAAAAAGAAAATACTACTACTTCTTGGGTGTTCTGGTTCGTAAAGATTTGGTGATGTTTACTTTCATTTTTACCAAAGCCTCAAAGCAAGCTTTTCTCTGCACTTGGGCAAATGATCTGGCTTGCCCCCAGGAGAAGGAGCCAATTTCTGATCAGGGATGGAGGTGGGAATGAGGCTTGAGGCTAAACAGAAGCCCTCACCTTCTCTGATGCATGCGACAACCTGACCATGTGACAACCTTTGCTCTGATAGAACATGAGGACTCTGCTTCCGCTGGGCTTAGGGTATCCAATCCCAGATCATCCTTCCTGGAGTCTTGAGAAGCTCTGGAAATTGGAGAATTCCCACACCAACAGCCCCTGTTAAGCTCAGGGTCCTTATGGCTGAGGGCCACGTGCCACAGTGTCCCATATTCCACAGCCAGCCATTCTAAAGCCCAGTTGCCAGGACCACAGGGCTGTAGAAACCACTTAGGCCACCCTCATTTTGCCACTGAGGGGAACCCCAGCCTGGAGAGGGCATGGGACTTTCCCAAGGTCACATGGCTGGTTTGCAACCAGTTCTTGTAAAGGCTCAGAGTCCTTTGAGGCAGAGCTGGACAGAAGCCACCAGCATTAGCCAGACTTTCGCTCCCCTAGAGCAGCAACTTTCAGGAAAAGGACCTTCCAGAATAATCCTGAGGGAAAAAGAAGTGTCTTAGAGGGAAACTGAAGATAGGTATCATGGGGGTTCACCTAGGAACGGGAGGGTCATGGATCAGAGGTTCTTGAAGGAAGGTAGTGGGCAGGCCTTTTCTTTAACAGAGCTCCAGGGAAGGCCCTCACATTGCACTTCGGTGAATGCTGACCCTCCAGCTCTGCTTCTCCTGCAGTGCACCGCCTGCGAGACTTCCAGGCAGGCCTGGTGCAGGCTGGGCAGGTGGTGGGGTTAGGGAGAAGTCACGGAAGGTCGTGACAACAGAGTGTCCTCAGCTTGAATTCCTGGACCACTCCAGACCCCAATGTATCAGAATCTCTGCTGCGCGTTCCTCCCTTGCAGGGGAACTCTTGGGGTTCAGGAGCTAGCTTGGGATCAGTAAGTCAGAATGAGATCGGGTCACCTACTTTTGGCCCGAAGTCCTGCAAGCAGTGCTAGGCCAGTGAACAGGGGGCTGTTCCCCGGAGGGGCGTGGCCCTGGGGTCTGGGGAGAGGCGGCTGGAGGAGGGAGCCTCGGGGAGCACCTGTCTAGGGCAGGGCCTCACTGCCCGGAGAACTGGCCTGGTCTCGCCTTCTCCAGCTTCAGGCGCCGGTCGGGGGGTATCTCCTGCAGGCTGATGCCGTGATTGCTGGCCCTGTGGGGAGGGGACGGTGGCCTCAGGGGTAGGGAATGGGAGTGGGAGGAGGACGCCCAGGTCCTTGCCGTGCGCTGGGGTCAGAGTCAGGGCGGAGTCAGGAGAAGGCGTGGAGGGACTCGCCCGCCCTTCGCCCCGCCCGTGGATGCCGACCCCTCACCCCGGTTGCAGGTCTGGCGGTTTGGGGATGGGCTTGTTGAAGCCGCGTCTGCCCACCAGCCAGTACGTTTCCTCTGCGCCTTTACCCTGGGGAGACAAGAGGCAGAGGAGGGCTTAGACGGACTGGGGTGAAAGGTGCGGGATCTCGAGGTCCGCGTGGAATCGGGAGCCCGGGTCTGACTGGGGGAGCCGTATCTTCCACCTGAAGCCCAGGAGGGGACGGGGCCTCTGGTATGGGGCAGGGCCCGACCTCACCTTTAGTTCCGTGCGGCCTCGCACTTCGGTCACGAAGCCCTGGTCTAGAGCGCGGAGAATCCGCACGGTGCTCATGTTCACGTGGATGCGGTAAGCTGGGGCGGTGGGGGACGCGGTGAACTCAGAACTCACCTCCACGATCCGCCTGGGCCGCCCCTAGGCCTCGCGCACCCCGGGTCTCCTCCGGCCGCCCCGCCCACCCCCGCCACCTCCTCTAACCCCGCCCATCGCCGCCAACCCCGCCCACCTCTGCCAACCCCGCGGGACCCCATCACACTCACGCAGCCCGGTGGACTCCATGCGTGAGGCGGTGTTGACCGTGTCCCCAAACAGGCAGTACCGCGGCATGGTGAGACCCACCACGCCCGCCACACACGGGCCTGCGGAGAAGCGCGGTGGGCGGGTGGGCAGGGCCTGGGATGAAGTGGGGCGTGCCCGGCAGCTCAGGGGGCACCTAGCGTTTAGGGGGACGTTAGCGCCCCAAAAGCTACAACAGCTCCCAAATAAATACTCTCAAAGGTACTGTCTTCACGGCAAGCCCCCACCCCCACCCCATCACCACCACTCCACAAGTTTGTCTCTTATACAGATGGTCCTCGACTTACAGTGGGGTTACACCTAGAAAAACCCATGTCTAAAGTTAAAAAATTGAAGTCGAACCTTCTTAAGTTCAGACGCTTCTCGACTTAACGATGGGGTTACCTCCGGATAAACCCATCCCAAAGTGGAAACCCATCTTAAATAGAGCCATCGCGGGTAGGGAGCCATCTGTATAGGAAATCTGAAGCTGCTCCCTAAACAGGGAGATGGGAGCCAGCAGGTGGCCGTAGTGGTTAAGGCGCTGGACTTCCCCTTGGCCGCCCTCAGTTCCAGTCTGGGACCCAGACCCTGCCCCAGACCAGGGGCTTGACATTCAGGCCTGGCTGTGTGTGGGGGCATTCCCAAAATCTCGAGAGGAGAATGGAGGAGAAGGGATTGCTGTGAGGCCATTGCCCCTAGGGGGTGATCTCACACTTTCTGTCTCTCTGTCTCTCTGGCCAGTGCATGCGCCTTATAGCAAAAATCTCTAAAAAACAGGAGACGGGCTGGAGCCTGGGAGGGCCGGGAGGTTACCTGAATGCAAGCCTATGCGGATGCGCACCGGCACCTCGGGCATGTGGCGCATTCGGAAAGTGCCCACGGCGCTGAGGATGTCTAGCGCCATGTTGGAGATCTCTGCCGCATGCCGCTGCCCATTCCGCTGGGGCAGGCCCGAAGCCACCATATAGGCGTCCCCAATTGTCTCCACCTGGGGGAAGGAATTGTGCAAATTCAGTATGAGCCCCCTTCTCCCAATACAAAAAGCGACTTGTCAGGAGACCCAAACCGGGATTAGTGTAGACATCCAAGAGCCAGGCTGTGAGTCGGGGACCAGACGGGAACTGGAAGAAGAGGTAGGACCCGAAGGCTGGGAAACAGAATTGGGCTGGAGGCTGAGCAGGAAGGGCTGGACTGGAGGCTGGTGAAGCTGAATTGAAGATCCAGAGGGTCTGTCTCTACACACCGACCTTGTAGACATCGTGGGAACCGATGATGGCATCAAAGAGCGTGTAGAGGTCGTTGAGCAGGTCCACCACCTCGATGGGCTCACTCATGGCTGAGATAGTGGTGAAGCCCACGATGTCACTGAAGTACAGTGTCACCTCCTCAAAGTACTCAGGTTCTACAGGTGTTCCCATCTTGAGGGCCTCAGCCACGGACCTAGGATGGCAGTGAGGTCACCTGAGGCCACCCCTGTCTGACCGGGCTCCAGCTGCCCTCCCCATCTGCCCCTCGCCCCACTGGCACCCACGGAGGCAGCATCTGTGTGAGCAGACGGTCTGTCTTCTGCTTTTCCAGCTCCAGCTCCTCCGTGCGCTCCCGGATCAGGTCCTCCAGGTTACTGGAGTATTGCTCCAGCATCCGCAGCATCGAGTCGATGATGTTTGTCTTTCGGCCCTTGTTGATGCTTTTGAACTAGGAGGAGAAGGCAGTTGAAAAAGCAGCTGAAGACCTTGGCTGCCATGTCCCTCCCAGGAGGCCGTACATCCTCGATCCTCTCCCCAACCCTTCCACGCCAGTATTCATCTTGCACGTATCAGGCACCTCCAGATGCTGGACACTATTTTCAGATACTGTTAGGAGGCATATGGGAAACAAGGGCTCCCAGAGGTCAGTTATTCTCAGCCGGTAATTAACAGGGCACTGGGGCCAGCCTAGACTTTGGAGTCTCAGGGTCTTTCTGTCACGGTCAGCCAAGCACATGCTTGGTTCTCATCAGTGTTATTTGAATTTAATTGAATGATTCTCCCATCCCGAGCTTCATCTCCCACCAAAAGGCCTCTGCAGTCTACCCCTTGGGAGGTAGCTAAAAGGTCAGAGGTTCTGCCGGTCCCCCTGCCTGCGGCCTTCTCAGCTTGCTGACAAGTATCTGGGATCCCAGGGGCCAGCCCAGCCTTTTCCCACCCCCAGCCCCTGACCAGTTCAAAGGTGCGGTCCATGGAGGGCCGAAGTTCTGGCTGCTCTGCCCAGCACTGTTTCATCAGCTGGATGCATTCCATGGGTGCTTGGTCCATGGACACCGAGGGCCGACACAGTGGAGGAGGACTCCGCACCTTCTGCACCACCTCTGGAGGCATGAGGAACAACGAGGGGTAAGCCACCTCTGACCCTGGCCTGATGGTTGAAGTCCAAGTGTGTGTGTGTGTGTGGGGGGGGGGGGTGCTGATACAGTTTCCTTTAAATCAGAGCTTCAGTGGGTGAGGGAGTGGAGTGTGGAAGGGGATTGCTAGGATTAACAAGAGGACCCTGAACCCAGTAAGAGGTGACACAGGCAAAGAATCTAACATTTATTGCATACAAAAAATAATATAAAATAAAAAGTGGGGGCTGGCAGGTAGTATGGTGGTTAAGGGCACTGGACTCCCACATGGCCGGTCATAGTTCGAGTCCCAGACCTGGTGGCTTGCTTTCTCATTTCCCCTCCCTCTCTCTCACTCTGTCCCTCTCCGGTAAAAATAAAATAAACAAATAAAATAAATAAATAAAGTTAAATAAAGTTAGTTAAAGTTAAATAAAGAAAGTGGACCAGCAAGTGGCATGGTGGTTAAGGGCACTGGACTTCCACATGGCTGACCGCAGTTTGAGTCCTGGACCTGGCAACTTCTTTTCTCACTTTCTTTCTCACCCTGTCTCTATCTGGTCAAAGTAAAATTAATTAATTAGTTAATTAATTAAATTGATTAATTCTTAAAAAAAAAAAAAAGAGGGTTGCTTGCTTGGAGTCCTACAGTTGATAGGTGATGGATTTGAACTAGCTAAGAGTGCCCTCTTACTCCTTCCTGTTCGCCTCCTCCTGCTGCCTCCCTGTGAGGCCTGAGACCTAGAGTGGAACCTGCTCCATTGGCCAGGGAAGCAGGTTGGGTCCAGGGCCAGAACAGAAGAAGCTGTTGAGGTCTGGGTCCTGATAACCTCCCTCACCCCCATTCTTTTTTTTTTTTTCTTTTTTTCTTTTTAAAAGATTTTGTTATATGGCCCATGCACGCCCCAGAGAGAGAGGGAAAGTGAGAGAAATCACCCCCCTGGGGGGATGGCCACCCACAGTCCTTTCTCTTTCATTATCCTCCTGGGATTTCAGGCGTGATTCAAGCCCTGGAGGATAGGACTTGATTGAACCAGGTCAGCCATGTGGCAGTTCAGCACCTTAACCACCAGCCACCTGCTGGTCCCAAATCCCCACCCCTTCATTCCAATGCTCCGCTTTCCAATATCCTAAACCTTCAAATCCAGGCTTCATAGTAGTCCCCACCTAATTAAGTCTCCTGCCTGAGCTTGGAGTTAGGGCAAAAGCGAGGCTGCATCTGACCCGGTACTATCCTAATTTCAGGGCGCCTCTCTGGCCCAAACTCTAAGCGAGGGCGGCCTTACCCTCGGGGCTCAGCTCCAACATGGCGTAGGGGAGGGTGCGACACACGACCTCCTGCATGATGATGCCCAGGCTGAAAACGTCGCCTGGCAGCGTGCCCCGGCGCTCCAGGGCCGGGTCCCGAAGCAGCTCCGGGGCTGTCCATAGCAGGTCTGGAGATGGGAAAGCGGGGTGGGCAAGCGGAAGGCCGCGGGGGTGCTGGGGACACCCCCCAGCACCACCATTGAGAAGCCCAAGCTTGCACCTAGACACTCATCAACCCCGCGGCCTGACTCTGGCCCTGCAGCCCTGCAACTACCCTTGGGAAAATGATTTGAAGCCTTTCGGATGGGCGGAGCCCAGGGAAAACAGCCGCTGGGCACAGGCCCCGCCCCCAGTACAGCCCCACGTGCAGCCGAGGGTCCTCGCTGGAACTCAGGCACCAGTCCCGCCCTCTAGCAAGCTCCCGCCTCCCCAGCCGCGGAGCCCTCCCTTCGCATCTCTCAGAGGTCACCGGACCTTTTCTGTAGCAGGAGTCTTGTCCAGCGGGGGCGGAACGGAGAGAGTACCGGGGCAGAGAGAATGGCGAAGGAATGGGCCCTTGAAATAATGGGGATCCCGGGGGATGCTCGTGTGAGCGGGAGGCAGCTCCGGAGTCCTACCCTCAGCCTTGGGAGGCTCCGGTAACACCCTCTGTGCTTCCAGCAGTCGCCCGTGGCAGTGGTCGGTGACCTTGAGCACAAACCTCCCGTCCACCACGCAGTTCCGTGACTTAAGCCGCCCGTGAGCCACTCTTCGGTGATGCAGATACCTCATTCCCTTGGAAGGGGTGAGGGAAGAAGCAGCCTCAGCCCCGGATCTCCCCTGCCCCTCCTACTTCCCCCCTAACTCGACCCTCTACTCCCACACACACCTTGATGAGGTCTAGCAGGAGGGAGGACTTGAACATCCAGTCCAACTTTATTTCTTTCTGGGCGAGTAGGTCTTGCAAGGAGCCTCGCGTGCAGTGCTCAGAAATCACAGCCAGGATGCCTTCTTCGGGGACCGCGGGACTATCCGTTCCCCTCGCCAGGAAAAGCCCCAAGTAGAGGGCCACGTTCTCGTGCCGGAGTTCCAGGAGCTGAGCGGGAGAGTGGACAGGCATTTTCTACCCGGGGGTGGGGGTGGGGGTGGGGGTGGGTGTGGGTAGGGGTGGGGATGGCAATGCTGGGAAAGGGCGTTGTTATTATTATTATTATTATTATTATTATTATTGGAGAGGTTTTTGCTATAGGGTGTGTGTGGTCGCCAGAAAGACAGAGAGAGACAGAGACAGAAAGCGAGAAATCACCCCCCAGGAGGGATGGCCACGCCGCAATCCCTTCTCCTTCATTCTCCTCTCGGGATCTTGGGCACACACACACACACACACGCACACACACACACCTGGCATGAGTTTAAGCCACCGGGTCTGGGACTCGAACTACAGTTGATTACATGGGAGTCCAGCGACATAGCCATTCCACCAACTGCTGGTCCCAAAAGGGTGTTATTTAAGATCTGTTTCTGAGTATCCAAACTTGGAAAATAGGATCCAAATGTGGAATAATGGCCTATAGGGCATGTAGGAGTTTTATTTTTCTACAGATACTTCTCTCTTTGGAAAAAATACAGGCAAAGGCCATTGTGCAGATACTGAATATGGTCTGACTTAATGTCACAAATGTTACCTAACCTTGCATTGGTGAGCAGGACCCAGGCAGGTTCTGGTTCACTGACGATAAAGCCTTGAACCGCCCAGGTCTTAATGCAAAACTCATCATGGAGAAGTTTCTGGCGCCTCCGCCCTCTCCTGATGCAACAGCCTTTGCCAGGAGAATCAGGGTGAAGCTGGGCTGCTTTCAAAGGACACTGGAAACGACTGTGCCTGGCGCTTGGCCTGGGGCTGCTGTGCTTGGTGTGATATCAGCTGAGACTCCCACCCTCCTTAAGTCAGGGCAGTTGGGACTGGACAAGGTCCCAGAGGCCACACCCACTCTGCAGGACAGTGTACCCTCCCAATCTGGGCATGCTGAGAAAATGGGGGCTCACCAGCTGATGGTGCTCTTTCTAGATTTTCTTTGGTTCCTATACCCACGAAGGAGTTTCTTTGCATTTTAAACATCTAGTGTTAAATGGTGACTTACTCCACTGACCCGCACAGGTAGGCCACTCAGCCACTCTGCAGCTATGACCAAGTGCTCCTGTGGTGGCATCAGGAAGGAGGCCGGGCTGCGCATATGTGGTGTTGGGGAGGATGGGGACATTGCAGATGGCAGAACCAGAATAAGCCAGTTTATAGCCTCCTTACAACTTCTCTCTACATTCGGTATGTGTCAACTCTGCACAAGTGTCCACACAGAACTAGAAGCTCATTTTTTTTTTAAATTTTCTATTATTCTTTCAATAAACATTCACCAGATCTCTTTAATGTTCCAGACACTGTGCTGGATCCTGGGACTACAATGGAGGGGTACACTTAGCTTACCCAAGGAGGGAGGCAGGTAAGAAATAACCATATGGGGGGGACCAGCAGTTAGCGTAATGGCTGTGTTGCTGGACTCCCATGTAGTCGACCACAGTTCGCGTCCCAGACCCAGTGGCTTAAAACGCATGCCGAGCACGTGTGCGTGCATGCCCAAGGTCCCAAGAGGAGAATGGAGGAGAAGGGATTGCAGCGTGGCCATTCCCCCTCGGGGGTGATTTCTCGCTTTCTGTCTCTCTGTCTGTCTATGTCTGGCGAGCGCACACGCCCTATAGCAAAACCTCTCCAAAAAAAAAAGAAAGAAAGAAAGAAAAGAAAGAAAGAAATAACCATATGATGGGGCCGGCAGGTGACATGGTGGTTAAGGGTGCTGGACTACCACGTGGCCGACCATGGTTTAAGTGCCATACCTGGTGGCTTGCTTTCTCACTTTCTCTCTCTCTCTCTCACTTTGTCTCTCTCTGGTCAAATGAAAGAAAGAAAGAAAGAGAGAGAGGTAGGGAAGAAGGGAGGGAGCGAGGGAGGGAGGGAGGGAGGGAGGAAGGAAGGAAGGAAGGAAGGAAGGAAGGAAGGAAGGAAGGGAAAGAGAGAGAGAAAGAAAGAAAGAAAGAAAGAAAGAAAGAAAGAAAGAAAGAAAGAAAGAAAGAAAGAAAGAAAGACTCTTAAAAAACAAACAAACAAACAAACAAAAAGGGACCAGCAGTTAGAGTAATGGCTACGTCGCTGGACTCCCATGTAGTCAACTGCGGTTCGAGTCCCGGACCCGGTGGCTTAAACACGCCGGGCACGTGTGCGTGCGTGCCCAAGATCCTGAGAGGAGAATGGAGGAGAAGGGATTGTGGCGTGGCCATCCCCCCTGGAGGGTGATTTCTCGCTTTTTATCTCTCTGTCTCTCTCTCTCTTTCTGGCTAGCACATGCGCCCTATAGCAAAAACCTCTCAAAAACAAACAAACAAGCAAACAAACAAACAAAAAAACCCTAGAAAGATGCGTATGGACATCCAGTTACAAACTGTGATGAGAACATCAAAGGGAGGAACTAGTGGTCTGAGAGAGAACAATATGAACCCTGTTCTAGAGTGGAGGGGACACTTATGGAGGAGAGACCTACCTTTGTACCCAGCTGCAAAGAGAAGGCAGGAAGGGAGGAACTCATGGACACCCAATCCCCGTCACAGGCCCACTCTCACCTTGGCAAAGGCTGTCTTGGTTGCTGGCCGGATAGCTATGTGTTGCTCCCCTGGGAATTTCTTCAGCCAAACCCAGTCTCCCTGCAGCACAGAGGGAGAACTCAGTCACTTAAAACTCCATGATGCAGGATCAGCAAATGGTGCACTGGTTACATTGCTGGACTCCCACGTGGCTGCGGTTTGAGTGTCAGACCCAGAAGCTTAAAACTCATGCCAGGTGCGTGGGTGTGCATGCCCAAAATCCTGAAAGGAGACTAGCGGAGGAGGATTGCAGCATGGCCATCTCCCCTGGGGGTGATTTCTCGCTTTCTGTCTCTCTGTCTGTCTATGTCTGGCGAGCGCACGCACCCTATAGCGAAAACTTCTCAAAAAAAAAAAAAAAAAAACAAAAAACAAAAACAAAAACAAAAAAAAGCTGGGGGCTGCATTTAGTGGCTGGGGCCAGAGACAAGAAACACTAACCATTCTCTAAGGCACAGGTAGTCCCATACAACAAAGAACAAAATGACAATAGCGTCCCCTTCTAAGAAAAGCTCGTGATGACCTCTAGGTGACACTGGAGGAGCCTCTGCATTCTCTCTATGACCTGAAGCTCGGGAGCCCTAAATGTCCGCTCCCCTCTTGATGAGCTGGGCTCTCTCAGCTCTCTCTGAATCCGTCCTCATTGTCTCCTGCCCACCCATCGCACCACATTCAGGTTTGCTAGTCCCAACGTTAAAGTCCAAATGTCTGTTTGTGACTTTCTTTTTCCCCTCTGTGGCTTGCTGTTCCAGAATCTAATCTGAATTAGGTGGATGTGCTGAGGGGACAGTGCCAGGTGCTCCAACAGGGCAGGAGATAGCTCGGTGGCCACAGTGAGCATCATGCTGGTCCTAGCAAGCTCCCCATGCAGCTCCAGCCTCTGGGTCACTGGCCCTCATCTAGATAATAGCTAAGGGACAATCCTGGGACAGGGAGGATTCCCAGATGCTCCCCTTTGAGGAAACCCATGACCTTTCCCTAGACTCCATGTGGACTCCAATCCCCTCTTCCTGGAGCCTGCAGGATGTAATATGGCTGCATGCCCCCCTAGAGAGTGTACCCCCTCTCTGCCTGGAGGCTGGGCATCCCTCCCCCTCCGGAAGCAGAACTCGGCTGGCTGGAGGTCAGGCTCACCTCAAAGAGGCCAATGTTGGAGCTGTCTGAGGGCTGGCTGGGAACGCTGCGGACGTCTGAAGTGCTGCGGGCAGCCAGACTCGATCGGCTCCCTTGGGCCACCTGTTAGGGGGGATGTAGAGGTCAATGCAAGGGATCAGAATGTACTCTGGGGTCAGAGTCCTGAGGTGAAGTCAGGCTGAGTTTGGGGGTGAAAGAGCAGAGATAAGGGAAGCTCAATTAGTGAAGGTGATCATGCCATCACTTCCTAAGTGTGCGATGCTTTACAGCTTATAAAACAAACATATTCATTTTCTTGGAGGTTCACACACCTCCAGGAAAGTAGTCAGGACAGGGCCTTTAATTGCACAGATCCCCAGAGCTGACCTGGGGCAGGGCTGGGGCAGAAACCAGGACTCCCAGGTGGGGGGCTGTGGTGAGGGCTGGTCCAGGGAGGGAACAGAATGTACAGGGAAAAGACAGCTGGTGCCTAGCTCGCAGCCTCCCCCACCTTTCGAGAGCTGCCCCCCTGTGGGTGGAGGAAGGTGACGTCGTCCAGAGTCAGGATGATCTTATTGGGGCCGGAGACCATCTGCATGTGAAGTAGCCGGTACCTGGTGGGGAAGGGGGGTCATCTCCACAAAAGGGACCAAGACCCACGAGAAGAAGCCAGCAGAGGACAAGGCAGAGGGACAGCGTTAGCTCAGGGGAAGAGGACTAGAGGGCAGCCAGCCCCAAAACAGACATCCTCTGGGGCCCTGTCAACCTTCCAGGGTCCTTCCCCACCTAGGAAAAGCTCCTCTCTTCTACTTTTGAGTGGGCCTAATCTGCTGGTTTTTCTTTTTCTTTTTTTTCTATACAATTTCATTTCTGGCAGGTGGAGAACAATGATCTCCTACTTACCTCACTCCCTTACTCACCTCACATAATGGGCCAGGAAGGCTCCAAGCAGTCCTACCCCAACCATCAAGAGAAAGCCAAGAAAGACATCACCCAGGTCCACTCCTGGAGGGACAGTGAGAGGAGTGTTGCTCAGGACCCTGGCCAGGGGAGGCTCCCTCTCTAGGGAGACATGCAATCATGTTAAATCCTGGAGGCTCTGGGAACCAGCAGTTAGCATAATGGCTATGTCGCTGGACTCCCACGTAGTCGACCGAGGTTCGAGTCCCGGACCCGGTGACTTAAAACTCAGGCCGGGCACGTGTGCGTGTGTGCCCAAGAGGAGAATGGAGGAGAAGGGATTGCGGCATGACCATCCCCCGGGGGGTGATTTCTCACTTTCTGTCTTTATGTCTCTCTCTGTCTGTCTGGTGAGCGCACGCGCCCTATAGCGAAAACCTCTCCAAAAAAAAAAAAAAAAAAAAAATCCCGGAGGCTCAAGGAAAGGGCAGTAGGTGTCCGGCAGGATCAAGGGGGAAGGTCCCAGATTCCTCAGAGAGGAGAGTGGAGATGCTTGCAAGACTTCAAGAAGGTGTTAGGGCTCAGCAAGAAAGGGGTTCCGTACAAGCTGGAGGTTGGAGGAGGACCTGGAAGGACCTTAAAGTAGAATTATAGAGCGGGAGTTCACTTTGTGGACAGGCCCTGGAGACTGGTCCAGTGAGGGATGCAGTGTTCGCCCTTACCTCCTCCACAGATGTCATCTGGATCAAACCAGCACCAGGGGTCAGACTTGGGCCCTGATCCCCCGCGAGGGAAGTGCACAGGGATTCCAGCAGAGCGCATAGAGCCCCGAGCGGGGTTCAGCAAATATGTGGCAAATAGCTGTTCCCCTTTCGCGTCCGTGTCCAGCAGCACAAACAAGGGATCCTTGGCTCCTCCTAGGGCTCCACAGAAGCCAGAGATCTGGGCATCCTGGACGTGGGTCGCTACGGCTGCTCCAGAGACCCAGCCACCACCTGCGGCTGCCTGTGCACCTGCCACTCCCCCTGCCAACAAGTAGACCGCGTCGTAGATGGTGCCAAAGAGCGGGGAGACCTGGAGAAGGACAGTAGGGACTCAGAGTTTGAGGTCACGGCCCATAACCAGACAGGAATTCACTGGCTTCGCCTATTTCTCCACGAGTCTCTTCTTATACTGCTTATACTGTTCCCACCGCCGGGTTAGTGATTCCACATAACCCTCACTATTGGCTCTCTCTTCCTCTCTTCCCATTGGCTCTCTCTTCCTCTCTTCCCATTGGCTAGCTCTTCTTCTCTTCCCATTGGCCATCTCTTTCCCTCCTCCCATTGATTACCTCTTCTTTTCTCCCCATTGGCTATTCTTCCTCTCTCCCTATTTGCTGTCTTTTCCTCTTCTCCCATTGGCTGTCTCTTTCTTTCTCCCCATTGGCTATTCCATCTGTTCTCTTCACTGGCTCTTCCTCTTTACAGGACTCAGGCTTTTCTCTCACTATTGGCCAATTCTAACTCTCCATCACCTACAGATTCTCTTTTCCCCTTCCTCTTGGTAGTCCTGAATATCGTTTTAGTCTCGTCCATTCTCCTTCCTGCTCTGTCGAGAACACCAGCTGCTAACCGGTAGACTGTATGTTGCTGTGGTGCTGGAAATGGGCTTACTTTTGAGCAGACTGCAAGAGATACTGCAGTTTAGAGTTCGTCACAGTCTACCCCGTGGAGCTGGGCTTGACAGGTCTCATTGCCTACTCTCTGGGGGCAATCCCCGTGCACTAAGATCCCCTAAACAAGACCAGAGCTTCTACATGACCCCCAAACAACAGAACAGCTAGAGCTGCTAGTAGTTCTCTCCTCATTGGCGCCATTCTCCTCTCTCTACTTTGGCTATCCTCTGCCCGCTTCCCCTGCTGTCGTGCCCCCTTCCCACTTCCCTGGTCCATCTACCTGCTGCAGATTGAGGTCAGGGGGCAGCTCCTGGTGCTCTTGGGCCGTGCTCAGGCTGTCCAGCACACTGCCTCCCTCGGGACAGTGGCGCGTGAGGGTGAGCACGGCATCGTGGGCCTTGCGAAGCTGGGAACTGTTGGCGAGCACAGCCAAGGCCTCCGGGCCTGGGGACAAGGCGTAGTGGAGTGCATCGAAGGGCAGGAAGACCAAGGAGCCATCGACCAGGCCCAGCTCCTCTGCGGCCTCCAGTAGGCAGCGCTGCTCTTCCCCGCCCAGCAGCACGGAGTGCATCACCATGATCACTACTGCGGACACGGAGGCTTGGCTCACTGCATGGCCTGGCTGCCAGCAGGACCCGCCCACCTGGCCGCACCCTGCAGAGGGGCCTACCTCTGACAGTGGGTCCATCCTGGACCCTCTTCAGGGCTTCCCGGGCTCCAGACAGGTCCGAGGACTCCATGGCAGTCACCAAAGTGACAGGCAAGCCTCGGGCCCGGAGTGCTGTGGACAGTGCGCGTCCTGCCTCCACCCACAAGTCCTGGGGGGCAGTGACCAGGGCCACACGTGCCCAGCGGAATGCACGAAGGAAAGTGTAGAGGGCATCAGCAGCAGGGGTCACGGCTGGGGCCGAGGTGTCCGCCGTCAGAGTCCCAGGGCAACTCCAGGGCAACAGCACGACCCCAGCTTCCTGGGCTAGCAGTTCGGCAGACCGACAGGCCGCGGCGTTCACTGGACCCACCAGGCCAGAGAAGCGGGGCAGCGCGGAGGACACTGCCCCCAGCGAGCCTGGCGTCCTGCACGGCTCGGACAGCAGCGTGACCTCGATGCGTGGGCTGCCTTCCAGGGCAGGGTCTCGGTTCAGACGGGCAGCAGCCAGACGGGCAGCCAGGTCCGGGTGGGCCCGCGCAAAGATGGGATCGCAAGTCCAGGGGCCTAGCACCCCTACTTTGAATACTGCGCAGAGCGTGGAGGGCGGCAGGAGGATCAGCAGGAGCAGGAGCCGGAGCCGGAGCTGAGGCCGTGGCCAGGGCAGGGCCTGGGAGAGACCTGGCAGGGACTGTACCCACCTTACAGGGGTGCTGAGAGGGTGGTCCTGAAGCCCACCCGCTAGGAAGGCGCAGGCGGTCATTGCCGGCTTCTGTAAACACAGACCCTGGCGGTTGAGACCCTCCAGAGTTCCTTTAGGACACTCCCCCAAACCCTCAATTTCTCAAAACCTGATTACCCGTGGGAGGGTCCCTGTTCCCACAACTCCCTCTTCAGGTTTGGACGACTAGATGGGGGCCCAGGGCAAGGCCTGGAAGCTTCCACCAGCTCCCCACTTGTCTGCCCCTCCCCCTAAACCAGAGCCGTCAGGGCTCTGCGGGGCCCTGCCGATGCCCTCCGATAGAGCCCAGTTCATGTGGAAGGGTCTTAACCACTCACCGGAAAGTCCGGGGCTCGGGCCCAGGGCCCGGGTGAGGGGTCACCGGGTCGATCCCCCCTTCTGATGCCCTCCCACAGGTCTCACCTGCCGGCCCAGCCCAGGGCGGGGGGTGTGGGAACAGCAGGCCAGAGCGCTTAATCTCCCCCAAGCTGATTAGGGTCCCTTAATCAGGCAAGGAGGGGCGGGCTAGTGGAGGATGGGAGCCCCGAACACACCGCTCTGAAGCGGGGTCTGGCAGCCAGCCAGATCCTTTCCCCACCATGTCTCCCCACCCCCAACCACAAACACAACCCCAGCACAAAATTAGAGGCAGATCCTCCTTTCAAATGGCTGTCATATTGCCCTCCTTGGCCAGGAAAATGCCAAGATGCTCCCATGGTCACCTGTGGACAGTCCTGGAGTGGGGATTCTCTTGGTCCTGCTTCTTCCAATCTTCTGTTTCCAATCTAACCGTGCAGTTCAAGCTCCATCCTTTGGAGGGCAGTCTACAGCCCAGAGACCAAACCCAAACCAATACGATTGCCCTTCTCTCATCTGTCCACACTTGGTCCCCTGACCTCCACTTCTCCAAGTATTAAAAAAAAATCCTTTTGGAGACCAGCAGATGGCGTAATAGTTACATTGCTGGACTCCCATACAGTCAACCACGGTTCCAGTCCTGGACCCGGCAGCTTAAATCTCACGCCAGGTGCATATGTGCCCAAGATCCCCAGAGGAGAATGGAGGAGAAGGAATTGCACCGTGTCCATCCCTGCTGGGGGTGGGATGGGGGTGGGGTTGGGGTGGTGATTTCTCACTTTCTGTCTTTCTGCCTTTCAGAGGAGCACACACGCCCTATAGCAAAAATCTCTCTCTCTCTAAAAAATCAAAAGAATAAAAAAATCTCTGTTCTCACTATGATGGTTAAGGTGCTGGACTCCCACATGGTTGACTGCAGTTTGAGTCCTGGACCCGGGCACTTTTAAATCATGTTGGGTACTGTGCATGTGTACCCAATAATCCTGAGAGGAAAAAGGATTGTGCTATGGCTAGCTCTCGAAGAGTGATTTTTTACTTTCCCTTTTTTTAGAGAGAGAGATTTTTTTGCTATAGGGTGTGTGCACTTGCCACAGAGACTGAAAGTGAAAAATCACCCCCAGGGAGGATGGCTGCAATCCCTTCTTCTCTATTCTCTTCCCAGGATTTGGGGTACATGCACCCAGTGTGAGGTTCAAGCCACTGGATCCAGGACTTGAAACACGGCCAGCCATGTGGGAGTCCAGCAATGTAACCTTCTCTTCATCTGGTGGTCCCCTTTCCCTCTCTCTGTCTCTCTCTCTCTCTCTCTCTCTTTTTTTTTTTTTTAAGAGAGATTTTTGCTATAGGGTGCTTGCGCTTGCCAGAGAGATAGAAAGAAAGAAATCACCCCCAAGAGGGGATGGTCATGCCACAATCCTTTCTTCTCCATTCTCCTCTCAGGATTTTGGGTACGCATGTGTACTCACCCAGCGTGGGTTCCAAGTTGTCGGGTCCAAGACCTGAACCATGGTCAGCTACATGGGAGCTCGGCGACATAACCATTGCACCATCTGCTGGTCTCCTTTCCTTCTCTTTTTATCTCTCTGTCTCTCTCCTCTCCAGCAAGTACACACACCCTATAACAAAAATCTAAAAGAAAAGAAGAATCTCTGCTGTCATGGACCTTACATTCTCCGTGGGGTTAAGGATAATAAGCGGATCAAAAGGTAAAATATATAGTATGTAGGGCAAAGTATGAAAGTCTGCTCACTTTTGGTGGTGGATGCAATCACTGTATTTAGGGATTTTGTATATATTCCAAGTACTTTATAATTAAACATTTTTAAAATGAAAAAAAAAAATGTACATGTTTGACCCGTAGTAGGGCTCCCAAATCTAGCCGGCATCCATGTTCATTTACTTGGGCCTGTGCTTCTTCCCTTCCATAAGAGTTTTTTCCCCACATACCTCTTCTTCTAACACAACATCTCGGCTTGGAATCGTGGGAACTCCATCGAATCCTTCCATTTCACAGATGATGAGAATGAGACTCAGACACTGATGTGGCTCAGTTGATCAGCTCCCAGTTTTCCTGTGGGGCCCATAGATTAACAGGTAATGTATTGGGTCACTGGGAAAGTCATGACACATTTTTGCGTAGAAAAATAGGAAAATATGTCATGACTTTCCCGACAACGACCTGATAAGGATAAGGGCAGACTTTTGTGTTTTTTTTATAAGGTTTTTTTGGACCAGTAGATGGCATAATGGTTACGTTGCTGGACTCAAACGCTGTTGACCATAGTTTGAGTCCCAGACCCGGTGGCTTCAAAGTCACAGTGGGCGCATGTGCGTGCCCAAGATCCTGATGGAGGAGAAGGGATTGTGGCACGACCATCCCCCCCGGGAGGTGATTTCTTGCTTTCTGTCTCTCTGTCTCTCTGACTAGCACACATGCCCTATAGCAAAAATCTTCCCCCCCCAAAAAAAATTTATCATTTTAACCGTTTAAAAAATAATAAACTCATACTTTATTTTATTTTATTTTTTAAAGAGGTTTCACTTTAGAGTGAGAGAAAGATAGAGACAGTGAGAGGGGAAAATGGCCATGCTGCACTCCCGACACCATTCTCTTCTTGGGATCTCGGGCACGCACGCACACATGCCCAGAGTGAGTTTCAAGCCCCTGAACTGCAGTTGGTCATATGGGAGTCCAGCAATGTAACCACCATGCCATCTGCTGGCCCCCATTTTAACCATTTTTTTAAGAGTACAATGTGTGGCATTTTTATTTTTAAATAATTATTTAATTTTATTTTTATTATCATTATTTTCCAGTTTGATCAGAGAGAGACAAGAAAAAAAGAGAGAGGGAAAGTGAGAAAGTGAGCCACCAGGTCTGGGACTCAAACCATGGTTGGCCATGTGGGAGTCCAGTGCCCTTAACCACCACACCACCTGCCAGCCCTCAATGTGTGGCATTTTTAAGTGTACAATCACATTTTGGTGCAACCATCACTACCATCCATTTCCAGAACTTTTTCATCTTCCCCAGTTGTAACTCTGTCCCCATTAAACACTACCTTCCCACTTCCCCCTCTCCCCACCCTCGGGCAACCACCATTCTTCTTTCTGTCTCTATGAATTTGATTAATTTAGATACATCATATAAGTAGGACCATACAACTTTCGTCCTTTTGTGTCTGGTTTGTTTCACTTAACATAATATTTTCAAGGCTTACCCCATGTAGTAGCGGGTGTCAAAGACTCATTTTTTTAAAAAAAATAATTATTTATTTTATTTTTTTATTTATTCATTCATTTATTTTTTAATTTGACCAGAGAGAGATAGAGGGTGAGAGTGAGAGAGAGAGGAAGTGAGAAAGCAAGCCACCAGATTCAGGACTCGAACCCTGGTCGGCCATGTGGGAGTGTCCAGCGCCTTAACCACCACGCCACCTGCTGGTCCCCCAAAGACTCATTCTTATCTAAGACTATCCACTGCACGTATACCCTGTGTTTCATGGATCCATTCATTCATCCAAAGACACTAGGGTTGCTTCCATCTCTGGCTATTGTGAATAAGGCTGATAAGAACACACAAATCTCTGCTTAAATCTGCACTTTCAGTTCTTTGGGATATATACTTGGAAATATAGGGGGCCAGTGGGTGGTGTGGTGGTCAAGGTGTTGGACTCCCTTATGGCCCATCGTGGTTCAAGTCTCGGACCTGGTCCTTGCTTCCTCACTTTCCCTCTCTCTCTGATGAGTGCACACACCCTACAGCAAACATTTTTTCTTTTTTAATAGAGTTGTTGGATCATATGATAATTCAACATTTAATTAATTGAGAAACTGACATACTATAGCAGCTACACCGTTGTTTCTTTTTTCTTTTTTTTTTTTTTTTTGGAGAGGTTTTTGCTATAGGGCTCATGCACTTGCCAGAGAGACAGAGAGATAGAAATCACCCCCCAGGGGGGATGGCCACGCCACAATCCCTTCTCCTCCATTCTCCTCTCGGGATCTTGGACATGCACGCACACACGCCCGGCTTGAGTTTAAGCCACTGGGTCCGGGACTCCAACCGCTGTTGACTACATGGGAGTCCAGCGACATAGCCATTATGCTAACTGCTGGTCCCTACACCATTATTTTTTTAATGAGAGAGAGAGACACACACACACACACACAGAAACAGATATTTTTGACAAGATCTCACTCACCATGGTGCAATTCTCCCACCCCAGCCCTCTGGTTAGCTAGGATTGCAGACGTATGCCACCACCTGGCCTGTTTAGGTAGGTCGGGGATTCCAGCCTATGCCAACACGCCCAGCCTCACACAGCAGAGCTCTCTCACTTGACCATATTATTTTATATTCAAAAGTCAGAATATTTTAATCAGTCCTGGTCCTTCTGCGAAGGCTACACAGCTAGCCTCCGGCACCACACTGCCCCTCCACTCCAGTGACCCACACCAGAGTTTGTATTTCTGATCTGTTGCCTGCTAAATTTGTACTCAATCTGTAAAGTGCTGAAACAAAACACGCCCTCTGACTTGAAGGGCGGGGCCAAGTCTTAAAGTAGCAGCCTGCTGGAGTTACCAGAGGTCAGAATTACATTGAAATCCAAGTACTATAAATAACCTCAGCTGCAGGTGGGGCTCTCCCTCTGAGCGGGCTCGCTTTCTCTCTTTAGAGGGAAAGGGAAAATGTCTTTTTTTTTTTTTTTTTTTTCAGAATTATTAAGACCTTCTCGTGCTCTCCATAAAGTCATGAAATCTGGAGGGGTTACAGAAGGAATGAAAAGTTTCTGTTTGTGGTTTTATTGCAACACCAGATAAGGAAAGATTATTCCCTAAATTTAAAGAAGACAAAGCAGCTTTTGAAACCAGTTTCAGAGTAGAGAGCAAGTCCTGGATTGACGTATGTGTGGGTGGGTGTGTGTGTGGGGGGAGGTCCGTCTGATCCTAAAATAAATGATTCTAGGTGAGCTAGAAAGGAACACTGAATCTAAAATGCAGGACAAAAACCAGGATTCCATTCATAATAGAGAATAATGAGGTGGGAAATGTATCATTTTCCAGAAACAATGCATATTTCTTGTACAAATGAAATCACTCAAAAATGCACAAGTAAACAATATGAAGATAACCAGGGTTAACCGTTTTTACAAATGCGCATATGGGAACCAGCTGGTGGCACAATGGCAATACAACTGGACCCCTCCACATGACGAAGGTCCTGGGTTCTGGGCCAAGACCTCCATCCTGGCTGAGTCTGGCTAAGGTTGAGGGTGGACTGAAGGGAGAGGATCCTGTTAGGGATGTCTGACTCTCTCTCTCTCTGAGTCTCTCGTGGAAGAAATAAATAAACTTTAAAAATGAATATATGGGGACCAGCAGATGGCATAATGACTATGTCGCTGGACTCCCATGTAGCTGACCGCGGTTGGAGTCCCAAACCCAGCGGCTTAAACTCACGCCGGGCACAAGTGCGTGTGTGCCCAAGATCCTGGGAGGAGAATGGAGGAGAAGGGATTGCGTCATGGCCATCCCCCCGGGGGGGGGGGGGGGAGTGATTTCTGTCTCTCTGTCTTACTCTGTCTTTCTGGCGAGCACATGTACCCTATAGCAAAAACCTTTCCAAAAAGAAAAAAAATGAATACATATGAAAACAGATCATTTTATGTACTGCTCTACAACTTGCTTCTCTGACTAAAAATATTTCACTTGAGGCCGGCCCCATGGCCTGGTGGTTAAAGGAGCTGGATTCCAAATGGCAGAATATGTGGTTCCAGTCTTTCCCCAGTGACTTGAAAAACAGGTTGGACACATATGCATGCCCAAATCCTGAGGGAAGAGAAAATGGAAGAGACGGGAAAGTGGCATGACCGTATCCCACTGAGAAGTCTTTCTCCCCCTCCCTCTCTCTCCTCTCTGTTGAGCAATGTACCCTCTGATAATTTTTATTTTAGGGGAGTGGCAGCCGCATAATACAGTGTTTCAGAGATCAGGATCCTACACAGCAAACTCGGGTTGGGGTCTGGCCTGGGGGAATTGAAAAACACCATGCATTCCCCAAATCCTGACAGGATGAAAAAATGGAAGAAAAAAGACTGAGACATGACCTTGCCCCCTTGGGCACCCCCACCCCAAGTGCACATACTCTCTGGCAATAAAATAATAACAAATTTAAAAAGATATGGGACCAGGCCTGCACCACGCCGGGAGCAGGCGGGCGCGGGACCCGGCGCTCTCCTCTGCTCCAAGTCCCATGGCCTGGACCGCCCGGCCCCCCGCTGCCTCTCCGGCGCTGGGTGTGTCCCGCGCTCGGCGCCGACGCAGGCCGGTGGTGCGGACCGGCCGAGGTCGCCGTCCTTCCTTTCTCTGGCCGGGTGGGCGAGTGGGAGGTGGCGCCGGGCCCCGGGCACATTTGCGCACTCGGGGCTGGCGTGTGCCTGTTGGGCCTGCGTGTGGCCGCCGGGCCTACCCCTGTGCGCGGCCGCTGGGCCTGAGCGTGGCTGCCGGGCCTGCGCGTGGCCGCCGGGCCTGCGCGTGGTAGCCAGGACTGCGTGTGGCTGCCGGGCCTGCGCCTGCGTGTGGCCGCTGGTCGCGGGTGGCAAACTGAAGCCGAAAACAAGGATTAAGAACTTGCAACTATAAGTAACAGAAAGAAACTTTAGCTGTCTTAAACCAATTGAGAAATATATTGTATAGGAGGATTTTCTCTGCCTATGGACAGTGAGAAGATGATGGTTACCAGCCCTGCATTACCTCGGGGAAAAACAAGAACTACTCTACCATTCTTAAGGAAGCCAGATACCCAAGGATGACTCACGCTACAGATCCCCACAACACCATTCCCGGTAATCACAAGATGGATGCTGTGCCGCATCAACTGATAACCATCTCTGCTTAACAGAACCGCTTTCCTGAAACTGTATTCCATGGAGACTCACCTACAATTGCGGAACTGCACGAGACCCACCCTTAACCCAACCCTGAATAGAATCTATGTTTCCTATTGTAAAAACCTTTATGAGCTGATAATCGAAAAAAAAAAAGTGAAAGAACTGGAAGGTATAATAGCAGGGATGGCAACTGCAGATACTAGAGACAGTATGGGAGAGGTAATGGGAATGAGTAATAGAGTGCAGAAGGGAGGGATTCAGGGAACAAACATCACACTTAATAGACACAAAAATGAAAAGTGGTCTGTTGATGATAATGTATATGGTAATATCATTGTCTTGACTAATGTGCACTGTACTCATGCTGGGAAAAACCATGCTGTACACTGTAAAGATGTGCAATGAAAAAAATATATATATCAGCACTCTGGCAGAAGGAGAAAGATCTGATGATATGATAGCAGAAAGGATAAATGTAGATACCAGAGGCTGTAAGGGAGGGGAGTAGGTGGTAGGGAGTGGGTGGTAGAGAGTGGGCGTGAGGGGCAAAGGGAAGAATCATTTAACACCAAAAATTATAGAGTTCTCTGTTGAAAACTATATATATATATGTGTGTGTATATTGTATACATCATAATGGGGACTTTATGTAAAATGTGAATTTAATTAATCTGAGAAAGTAAAATAAAAGACAAAAAAAAAAAGATATGGGACCAGCAGAGGTATAATGATTACATTGCTGGACTCCCACATAGTTGATGGCAGTTCAAGTCCCATACCTGGCGACTTAAAACTTGCACCAGGCGCATGTGTGTACATGCCTAAAATCCCAAGAAGAGGATGGAGAAGAGACTGCAGCGTGGCCATCCCCCCTGGTTGATTTCTTGCTTTCTGTCTCTCCGGCCAGCACACACACCCTATATCAAATTCTCTCTAAAGAAAAAAGAATGTTTTAATATTTTATTTTGTAATTTTATAAAAATATAATATATTTACATGGTTCAAACTAAAGTAAACAAAGAATATGGTGAAAAGTCTCTCTCCTGCTCCTGTCTCCTGTCATCTCAGTTCCGCCAAAAAGGGAGCCAGTGTTAGATTCTTCTATGTCCTCTGGAGATCCTCAGGCAAATGCAAATATTTCCTTATGCTTCCATTTTATCTATTTTTTAAAAAGTTTTTGTCATAGGGTGCATACAATTGCTGGAGAGAGACAGAGAGAGGGAAAGTGAGAAATCACCCCCAGTGGGATGGCCACACCACAATCCCTTGTCCACCATCCTCCTCCTGGGATTTTGGGCAGGCACATGTGCACATGCACCCGGTATGATTTTCAAGCCACCAGGCTTGTGACTCAAATCCTGATCGACCATGTGGGAGTCCAGTACCTTAAACACTGTGCCCACTGCCAACCCCATATATCCCCATGTTGATGGAAAAGGTAATGCTTTTCTGTGCCTTGCTTTTTTAAGGTAACTTGAAAATCTTCTGTTTCTTTTTTCATAGAGAGCCAATAATAGCTGCATTGTATGCCATTCCAGTTCATGGTTGCTGTTATAGCACTGTTCCAGCGAACAGCCTTGTACGAACTTCATTTTACATGTGTGCAAAGTCTATCTGCAGCGGAAATTGCAGGGTACATATACTAATTTGGATCGATGTTGCAAATTGTCTACTGTTGAGTTGATTCCAGGTTACACTCTCATCAGGGATAACTAGGGAGTCTCTTCACCCACAGCCTGGATACAGAGTGTGTTTTTAAATGTTCCAATTTGATACTGGGGGAAAAAAAAGGCATACAAAGAAAGAAGAAAGAGGTATTACAGTGTAGTTTAAATTTGCTTTTCTCCTTATGAGTGAGGCTGAACATATTTTCACATTTGTAAGTCATTTGCGTATCATTTTCTGAGAACCATTTATATCTTCACTCATTTTTTTCTATTGGGTTATTGGTCTTTCCCTTATAAGGGAACTCTGTAAGTTTTTAGAGTTATTTAAATGTTTAGAACAGGCCAGTCCCATTGTCTAGTGGTTAAGGAGGCTGGATCCTACATGGCTAACTGTGGTTCAAATCCCCGTCCTAGTGACTGGTAAAGCACACAGGGTATGTGTGTATCCATACCCCAAATCCCAGCAGGACAGAGAAATGGAGGAGGGATTTCAGCATGATCAGGACCCACGGGGATGGGGTGGGATGCCTTCTTCCTCTCTCTCTCTCTCTCTCTGGCAAGCACACATGGCCTCTAGCAAATTTTTAAAAATAAGAATTAAGGGTCAGAAGATGGCATAGTGGTTAAGGCATTGGATTCCCACATGGCCAAGTGAGGTTTGAGTCTCAGGCCTGGCAGCTTGAAAAATCACAACACGGAAATACATAAATAAATAAATGTTTTTAAAAAATTAAAAGAAAATAAATGTTTGGAAAATATGTATTTGTGATATGATTTGAAAAAAAATCCCAGTTTATGGAGCTTATTATTTGCTTACAATTTCAGTATGTTTCCATCAAGCATGTTTTTAAATATATTCTTCTTCATTCTTAACTGACCTTTGGGGAACCAGCAGGTGGTTTAATGGTTATGTCGCTGGTCTCCCATGTGGTCGACCGCGGTTCAAGTTCCAGACCTGGCGACTTGAAACTCACGCCAGGTGTGTGTGCGTGCCCAAGATCCTGAGAGGAGACTAGAGGAGAAGAGATTGCAGCATGGCCATCCTCCTGGGGGATGATTTCTCGCTTTCTGTCTCTCTTTCTTGGGCAAGTGTACATGCTCTATAGCAAAAATTCTCTTTAAAAAAAAAAATGCCCTTTGGATTTTAAGTCATTATTAGAAAAGCACAGGTTATAAACAAATCATTTAATATTTCCTTCAAGGACTTAGAGTTTTATCTTTTATATTTAAATCTCTTACCTCCTTGGAATTTATCCTGATATGAGATGTCAGCCCTGGATTCAATTGTGTTCCATTCTGGCTGGCTGCAGTTGGCTGCTACCATTCATTGCGCCCTCATATTTATCATAAGGAACATACCTGAACCGTCTCCTTTTCCACTGGTCAGTCTATCGAGTAAGAACAAGTACCATACTGTTTTCACTACTGAAGTAGTGAAAACATTTCCTTCATGAAAGACAGAGAGAGCACAGAGTCTTGACCCATCATGGCCCCTTCCTTTAGTCAGCTCCAAATCCTGGGCATGCAACGCTCGGAAAACTTGGAAGGTCTCTGGATGCGAACATGGAACCTTGAAATGTAGGTTAGCATTGTGTTTTACTGCTGTGCTTCCATCTAGCCCTGGAAAGGCTAATTTTTGTTTGTTTGTTTTTTAAGAGAGATTTTTGCTATGGGGTGTGTGCACTTGCCAGAGGGACAAAAAGCGAAAAATCACCCCTGGGGGGATAGTCACACCACAATCCCTTCTCTTTCATTTTCCTCGAGATTTTGGGCACACATGCACACATGCCCAGAGTGTTTTAAGCTGCCAGGTCTGGGACTTGAACTGGGTTGACTATGCGGGAGTCCAGCAACGTAACTATTACACTATCTGCTGGTCCCTCAAAAGGGTAATATTTTAAATTAACAAATGAAATACTCCCCAATCTCTACCTCATTGCTCTTCCTTTCCAGAATTTTCTGGCTATTCTTATATGTTAATTTTTTTTTTTTGAGAGGTTTTAGCTATAGGGCGCGTGCGCTCGCCAGACAGAAAGAGACAGAGAGAGAGAAAGCAAGAAATCACCCCCCAGGGGGGATGACCATGCCACAATCCCTTCTCCTCCATTCTCCTCTTGGGATCTTGGGCACGCACGCACACACGCCCGGCGTGAGTTTCAAGCCACCGGGTCCGGGACTAGAACCATGGTCGACTATGTGGGAGTCCAGCGACATAGCCATTACGCTAACTGCTGGTCCCTATATGCTAATTTTTTATAGCCCTTATAATAAGTTTTCCTAGTTAAAAAAAAGATTGGGCTTACTTTATTATTGTGTTAAATATGTAGATGAATTCATGCAAATTTATATTTTTGGTATTGAATCTTGCCATGCAAGGATATTTGTTCTCTTTTTTTAAAAAATTTTTTAGAGATTTTTGCCTCAGTGCATGTGAGCTTGTGTGTGTGTGTGTGGGGGGGAGCAGACAGAGAGAGTGAGAGTAAAAGTGAGAAATCACCCCCCCAATAGGGATGTCCATGCCACAATCCCTTCTTCTCTATTCTCCTCCTGGAATCTTGGGCATACATGCACACGTGCCTGCATAAGTTTCAAGCCACTGGGTCCAGGACCCGAACTGCAATCTGCCATGTGAGAGTCCAATGACATAACCACTACACCATCTGCTGGCCTTCCTGTAATGGCTAAAGCTTTTCCTTAAATAGGTTTGATGTTTCTTGTCACATTTCTTAGAAGATATGTTATCCTTTAAGTTGCTCTTCTAGTTTCTTTTCTTCTTCTTTTTTTTCTTTCTTTTTTTTGAGAGTTTGTTTTTTTTTTTTTTTTTTTGCTATAGGGCGCGTGCGCTCGCCAGAAAGACAGAGAGAGACAGAGAGACAGAAAGCGAGAAATCACCCCCCTGGGAGGATGGCCAAGCCGCAATCCCTTCTCCTCCATTCTCCTCTAGGGATCTTGGGCACGCATGCACACGCACCTGGTGTAAGTTCAAGCCACTGGGTCCAGGACTCAAACTGCGGTCTACTATGTGGGAGTCCAGCAACATAGCCATTATGCTAACTGCTGGTCCCCTAGTTTCTTTTCTTCTATTATATATCCTTTATAAATTTTATTTTTTATATTAGAGAGTGTCTGACACAGACAAAAGAGAGAGGGCACCCCGAGTAGGGTCTGGTCACACTGCAATCCTTTTTCCTCCATTACTCCCTTCTATCAGGATCCTGGGCAGGCACACACCTGCCTAGTGTGTTTTTCAAGCCTCTGGGACTGGGATTTGAACCCTAGTTAGTCACATGAGATCAGGCTGCCTCCACATAGCACCCAACCACTGTGCTATAGGGTCAGCTATATTCTATCCTCTGACTGTTGTTGCTCATTCCTATTTTTCACTTTGTTTTAGATATTTCCTGTGTTTTTCGGATATAGATCTACTTTATTTCCATAAACAGGGCTTCTGTGTACATATAGCTAAGAATCTTTTTTTGGGGGGGAGGGGCGAAGTTTTTTTGTTTGTTTGTTTGTTTTTTTGTTTTTTGTTTTTGTTTTTCGCCAGCTATAGGGCACGTGGACAGCTCGCCAGACAGGGGGGATGGCCACGCTGCAATCCCTTCTCCTCCATTCTCTCAGGATTTTGGGCATGCACACACACGCACCCGGCATGAGTTTTAAGCCACCGGGTCTGGGACACAAACTGCGGTCGACTCCGTGGGAGTCCAGCGACATAGCCATTACGCTAACTGCTGGTCCCACTAATAATCTTGAGATGGGGAGATTGTCCTGGGTTATCTGCGTGGGCCCTAAGTGTACTCACTGGTGTCCTTACAAAAGGGAGGCAGGGAGAGCTTTGACATAGAGGGCAACGAGACACCAAAGCAAGCTGCTACACTGCTAAGGAAGAGGCCTCGAGCAAAGGGGTGCAAGGAGTGCAGCTCTGGACGATGGAAAAGGCCAGGAAATAGATTTTGCCTGGACAACCTCCAGAGGGAGCAGAGCTCTGCTGACACCTTGATGTGGACCCGATGGAACTGATCTTGGATTTTCGACTTCCAGAACGGTAAGAGAAAAGATGTGTGGGGGTCTTTTGTTTCTTTCTTTTGTTTTGTTTTGTTTTAGTTTTTACTGTAGGGTGTGTGCACTCACCAGAGAGAAAGTGAGAAATCACCTCCCAGGAGGATGGCCACGCCACAGTCCTTTCTCTTCTAGTCTCCTCTCCAGGTTTTTTACACATGACTGATGTGATTTTTTTGGAGAGGTTTTCGCTATAGGGCGCGTGCGCTCGCCAGACAGACAGAGAGAGACAGAGAGACAGAAAGCGAGAAATCACCCCCCAGGGGGATAGCCACGCCGCAATCCCTTTTCTCCATTCTCTTCTCGGGATCTTGGGCACGCACGCACACGCGCCCGGCGTGAGTTTTAAGCCACCGGGTCCGGGACACGAACCGCGGTCGACTACGTGGGAGTCCAGCGACATAGCCATAACGCTAACTGCTGGTTCCCTGATGTGATTTTTGAGCCATAGGTCCAGGACTCGAACCGCAACGTTGGTCATGTGGCATCCAGTGCCTTAACCTCCACACCACCTGCTGGCCCTAGATGTGTGTTGCTTTAAGCAACCAAGTCTGTGATCATTTGTTACAGCAGTTGTAGGAAAGTGACGTGCAAGGCTTTCTTTACTTTCATAGGTGCTGTATGGCACACGTGAAAATACAGACTCGATAAGGGACTGGATGAGGGTGCCGCATTAATGCAACCAACACTCTGTGATGCCGATCCTTATGGGGAAGGTTCTGGGTTAGTGTCTAGAGACCTCCCTGAACACACTCCATGCTTGTGCCCATGATCCAGGGCTGGCTGAGGCTGGGGGGATGTTACAGTATGGAGACCCTGTTGAAGGTGTCTCTCTCTCTCACTCATAGGAGACAGAAATAAACTTTAAAAAGGGAAGAAAGGGGACTGGTAGTTGACACGGTGATTAAAGGCATTGGATTCCCACCTGACCAACTGTGGTTCGAGTCCTGGACCTGGCAGCTTTTTTTCTCACTTTCCCTCTCTCTTTCTCATTTTGTACCTCTCTGGTCAAATCAAAAATAAATAAATAAATAAATAAATAAATAAATAAATAAAGTAAAATAAAATAATTCTTAAAAAAAAAAAAAGGGAAAGAAAGATGGGCTAGCCTCATAGCCTAGTAGTTAAGGGAAGAGATATGCCACATGCCAACCACATGGTTTGAATCCTGGCCCCAGTGGCCTAAAAAACATCCAGGCATGTGTCCATGTGTGCCCAAAATTCTGACAGGATGGAGTCACAGAGAAGAAGGGATTATGATGTGGCCATACCCTACCCCACTACAGGGTGCTTTCTCCTTTTCTCTCCATCTTTGTTTCTCTCTGGGCACACATGTGCCTTCTGGCCACTTTAAACAAAAAAGAAAGAAAATGTAGACTTGGATCTAATGCGAGAAAGTTGGATCTACAGGTAATAAAGGTTTTTCTCTCAAAGAACATAAATATATCATCAAATATATTTGATGTCAAGTCCCCCCAACTATAGTACATTTTAAACTCAAACTCCAATGATGCATTGCCAGGATTTTGTGCATTATTTCCCCTTTGTTCAACAATGGAACAAGTAGCTTAATCCAGTAAACAGCCGTTGTTAGTAAAGATTTTTATTTCTGTTTCAAATAGCTTAAGGTCATGAGAGTCAAGTGCTCAGTGTTCCCCCTTTCTAGAAGAAAATGCAGGCATACCTCGTCTTATTGTGCTTTACAGATGCTGCATTTTTACAAATGTGAAAGTTCTGGTAAGCTTGTGTCAAGCAAGTCTATCTGGGCTTTATGCAGAAAGCCTAGATGGGTGGAAAGCTAGACGGTTTGTGCTAAACAGCCAAGTTGTGAGCGCAAGTTTCTAGTAAGTCGTCAGGAAAGTCATGACATACGTTTTTATGCAAAAATGCATCATGACTTTTCCAATACCCAACAGAAGAAAAATTTAAATACTACTCCAGTGAATACACATAAGATAAGAAAGCAAAACAGCCTTACTGCTCATAGGGAGAACGTTTTAGTAATCTGGACAGATGATCAGAACAGCCACAGCATTCCTTAAACCAAAGCCTAATCCAGAGCAAGGCCCCAGCTCTCTTCAGTTCTATAAAGGCTGAGAGAGGTGAGGAAGCTGCAGAGGAAAAGTTTGGCACTAGCATGGGTTGGTTCATGGATTAGTTCATGAGTCAGTTTAAGGAAAGAAGCAGTCTCCATCCCATAAAAGTGCAAGGTGAAGCAGCAATTGATGTATTGTAGAAGCTGCAGCAAATTATCCAGACATAGCTAAGATCGTTGGTGAAGGCGGCTACACTAAACAACAGATTTTCAGTGTAGACCAAACAGCCTTCTGTTGGGAAAAGAAGTCATCTAGCGCTTTCATAGCTAGAGAGAAGTTAACGCCTGGCTTCAAACGACAAGCTGACGCATTACTGGCTAAGCAGCTGGTAACTTTAAGTGGAAGTCAATGTTCATTTACTATTCTGAATATCCTAGGGTTTTCAAGTTATGCTAAATCTCAGAACCAGCAGGTGGTATGGTGATTAAAGCGCTGGACACTACCACATGGCCCACCACGGTTCACATCCTAGACCTGGTGGCTTGCTTTCTCACTCCCCCCTCCATCAGGTCAAGTTAAAAAAAATGAATAAATAAATAAAATTAAATAATTCTTTTTTTTTTAAAGGATTATGCTAAATCTGCTCTGCCTGTGCTCTATAAATGGAACAGCAAGGTCTGGATTCCTTTCAAAATAAAACTGCTCATTGACAAAGCACCTGGTCACCTAAGAGCTCTGGTAGAGCTGTACAAAGAAATCAATTTTGTGTTCATGCACACACAACATCCATTCTGCAGCCTGTGGATCAAAAAGTAATTTCAAATTTCGAGTCCTATTATTTAAGAAATGCAGGGGCCCAGAGCCAGCAGGTGGTGTGTTGGTTAAGGTGCTGGACTCCCACATGGTCGACCATAGTTCGAGTCCTGCACCTGGTGGCTGGCTTGCTTTCTCTCTCTTTCTCTCTCTCTCTCTCTGGTGAGTGCATGTGCCCTGTAGCAAGTTTTAAAAATAATAATAATGGGGGGACCAGCAGTTGGCATAATGGCTATGTTGCTGGACTCCCATGTAGTCAACCGCAATTCGAGTCCTGGACCCGGTGACCTAAGCTCACGCTGGGTGCGTGTGCATCCAAGATCCTGAGAGGAGAATGGAGAAGGGATTGCGGTGTGGCCATCCCCCCCGGGGGGGGGGGGGGGTTTCTTGCTTCCTGTCTCTCTCTTTCTGGTGAGCGCACAAGCCCTATAACAAAAACCTCTCCATCATCATTATCATCATCGTCATCATCATCATAATGATGATGATAAATAAAATTAAAATGAATAAATATTTTAAAAAGGAAAGAACTGTAGCAGCCAGCAGGTGGCATAGTGGTTAAAGTGCTAGACTCCCACATGGCTGACTGTGGTCCAAATCCCAGACCTGGAGGCTTGAAAATCACACTGGGTGTGTGAGCATATATGCCCAAGATTCTGGGAGGAGAATAGAAGAGAAGGGATTGCAGTGTGGCCATTTCCCAGGGGGGTGGTTTCTCACTTTCGCTCTCTCTTTCTCTGTCTCTCTGGCAAGCACACATACCCTATTGCAGAAAAAAAAAAAAAAAAAAACTTAAAAAAAAACTTAAAAAAGAAGAAAACAAAAGAAATTCATTTAGGCAATAGCTGCTATAGATAGTGATTCCTCTGATGGATCTGAGTAAAATAAATTGAAAAGCTTCTGGGAAAGAGTCTCCATTCTCGATGCCATTAAGAACATTCATGGCCTAGGTAGGGGAGCACATGATAGATGCGGCTGCTTGACTGACTGAGGCCACATGGGAGGCCTGGTTTATTCCCAGCCCACCCTAAAAGCTGGGCATGGTGGTGGGCGTGTGCACATGGGAGACTGGGGAGGCGGGTCATGAGCTGAGGCCCGCGTGGGCAGCAAGGTGAGAGCCTGTCTGGAAGAGCCGGTCGTGGCTCATACCTGTGGTCCTAGTTCCTTTGGAGAGTAAGAAGGATCACAACATAGCAAGACCCTGTCTGAAATAACGCCCCCTGCACCTCACCCTCAACACATAAAAGAGCATTTGTGATTCACGGGAGGAAAAGGCCAAAATATCAACATTAACAGGTGTTGGAAGAAGTTGATTCCAACCTTCAGGGGTGATTTCGGGAGAGTCAAGACTTCAGTAGAGGAAGCAGATGCAGACGTGGTGGAACTAGCAAGAGAATTAGAACTAGAACTAGAATCGGAAGTGGAGCGGCCAGCCAGGTGGTGGGGTGATTAAGGCATCTGGATCCCACATGACTGACTCCACGGTTCAAGTTCCAGACCTGCCAGCTTGAAAGACATGCCAGGCACATGTGTTCTTACCCAAAATCCCAAGAAGAGAACATAGAAGGGACTGCGGCATGGTCATCATCCCTGGGGAGTACTTTCTCGCTTCCTCTCTCTCTCTCTCTCTCCGGCAAGCGTATGCACCCTATAGCAAAAAAAGAAGAAGAAGAAGAAGAAGAGGAGGAGGAGGAGCCAGATCCCACATGGCTGACCAGGGTTCAAATCCTGGCCCCAGCAGCTTGAGAAACACTGCAGGTCCTTATGTGTGCATACCCCAAATCCTGACAGGATGGAGAGATGGAAAAGGGATCGTGTCCATGCCCTATTGGGGAGTGCTTTTTATCTCTCTGTGTCACTTTCTCTCTCTCTGGCAAGCACTCATGCCCTCTGACAATTAAAAAAATAAATTTAAAAAAATTAAAAGGAAGAAAGAAGCAGCAGCAGAGCCTGAAGATGTGACTGAATTACTGCAGTCTCATGAAATGGATGAAGAGTTGCTTTGATGGCTGAGCAGAGTTTCTTTGGATGGAATGTACTCCTGGTGAAGATGCTGTGAACGTTGTTGAAGTGACTACAAAGACTTTAGAATATTATCAGTACTTAGTTGATAAGGCAGTGTCAGAGTCTGAGAGGACTGATTTCAATTTTGAAAGAAATTTTTTTAAAGAATTATTTTATTGAACTTTATTTATTTATTTATTTAAACTTAACCAGAGAGGGACAGAGTGAGAGAAAGAGAGAGAGGAGAGAGAGAGAGAAAGTGAGAAAGCAAGTCACCAGGTCTGGGACTCAAGCGGTGATCGGCCATATGGGAGTCTAGCTCCCCAACCATCATGCCACCTGCTGGCCCCAGCATTTTTTTAAAAAAATTATTTATTAGGGGCTAGCAGATAGTGTGGTGGTTAAGGCACTGGACTCCCACATGACTAACTGCAGTTCAAGTCCCAGACCCAGTGGCTTGAAATTCACACCAGGAGTGAGTGTGTGCATGTGTGTGTGTCCAAAATCCTGAGAGAAGAACGAAAGAGAAGGGATTGCAGCATGGCCATCCCCCCAGGGGGTAATTTCTTACTTTCTATCTCTGTCTCTCCAATGAGCGCAAGTACCCTATAGCAAAAAAAAATCTCTCTCTAAAAAAAGAATTATTTATTTTATTTATTATTTTTAAAATTTGCTATGAGGCATGTATGCTTATCAGAGAGAGACAGACAGACAGAGAAAGTGAGAAAGCAAACCACCAGGTCCAATACTTGAACCATGGTTGACCATGTGAGAGTCCAGTGCCTTAACTACCTCGCCACTTGCTGGTCCCCATTGTTAGCACTTTTTAGCAATAAAATGTTTTCTAGGTAAAGTTGTCTTTTTAAAAAGCATAATGCTATTGCATACTTTATAGACTATAGTATAGTGTAAACATAACTTTTTTTTTTTTTTTCTGAGAGGTTTTTGTTATAGGGTGCATGTGCTCGCCAGAAAGACCGAGAGACAGAAAGCGAGAAATCACCCCCTGGGAGGGAATAGCCATGCCACAATCCCTTCTCCTCCATTCTCCTCTCGGGATCTTGGGCACGCATGCACACATGTCCGGCGTGAGTTTAAGCCACCGGGTCCAGGACTCAAACTGCGGTTGACTACATGGGAGTCCAGCAACATAGCCATTATGCCAACTGCTGGTCCCCATAACTTTTTTTTTTTTTTTTGAGAGGTTTTTTCGCTATAGGGCACGTGTGCTCGTCAGGCAGAGAGAAACATAGAGCCAGAAAGAGAGAAATCACCCCCCACGGGGGATGGTCACGCCACAATCCCTTCTCCTCCATTCTCCTCTCGGGATCTTGGGCACGCACACACATGCACCCGGCGTGAGTTTTAAGCCACTGGGTCCGGGACGCGAACCGTGGTCTACTACGTGGGAGTCCAGCGACATAGCCATTACGCTAACTACTGGTTCCCCCCATAACTTTTATATGCACTGGAAATTCAAAAAAATTCATGAAACTCACTTTATTGAAGTATTTGCTTAAAGGGTCAGGAGGTGGTGTGGAGTTTAGGCAGCTGGACCCCACAGAACTGACTGCACAGTTCAAGCCCCAGACCTGGTGACTCAAAAACACACCAGGGGTGTGTGTGTGCATGCCCAAAACTCCAGAGAAGAGAATGGAGGAGAAAGGATTGTGACATGGCCATCCTCTGTGGGGGGAGCAGGGGGTTCTCACTTGCCTTCTCTCTCTGTCTCTCTCTGGGGAGTGCACATGCCCATAACAAACTTTAAAAAATAGAAATATTCACTTTATTTGTATGACTCTGGAACTGAACCTGCAATGTCTGCTAGGTATGCCTGTATTCAATAAATGGCAAGGGACCAGCAGGTGGCGTGGTGGTTAAGGCACTGGACACTCCCACATGGCTGACCATGGTTTGAGTCCTGGACCTGTTGGCTTGTTTCTCACTTTCTCTCTCTCTGGTCAAATGAAAATAAATGAATACATAAAATTAATTAATAATTTTTTAAAAAGACAAATACAAGCCCTGATATACAGATGAAGATGTAGCACAAATGGAAAGGGAGCTTGGTTATCAGCATCTGAACTCACCATGGAATGCAGCTATGAGACTTGAAAACTCAGTGTGCTAAGGAACCCCAAGGAGGTGTCACAATCTGGGATCTTCCAAGTAGTGGAACTGGTTCACTCAGTTTACCTCCCACAGAGAAAGGCTATACCTAAAGCTGGTGCTGGCAGATTCTGGGTCTTTCTCCTTCATCCAGGTTGTCCATAGCTTAATACAACACTGGATATCAGTGTTGAGGTCATGTTAGAATGTTATAGTATATTACATTCCAAGGGGAACTCTTGCCCACCCCACCCAACTGGGTGATCTCTTTCTCTCTTTCTCTTTCTCTTTCAAGATAGGTCTTGCTAAGACCTCCTGCCTCTGCCTTCCAAGTAGCTGGTGGGACTAGAATTGCGTGCCAGCAGGCCAAGCTTTTCCAGTAAGCTTGGACTCCAACCTCGGCCTCCCATGTGGCTTCCACCTGCTGAGTAGCAGCATCTGCTAGTGTGCGCTACTGTGACTGGGCCCGATCTCATGGAATTCAGGACCGATAAACCCAGAAAACGGGTATACCTTGCCTGTGGATCCTTATCTGCATCTAGACCCAATCTGGATGCTAGAATTCTAGACTTGGAATTGATTTTGTAATGGGATGAGACTGGTACTCTCGTGTGAGAGGAATGTGAATTGTGGCCAGAGGATGGGTTGTATTACATTGCAGTTTCTAAAAATGACCATGACGGCAGTTTGGTTTTTCTTTTCTTTTTAAATCAAAATGATTAAGACACAGTCTATGAACAAAAAATAATGCCTAGATTAGTTGAAGGAGTCTACATGCTTATATCTGAGTTCCAAAATCCTCTCAGCTTTGCATTTTTATGATTCTGTCTTAATGGCATGCAGTTTCTCGAACATTTAGGAACAACCTGTTTTCCTGGTTTCCTTCCTCGCCATTGTTTCGTGTTTTACGATACATTGTGTTTTTAATTTTGACCCATGTTTATGTTGCTGGGTTGTAAATGCACGTAACATAACGCTCAGATGTGCAGACATGGAGACTCCCTGTCTGTTGAGCTGTCCTGGCTGCAGGAAAAAATACTTCAGCTTAGTGCCCCGATGGAATCTCTGTCTCCTCCAGATTAGATGCTCTCTTTGGAGTAAATACATCATTTCCTAGTTATCTTCCCGATAGGGCTGTCCTGCCCCTTCTCATTGCCTTTCTCAAGGTGGCCTCCGGGCATGGTGGGGGAGAGGTAGCTGTCCCTGTGTCATCCTCAGCTGGGCCCTGACCCAGTGTGGCTGGCCTGGCATGTGCTGGGAGCAGCAGGCCCTGCCTGGCCATAGCATTCCCTACTTCTGGCCCCGAATGGCCCCTCTCCTCACCCCCCAGGCTGTAGCTGGCCCAGGGGCCTCTCAGCAATGGGCTTTCCCTCACAGTGGGAGCCCTGGGTTCCTGTATCATTTTCTTTTTTTTTTTTTTTGAAAGAAAGATTTTGCTATATGGCATGTGTGCTTGCTGAGAGACAGAAAGAGACAGAGAGACAGAAAGTGAGAACTCACTTCCCATGGAATGGCCACACCACAATCCCTTCTCTAATCTCTTTTTGAGATCTTGGGCATGTACACACACACACACACACCTGGTGTGTTTTAAGCCACCGGGTCCGGGACTTGAAACGAGGTTGACTACATCAGAGTCCAGTGACGGTTCTCTACATCATAAGAGTCAAGAAGGATATTTTGGGCTCTTCTCATTCTCCACGTCTTTTTGCTTCTTTTGTGTTCTTGCCCAAACCTCTGCTGGATGCAGCTACGAGGAGCTTCTCCTGGTTTGAACAGCCCCTGGTCTATTGGTGCACTCCTCCATACCCATCCGGGTGGTCTCCTCAAACCAGGACTCCCCAGTTCCAAAGTAAGAAGGGAAAATAACCCAAATGGCCAACCTTGCCCACATACCTCTTTATCCCACTTCTTTTTTTTTTTTTTTTTTGGAGAGGTTTTTGCTATAGGGCATGTGCACTCGCCAGAAAGACAGAGAGACAGAAAGCGAGAAATCACCCCCCAGGGGGATGGCCACGCCGCAATCCCTCCTCCTCCATTCTCCTCTCAGGATCTTGGGCACGCACGCACACGCGCCCGGCATGAGTTTAAGCCACCGGGCCCGGGACTTGAACTGTGGTCAACTACATGGGAGTCCAGTGACATAGCCATTACGCTAACTGCTGGTCCCTTTATCCTACTTCTCATACCCTCTAGGCCTGTTAACGTTTGTTTTTGCCAAGGAGCCCGTGTGTGTGGCAATTGCCCTTTCTCAGCCTCCTGAGTCCCTGGGACCATAGTGGTCAGAACAGCTCCATTGTAACTTTTTTTTTTTAAGTTTGCTATAGGGTGTGTGCACTTTCCAGAGAGACACACACAGAGATAGATAGAGAGAGAAAGTGAGAAATCTGCCCCCAGCGGGTGATGGCCATGCAGCAATCCCTTCTCCTCCATTCTCCTCTCAGGGTTTTGGGCACTCACATGTGCCCGCTGTGTTTTTTGAGTCACTGGGTCTGGGACTCAAACAGCACAGTGGGCCATGTGGGATCCAGTGTCTTAACTCCCTTGCCACCTGCTGGCCCCATTGTAGCCATTTTTAAATGTACTGTCCGGTGACATTAAGTCCAATCATGATGTTGTGTGCCATCACCACTAGCCATATCCCAGTCTTGTTCCTCATCGCCCACAAAAACCCTGTGCCCGTTAAGCAAGTTATTTCCCCATCTCTCACTCTGCAGCCCCTGGTAACCTCCATTCTACTTTCTGTCTCTAGCGCTTTGATCAGACTAGGTATCTCATGTTTGTGGAAGTGTATGGTATTTGTCCTCTGTGTTGGGCTGATTTCACTCAGCCCAATGTCTTGGGGGTCCACCCACATTGTAACATGTCAAAATTTCAACCCTTTTTATGAATAAATAATAATGCCATCATATGTACATACCATATTTAATAAACCAAGTCGTTATTGTTTTTTTTGTTGTTGTTTTTAGTTTTGTTATAAGGGTATGTGTGGAGAGAGAGAGAAAGAGAGGGGCAGAGAGAGGGAAAGTGAAAAATAACTCCATGGGGGGTGGTGGTGGTGGTCATGCCACAACCGCTTCTCCTCCATCCTCCTGTAGGAATTTCCGGCAGGTTCGCAGGCTGGTTGTGTTTTCCAAGCCTCCTGTCAGGGGTTGCAACCACACACCTGGCCACCGACTGACCTCCCAAGGTGTTTTCATGAGTGCCAGATTTTTGCTATTAGTGATATGGGGAAAATTAAAATGGTTTTATTTTATTTTTATTTATTTTTAGAGGTTTTTGCTATAGGGCGGGTGCCCTTACCAGAAAGACAGAGAGAGACAGAGAGACAGAAAGGGAGAAATCACCCCCCAGGGGGGATGGCCACGCCGCAATCCCTTCTCCTCCATTCTCCTCTCCGGATCTTGGGCACGCACGCACACGCGACGTCAGTTTAATCCACTGGGTCCAGGACTCGGACCGCGGTCGACTACATGGGAGTCCAGCGACGTAGCCATTACGCTAACTGCTGGCCCCTGTCTGTTCCAGCCCACACGGGCCCTCTTCAGCGGATTGCCCTTCCTTCTCCCGCTATGCCAGGACAATGACCGTCCTCAGGACGTGCGGTTCCCTTGGCTGTTCACTTGGGAGTGGTAGTGGAGGCTGTCGCGCCCGGCCTGCTGCGGACTCCGGATACTTCGCACAAATCACCTCCTGCTTCCTCCATCCCGGGTGCCCCCGCCTCCCCCACACGCAGAGGGCGGGCGCGGGGAGGGGTGCGGCAAGGACAGGGAGAGCCGGTCGGGGCTGGAGCGGCGCAGGCACAAGGGCTCCAGGGCTCCGGGGCTACTCCGTCCCCGCTTGGTGCAGGCCAGGGCGCGGCAGGGCCACCCCCAGCCGCCCCTCCTCTCGTCGCCCGGGTGGGCCACAGTGCTGGGGCGGAAGTGGCGGGTTAGGGTGGCAGCTGGAACTTGCTGGGGCGCTGCGCGTTCCTCTGGCTTCCCCCACCTGACCGGCACCTCGGACAGGGCAGGGCGTTCACTCCGGGATCCACCCCAACCCCAGCCGATCCCCACCCGGGGCGACGCTCACTGCGTGTTCAGAAAGGTCTCCAATGCAGGGTGAACAGGTCCCCGCTGACTGAAGGAGGGAGGACAGCAGGGCCCATCAGCCACTAGGCACCAGCACAGCTCAAAAACTGCTGCCTGGGCCCTGCGGCTCCGGGCTGTGGGGCAGACCTTGCACCTTCCCCGGGAGCCCTTCTCTGGGGCGATCGCTGGGTTCAGGACTGCCTGACTTAGCTCTCAACCGGAGACAGGTTTCCTCAAAATTTCATTTCTGCTGATGGCATTCTCTCCAGCTTTTTGGTTGCTGCAACAGAGTTATTATTATTATTATTATTATTATTATTTTTTAGGTTTTTACCATGGGCCACGTGCTGTCCTGGAGAGAGATGGACAGAAGGAAAATGAGAAATCACCTACAAGGAGGATGACCACACAGCAGTTCCCCTCCTCTACTCTCCCCTGGGGACCCTGGGCAAGCCCTACACACGCTCCTGGCCTGATATTCAAGCCACCAGTCGGGGATTCAAGCTGGGTTGGTCATGCAGAGTCCAACACCTCAGCCAGCATGTATGCTGTTTGCTGGACCCTCAGATCTTTTTTTTTTTTTTTTTTTTTTTTTTTACTTTATTAAAATACTGAGTTTATTTCACATGTATATTTTGTCTCCTCACCATCTCCATGTCTCACCACCACTACTGTGTCCTATACATTCCATACATACTTAAACCAAGCAAAGGGTGGAGTTCCATCTTTACAAACTAAACAGGCATTTTGGGAACCAGCAGTTAGCGTAATGGCTATGTCATTGGACTCCCATGTAGTCGACCACGGTTCGAGTCCCAGACTCAGTGGCTTAAACTCATACCAGGCACGTGTGCGTGCATGCCCAAGATCCCAAGAGGAGAATGGAGGAAAAAGGATTGCGGCATGACCATCCCCCCGAGGGGTGATTTCTCGCTTTCTGTCTCTCTCTGTCTTTCTGGTGAGCGCACACGCCCTATAGCAAAAACATCTCAAGAAAGAAAAAAAAAAACTAAACATGCATTTTGGACAACACATTCTTGGCAGTGGAACCTGGACAACATTTATCAAACATGGTAGGGAAAGTTCTCACTCTGCATTATAAAAAGTACAGCTAGATATCAACTTACAGAAATGAAATAAGACAGAAAATTTTAACAAATTGTTTAAACTCTTTTTTTTTTTTTTTTTTTTTTTTTTTTTTTGAGAGGTTTTTCTATAGGGCGCATGCACTCTCCAGAAAGACAGAGAGACAGAATGAGAGAAATCACCTCCCGGGAGATGGCCATGCCACAATCCCTTCTCCATTCTCCTCTCAGGATCTTGGGCACGCACGCACATGTGCCCAGTGTGAGTTTAAGCCACCGGGTCTAAGACCTGAACCACGGTGGACTACATGGGAGTCCAGCAACATAGCCATTACACCAATTGCTGGTCCCGAGAATCACCTTTTTCTTGCTTTAATGTCTTCTACAGAACTAGGTCCTTTTGGTGTTTTAGGAATTTTTTTCCTGTTTTTTGAACGATTCTTGACCTTTTGATCTTGGTGTTGATGGTTTTGAGTCTTTTCCATTCTGGTTTGATTTTTGAGCATTTTTGCTAAGAGTATCTCATATAGATTTCTTCACTGGAGCTTTTTTTTTTTGTTTCCTCATCTTCAAAATCATCATCATCTTTATCATCATCATCATCTTTGTCATCATCTTTTTTCTGTGGAATCTTGCTACCACCTCCAGGGCAGATCGCGTACAAGATATACTTAAGAGCTTCACGTCCTCTTCCTCTTCTTTTTCTGACTCTGCATCTTCTTCCATAGCTACTAAGCGTTGTCTACTAATATGCACAAGCCCTGAACCAACTTCAACCTTAAGACCACAGGTGATGTTATTTCAAAGCCCCCAAGGGAAACTGGTGGCTGCTGTGTTGCCAGTATTACTTTCATTGGACTGCCTTCGTAATTCACTGCCTCTGCTTCAACAATGTGCAATTCATCCTTTGCAGCAGCCCCTAAACTGACCGTTCTTGAAAATAACTGGTGTTCATTTTCAGCATTATCCACTTTAAAGTGATAATCTTTGTCAGCCTTTAGTTCACAACCGAAAAGATAGTTCTGGGGCCTCAGGGGGCTCACGTCCACGTCCATCGGATCTTCCATGGGGTGGTGGCACGCACTTTGGTAGATGAGAAGGTGGTCAGAGGTAAACGATGACAGCTCCCGAAAACAGCCACGCAGGACAGAATCACTCCAGCCAGATCATTTTTAAAATTGTTGTAGTTCTCTATTCGCCAATTTCCCTGGGCTCTGGGGAGAACAAAGAGTTGGCCTGGTACATCACTTTTTGAAGCCAGAAGTCAATGAAGTTATGCTTGGCTGGATTTAAAAATCCTACCACATTATACTTTTCTCTTTCTCTTCTCCTTTTTTTTTTTTAAGAATTATTTTATTTAACTTTATTATTTATGTATTTATTTTAATTTGACGAGAGAGGGACCAAACGAGAGAGAGAGAGAGAGAGAGAGAGAGAGAGAGAGAATGAGAAAGGAAGCTGCCAGGTCTGGGACTCGAACCACAGTAAGCCAAGTGGAAGCCCAGCACCCTTAAACCACCACGCCACCTGCTGACCACAGTCTCTTCATCTTACTTATTTCTCTCTCTTTTAAAGTTTATTGACGTATTTCTTCCATGAACAAGAGATACATAGAGATAAGCATTCCAAACAGGGTCTTAACTCCAGGATCCACCTCAGCTTGAGTTAGTGCTGCCTGTTCAAAGAGGTCTTGGGATATGAACTGGAAACCTTCCCATGTGGGCCAGCCTCACAGAGCTTTAAGCCATCACTACACCACCGTCTGCTCCCTTCTCTTGTTCTGATTAAAAATTGTTACTAAAAATTTATTTCCTGGGGCCGGCAGACGACGTGGTGGTTAGGGCACTGGACTTCTACATTGCTAACAGCAATTCAAGTCCCAGACCTGGTGGCTTGGTTTCTCATTCCCTTTCTCTCTCTCTGGTCAAATTAAATAATAAATAAAATAAATAATTCTTTTTTTTTAATTGATTTTGTGGGCCAGCAGGTGGCTCAGAGGTTAAGACAGCTGGATCCCTTATGACTGACTGAACAGTTCAAATCCTGGACCCTGTAGCTTGAAAATCTCCTCTAGCATGTGTGCGGGCATGCCCAAAATTGTCAGGAGACTGGAGGAGAAGGGATTGTGGCGTGGCCATCTTCCTTGAGGGTGATTTCTCACTTCCTTTCTCTATTTCTCTCTCTGTCTTTCTTTCTCCAGTGAACACACATGTCCTATGGTGAACTAAAACAAAAAAGAAAGGAAAGAAAAGAAAAAAAGAAACTAAAAATGGATTTCCTAGTGGTCTGGCACATTCCAAATTCACTGCGTGATCTCGGGACATGTTTTCTTGGTGATTATAGTTTTGAACTACGATGTATTATTGGGATGGGCTGTGATAAGGATTATAAACAGCAGTGATTACAGATTTTTGAATTAATAAAGATGTTCTAAATTGACCTAGATATATACAAACTACTGAGACACATGGGGATTTGAAATTAAGGCCTATTGTCTAGACGCTGAAAACAATGTTTTCCACCAGGGGGAGCTGTAGACTGTGTGTAAATTTTTTTGCAAAGAAATGTTTGTATTTTTCTTCTTCTTTTTTTTTTTATAGAGCGTGTGCGCTTGCCAGAAACAAAGAGACAGAGAGAGAGAGAGTGAGAAATAGTCCCCCGCAGGAGGATGGCCACACCACAATCGCTTCTCTTCTCAGGTTTTTGGGCATGCACGCACAGGCTCCTGGCATGATTTTCAAGCTGCCAGGTCCAGGACTCGAATCCTGACGGTCAGTCGTGGGAATCCAGCACCTTATCACCATGCCTTCTACTGGCCCCCTTTTAACACTTTTAAATATGATTCTCATAGCAGATTCAGTGAGGACCACATGACCAGCCAGGCTACGGTAGAAAGCCTGAACTGGTTCTTGAAACTGAAAACTTGTGGTGTAGGGCTAACTTCAGGCACCCCTGGGTTCAGGCAGGGGCTACCCCCGGTCTCCTCTGTGATGAGCCCTGCTGCCCCAAAGGCCCGCCTCTCGTGGTGACAAAGTGATTGCAGCAGCTCTGGCTCCTGCCCTCCCAATGGCTTTAACAAAAATTTAGGAGTTGAATCTCTTGACTCCAACTGGCCTGACTTTGTTCAGGGTTTCACCTCTGAGCCCGTCTCAGACACTGGGCGCTGTGATAGACAGACTAGCAAGACTTGGGTTACGTGGGGCTGAGAGAGGAGTCAGCTTAACCCAGATGATGTGGACTAAAGGTGAGGGTGGAGGGGTCCACAGACAGTCAGGCCCCACTCCTGGAAGGCGGGTGAATGGGTGCTGGGCAGTCCTCACAAAATATGCAGAGAAAAGGGTGAAGACACAGGTGTGGGGGGATGGGGCCCTGTGGAAGTGGGGGCAACGGGCACAGTGAGCACAGGACTCAGCAAGACAGGATGGCCCCTCTGCCGTGTTGCGATCAGTTGCTTTTTCCAACTAGCAACTTCAGAGCTGGGGTGGCCCTGGGAGATGAGATGACACAGTTAAGGTTTAGTCCCTCGAGCTGCTGGCTGAAAGGGATGGAGAGAAGGCCACGTGACGAAAGAAGGTCAGAGAACCAAGAGTCCAGAGCGACAGCTGAGGTAATCGTGGGGATGTTGAAGTCATCAGAACGAGAAGCTGAAGAGTTGATGAAGAAGGGTGCTTGCTGGGCGCTGAGTGGTGGTTCTCCAGGGCTGGGGGCCAGGGCGGAAGAGATGAGGGCGCTGGCCTCGAAACTCCCAACTCTAGGGTACGTGGAGTCTGGCAGGAGCCTTTGGAGCCAGACCTTGAATACAAATGGAGGTGGAGGGAATTTTTTATGAACGTGTTAAGAATGAGGGACCAGCAGTTAGCATAATGACTATGTCGCTGGACTTCCATGTAGTCGACTACGGTTCGAGTCCTAGACCCGGTGACTTAAACTCACGCTGGGCACATGTGCGTTTGTGCCCAAGATCCTGAGAGGAGAATGGAGGAGAAGGGATTGCGGCATGGCCATCCCCCCTGGGGGGTGATTTTTTGCTTTCTATCTCTCTGTCTCTCTGGCGAGTGCACATGCCCTATAGCAAAAACCTCTCCAAAAAAGAAAAAGAATGAATTAAGCAGATGGCAGGTGGCATGGTGGTTAAGGGCACTTGACTCCCACATGGCCGACTGTGGTTCTAGTCCTGGACCTGGCAGCTTGTTTTCTCACTTTCTCTCTCTCTCTCTTTCTCACTTTGTCCCTCTCTGGTCAAATTAAAATAAATAAATAAATAAATAAAGTTAAATAAAATAGTCCTTTAATGGGACCAGCAGTTGGCATAATGGCTATGTGCTGGACTCCCATGTAGTCAACCACAGTTCGAGTCCCGGACCCGGTGGCTTAAACTTATGCTGGGTGCGTGTGTCTGCTGCGTGCCCAAGATCCCAAGAGCAGAATGGAGAAAGGATTGCAGTGTGGCCATCCCCCCAGGGGGTGATTTCTCGCTTTCTATCTCTTTCTGGCCAGCGCACGCGCCCTATAGCAAAAACTTCTCCAAAAAAAGAATGAATTAGGCAGGACAGATTAAACAGATCTATTTATCTCCTCTTCCAACGTCCCACTAAAATTATAACAAAGTGATAAAAAAAAAAAAAGGCATAAACTCACAGAACAAAAGAACGGGGGAGGAAATGAGATCATACAAGAGGAGTCAGCATTGTGGGGAGAGCGGAGAGGGTGGATGAGTGAAGGCTGACTCATAGAACAGAGCTCAAGCCCAAGGGCTGGCAGGACAGCAAATCCCAGCGGAATCTTGGGAGCCTTAGGGGGGGAATATTGCGTGGCTTGTTACTTATTGTTAGGCAATAAGATACTCAGTTATTTAATGGTTTGAAGCAACAGTCATTTGAATTTCATAATTCTGAGGATTCACTGGGCTCACTAGGGGCAGTTTTCTGGCCCATGGGAAATGGGCTGGGACACCCTTGGTAGCTCAGGGGCGAGGCTTACAGCTGATGCTGCTGTCATCAGGTGACTTGGCCAAGGTCATGAGTTAGAAACCTCTGCATTTCTCTTTGTAGTGTCTACATGTGACTTCTCAGAACATGGTAGCACAGAGATTATTAGCCTGGTGCAAATGTAATTGCAGTTTTGCATTGTTGAAATTTGTCATTTGGTATCAGATACATTCTTTTTTATATATATTTTTAAATTTTTTAAAAAATTTATTTATTTATTTATTTATTTATTTATTTATTTATTTTTAATTTGACTAGAGAGGGACAGAATGAGAGAGACAGAGAGAAAGCAAGAAAGCATGCCGCCAGGTCTGGGACTTGAACCGCAGTCGTCCATGTGGGAGTCCAGTGCCCTTAACCACTATGTTATACATCATTTTAAAAAATAATTTATTTATTTTATTTTATTTGTTATTATTTTTTAAATTTGACCAAAGAGAGAGAGAGAGGGAAAGTGAGAAAGTAAGCCTTCAAATCCGGGACTAGAACCACAGTCAGCCATGTGGGAATCCAGTCCCTTAACTACCACACCACCTACTGGCCCCGTTATACACCATTTTAATGTGCATTTCTTGCTTTATGTCTTTTGCTAATGACTTATTACTTGCTGTTTGTTTATTTTTAAAGAATCATTTATTTAATTTTATTTATTATTAGTATTCATTATTTTTAAAAAATTTGACCAGAGAGAGGCAGAGAAAGAGAAAAAGGGAAAGTGAGAAAGCAAATCACCAGATCCAGGACTCAAACCACTGTCGGCCATGTGGGAGTCCAGGGTCTTAACTACGATGCCACCTGTTGGCCCCACTTGCTGTTAATTTTATATGTGTTTTAGACTATGGAAATGATGTTAGACAAAATGCAAATTCACGTGATTTTCTTATTTAAGCTCAAAAAGCTGCGGAAACAGCTTACAACAGCAACAGCAGCGACACACTGGGCCAGGAACCGCTAACGAGCGTACAGTGCGGTGGTGGCTCAAGACGTTCTGCAAAGGAGAAGAGAGCCTTGAAGGTGAGGAGCGTAGTGGCCGGCCAGCGGAAGTGGACGTGACCAATTGAGAGCAATCATCGAAGGTGATCCTCTTACAAGTACTCAAGAAGTCGCAGAATAATTCAACGTCTACCGTTCTACAGTTGTTTGTTATTTGAAACAAATTGGAAAAGTGAAAAAGCTCGTTACATGGGTGCCTCATGAACTGAATGAAAATCCAAAAAACTCATCAGTTTGAAGTGGCGGCTTCTCTTTCTCTACACAATAATGAACCATTTCCCAATCCTATTGTGACTCAATGAAAAGCAGACGTTATCCACCACCAGCAATGAGCAGCTTAGTGGATGGACTGAGAAGAATCCCCAAAGCATTCCCAAAACCCCTTGCACACACACACACACACACACACACAAAAGGCTATGGTCACTGTTTGGAGAAGTCTGACCCACTGCAGCTTTCTGAATCCAGGTGAAACCATTCCATCTGAAAAGTATGCTCAGCAAATCAATGCGGTAACACTGAAAATGACACACCTGCATTAGGCATCGGTCAACAGGAAGGGCCAATTCTTCTGTTTTTTTTTTTTTTAAGAATTATTTTTTTATTTAACTTTACTTATTATTATTATTTTCCAGTTCGATCAGAGAGAGTCAGAGAAAGAGAGAGAGGGAAAGTGAGAAAGCAAGCCACCAGGTCCAGGACTTGAATTGAGGTCGGCCATGTGGGAGTCCAGCACCTTTAACCACCACGCCACCTGCTGGCCCAGGAAGGGCTAATTCTTCATCACAATGCTGAACTGCACGTGGTGCAACCACCGTTTCAAAACCTCACCCATCATATTCGCCTGACCTCTCACCAACCCACTACCACTTCTTCAAGCATCTCGACAATTTTTTTGCAGGGAAAACGATTCCACAGCTAGCAGGATGCAGAAGATGTTTTCCAAGAGTTCATTGAATCCCAAGGCACAGATTTTTAAGCTACAAAAATAAATGAAGTCATTTCTTGTTGGCAAAAATGTGTTGATTGTGGGGCCAGCAGGTGGTGTAGTGGTTGAGGTGCTAGACTCACACATGGCCATCCACAGTTGGAGTCTGGGATTTGGCTGCTTGAAACTCATGCCAAGTGCGTGCGTGCCCAAATTCCCAAGAGGAGAATGGAGGAGAAGGGATTGAGGCGTGGCCATCCCCCCTCGGGATCTTGGGAGCACACACACATGCTCCTGGCATGAGTTTAAGCCACTGGGTCTGGGACTCAAACCACGGTCGACTACATGGGAGTCTAGTGACATAGCCATGATGCCAACTGCTTGTCCCTAAAACTACAACTGCTTTTGCATCAACCTAATAGGTGCTGGTTAGCTGAACCCAATTCTTCCTCAATCCAAGCATTAACCCAATACGTCTGATTATCAATATCAATATTATGGCACAGGGTTGGGCTCACAGGAGGTAGTGTGCTAAATTGCAGCCTGAAGACCATGTGGCTGCCACGAATCCAGGGACCCATGGTGTGCTCAGAGGTGTTTAAGATCCTAATGAGCTTCAGCCAGGGAAGGAGTCACGCACAAGAGCCTGCCGAGGTGCTGTCTCCCTCTCACCTCTCTCTCTCACTTGCATGAATACGTGTGTGCTCTATCATGAATAAAATAAGCGAGACTTTAAATATATATCAGAGAGGGACTGGCAGGTGACGTGGTAGTTAGGGGCACGGAACTCCCACATGGCCAACCATGGTTCGAGTCTCAGACCTGGTAGCTTGCTTTCTCACTTTCCCTCTCTCTCTTTCTCTCTCACTCTGTCCCTCTCTGGTCAAATTAAAATAAATAAATAAATAAAAAGTTAAATTAAAAAATATAGAGAGCTGGCCCCATAGCACAGCAGAACCGTGGTCAGGTACAGTGTAGAGGAACCTGGATCCCACGTGGCCAGCTAGGGTTCGAGTTTCAGCCCGTTCAGCTTTGTGCTGGGTTTGTACATGCCCAGGGGCCTGGCAGGATGGAGAACTGGAAGAGGAAGGATTGCAGTATGACCAGGCTCCATTGGGGGTGCTTTCTCTCTCTCTCTTTTTCTCTCTATCTGTCCTGTGTATGCATGTCCTTCCTGAATAAAATTAAATAATTTTTTAAATCAATTAATTAAGTAGTTAAAAATATATATTTCAGGTTCTGGAAGGTGGTGTACAAGTTAAAGCACTGGATTCCACATGACTGACTCTACAGCTTGAATCCCACACCTGGTGGCTTGAAAATCATACTGGGCACATGTGTGTGCATGCCCAAAATCTTGAGAAGAGCTGGAAGAGAAGGGATTTCGGCATGGTCATCCCCCATCCCGGGGGGGGTGATTTCTCTTTCCCTCCCTCTCTCTAGAGAGCGCATGTGCCCTATAGCAAAGATATATATATATGTATGTATGTGTGTGTGTGTATATATATATATATATATATATATATATATATATATATATCACAAGACCTGTTTACATAAAATAGTCGAGTCTCAACAACAAGGTCAGTGTTAACACCGTGTCACAATATGGCAGTGGATGTGACCTGGGAAAAAAGTCTAAAGACGCTGGTGTTTGGGGCCAGCAGGTGACATTATGGTTAAGGCACGGAACTCCCACGTGGCTACAGTGATTCAAGGTCTGGACTGAGAGATTTGAAACTCATACCAGGTATGTGTGCATGCATGCCCAAAATCCCAAGAGGAGAATGGAGGAGAAGGGACTGTGGCGTGGCCATCCCCCCAGGGGGCAATTTCTCATTCTCTCTCTCTCTCTCTGTGTCTCTGGGTGTTTCCAGTGAGTACATGCTCCCGATAGCAAACATCTCTTTTTTTTTTTTTTTTGGAGAGGTTTTTTTTTTTTTTTTTTTTTTTTTTTTTTTTCCCCACTATAGGGTGCGTGCGCTCGCCAGACAGACAGAGAGAGACATAGAGACAGAAAGCGAGAAATCACCCCCCCAGGGGGGATGGTCACGCAGCAATCCCTTCTCCATTCTCCTCTCGGAATCTTGGGCACGCAAGCACACGCGCCCGGCGTGAGTTTTAAGCCACCAGGTCCGGGACATGAACCACGGTCGACTCCGTGGGAGCCCAGTGACATAGCCATTATGCTAACTGCTGGTTCCCCCGATAGCAAACATCTGTAAAAAACAAAGCATGTTTGTTTGGCATGTTACAAGGGTCCTACTGTGTCATTAACAATGAATCCAGGGAACCAGCAGTTAGCGTAATGGCTATGTCGCTGGACTCCCACGTAGTCTACCGCAGTTCGCGTCTCGAACCTGGTGGCTTAAAACTCATGCCGGGCGTGTGTGCGTGCATGCCCAAGATCCCGAGAGGAGAATGGAGGAGAAGGGATTGCAGCATGGCCATCCCCCCTGGGGGGTGATTTCTCGCTTTCTGTCTCTCTGTCTCTCTCTGTCTGTCTGGCGAGTGCATGCAGCCTATAGTGAAAACCTCTCAAAAACAAAACAAAACCAAAAAAACAACAATGAATCCAGATTAATCATATCATACAATTAGAATGTCTCCCAGGGGGATGCCACTCAGGTTTGCAGGCTTCCATTTGGCTTTGTTCAGACCCCAAAACAGGAGGGATCTTGGCAACACCCGGCTTCGCCCTTCCAGGCTTCCTGTATAATTGGGCGAGGCTGGATCATCTGCTCCGAGCCCCTCTGGAGGCGCCCTGGAGTATGTGACGCTCCTCACCGCGTCTGCATTCACTCCTCTCTGCACTCAGCTGTCACTTCTCTCCATTTAGATCCACGCTTTTCCACCTTTGGGAGGGACAGCAGGTTTGATTGCTGTGCTGGCCCAGAATGCCATGGCAAAACTGTTAGCAAGTGGCCCTCCCCTGCACACTCCCATTCACAGGGTCGGGTTACACAGGGACAGAGCTAGTGGGCTGTTACAGCCACTAGGCAGACGACTGCGTTCACTGCATTGACCCCAATCTTGCCAGATGGATGAAGACATAATCCACCCCATCTGTCCCTTAGAAATTCTTTTTTTTCCCCCTTTTTTTTTTTTTTTTTTTTTTTTTTTGCCAGAGAGTGCACATACTTGCCAGAGAAAGAGAACACTCCCAGCAGGGCACAGTCATGCTGCAACCCTTTTTCCTCCATTTCTTTTCTCTTTCTTTTCTTTTCTTTCTTTCTTTTTTTAATTGTCAGAGGGCACCTGTGCTCACCAAAAGAAAAAGGGGGGAAAAAAAAAAAGGGAGAGGGAGAAAGCACCCCTCAATGTAGCATGGCCGTACTGTAATCTCTTTTCCTCTATTTCTCCATCTCGTCAGGATTTGGGGCTTTCTCACACATGTCCCTGGTATGTTTTTCAAGCCTCCACATCTGGGATTCAAACCTCAGTTAGCCATGTGGGATCCAGCCACCTTAACCACTAGGCTGTTCCCTCTGTTTCTCCGTCTTGGTGAGCGTGTACGCACACTGCCTGAAGTGTTTTTCAAGCTGCAGAAGCTAGATTTGACCTCGATAGGCCATGAGGGACCTGGCTCCCTACGCACAAGGCTTAACCTCTGTGCTATGGGCCAGCCCAGGCCCTTAGCAATTCTGATATAAAAGTTTAAAGAGATAGTTAGAGATTATTTTATTTATTTATTTATTTATTTAGGCTATAGGGCGTGTGCGCGCGCCAGAAAAACAGAAAGCAAAAAATCACCCCCCAGGGGGGATGGCCACGCTGCAATCCCTTCTCCTCTATTCTCCTCAGGATCTTGGGCACACACGCACATGTGCCCGGCATGAGTTTAAGCCACTTGAATGGATAAACAAACTGTGGTATATCTATATAAAGGAGTACTACCCAGCAATAAAAAAGAACAAACTATTGATATATGTAACAATATCAGTGAATCTCAGAATAATTCTGCCGGGTAAGGGCTTGTATGTATGTCAGAATTTATCAGATAAAAGTGAAAAACAGGGACCAGAGTTGGTGTAATGGCTATGTCGCTGGACTTGTAGTTGACTGGGTCCAAGTCCCACACCTGGTGGCTTAAAGTCACACATGCATGCCCAAGATCCCAAGAGGAGAATGGATGAGAAGGGATTACGGCATGGCCATCCCCCCTAGGGGTGGTTTCTTGCTTTCTCTCTGTCTCTGTCTTTCTGGCGAGTGCACGTGCCCTATAACAAAAACCTCTCCAAAAAAAAAAGAACAAAACAAAAAAAAAAAGTGAAAAACATTTATCAGATGACACACTTTGATTATGTGCCATGTATTATATGTTAATTATACCTCAACAGAATTGTTTTAAGCAATAAATTAATTATTGATACACATGACAACATGGATGAACATTTTTTTTTGTTTGTTTTGAGAGTTTTTTGCTATAGGGCGCATGCGCTCACGAGACAGAGAGACAGAAAGCAAGAAATCACCCTCCGGGGGGATGGCCGCAATCCCTTCTCCTCTCGGGATCTTGGGCACACACGCACACGTGCCCGGTGTGAGTTTAAGCCACCAGCTCCGGGACTCGAACCGCAGTTGACTACATGGGAGTCCAGCGATATAGCCATTACACTAACTGCTGGTCCCATGGATGAATCTTAAAATCCTTACACTGAGCCCAACCTCACAGCACAGTGGTTAAGCACAGTATAGAGGACACTGCATCTCACATGGCCAACCAGGGTTCAAATCCAGCCCCAGTGGTTTACACACTGGGTGGGCATGCCTATGCCCAGGTTCCTGCCAGGGTGGAGAATCAGAGGCAAAAGGATTGTGGCATGACCGGGTCCAGGTGAAGGGGCTCTCTCTCCTTCTGTCCCTTCTCTCTCCACCCCACTTCTTTTCTCCCATGCAGTACATGCACCCTCTGGCATAATAGAAGAAAATCTCTTTCTTTCTTTTTTTTTTTTTTAAGAATGATTTTTTATTCAACTTTATTTATTATTATTATTTTCCAGTTTGATCAATAGAGACAGAGAGAGAGAGGGAAAGTGAGAAAGCAAGCCACCAAGCTAGGAACTTGAACCACAGTAAGCCACATGGGAGTCCAGTGCCTTTAACCACCATGCCACCTGCTGGCCCCTCGCTCTCTTTCTTATGAATGGGCATACACTCTCTTGCCAAAAAAAAAAAAAAAAAAAGGCAGACTGAAAGAAGCCAGACACTAAAGACTAAATATCATGATTATATAAAATTGTGGAACTCTAGAAAAGGGGGTCAGAAGATAGCGCAGCGGAAAAACACATGATGTACCCACGTGGGAAGGTTCCCAGTAAAATCTGTAGACATGAATATCTAGAGCACTGCCCATGGTGATGTGAGTGAGTGCTCACCTGAGATAGAGAAAGCACAGCCCAGTGGGGGCGTGGTCATGCCACAATCCCTCCTCCTCCATTTCTCCACCTTGTCTGGATTTGAGACTCCTATACACGTACTTCCAGCATGGCTTTCAAGCTCCTAGGGCTGGAATGTGGATCACGTGGTAGGCCATGTGAGCTCCATGGGGGCTCTGCGTCCCTTAACCGCAGAGCCAACAGGGTCAGCCCTAGAGTTCATTTTTAAAAATGTCTGCGGAGAAGTTTGTTCTCTTGGACAGGATTCCAGAGGCCGCAGTACACAGGTTTGGGAGAAGGGAACGCAGTGAAAGACCATCTGAAGAGCACGGGACAAAGAGGGCAGAGTTGGGGGTGTAGAGCCCCGCAGAGTGGGAGGAGGAGCCATGACAGAAAGGGCCCTACATGTGCCAGAAGAAAGACCCAATGGCAGGAAGCCAAAGAGCGAGGAATGAAGAGGGGTGGAGCGGACTGGTGGGCTGGGACTCAGAAAGACCCCAGAGAGCAGCAGGTTTCACACAGGAGAGGGGCTTTCTCACTTCCCGTGTCCTCAGTGAGCCTGCAGGGAGGGCAGCCAAGGGCAGCATGGCCGGGCTATAAAAAGGAAACCGAGCTCTCAGCAGAGCCGGCTGTTGGTGAGAGTGCCAAAGAGCTCACCCTCGCACCGCTGCGTCCCTGGGGACCGCCCCGTGTCACGATCCAGGGTGATTTATTTATGCAATGACGGTACTGAGTCGCTGGGAAAGCTATGCTCAGTGGCTTCTTTTTTCTTTTCATTTTTTTTAAAGAATTATTTTATTTGGGGGAACCAGCAGTTAGCGTAATGGCTATGTCGCTGGACTCCCACGTAGTTGACCGCGGTTCGCGTCCCGGACCCAGTGGCTTAAAACTCACGACGGGCGCGTGTGCGTGCGTGCCCAAGATCCTGAGAGGAGAATGGAGGAGAAGGGATTGCACCGTGACCATCCCCCCTGGGGGGTGATTTCTCGCTTTCTGTCTCTGTCTCTCTCTGTCTGTCTGGCGAGCGCAGGCGCCCTATAGCGAAAACCTCTCCCCCAAAAAAAAGGAAGAAAAGAAAAAAAGAATTATTTTATTTGGGACCAGCAGTTGGCATAACGGCTGTGTCGCTGGACTCCCACGTAATCAACTGTGGTTCGAGTCCTGGACCTGGTGGCTTAAACTCACACCGAGTGCATGTGCATAAGTGCCCAAGATCCCAAGAAGAGAATGGAGGAGAAGGGATTGTGGCGTGGCCATCCCCCCAGGGGGTGATTTCTCGCTTTCTGTCTCTCTGTCTCTTTCTGTCTTTCTGGTGAGTGCATGTGCCCTACAGCAAACCCCCCCAAAAATATATATGCATATACATATATTTTATTTAACTTTATTTATTTATTTATTTATTTATTTTTAATTTGACCAGAGAGGAACAGAGTGAGAGAGAGAGAGAAAGAGAGAAAACAAGCCACCAGGTCCGGGACTTGAATCCTGGTCGGCCGTGTAGGAATCCAGCAACCTTAACCACCATGCCACCTGCAGGCCCCAGTGGGCTTTGTTTTTTTAAGGAAAGGAATGTTTTAGAAATATTTCCATAAAATGTGATTTAAATAATTTAAAATGTGTGGCCCTTGGCTACCTGGCCAGTCTGATCTTTCCCTTCCTCAGACCCTTTTTTCCTAAGTGGGTGAGTGTCCCCGTGAGCTCCACGGGCTCCCAGGCCAGCCCTGTACCACTGTGGTCATTCCCCGTGCGTGGGGAGCCAGATCCCACGTGGCTGACTGCAGTTTGAATCCCAGCTCTGGTGGCCTGAAAAAAATGCTGGTGCCCTCGGACTAGCAGGTGGCATAATGGTCACATCGCTGGACTCCCACGTAGTCTACCGCAGCTGGAGTCCCGGACCCAGCAGCTTAACACATGCCAGGCCCAAATCCTGAGAGGAGAATGGAGGAAAAGGGATTACCATATGGCCATTCTCCCTGGGAGATGATTTTTCGCTTTCTGTCTCTCTGTCTCTCCTACCAGAGCGTGTGCCTTATAGCAAAAATCTCTCTCTCTCTCTCTCTCTAAAAAAAATGCTGCTGCCCCAATCCTGAAAAAATGGAATAATGGAGGAAAGGTGATTGCAGTGTGACCTTGCCCAAGAAGGAGTCTCTCTCTCTCTCTCTCTCTCTCTCTCTCTCCACACTCTGGCAATTAAAAAAAAAAAGGGAATAAGTGAAGATAAAATAAAACTTTAAAAAGAGGGGCCAGCAGATAGCATGGTGGTTAAGGTAATGAATCACATATAGCTGATTTCAAGACTCAAGTCTTGGACCCAGCAGCTTGGAAAATACATGAGATGTGTGTGCGTAGGTGCATGCGTGCGTGAATGCCCAAGGTCCTGTGAGGAGAATGTGGGAGAAGGGACTGTGGCGTGGCCATCCTCCCTGGGGGGTGAGTTCTCACTTTCTCTCACTTTGTCTCTGTCTCTCTCCAGCGAGTATATAGGCGTTCATGCCCAAAATTCTGAGAGAAGAAACGGAGAAGGAATTGCAATGTGGCCATCTCCTCTGGGGGTGATGTCTCACTTTCTCTCTCTCTCTCTCCAGTGAGTGCATGCACCCTATACCAAAAAGAAGTATGTAGAATATGTAAGAAAACAGAAATGTATGGAGGAACATAAAAAGACCTGATTACACATAACATGTACGGCGGTTAAGAAGACTCACCTTTACAAAGATGACCATTTTCCCCAAATTCATCTCTAGATGAAGCAGAAGAACCTCCATCTTTGAACTTTACATTAGACTTGCTTCCTCCTTTTGCCCAGAGTAAATAGAGTCACTAAGCGTCTTACTGTCTTTGCTAACTAGCCCGAAACTTTTTCGTTTACATGTTCCTTAGCAATGTAACCACCAATCACCAGACTCCTGCCGGAACCATGGGACCATTGAACAAAGGTCTGGAGCGTGCCCTTAGAAATGATTAACCTGCTCGACTCAGCATGCGTAACTGCTGTCTCATGGGAACCCCACCCCTTTCCTCTCCACCCCCTCCTCGTTTTCCATTGTAATCACCATGTCAACCCAGAAATGATGGTGATTCTTGCCTTTATAAGTACTCCCCTCCTTTCACTTGGGGTTGCGGGGTCTTTGAGAGACATGATCCTCCCGTAAGCTGCCGACGGTACACTCCAATAATTTGGCTATGTCTGGATGTCCTCTTACTTCCTGCTGATTTGACTACAAATATAATGGTAACCCTCTCTCTCTCTCTCTCTGCCCAGGGAATGCATGCACCAACCATATCGCAAAAACTGAGGGGGAAAAAAAAGGAAGAAAGAAAAAAAGAAATTTTCCTCCTTCTTTTTATTTCCTTTTGAAAGAAGTTTACTAATTGGGCCAGCAGGCAGCATGGTGGTTAAGGCTCTGGACTCCCACATAATCGACTGTGCTCCCAGTCCCAGCCCTGGAAGCTTGAAAATCATGCCAGGCACGTGTGCATGCATGCTCGAAAATCCCAGGAGAATGGAAGAGAAGGGATTTCAGTATGGCCATCCCCCCTGGGTGGGGGATTTCTCCCTCTGTCTCTCTCCTGTGAGTGCCCATGTGCTATGGCAAAAACCTTAAAAAAACCAAAACACCAACAACAAAACCGAGAGCCATCTCATGCAGTCTGTATCCAGCTTCCCCCAGTGATAACATATTGAAAAACTATAGTACGATATAGTAATTATTTTTGTGACCAAACAAAAGGTTTTTGCTGTGTTGTTTAGTGTGCTGGGATTTATAGTCTTTTTATTTATAGTTTCTGGATTTTAACAAAGATCTCTTGCAATATTTGTGTCACCATTAGAGGGAGCAGTTACCTGCACGAATCTCAGTTTTGCAAGGAAAAGATTCCCAGAGAGAGGCCCTTTTCCTCAGGAGCTCTCTGCGGACACCCACAAAGCCCACTTCCCACAGCCTTGCCCTCTGGCCTTGGCCTGGGTTTTCAGTTTCTGGCCACACAGGCGAGGTGACTCTGCCAGAGACGCTGGTGCTGGAGGCTCGGCCTGCAAGCCCCTGAGGCTGGCGGGTCTGCACGGTCAGGGCAGGTAACATGGGTGGCAGTGCCCTATCTGTCCCGTGTCCCCTTGACGTGGGTCCACCTCTCCTGGTTGGTTCTTTAACTCCACAAGCTTCCTCCTCTCGCCAGCTCTCCTGCCTGTTCTTCCCACTACAGACTTGAGAGCTTCGAAGTCAGACTCATCCCCAGGCTGCTATCGACCACCTGCCATTTCTGCTGCTTAAGCCGCAATTACCGGGCTGCCTACACTTGACCCATAATTGAATTTCCTTGGGAACTCACTGACAAGATTGATTCGGCCTAATTGAGTCAAAGATCGACTCTCCACGCCATTCATCTAGTCCTTGTTTCTGCCTGGGGCTCTCCGGGCTCAGACAGAGACTTTCACCCTTGTTGCTTAAATACTCAAGCACCAACTGACACCCCGTGAAAACCGTTTCTCTAAACCAGGTCATCCAACATTGGCTGCCTCTGTCTTAGTCAGCTAAGAGCAAAGGAAACTTCTGTTTTTAAATTTGTGTTCTCTTCACATGAATTTTTAAAAGTTTCTTTCTATCATGAGCAAAAGAGGCAGGGAGAGGAACCAGAGTTGGCGTAATGGCTATGTCGCTGGACTCCCACTAGTCGATCATGGTTTGAGTCTGGGACCTTGTGGCTTAAACTCATGCCGGGTGCATGTGCGTGTGTGCCCAGGATCCCAAGAGAATGGAGGAGAAGGGATTGTGGTGTGGCCATGCCCCCTGGGGGGTGATTTCTCGCTTTCCCCCCCCCCTCTCTCTCTCTCTCTCTCTCTCGCTCTCTCTCTCTCTCTCTCTGTCTTTCTGGCAGGCACATGCACCCATAACAAAAACCTCTCCAAAAAAGAAAAAGGCAGGGAGAGAGAGGAAGAGAGAGGCACCCTTAACAGGTGCTTTTCTTTTTTTCATTTTTTTCCCTCCCTCATAGGGCGTGTGTGCTCTCTGGAGAGAGTCAGAGAGAGAGAGAGAGAAACAGAGAGAGGGAAAGTAAGAAATCATCCCCCTCTTCCCCTCCCCCTGAGGATCCCTTCTCTTCCATTCTCCTCCTAGGGTTTTGGGCACACACACACGTGCACTCAGTGTGATTTTCAAGTCTCCAGGTCTGGAACTCAAACTGTAGTCAACCATGTGGGAATCCAGTGCCTTAACCACCACACCATCTGCTGGTCTCCCTTAACAGGTTCTTAACACTTGTGGGAGGCTGCGCACCAGCAAGTCTGCCTAGGTTTCTCAGAGAGCAAACAATTGCCATGACTGGTTCCCTCAAAAAACCTGACCTTCAAAACCTTGCTCTGATTGGCCACTAGAATCCCTCAGATTTGCATATCCAGCACCTCATGATTGGTCCAAAAGCAACTAATCATAACTCACCTTTTACGATCCTTCATTCAACCAATCACGGCCCACCAGAGTGTATATAACCAAGATGCCTGGCCCACAATAGCCAGACGACCAGGAAGACAATGAAGACGACACAGAAGACCAGGAAGATGACGATCCTGGAGAGCCTGAAGAGTTGAAACACCGCACAGTCTCCAGACAACCCTGAAGACCCTGAAGAGTTGTAACACTACATCGTCTCCAGATGACCCTGAAGATCTGTGACACCACGTCGTCTCCGTGCTGCTCACAGCAGACAACGCGACCCTGAAGAGTTGTAACACTGCGTCGTCTCTGTGCTGTACCGTGCTGCCCACAATAAACAGATGACACTGAAGACACTGTGTCGTCTCCGTGCTGTGACACTGTGCTGCTTGTCCCGGCTCTCACTCCTTCCCTCAGGAAACCTGTTTGACTGTCCCCCCGGGTCGGGACAAACACTGAGATCCACTTTCCAGCTTCAGGCAGCCTCATATCACGAGCACACAAGCACCCAATGTGATCAGGGAGATCTCTGGACACAACCTAGAACTTTCCCATGTGGGCCAGTCTCCACCATGCCACCATCCAGCCCTCACATGTATGTTAAAGTGTAATTCTAAGAAGAAAACAGTCAACCTCTTTCAAAAGCAGATTTGGAAACAAAAAAGTCAGATTCTGGTTAGTTTAGGAAGTTAACAACTTGTTCTCTTAAAAATTGTCCTGAGGTGCCGGCAGGTGGTGTGGTGGTTAAGGGCACTGGACACCCACATAGCTGACTGCAGTTTGAGTCCCAGACCTGGTGGCTTACTTTCTCACTTTCTCTCTCTCTTTCTCTCTTCCCCCCACTCTGGTCAAATTAAAATAAATAAATAAATAAATTGATAAATAAAATTTTAAAAATTATCTTGATAGGACTCAATAATAAAAGGACAACTCCTATTTTATAATAGACAAAGTGTCTGAATAGATGTTTTTCTAAAGAAGGTATTAAAATGATCAATAAGAACATGAGAAAAAGCTCAATATTATCAGCCACCAAGGAAATGCAAACTAAAAACCACAGTGATGCATCACTTCACGCCCATGTGATGGCTATATTTAAAAAGATAACAACTAGTGTTGGTGAAATTGTTGAGAAATTGGAGCCCTCATATGCTGCTTGTGGGAATATAAAATGGTGTCGCAGCTTTGGAAACAGTCTGACAGTTCTTCAAAAGGTTAAATGTAGGCACCCGCAGTTAGCGTAATGGCTATGTTGCTGGACTCCCACGTAGTCAACCGCAGTTTGTGTCGCAGACCCGGTGGCTTAAAACTCACACCGGGCGCATGTGCATGCGTGCCCAAGATCCCGAGAGGAGAATGGAGAAGGGACTGCGGCGTGGCCGTCCCCCCTGGGGGGTGATTTCTCGCTTTCTGTCTCTCTGTCTCTGTCTTTCTAACAAGCACATGCGCCCTATAGCAAAAACCTCTCCTAAAAAAAAAAAAAAAGTATCCAGAATAGGCAAATATAGAGAGACAGGAAGTCGATTTTAGTGGTGGCGCAGGGCAAGGAGGAGAGGTTGTGGGATAATGACTAAAAGGTATAGGGTTTCTTTTAGGGGTGATGAAATGTTTTAAAATTAATTGTGATATGGGGACCAGCAAGTGGCATGGTTAAGGGCACTGGCCTCCCACATGGCCAACCGTGGTTCGAGTCCCGGACCTGGTGGCTTGCTTTCTCATTTTCCCTCTCTCTCTCCTCTCTCTTGCTGTCCCTCTATGCTCAAATTAAACTAACTAAATAAGTAAACAAATAAATAAAGTTCAATAAAGTAATTCTTTAAAAATTAATTGTGATATGGTTAGGAAATTCTGTGAATATATTAAAAACCATTTCGACACTTAAATGCAACATCTCAATAAGGTTGCTAGGGGGGAAAAAGGTAGGGGCTGGGTGGTGGTGCAACAGAAAAATGCAACACTCGGTAAGGTTGACCCACATGGGAAGGTTCCAGATTAGTGACCAAAGATCAGAACAGGGACCAGCAGATGGCATAATGGTTACATTGCTGGATTCCCACGTAGTCGACCACAGTTCGAGTTCTCAACCCAGCAGCTTAAAACTCACACTGGGTGTGTGCAAGTGCCAAAACACTAAGAGGAGAATGGAGAAAGGATTATGGTGTGGCCATCGCCTTTGGGGCTGATTTCTCATTGTCTCTCTGTCTCTCTGGCGAGTGCATGCACCCTCTAACAAAAATCTCTCTAAAAAAAAGAAAAAGAAACAAAGACCAAAATAATGTACTTACCTGAGGCCAGTCACCTGATGACTGCCTGAAATCAGAAGTCCTGGTTAACAAAAAAATTCTGTAACCAAATAATAATTGGGCTAGTGCTGTATACAGTGACTTGTTTTATTACCCAAATTCAAAACCCCTTAATAAGGCTCCCAAGCAATGACCTGATTTAAGATTTCAGAAAAGAAAATGAGAGGAAAAGAACAGGAAAATGGGAATAGCCTAGAGGTTAAGAGAGCCAGATCCCACAGGGCTGACTGTGGTTTGAGTCTCGGTCCTAGAAAAACACACTGGGCTGAGACCAGCAGATGGCATAATGGTTACGTCACTGGACTTCCATGTAGTCGACCATGGTTCGAGTACTAAACTTGGCAGTTTAAAACTCATGCTGGGTGCATGTGTGTGCATGCCCAAAATCCCAAGAGGAGAATGGAGGAGAAGGGATTGTGGCATGTCCATCCCCCCTGGGGGGGGGGGGGTGATTTCTCGCTTTCTGTCTCTCTGTTTCTCTCTGTCTCTTTGGCAAGTCCACGAGCCCTCTAGCAAAAATCTCTCTAAAAGAAAAGAAATAACAAACATGAGAGATACACTATTGTAAAGCTAAAAATCTCCCAAATTAGTGTTATTTCTTGTGTCCTTGATGTATTCAATTTATTAGTCTCTAGCAACTTTGAGGTGACTTTCTACTTCATTTACAAAATATGATAGTTTTATGTCTTTCTTTTCTTTATATATATCTTTTGTTCTCCTTTCAAATAGCGTTGTCAGAATTTTTAGAGCTAAGTTAAATAATGGCGATAATATGTCCTGTTGTATTCCTATGTTAAAGAGAAATAATAATTCATCTTTCTCCATGACATATAATTTTGACTTTTGAATTTCAATAGAGCTTTATTGTCATGTTAAAGAGGCAATCTTTTATTGCTTTTAGAAAGTGGTAATAAAGGATTCCCTTTGGTATTTGGAAATAATTATATAAATTTTTATATTTTTTCCCAATAATATTATTGGTTATGCTGACACTTGAACTTTAGTGGGAGAAAAAACAGAGATAGCTAAAGTACATGCTCCCTTTGAAGTTATAATCTGATTGCAAAATTTTTATTTAGAATTTTTGTATATCTGTTAATTCACGAGATTACCATATAAGGTCTTTTTTATGTTATTTTTGTTAGATGTGATGATTAAAATCTGTTTCATTAAAGGAAAGAACAATTTACTTTAAAAAGTAATATAAATAGCAACAATAAATTTACAAGTGCAGGGCCTGCAGGTGATGTGATGGCTAGGGCGTTGGATTTCCACATGGCCAACTGCAGTTCGAGTTCCAGACCTGGAAGCTTAAAAATCATGCCAGGCATCTGTGTGTGCATGCCCAAAATCCTGGGAGGAGAGGGGACTGCATCTTGGCCATCCCCTATTCAGAGTGACTTCTCACTTTTCCTCTTTGTCTCTCTCTGGTGAACACACATACCCTATGGTAAAAACAAACAAAAAATTGGAAGTCCAACTTCAATAGGAAAAAAAAAAAAAAAAGAAATGCTAAATAAAATCATAATGGGATACCAAAGTTGACAAGTGTTAAAATAATCCTGGTTCAGAAAGAAGAGGATATTTCTCTTGCACGGCCAGTGGGAGTATAAGTCAAAACTGTGTGCACGGCCTGGCCTCAGTGGCCCAGCAGTGGCCCAGCAGTGGCCCAACGCTCTGCAGTGCTGGAAGCTGGGTAGAGCTTGGTTCCTGGTGGACCTGTATACACTAGGCTTATATCTGTGCCCGTGATCCTGGCTGGATGGGAAGGCTTGAGACTCTGCTGAGGGTGTTTCTCTCTCTCATAACATGAATAAATAAACTTAAAAAAAAAAATGGGGCCAGCTGGTGGTTAAGGCAGCTGGATCCCACATGACCTACTGCTCCCTTCAAGTACCAGACCTGGCGACTTGAAAAACACGCTGTGTGGGGCCAGCAGATAGCTTAGTGGTTACATCCCTAGACTCCCATGTTTGATTGTGGTTTGAGTCCTGGACCCGATTGCTTGAAAATCATGCCAAGTAATGTGTGTACATGCCCAAGATCCCGGTAGGAGAATGGAGGAGGAGGGATTGCAGCATGGCCATCCCCCCTGGGAGGTTGATGTCTCACTTTCTCTCCAATGAGTGCACGTACCCTGAAGCAAAAACCTCTTAAGAGAAGAAAAAAAGAAAAACATGCTGGGCAAATGTGTGCGTGTGCCCAAAATCCTGAAAGGAGAAATGGAGGAGAAGGGATTGTGCCATGGCCATTCCCCCATGGAGGTTGCTTTCTCACTTTCCCTCATTCGCTCTCTCTGAGTCCCTCTGGTGAGTACAGGTGCCCTCTGGCAGGTAAGTAAATAAATATTGTATATACATACCCCAAATTCAATACTTAGGGTGAGGGAGATGACTGTAGGATATGAACAATTTTTAGTTTCTTTTTTATACTTTTTAAGTATCTACATATATAAAAAATACTACTTTCATAATAAAACGTGCCTATTTGAAATAAAAATACCAGGAGATATTATTGCACATTACCAGAATAGCTAAATAAAAAGGAACAATGAGGGCCAGCAGGTGGCATGGAGGTTAAGGAGCTGGATCCCACATGGCCGACGTCACAGTTTGAGTCCCAGATCCAGTGATTTCACGCCAGGCAACAATACTAAACATTGGTAAGGATGGAGAGTAATCGGAATCCTCATACATTATTAGAAAGTGTATAAATTGGTTCTAGCACTTTGGAAAACCAGTTGACAGTTATTTACTGAAGCTGTAACTAGGGTCAGCTGCAGCCTGGTGGCTAAGGTGGCTGGATCCCACATGACTGAGCAGTTCAATGTCCCAGACCTGGTGGCTTGAAAAATGTGCCAGGTGTGTGTGTGTGCATGCCCACAATCCTCCAAAAAGGGAGAAATGGAGGAGAAGGGATTGGTCTCCAACCCATGGGGCAGTTGTTGCTTTCTCTTTCTCAAACGGAGGAGAATGTATTGCAGCATGACCATCCCCAGGGGGAGGTGCTTTCTCACTTTCCTTCTCTCTCTCTCTATTGCTCTCTAGTGAGCATGTGTGTAGCAAATTTAAATCAGTTATTTAAAAAAAAAAATAGAGGGGTCAGAGGTGGTGTGGTGGCTAAGGGCACTGGACTCTCACATGACTGACCACGGTTCAAATCCCAGACCTGGCAGCTTTGCTTTCTCACTTTCTCTCTCCCTCTCTCTCTCTCCTTCTCTGGTCAAATTAAAACAAATAAATAAAGTTAAATGAAATAATTCTTTTTTTTAAAAAAAAAAGAATAGATACTTTTGGTACATTCAAACAACAGAATACTAAAAAAAAAAAAAAAAAAGGAATTATTGATATGTGCAACGATACGGATAAATCTCACAGACATTATGTCGTGACTAAGAAACCAGACACAAAGAGAGTGCAGGCAATGAGTCTGCTTATATGAAATTCAAGAACAGGCAAAAATATTCATTTGTGATGGTAATATTGGTTATCACTGGTGGGTAGGCAAGCATTTACTAGGGGAACAGGAGGGAGCTTTCTGGGTGATGGAACTGTAAACAGTCTCCTTCGGTCTGGATGTGAGCTAGTTGAGTGTTTGTGTATGGAAAATTACATCAAGCTTAAAATTTATGCACTTTTGGGCCAGTGGGTAGCGTAGTGGTTAAGGTGCTGGAATCCCACTTGGTTTGAGTCCCAGACCTGGCAACTTGAAACTTACCCTGGACATCGGTGCATGTGTGCCCAAAACTGCAAGAGGAAAATGGAGAAGGGTTTGCAGCATGGCCATTCCTCCCAGGGGGGCAATTTCTAGCTTTCTGTCTCTCTGGTGAAGGTGCATGCCCTACAGCAAAAATCTCTCAAAAAATGTATGCACTTTATGTAAATTACATCATAACAAAAAGAGATTGTACAACGTGTGTCACCTTTAGCCAAACAATTCTACTGCTAGGAGGTCTCTCTAAGGAAATTATCTGGAATCCTAGAGTGAAGATTTTTGCCAGAGATGTTTGACAGAACTCGGGCAGGCTGCAGGCGAAGGTACATGTGAAGATTTTTTTTTAATCACCTTATCCTCTTTTCTACCTGTTTTGTTTGACGAGTGAGCGTGCCCAAATGAGCAAGATATCACAGCAAAACGACTCCAGGCGTGAATGGAATAAGTGTTATTCATACTCAGGCACGTGTCATCGCTTACAGCAAGTTCCTCAGCTGGGGCCTGCTGGCCCTGGGGGAGGAGGCGAAGCTGTGCCTCCAAGCAAGCAAAGCAGAAAGAGTTCGCCCATGGATCGAAATAGAGATGAGTATCATCAACCCAGAGAGAGGAACAACATGGCTGTGAAAAAGAGCCGGTTGAAAAGTAAGCAGAAAGCACAGGATACACTGCAAAGAGTGAATCAGCTCAAGGAAGAGAATGAACGGTTGGAAGCAAAAATAAAATTGCTGACTAAGGAATTGAGTGTACTGAAAGACTTGTTTCTTGAGCATGCACACAACCTTGCAGACAACGTGCAACCCATTAGCACTGAAAATACAACAAATTCTGATAATGCAGGACAGTAGACCTCGTCCTTTCCAGACTTCCCACATTGTGGCTTGAACGTTACAGCTGTGATCACCTATACCACTCATATCAACGGCTGAATGTTGTTCCATTTTTTTTTTTTTTGGAGAGGTTTTTGCTATAGGGCGCGTGCGCTCGCCAGACAGACAGAGAGAGACAGAGAGATAGAAAGCAGGAAATCACCCCCCAGGGGGGATGGCCACGCCGCAATCCCTTCTCCTCCATTCTCCTCTCGGGATCTTGGGCACGCACGCACACGCGCCCAGCGTGAGTTTAAGCCGCCGGGTCCGGGACTCGAACCGCGGTCGACTACGTGGGAGTCCAGCGACATAGCCATTACGCTAACTGCTGGTCCCAATGTTGTTCCATTTTTCAGAGATCCATTGGAGGTTATTTTCTAGGATCAGCACGGAAGAGTTGAGCTAAACATGTAGTAATGTAATTAGAATATCTGGTTTTAAATGATATGGGTTTTTGTGGGGATCAAAAGAGTAACATTTTTAAGTTATAGTTTGAACAAGAATCCTGAACCTTGACGTTCTTAATAAATTCTGACTTCCCTAAAAAAAAAAATCTTTAGGGAAAACCTTATTGCCCCAAACCGGGAGATTGTTTACAAAAGTTATGGTATTTTCATGTGATATTAATATCCTATAGCTATTAGAATTTAGGATATAATGGGCCAGCAGATGGCATGGAGGTTAAGATAGCTAGATCCCATGTGGCAAAGCCTGTGGTTCAAATCCCAGATCAGGTGACTAGAAAAACATGCTAGTTGCATGTACATGTGTGCCCCAAATCCTGAGAGAAGAGTGGGTTGCTATGTGCTATGTCCCCAGCGGGTGATTTCTTACTTTCCCGCTCTCTCTACCTCTCTGACAATGCCTGTGCTATATAACAAACTTAAAAAAAAATACAGGATGTAAAAGAATGTGTAAAGTTCTTATTCACAATAGAAGCATATATATTTCTTTTTAAAGAAAGGTTATTGCCATAGGGTGCATGCACTCGCTGGAGAGAGACAGAGAAGGATAGAGAAGGAAAGTGAAAAATCACCCCCCAGGGGAGATGGCCAGGCCACAGTCCCTTCTCTTCCATTCTTCTCTCAGGATTTTGAACATGATTTCCTTAGAGACACATGTGCCTGGTGTGATTTTCAAGCCTCTGGGTCCAGGACTTGAACCACAGTGGACCATGTGGGAGTCTAGCACCTTAACCACCACGTTGCCTTCTGGCCCTATGCACTTATATTTAATAATGAATAGTATAATAAAAGTACAAAACAGGGGACCAGCAGTTGGCATAATGGCTATGTCGCTGGACTCTCATGTAGTCGACCATGGTTCGAGTCCCAGACTCGGTGGCTGAAACTCACGCCGGCCGCGTCTGCAAGCATGCCCAAGATCCTGAGAGGAGAATGGAGGAGAAGGGATTGTGGCGTGACCATCTCCCCTGGGGGGTGATTTCTTGCTTTCTCTCTCTCTCTCTCTCTCCCCCTCTCTGTCTTTCTGGCGAGCACATGCCCTAGAGCAAAAACCTCTCAGAAAAAAAAAAAAAAAGAAAGATACAAAACAATATGCAGAAGAGTGAGGCTTATTATGTAGAAAACAATAGTGTATCAGCATGGGGGGAAAATGGAGAAAGCAAACATAATACTGTACTGTCTTTGGTCCTGGAATACAAGAGACACATGCAAATATTTTTCACCATAGTCCTCCTTTTCTTTCTTTCTTAGAGATTTTTGCTATAGTGTGTGTGTGCTCGTGAGAGAGACACACAGAGAGAGAGAGAGAGAGAGAGAGGGAGGGAGAGAGAGAAAGTGTGAAGTCATCCCCTAGGGGAATGGCCATGCTGCAATCCTTTCTCCTGTATTCTCCTTCGAGATTTTGGGCATGTACACACATGTACCAGGAGTGAATTTGAAGCCACTGTGTCCAGGACTCAAACCGTGGCCAGCCATGTAAGAGTTCAGTGCCTTAACCACTACGCCACCTGCTGGCCCTAGCATCCTTCTTTTCTAAATTAGAGAAACCTGGGTTGAGGGGGCCCAGCACTCCTCCTCAGGCCTCCTCTGTGACTCTTCCGCCTAGGCTTCCAGCCAGCAAGATCACCCCACCGATGATCAGGTCTGACAGCAGCCGCCTTGCTGTGGCAGGTGTCTGACACGAGACTCTCCCTGTGGGCCTCGGGGTCTCCACATTCTACCTGTAACAGCAAGAAGACTCAAACTATTGCCTGTGTTAGAGGCAAAAGCTTCTCCACCCTCTTAAGTGCTGTCAACAGAAGCCTGTGGGTTAAACTGACAAAAAACAGATTAGCAAGAGAAAAGAAGTTTATGGCTGGATTCTGTGCAGGACCTCGCACACAGGGAAGGGTGTGTGAAGAAACTCAGAAACAGAAAGCTCCTACTTTCCACTCAAAAGCCGAAGGGAGGAATTTAGGTATGTACCTTATGAGTGGAAAGGGAGGGAGAAGAAAACAGCTCCTATGGGAAGAACAAATGAGAGTCTTTAGGGAAGACAAATGGGCTTTTCAGCAAACAAAACTGGAGATAAGACAGTTTGGGATAAAGTTTGTTTATGCAGGTGTAAGTGGTCTTCTCCTTCATGGCCAGGAAACTCCCACGAGAAGGAATTTATGGCGGTTTCATTCTTGGTCTCCTTCTTGGAAGGAAAGCCGCAGGAAGGGGGGAGTTATGGCAGAATCCCAGACGTTTCTGCTTTTCCTCAGATAATGGGATGGGCGGGGTGAGTAGGGGTCAGACAGAGCCTCTTTCTGCTTTTGTTGACCCTCAAATGACTTCAGTTCAAAATCACTTTCAGGTCACTATTATGTAACTTGGATGGCTTCACTTGTAGAAAATAATGTTTTGAGATATTATCCTTGGGGCTGGCAGGTGGCATGGTGGCTAAGGGCACTGGACTCTCACATGGCTGACTGCGGTTCAAGTTCTGGACCTGGTGGCTTGGTTTCTCACTTTCTCTCTCTCTCTCTCTCTCTGTCCCTCTCTAGTCAAATTAAAATAAATAAATAAATGGATAAAGTTAAATAAAATAACTCTTTATAAAAAAAAAGAAATATTATCCATATTTTCCCCCATTAAACTATAATCCTTGGGACCAGCAGATGGCTTAGTGATTATGTCAGTGGGTTCCCATGTAGCTGACCATGATTTGAGTCTCAGACTGGGCAGCTTGAAACTCACACCAGGTGTGTGTGCATGCGTGCCCAAAATCTCAAGAGGAGACTGGAAGAGGAGGGATTGTGATATGGCCATCCCCCCAAGAGGTGGTTTCTTTCTTTCGCTCTTTCTGTCTCTCTTTGTCTATCTCTCTCCAGTGAGCACACATGCCCTACAGCAAAAACCTTAAAAAAAAAAAAAAAACTGAGCATAAATGCCCATCAACATGTAGTCTCCAGCATCGTCCAATGCTGAAGGTTTCCCCTTTGGAACTACTTAATATGTTGTCTACCTGTCTTAATTGTTTTATGGACAAAATTAGCAGTTGTGATTTTCTGTTTTCTATTCTTTTTTTTTTTTTTTGGAGAGGTTTTTGCTATAGGGTGCATGCACTGTCCAGAAAGACACAGAGAGACAGAGAGACAGAGAGATAGAAAGTGAGAAATCACCCCAGGGGGATGGCCACGCCGCAATCCCTTCTCCTCCATTCTCCTCTTGAGATCTTGGGTGCACACGCACACGTGCCCAGCGTGAGTTTAAGCCACCGGGTCCGGGACTCGGACCTGGTTGACTACGTGGGAGTCCAGACATAGCCATTGCGCTAACTGCTAGTCTCATGTTTTCTATTCTGTTTAAAGAGTGATAAATGATTCAAAATATACACAAATTAACACCACTATATGAACACAAGACGACTTGAAATGTTAGTTCCTTTACTCACATACAAAAGCCAAATACAAGCTTGAGAGGCAGTGTTGGGTGTCAGTGCATAAATGACAACTCGTGGCCTCTGTGAAAAGTCAAGGACAACTTATGATGAGGACTGACCCTGAGCGTGCCCACAACTGGCATGTTGTCATCTCCTAGGTTAGTCATTAAGACAGTGATTAGGGGAGCTGGATCCCACATGCTGCCTTTGGTTCAAATCCTGGCCCCAATAGCTTGAAAACATGACAGGTGCATGTGCATGTGTGCCCACATTTCCGTGGAGTACACATGCCCTCTGATGATGAGAAAAAAAAAAGAAACAATACAAAATTATAAGACGTATTTTGAACATTAAAAAAAAAAAAAGAAACAAACAAACAAACAAAAGAAAAAGGTGGGACTAGCAGGTGGCATAGGGTAGTTAAGGTGCTGAACTCTCACATGGCCAACTGAAGTAGAAGTCCCAGACCTTGTGAGTTGAAACTCATGCCAGGCATTGGGACTAGCAGTTGGCGTAATGGTTATGTCACTGGACTCCCATGTAGTTGACTGTGGTTTGAGTCCCAGACCCAGTGGTTTAACTTGTTTTCTGTCTCTCTGTCGCTCTCTCTGTCTTTCTGGCAAGTGCACGTGTCCTATAGCAAAATCCTCTCCAAAAGAAAAGAAAATCATGCCAGGCACACGTGTGCATGCCCAAAATCCCAGAAGGAGAATGGAAGAGAAGGGATTATGGCATGCCCATCCCCCTTGGGGGATGATTTCTCATTTTCTCTCCCTCTGTCTCTGTCTTTCCCTCTCCAGTGAATGCACACACCCTCTGGGAGCGGGGGGATATCTTTGATCTAGAACCTGTGTGATGGCTAATTTTATATGTCAACTTGGCTAGGCCACAGTACCCAGATCTTTGGTCAAACATTGTTCTAGATGTTTCTGTGAAGATATTTTTTAGATGAGATTAACATTTCAATCAGTAGACTTTGAGCAAAGTATAGATTACCCTCTATAATGTCCTTATAGTAAAAGACTGACCTCCCCAAAGCAGAAGGGGTTCTGTCAGAGCCTTTGGGCTCCAATGGCAACTGGGTCTCCTGCCTGTGGGCCTGCCCTGCAGATTTTAGATTTGCCGAGCCTTCAGAGTATGTGAGCCAATTTATTTTTCTCTCTTGCTTTCTTTCTCTTTCCAGTTTTGCTTTAGGGTGCATGCGCTTGCCAGAGACAGAGATGAGAAAAAAAGTGAGAAATCACTCCCCCCAGGGAAAACGGGAGGGTGGGGCGATGGCCACACTGCAATCTCCTTTCTATTCTCCTCTAAGGATTTTGGGCACGTTCGCGTTCGCACAAGAAGCCAGACTGATTTTCAAGTTGCTGGGTCTGGACTTGAACTGTACAAATCACCGTGTGGGATTCAGTGCCTTAACCTCCACGCTACCTGCTGGCCTGAGAGAGATTTTTTTCTATAGGATATGTGCGCTCACCAGAGAGACAGAGACAGAGAGACAGAAAGCGAGAAATCACTCCCCAGGGGAGTGGCCACGCCATAATCCCTTCTCTTCCATTCTCCTCTCAGGATTTTGGGCATGCACGCACACGTGCTTGGTGTGAGTTTCAAGCCTCCGAGTCTGGGACTCGAACCACAGTTGGCCATGTGGGAGTCCAGCGACATAACCATCACGCCATCTGTTGGTTTCCTGAGTCAATTTCTTAAATAGATCTCTCTAGAGTGCTTTTTTTCTCTCTCTGCCTCTCTCTCTCTCTCTCTCTCTCTCTACATATATATACACATATATAAAACCTCACACATATATCCTGTTGTTTCTGTTTCTTGAAAGAACCCTGACTAATATGATTTACAAATATTCATGACCCTTTTTGTCCTCACCAGACCCCCCCTGCCCCTACAGCAAAAGAAGCCTTAATAACATGCTGCGCTCAAACACTCCATTTGCAGCTGCTGGTTCTTCCCCAGCCTGCCCACTGCGGTCCAAAAGGCAGAGGCGTGGCTCTGAGCATCACCCACAGGCGGGAGCTGCTGCTCAGACATGCAACTGCAGCCCCTGGGCCCAGGCCCAGCCAGCTGCTTGGAAGTCCCAGCTTCAGAGCCCGGAGCCAGCCTTAAATCATGTCAGCAGAGACAATGAGATGTTTTACTCACCAATTCTTAACTATCAGACTCATTATAGTTTTTTTGTTTTTTTTCAAGAGAGATTTTTTTTACTATAGGGTGCCTGTGCTCGCCAGAAAGACAGAGAGAGATGGAGAAACAGAAAGTGAGAAATCACCCCCCGGGGGGATGGCCACGCCACAATCCCTTCTCCTCCATTCTCCTCTCAGGATCTTGGGCACGCACAATTTGCCCGGCGTGTGTGCGTGCATGCCCAAAATCCCAAGAGGAGAATGGAGGAGAAGAGATTGTGGCATGGCCATCCACCATGGGGAGTGATTTCTCACTTTCTGTCTTTCTATCTCTCTAGTGAGTGCTTGTGCCCTATAGCAAAAAAATCTCTTAAAAAAAAAAAAAAAAGGAAATGCCAGAGAGAATTATAAAAATCACATAGGACCAGCTAGTGGCATGGTAATTAAGGCAGGAGGGTCCCCCATGACTGATCTGCACAGTTCGAGTCCCAGGCCCAGGGACTTGAAAACACAATGGGCAGGACCAGCAGGTGGCATGGTGGCTAAGGGTGCTGGACTCCCACATGGCTGACTATGGTTCAAGTCCTGGACCTGGTGGTTTGTTCTCTCTTCTCTCTCTCTCTCTCTCTCTCTCTCTCTCTCTCTCTCTCTTGCTGTCCCTCTCTGGTCAAATTGGAATGGATGAATAAATAAATTAAATTAAATTAAAAATTATTCTTAAAGATTAAAAAAGAAGAAGAAAACACATGGGGCATGTGTGCATGTCTGCCCAAAATCTTGAGAGGAGAATGGAGAAGGAATTGTGGCATGGCCATCCCCTCGGGGGAGTGGGGGACAGTTTGCTTTCTCACTTTCTCTCTTTCTCCCCAGCAAGCACATGTGCTTTATAGCAAAGTATAAAATAACAACTGTTGTAAATTTCAAACATTTACATTTTAAATGTAATACTTTGTGCACTCAAATTTAAAGAACCTCATATATGAAGATACTGCTAGTGAAAGAAATTGAAGATTTATGGAGATGGTGAATTACAGATACTTTTTTTTTTTTTTTTGCTATAGAGTGCGTGCTCTTGCCAGAGAGACAAAGAGACAGAAGGGAGACATCACCCTCCAGAGGGGATGGCCACACCACAATCCCTTCTCCTCCATTCTCCTCTTGGGATCTTGGGCATGCACACATACGCGCCCCGGCATGAGTTCAAGCCACTAGGTCCGGGATTCAACCATGGTAGTTTGAGTACATGAGAGTTCAGCGACAGCCATTACGCCAACTGCTGGCCTCAAATTACAGGTACTTTCTGACTGTCAGATATCTTCATCCTTCTCCACTCTGAAGCCTGCCCACTCTCACTCTGCTGTCAACAGTTCTCTGGCTCCTGCTCAGCCCCAGCTCTCAAAGTGCCCTGGAGTTTTATAGCAGCCACTTTCTTTTTTTGGAGAGGTTTTCGCCATAGGGCACGCGTGCTCACCAGAAAGAGAGAGAGAGAGAGAGACAGAAAGCGAGAAATCACCCACCAGGTGGGATGGCCATGCCACAATCCCTTCTCCTCCAGTCTCCTCTCAGGATATTGGGCATGCACACACACACACGTCCAGCGTGAGTTTAAGCCACCAGGTCCAGGATTCAAACCACAGTCTACTACATAGGAATCCAGCGACACAGCCATTATACCAACTCTTGGTCCCATATAGCAGGAACTTTATACGGCACTGACATATTCTGCTTTTTCACTCCCTTATCAGCAACTTAATAAAATTTGACATGTTTGCAACAAACATTTGTCTAAGGTGTTTTGTTTTTGTTAATGAATATCCTTCTAGTCCTTTCTCTGTGCATTTTGTAAACATGTATGTACACCTGTAATTTTACATGTGTAGTTACATATACATACACAGCCCATTTTGCTAATATAAATGCAACGGTAAGATATGTATTTTCTTTCTTACTATGTAATATTTGATATACAAGAAGAAATACATGTAGTATGTGTACATAAATCATAAAGCACAACAAGAAGAACTTTGGGCTGGCTCCATGGTGCAGTGGGAATTTACCACTGGAGAAAAACCTGCCCTATGGGACCAGCAGATAGCATAACGGTTACATTGCTGAACTCCCATGTAGTTGACCGCAGTTCACGTCCTGGAGCCAGTGGCTTAAAACTCATGCCAGGTGCACCTGCATGCAAGCCCAAGATCCCAAGAGGAGACTGGAGGAGAAGGGATTGAAGCATGGCCATTCTCCTGAGGCAGGGGGTGATTTCTCACTTTCTGTCTTTCTGTCTCTCTGGCAAATGCATGTGCCCTATGGCAAAAATCTCTCTCTAAAAAAAGGGAAAAGCCTGTCCCAGGGGCCAGCAGATGGCGTAGCAGTTACGTTGCTGGACTCCCACATGGCCGACTACGGTTCAAGTCCCAGACCGCCAATGGCTTGAAATCATCCCAGCTGCATGTGCATGTCTGCCCAAGATTTCAGGAGGAGAGAGATTGGATTTCTCACTTTCCCTCTCACTGTTTCTGTCTCTCTCTCTCCAGTGCACACGTCTGAAGACAAAAACTCTAAGAATAAAAAAGAAAAAGAAAAAAGAAAAGCTGTTTTGGGTCAGCAGGTGGAGTGCTGATTAAGCAACTGGGTTCCACATGGTCAGTTCCACGATTAAGTCCCAGACCAGGTGGCTCGAAAAACAGTTTAGACACATGTGGGCAGACCCAGAATTCTGAGAGGAGAAGGGAGGGGAAGGGATTGTAGTGTGGCATACCCCTGGGAGGGGGAGTGATTTCTCAGTTTCCTTCTCTCTCTCTCTCTCTCTCTGCCCCCAGCAAGCACATACGCCCTATACCAAAAAATCTTTAAAAAAAAAAAGAAAAAAAAAAAGAAAAAGAAAGAAAAGAAAAGAAAGAAAGAAAAAGAGAAAAAGAAAGAAAGAAAGAAAGAAAGAAAGAAAGGAAGGAAGGAAGGAAGGAAGGAAGGAAGGAAGGAAGGAAGGAAGGAAGAAAAGCTATGTCTCACATGGTGACCAGGGTTCAAATCCACACCCTGGTCCACCTGAAACACACTAGGCTTACGTGTGTGTGCCCAAGTCTGACAGGCAGGAGGGCTAGAGGAGGGATCACCGCGTGACCAGACCCCGTAGAGGGTACGCCTCTCTCTCTCTCTCTGATGTGCTCATGTGCTATCATAAACAAATTTCTAAAAAAATTTTCAAAAACAAAAATATTTTAAATTTTAAAAAAATTTGGAATAACCAGCTCACTAAAGAAACGACGTATTACCTACACCTGGAATCCTCCTGCGTGTCCTCCCCATCTCGTCACCTTCTTCTCCACTCCAGAGGTGACCATGATCCTAGATTTGGTATGTATAGTTTCCTTGATTTTGTTTTTAGTTTTCCTAAATAGTATGTGGGTTCTAAAACTTTATTCTTGCCTCAGTTTTTTTCCACCATAGAAGTTTGCTTATTTTTATTAGAGTTCTCCTTGTCCATGGTCTGGGGCTGGCTGAGGCTCAGGGCAGATCATCGAGACCCTGTTGGGGTTGCTGTCTTTTTCTTTCTCTCACTCATCTCTCTCTCTCTCTTTCTCATGAAAGAAATAAGGAAAAAATTTTAAAATTTGCCAAAAAGGGTCCAGCAGGTGGTGTGGTGGTTAAGATGATGGACTCCTATATGACTGACTAGGGTTCAAGTCCCAGACCTGATGACTTGAAAATTATGCCAGGCACATCTGTGTGCATGCCCAAAATCCTAAGGAAAAAAATGGGGGAGAAGGGATTGCAGTGTGGCCGCTCCCCTCTGGGGTGTAATTTTTCACTTTCCCATTCTCTGACTCTCCTTTCTCTCTCCAGTGAGTACCATGCCCTATAGCAAAATCTAAAAAAAAATAATTAAAAAAAATTTTTTTTAAATGCCAGAGCGTGTATGTGCTCACCAGAGAGAGACAGAAAGAAGGTGAGAAAGCACCCCCCCATGGGAAAATGGCCATGCCACGATCCCTTTTCCTGCATTTCGCCTTTATTTCTGGATTTCGGCACACACATATGTGCCCTGCATGTTTTTCAAGCCACTGGATCCAGGACTCAAACTATGCAGTCACCCATGTAGGATTCAGACTTGTTAGCTACCACACCACCAGCTGGCCCACAGGTATATGTATTTGTATATCTATATATGAGGCGGCATCAAGAAATTCATGGGAAATATATATTTTATGAAAAAACTATGCATGGACTTCTACAATTTTTTGTGCTAAAATAAACATACTTTGGGGTCAGTAGGTGGCATGGTGGTTGAGGTGCTAGACTCCTACATGGCTGACAGTGATTCAAGTCCCAGCCCTGGTAGCTTGCCTTCTCACTCTCCCTCTCTGTCTCTCTCTGGTCAAATTGAAGAATAATAATTAATTAATTTAATTAAATTAAATATTTCTTTAAATTAAAAAAACTCATATTTTCATTTTTCTATGAGCTTTTTGAAGTCCCCTCAAATATTGAAGACCATGTGTTCATGGTGATGCTTTCCATTCTTTTTTTTGTTAGTTTTTTAGAGAGAAGTTTTTGCTATAAGGCCCGTGCACTTGCCAGAAAGACAAAGAGAGACAGAGAGACAGAAAGCGAGAAATCACCCCTCAGGAGGGATAACCACGCTGCAATCCCTTCTCCTCCATTCTCCTCTCAGGATCTTGGGTATGCACGCACACACACCCGGTGTGAGTTTAAGCCACCGGATCTGGGACTTGAACCGTAGTCAACTACATGGGAGTCCAGAGACATAGCCATTATGCCAAATGCTGTTCCCAATTCTTTTCTTTTCTTTTTTTTCTTTCTTTTTTTTTTTTTTTTTTTTTTTTGGAGATCCATTCTAATCTAACAGCAGAATTCATTCTAGTTTTTTCCCTCTTCATGTTTGTAAATAATGGCTTCTATCAGTTGAAATATATCTACATATTTGGTCAATCCCTTGCATGTAACACTCTTTCAGACCCCCTGTCTCATTCCACCTATGCTCTCATAACTTCCCAGGTTTTTCTGCCAAATGGACATGCTTCTCACCTCCAGTCCTCGGAGCCAGGCCAGCTCCTGTGTGGGCCCTTCCTCCCTCAGCTCCACTCTAACACCACACTGGGCTGGACTGCTGTGTGCTGATTGTTAATAGCATACTGCATATTTTCTTCTATAAATTTCTTTTTCCACTCAGTATTATGCTTGTGGGCTGGCCCTGTAGCACAGCAATGAGATACTGTGTGTAGGGAACTGGATCCCACACAGCTGACCATAGTTCAAATCCTGGCCTTGGTGGCTTGAAAAACACACTGGGCACATGAGGATGCATGCCCCAAATCCCTGTAGGGTGGAGAAATGGAAGAGGAGAGATTACAGGGTGACCGTGTCCTCCTGGAGAGCAACCTTCCCTTTCAGCCCCTTTGGTACTGCTGAGTGGTGTCTCATTATATGGAACTACCGCCATCAACAGACACCAGATTGTTTGCGGGGTTTCGCTCTGACATTGCTGCACTTTCCTCTTGGTGCACACATGGGCAAGATTTTTCCAGGGCACATCCCTAGGGATGGATTTACTGCAGCATAGGTTGTGTGCGTCATCACGTTTACCAGATAATGCTCAGATGTTTCCCAAAATTCTCTACCTGGTCTCGCACCAGCAAAGCTAAGTAGTTTTTATTCTTCTATATCGTCAGCAATACCGAGACACCGGACTTTAAAATATCACCTATCTGACGGAGTACACCATGAGATCAATTCGTGTTGCCCTTCTTCCTGATGAGAACAAGTCTTTTCTTGTATTTAATGGCTGTTTGGATTTACTCTTTCATGCAATGCTTGTTGGTATCTCTCCTTTTTAAAAATCTTTTGTCGGGACCAGCAGTTAGCATAGTGGCTATGTCGCTGGACTTCCACGCAGTCAACCATGGTTCACGTCCCAGACCCGGTAGCTTAAAACTCACGCCGGGCGCGTGTGCATGTGTGCCCAAGATCCCGAGAGGAGAATGGAGGAGAAGGGATTGCGGGCGTGGCCATCCCCCCTGGGGGGTGATTTCTCGCTTTCTGTCTCTCTGTCTCTCTCTTTCTGTCTGGCAAGCACACGTGCCCTATAGCAAAAACCTCTCCAAAAATAAAAAATATTTTGTTAAGATAATACCTTTTTTGGGGGGGTTGGTGGAGAGATTTTTGCTATAGGGTGTGTACACTCCCCAGAGAGACAGAAAGTGGAAGATCATTCCCTAGGGGGACGGCCACGATGCAGTCCTTTCCCGTCCATTCTCCTCTCAGGATCTTAGGCATGCATGCACATGTACTCTGCATGAGTTTAAGCCGCTAGGTCCAGGACTTGAATTGCAGTTGACTACATGGGAGTCCAGTGGCGTAACCATTATGCCATATGCTAGTCCCAAACGAGTACTTTTTTTTAAAATGAATTATTTATTTATTTAATTCCATTTGTTATTAGTACTTTCTGACTTGACCAGAGAAGGCAAGTTACCAGGCCCAGGACCTGAACCACAGTTGGCCATGTGGGAATCCACCACCTTTATCCACCACGCCACCTGCCGGCCCCACCAAGCTAATACTTTTTAAATTGAAATTAATTATACTAAAACTGACTTGTTTTTTTAAGTTTTTTTTTTTTTATTTAACTGCATTTTTTTAAAAATTTGACCAGAGAGCGACAGAGTGAGAGCAAGAGAGAGAGAAAGAAAGTAAGAAAGCAAGCCACCAGGTCCGGGACTCAAACCACGGTTGGCCACGTGGGAGTCCAGCACCCCTAACTACCACGTCACCTGTGGGCCCCATCTATAAATTGTAATATACCAATTAGCATAGCTTTTTTTGAGAGAGAGAGATTTTTGCTATAGGGCATGTGTGCTCACCAGAGAGACAGAGAGACAGAAAGTGAGAAATTACCCCCTGGAGGATGGCCTTGTTGCAGTCTCTTCTCCTCCATTCTCCTCTCGGGATCTTAGGCACATGAGCACAAGCACCCAATGTGAGTTTTAAGCTGCTAGGTCTGGGACTCAAACCCAGATTGACCACATGGGAGTCCAGTGACATAGCTGTTATGCTATCTGGTGGTCCCAGCATAACCTTTATTTATTTATTTTTTAGGTTTTTGTCATAGGGCACATGTGCTTGCTGGAGATAGACAGAGGCAAGCAGAGACGGAGAAAGAGAAAGTGAGAAATAGTCCCCTCCAGGGTGATGGCCATGCTGCAGTCTCTGTTTTTCCATTCTTTCTAGATTTTGGTCACACATCCACATGCACCAGGCACGAGTCTCAAGCACTGGGTCCAGGACTCAAACCATAGCCAGCAATGCTCTGGCAAATTAAACAAGAAGAAAACTTTTCTGCTAAATTCCAACTAGATCCTATTACTACAACATTTTTTAAAGAATTTTATTTAACTTTATTTATTTTAATTTGACCAGAGAGGGACAGAGTGAGAGAGAAAGAGAGAGAGAGAGTAAGAAAGCAAGCTACCAGGTTCGGAACGCAAACCACGATTGGCCATGTGGGAGTCCAGCGCCCTTAACTACCACACCACCTGCCCTCCTCCACTACAACAAACATTTTTTAAAAATTGTCAGCTGGTGCTTGCACTCATCAGACAGAGAGAGACAGAGAGAGGAGATCATCAGACAGAGAGAGACAGAGAGAGGAGAGAAAATATCCCCTACTGGGGTGTGGCCACATGCAATCCTTTTTCTGCCATTTCTTTTTCCCTCTCAGGGTTTTGGGCACACATGTTGGCATGTTTTTCAAGGTGCCAGTGCCAGGATTTAAACCACAGGTCGCCCATGTGGGTACCAGCTCAGTCACCATCCTACAGGGGACCAGCAGATGGTGTAATAGCTATGTCGCTGGACTCCCATGTAGTCGACCGTGGTTCGCGTCCCAGACCCGGTGGCTTAAACTCACACCAGGCATGTGTGCGTGCGTGCCTAAGATCCCGAGAGGAGAATGGAGGAGAAGGGATTGTGGCATGGCCATCCAAAGCCACCGCGGGCTGAGATTTAGACTGTGCCATCGGCTATGTGGGGTCCACTCTCTCAACCACCAACCTCCAGGGCAGGCTCCAGAATCAGAACTTTCTATTATTTCTTTATCATTACTGTGTTTTCTCCCTCTAGATATTTCTCTGGGTCTATTCTTTTTCCATCACTTCTCTCATAATTAACACATTTTCTCCATTTTGCCAACTTGGAGATTTTCTCAAAATTTCCATCTAATTAAGGGACCAGCAGTTGCGTAATGTCTATGTCGCTGAACTCCCATGTAGCCGACCGCAGTTAGCGTCCTGGACCTGGTGGCTTAAACTCACGCCGGGCGCGTGTGCGTGCGTGCCCAAGATCCTGAGAGGAGAATGGAGGAGAAGGGATTTCGAGGGGTGATTTCTCGCTTTCTGTCTCTCTTTCAGGCGAGCGCACACCCCCTATAGCAGGAACCTCTCCAAAAAAAAAAAATTTCCATCTAATTAATATATATGATTTCCAGAAGAGTCCATTATGCTTTTTGCTGTCTTTGTTCGTTGTTTATTCCCCAAATCTTCTACAACTGCTTTTTTTTTTTTTGCTTTTTTTTTTTTTTTTTTTTTTTTTTTTTTTTGAGAGGTTTTTGCTATAGGGCACGTGCGCTCACCAGAAAGACAGAGAGACAGAAAGCGGGAAATCATCCCCCAGGGGGGATGGCCACGCTGCAATCCCTTCTCCTCCATTCTCCTCTCACACATGCCCGGCGTGAATTTAAGTCACCAGGTCTGTGATTCGAACCGCAGTCGACTACATGGGAGTTTAACGACATAGCCATTATGCTAACTGCTGGTCCCTATGACTGCTTCTTTTTCATGTCATCTTTCTTTTCTCTATAAGAATACTAGCTAAAATTTAAATTCTTTCATTTTTTCTGCATTAACCCTGCTAGTTAGTTAAGTTGTGTAGCTTAAACTAGTTTGCATGTTCAGTGCCCCCCCCCCCCCATTATCTGCAGTCTTACTATTGGCATGGGTTTTCTCAACAATTATTAGTTTCTAGTTTCTCTAAGAAAGGTCCAGCTCTCCATAAGGTAGATTGCCAGTTGTCCATCAAAATCCATTCTCTCCTTCCTTTGTTCTTGCATAAAAATAGCTATAGGGCCAACCAGGTGATGTGGTGGCTAAGGCAGCTGGATCCCACATGGCTGACTTTGTGCTTCAAGTCCTGGACCCTGCAGCTTCAGAAACATGCTGGGTGCATGTGTGCGTGCCCAAGGACTGAGAGGAGAATGGCAGAGAAGGGATTGTGACATGGTCATCCCTCGAGGAGAGCTTTCTCTACTCTCTTTCTCTCTCTCTCTTTCTCTCCAATAAGTGCATGTACCCTATAGCAAATTAATTAAAACAAAAAAAAAAAAAAAAAAAAAAGCTATTGTTGTATACCTGGCAGTCCAGCCAAGCTACATTTCTGAGTTTCTTGCAGTCAGGTTCAGCCATGTGACCAAGGCATTGTCAATGAGATACAGGCAAAATCAACATGCGGCATTGCCACCTATGGGTCTTAGACATTGGATGTAGTTCTTGCCCCTCCTTGCCAGCTGGGAGTTCTTACATGACAATGATATTGCTTCATCACACAAATGACAGTGCCCCAGGCGATGGCAGAGCAACAAGATGGAAGGAACCTGAAGCCCCTAGTGACCACATGGAGCAAGACTACCTCGCTGCTCTGGCCATGGCAAAAAGTTACCATATCACTGGATTTCTTGTTATGGCAGCTTAGCCTCACCCTTATTCCACCGCCAGGACACATGTGGGCTTTGATAGAACTCCCAAGTCCTGTAATTTTTTTCTGTCTTAGTATACTCTCAAAATGATTATGGAGGGTTAAATTAGAGGGTTAGCTGGCCCCATAGCTCAGTGGTTAACTGATGCACAAAGAAAGCCCAATCCCACATGGCTGACCAGGGTTTGAGTTCCAGTGGTTTGAAAAAGACCCTGGGCATGTGTGCATGAGCGCAGGATCCTAACAGGATGAAGAACTGGAGAAAAAGGATTGCAGCATGACCATAGCCTATTGGGCCGTGTTTTTGTTGCTGTTGTTGTTGGTTTTTTGTTGTTGTTGTTTTTATTTCCCTCTCTCTCTCTTTCCCTCTCTTGTACACATGATATGCTTTCTGGCATGAAAGATAGTCAGGGAAGGGGGGAGCAGCAGATAACATGGTAGTTAAGGTGCTGGACTTCCATATGACCAACCGCAGTTTGAGCCTTATATCTAGCGACTTGAAAAACACACCAGGATGAGGCCAGCAGGTGGCCTGGTGAAGGTGCTAGATTCCCACACGGCCGACCATGGTTCGAGTCCCGGACCTGGCAGCTTGCTTGCTTTTTCTCTCTCTCTCTTGCTATCTATTACTCTGTGTGTGTGTGTGTGTGTGTCTTGCTAAGGTCAAATAAAAAATAATAACAAGAATGATAAATAAAATATTCCTTAAAAAAAAAAAAGAAAAAGAAAAAGCACTCTAAGCACATGTGCGTTTGTGCCCAAAATCCCTAGAGAATGGAGGACAAGAGATTGTGGCATGCCATCCTCTCTTGGGGGTGATTCCTCGCTTTCCCTCTGTTCTGTCTCTCTCTGGCAAGCTCACATGCCCTCTGGCAAAAATTAAAAAAAAAGAATAGTAGGGGGCTGCTTGGGTTTTCTCTTCCTCTCTAAGTTCCTTGGTGGTCTTCAATGAAGAAAGACTTTTAACACAGGTACAATGGATGTATTTTTAAAATTAAAGTTTCTTACTATAATTATCTCACAAAATGATTAAGTCAGCACTGTGCCGTTTTCTGGTTTTGTTTCGGAGAGTGGGTTAGGAAATATTCTCCAGACTGTGCTTTATGTCAAGAAAAATGTAGGGCATGCTGACTGACGGTGGCAGCTTGGAATCCAGGAGATAATGAAATAAGAATGAACTGGGTGTTCATTTTACCAGTTTACAAAAGTGGTATAAAACCATCTCTTACCAGTGATGATGATGTGCCCAAAATCAAAAAGCTTGGTCAAACCAACTTTTTAAAAACTTATTTTGGGTTTTTGCCATGCACTCGCCAGAGAGGAGAAAGACAAAGAGAAAGTGAGAAATCACCCCCTAGTGGGGATGGCCACACCATAATCCCTCCTCCTCGATTCTCCTCTCAGGACTTTGGGACTGTACTCACACGCACCTGGTGTGATTTTCAACCGCCGGGTCTGGGACTCGAACCACGGTCAGCCATGTGGGAATCCATCTGCCTTAACCACCACACTACCTGCTGGTCCTCAAACCAATTTTATGTACTTGAGATAGAAAAGAAAAAAGCAAACATTTCCATAGGAGGATAAACTGGGCTCCAAAAGGCCACCGAGCCTGGTGTGACTCCTGCACTGTTCGTCTTGTTCCTTGGCTTGGACATGAGAGCGGTCCTGAGGACCACGCCATTCCAGACACAGCTGAGCAGAAGTCATGAAATCCCTGGTCATAGAACCCCATCTTTTCTTCCTTCCCCCTCCCCTGGGGGCTTAAAATGGGCTGAGATGGAAGGAAACAAAACCTAAATGTTTATTAATATAAAACTCTGTCAGTCTATATCCTATGGTGTCTATTCTAGATCTAATCAAATAGTTCAAGGTCACATAAAAGGGCGTTGTCCTCCTCACAGAATCCAGTCAGCTCTGTCCCTTAGGTAGGACCAGGGCCTTCCCAGTTGTGCCTTGCCCTGGGCCCAGCGCTGGAGTGCTGCATGCTCCTCCAGGCACCCTCTTCTGGTTCAGCTGAACTTCTAAGTGCGTGTCAGTGTATGTACCGAGAAGCTAGAGCTTTCTTAGTTTCACATAAATGTCATTTTCTTCCTTAACATTGTTTTTCTTTGTTCATTTCGGTGAGCATTAGAAGTTTTATAAGCCTGGCATGTTTTTCCTTGCCAGCATTCGAGTCTTTTCCACGTGTTCTGAAGCCCTAAGAGCGAAGATTACAGCCGTTATATAACATGTCTGCCGCCTGGAGCGGGATCTGCCAGGCCAAATCCTACTAGCGCAACCTGAAGGAATTATCTGCATTTTTTTTTTTTTTTAAAGATTTGTGCCATAGAGCATGTGTGCTTGCTGAAACGAGATAGACAGAGACAGAGAGGAAAGTGAGAAATGACCAACCCCCAAAGGGCTAGCCATGCCTCAGTCTCCTTCATTCTCCTCTCGGGATTTTGGGCACACATGCCCAGCATAATTCTCAAGCCACCAGGTCCAGGACTTAAACCAGAGAGTTGGCCATGTGGGATCCATCACCCCAACTGCCATGCCACTGGCTGGCCCCAAGGAATTATCTGTTCTTAAAAGAGAAAACTTTCGGGAACCAGCAGTTAGCATAATGGCTATGTCGCTGGACTCCCACGTAGTCGACTGCGGTTTGCGTCCCGGACCCGGTGGCTTAAAACTCACGCCAGGCGTGTGTGCATGCGTGCCCAAGATCCCGAGAGGAGAATGGAGGAGACGGGATTGCGGCATGACCATCCCCCCTGAGGGGTGATTTCTCGCTTTCTGTCTCTATGTCTCTCTCTGTCTGGCGAGCGTACGCGCCCTATAGCAAAAAATCTCTCAAAAAAAAAAAAAAAAGAAAAAGAAAAAGAGAAAACTTTCTCCCCCAAACCAAAATCTTACTCAAACTTCTTACACAATAACACAATAACTTACTCTTTTATTAAAAGTTTGTTTATTTCCTGATTAAGTAACACATGCTTGTTTTAGAAAATCTGGAAAATATAAAAATATATACAAGAGAAAATATGAATCCCCCATAATTCTACAGCTGCCAGAGTGAACTCATTCTGCAGGATTTGCTCCCCACTCAAACTTCTAAAATCCAGTCACCATCGTCTTTTAAAGCACACATGTCTTTTCCCACAGGGAACGACACAGACACATACAACATATAAAAAACATACTCAAACAGAAGCAGATTCCTTTACAAAGCAGTTCCATATAAAACCTCCATTTTTCAAATTCCTACGAGTCAGAGACTCTAGTACAGACTATTGAGCATTTATTAAAATAATAACAAAAGAGAAGAGGGGAACAACGAAGAGAAAGGGCAAGGGCTTCATCTCCAGATGCCCCCCCGATTCCTTATGCTACTTGGGGCAGGGTGCCCGCTTTTCTTTCGCGCAGGAGGTTTTTCGGGCTTAGGGGCTGTGGCAAAGCGGCGAGGAACAGCCTGGGAGGGAATCTGAGAGCCGAGGGAAAAGAGAAGAGAAGGTCGGCGTCACATTCTCTCAACCCCACGTCGCCCACCGAGGAAGGCGCAGTGCACGGAACGGGCCAGAAACAAGCACCAGAGGGACAAGACCCTGCTGCAGACAGCGGGGACAGGACGTAGGGGCCCGGACATGGAGGATGGAGCCAGCCAGGGGTGTGGAGAGGTGGGGAACCCGTCAGGGAGAGCCCTCTCTCCCCTGGCCCCTGCCCAATTGCCCTCACCTCTTTCCGGGGGATCTCACCCAAGCGGGAGTCTATGTTCCTTCTGGGGACATTATTATCCCCTCGGCCGTCAGACCTGTCACACAAATGAAGGGTGTGAGGACAGGGAGCTACCACCCCATCCCACCCAGCACTCGGTGGAGGAAGAACTATGCCCATTTGTGTCTCCGAGAATAAGGATGAGGGTGATAGACCTGGGGTCACACGGGAAGGGACGCTCGGGGGCTCAAATGCTGACTTATGGTAGGTGGTCCGAGCCCTGGGTCAGCCTTCTGGGCTTCCGAGTAAGGGTTTAAAAAACTAAGGTAGCGAGGTACAGGAAAGTGATTCTTTTTTAGACATAAATTTTAAAAAGTAGCAGAAAGGACCCTTCAGGAAAATAAAAGGGGGTTATCGGTAAGAGAGTTTTCACCACACCCCTCATTTTCCTTGCCAGAAAAGGATGAAGACACTTCTCATTGTCCGCAATACACGCCCCACTCCTCCCCGCCTGATCATTTCCCGTTATCCGGGTTCCATCCTCCCCACCCAGGCTGACCCGCTGTGCTCCAGCCTCTTCAGGTAGAGCAGCAGATCCTCGGCAGGCAGGGCCCCCCAGCCCCGAGCCTGGTACAGTCGCAGCAGCTGAGACACCTCCATCAGCTGCCCATCCACACCTGAGAGACAGAACATCGGGAAGGGTCCTCATCCCACTCCTGCTCCTTAGCCCTCAGCCCGGCTCCCGGGGAATCCAGGTGGGCCTCAGGTTCCAAGTGCCAGACCCACTGTCAGCACCTTCCTGCCCTCGGTCTCGCCCTGTGAACACGACCTGCTTACCTCTCTCTGGGGAGCCACTACTGGGACCACTGCTTTGTGAATGGGACGAGGGAGGCTCATGGACCCGGAACAGACTAGACGCCATGGCTAAGGGAACTTTGGTTTTATGGACAGGGGGTGGAAGGCGTGGTACTTGAGGGGCTTCCTCCCAAGTTGGGACAGTCAGAGGATCTAGCAAAAGGAAAGAGATCCAAGAATCAGGAAATGGGCCAAGAGCCAGGGCTGTCCTACCTCTGAGACGTTGGTCACCCTGGCCAGCTCCTGAAGTCTTGCTAGATCATCATCTCCCATCCATCCCAGCCCCAGCCATTTCTTCAGTGTTGGACTCACCAGACTTAGGGGGCAACAGGTCAACAGAGGGGTTCTCGTTGTTCTGGGGTACTGTCTCCAGCAGCTGTTGGGGGGAAATGGCAAAGATCCCCAGAGGACTGATAAGAAAAGGATCTAGGTATCTGAGGAAGCAGAGGCTGGTGAAGCAAGAGCGAGGTTAGTGGCCTACATTCCAGAAAGGAGATACGAACTAGGAGTAAGGCAGACAGAGAGCAGACACTGGCACAGAGCATTTGTCCTACAGAGGACATGAGGCTAGGACATGAGTCCTGGGTTCCTAGAGTGAAAAGAAGAAATGAGGAGGGGAAAAAGAAGATAAGGTGGTCTGGATGGATTACCTCTTACCTGGTGCAGAAAATTCTTGAGGCCCTCCAGCTGAGAGGCCGGCGGCAGCCCCTGCTTCAAGAAGCCATCCCCATCGGATCCGGGACCTTCCTCGGGGAATGGCCGTTCTGCTCTGTGATCGGGATGGAAGGCCCCAAGCGCAGAGGAAAAGGCTTCAGCTGTAAAGCGAATTGGTGGTGTGGGTACAGAGCTGTGGGGGAAGCAGTGAGTACCTCCACAAGTCAACTCCCCAAACTCGCAGAAGAAAGGGGCCTATTGGGACCAGCAGATGGCATAATGGCATCACTACATCACTAGACTCCCACGTAGTCAACCTCGATTCAAGTCCCAGACCCAGTGGCTTAAACTCACACCGGGCACATGTGCATGTGTGCCCAAGATCCTGAGAGGAGAATGGAGAAGGGACTGCAGCGTAGCCATACCCCCTGGCAGGTGATTTCTCGCTCTCTGTCTCGCTCTGACTTTCTGGAGAGCTCGTGCGCCCTATAGCAAAAACCTCTAAAAAAAAAAAAAAAAAAAAAAAAAAAAAAAAAAAAAAAAAAAAAAGAAGAAGAAAGAAAGAAAGAGAGAAAGAAAGAGAGAGAGAAAGAAAGGGGCCTATCACATTTAAGAGGGGCTTCCCAGCTAGGAGAAGATGACCACGGGGGTGTCAAAGAGCTGCAGGAGGTAGAGTTGAAGGCAACCTGGATTCTAAGACAGAAACGTAGGCAGCAGAAGCAGTTGTGGTAACTCAAACCTTAAATAAGTAAAGACCACCACAAACAGAAATGATTAAGATATGGCTGGCCTATGGGGCTAGCAGATGGCATGGTGGTGAGGCACTGGACTCCCATATGGCTGACCATGGCTCAAGTCCCAGACCTGGTGGCTTACTTTCTCACTTTCCTTCTCTGTCTCCCTTCCCTCTCTGGTGAGCATATGAGTCCTACAGCAAATTTATAATAATAATAGTGAAAATAAGTAACATTTTAAAAAAGATATGGGACCAGCAGATGGTATAATGGTTATGTTTCTGGGTTCCCACGTAGTCAAATGCAGTTTGAGTCTCAGACCTGGCAGCTTAAAACACACTGGGCTCATGTGTGCTCCTGCCCAAAGTTCTGAGAGAAGAGGAGAAGGAGGAGAAGAGACTGCAGTGTGGTCATCCCCCCTGAGGGGTGATTTCTCACTTTCTGTCTCTCTGTCTTTCTGGTGAGCGCACAGGCCCTATAGCAAAAATCACTAAAAAAAAAAAAAAGATATGTCTGGCCTCTTTACCAGGATATGCCCCAATTCTTTTATTATTACATAATTGAAAAATTTTAAATTGTAATGATTCATCCCTCATTCTTTTAATTTTAATTAATTGCTAGAGGGCATGTATATTCACCAGAGAGAAACAGAGAGGAGGAGGGACAGGGAGAAACTCACCCCCCCAGGGGCATGGTCATGCTGCAATCCTTTCTCCTCTATTTCTCCATCGTGCTGGGATTTGGGGCACACACTCATACACACCTGGCATGTTTTTCAAGCCACTGGAGTCAAACGAAAGTCAAACCCTGTGGTCATCCCTGTGGGATCTGGCTCCCTTAACCACTAACCCATGTGGCTGCCCCGCCCCTCACTCCTACACTGACCTAGATTGTCATACTGCCCGGCTCCACCCAAGTCACAGCTGACTAAACCAGAGGGGGACACCACAGTCAAGGTCAGCCAATCCCCTGGATGCTTAAAACCCACTGGACAGCCTAAGGAACTGAGATGCCTCTGTCTGTATAAACGCCTGGAGTCTTGGCTAAACTCAGTGCCACAGTATCACAGGACAAGCCAGAGTGCTGAGGGGCAAGAACCTTAGGGGTGTAAGAGAGAATGCTGGTTTAACAGGAGACGGAGCAGGTGCGTGGGGCGGGACAGTCAAGAGACAGGCAGGCCTGAGAGAAGGGGCTGCTGCCTTGTGCCTCTGGTCCTAAGGGCGCCCCTCTCCCAGCTCTGGTTCTCATCAAGTCCAGCCACACCACATTTCCATGAGCTCTCACTCCCTTTATGTGAAACAACAAAAACAAATTTCTGCTCCTTGCCACTTCAGAGCACTAAGACTGGGCCAGCAGGTGGCGTGGTGGGTGAAAATCACCCTGGGCACTTGTGCATGCATGCCCAAAAATCCCAACAGAAAAATGGAAGAGAAGAGATTATGATGTAGCCATCCCCTCTGGGGGGGTGCTTTCTCATTTTCTCTCTCTCTGGCAAGCACCCTATAGAAAATTTAAAAAAGAAAAGAAGAAAAGAGAAGAGGAGAGGAGAGAAGAGAAAAGGAAAAGAAAAAAGACCACTAAGACATCTGAAAGACTAAATGTCCAAGTCCCGTTCAGAAAGGAGGCCAGGTAAGAGGGCCAATTCGTGTACAGGAACCCAGTGACTTCGGTCCGTTACCTGTGGGTGGAGTGAGATCTGGCTTTGGCTCCAGGGGCTGGAAGGAATGCTGGCTCTGGAAAGTGGGGCCCAGAAGGAGGCTAAGGTCTGGGGAGGAGCTGCAGAGATCAGGGGGCCCGCCGGGCAGCTCATCCCTTGCTTCCCGACTCTGCTGCAACACAGGCTTTAGGGCCACGGCCACAGGAGGCATGGCCCAGATCCTCCTCTCCTCCTTCTCTGGCTCTAGAGGCCCAGGGCTGGAGGGGCCAGTGGGAGGAACCTGGCCAAGAGAGGCAGAAAGGAGGATCAAGGCCCAGCAGGTTTAGAGACAAGACATAGTACAGAAACTTCGGTTAAGATGCTAAGTTACTAGAACTTCCTTAAAAGAAGATTTGGTATTAATTAATCTTTTAAGGAAGTTCTAGTAACTTATCTTAACCGAAGTTTCTGTTGACAATAACATGTATGTTGATGTGCTTGATTCAGACAATATACAGTGTACTCTGGATGGAAAATCTCATTTTGTATACTGTAATCATGTACAGTGAATGAATGTAAATAAAATGTATTAAAATAAAAGAAGATTTGGTAAGATATATCAATTTCGATCACATTTTAAAACTGCTTATTTATAATGTTACAATTCTATTTCTAGGAATTTTATAATTTCTGTTAGGACTTGAGCATTTTATACACAAAGGTATGTATTTTAATGATATTCATTGCAGATTTGAAATATAGAAAACAACTATTATATCCATCAAAAGCACTTGGTTAGGGACCAGCAAATGGTGTAATGGCCCAGCAAAGTAGTAGGCCTCGATTTGAGTACCAGACCTGGCTGCTTAAACTCACGCCGGACACTTGTGCGTGCGTGCCCAAGATCCTGAGAGGAGAATGGAGGAGAAGGGATTGTGGCGTGGCCATGCCCCCTGGGGGGTGATTTCTCACTTTCTGTTTCTCTCTTTCTGGTGAGCGCACGCGCCCTACAGCAAAAACCTCCCCTCCCTCCAAAAAAAAGCACTTGGTTGAATAAAAGGTTATAAAACAGCTTAGAGAAGGCAACTCTTTGGTGTGAGGCGTGGAGAGATGGGTATGGAGGAAAAAGAGGGGAGACCCTCAGGACTAGTTCTGGGGAAAGGAACTAGGAGACTGAGGTGCAGGAACAGAATGGAGGTTACATTTCACTGCATAGCTTTTGAACAGGTTGGATTTTTAAATTTTAATGTGTGCATATTATTATCTATTGCAAAAAATATTTTAGCTAATAATAAAACTTCTGGGGCCGCGGGTGGTGTGGTGGCTAGGGGTGTTGGACTTCCACAAAGCCAACCACAGTTCTAGTCCCAGACCTGATGGCTTGCTTTCTCACTCCCCGCCCCCTCTCACTATGTCCCTCTCTGGTCAAATTAAAATAAATAAATAAAGTCAAATAAAATAATTCTTTAAAAAAATAAAACTTCCATAGAAAAGATGGAAGTAGGAGATACCAGCATAGGGAGGGCTGGGGATGGATGACTCCCTGCTTGACTCTAGGGGAAGACTTAGCAGCAATGATTGGTCCTTTCCCCCCTAATTAATTCTGCTTTCATTTTGCAAAACTGATAGCACATATGATTCACCACCTTTTGGCCTGGAAGAAAAAAGTTCTGCCCAATGAAATGAGGCCAGACTGGGGTGGACTATGGTCATGGCAAAAAAGATGTATTTTGGTGAAACAGCTATTGTTTGAGAAAGCCCACAGACTGTCTTCCCTAATTGAACTTTGGACTTCCCCTGGGAGGGAGCTAGACTTTCAAAGGTGGAACGTGGAACACAACCACTGACTGAAGGCTCGGCTCAGGGGCAATGGCTCAGGGGCAATGCCTACCGCGGGGTTGGGAGGCGGGAGGGTGGCGCTGAGCAGCTGGTTGGCCTCATCCCAGTGGGCCTGCAGCATGGCTTGGAGCCGTTCCACCAGCTCCACCCGCTGCTCCTCCAGCTGCTGGCTCCCGCTCTGCAGTTCCCGCACTCGCGCTTGCTCCCGGGCCAGTCTGAAGGAAAGAGGGATCAGGTGACTCTGGGCCTTTAAGGACACAGACTTGGAGGATAAGAGCCAGAAAGGAAGGTCACATCTGACATTCTGAAAGGGGCCGGGTCCATTTAGAAGAGGACAGATCTGCTGAAGGGACAGCTCTACCACAGGAAAGGAGCACAGGCCCACATGGGTTTCTCCAGGGACCATACCTGAGCTCGTAATCCTGAGTCACCTGCTGCTGCCGCTCCTCTCGCTCTGCCATTTCCACCTTGAACTGAGCCAGCTGAGCGGCCAGTTCCTGCTGGTGCTGTCCGCTCAGGTCCTGAAGCTGCTTCCTAAGAGGGCACAGGTGAGCAAGAGGACTGAGACTGGAGGCAGAAGTAGTGGCCAAGTGAGAAGAGGACAGAATGTGTGCAAACGACAGGGAGCCAGATGGCCACAGTCACCACCCTGGCCACCACACAGGAAAGCAGTAAGGACGAGGGTCCTAGATGGGTGCCCCAGGAGCAGAGAACGGAGATGAGGATTTACAGGGAAGTGATTTATTTCAGAAGCATTTCCAGAACAAATCAGCAGGGGCAGGGGGGTGAGGAGAAGTGGGACTGGACTAGAAGCTCCATCTCACAGGTCACATCTCGGCACTGTCCCGGGAGGGGAACTGGAAGAGCCACAGCCCTGTGCCCATCAGTTCTTGATTTAGGGTTACTCCCTGTGGAAGGAAAACTCCCAGTGCCGGGCTCTCCACGTTCCCCGAAAGCAGCCCTCCCAGGACAGACTCTGGTCTGGCTTTCGGGAGTGAAGGTATGCTGGGAGCCGGCGTGTTGGAAAATGGTAAAGGGAGCCAGAGGACGTTGGAGGGCACTAGCAGTCCCCGCTGTGGCTGGGCAGAAGCAGTGTCCAGTGAGACCCGAGTACCTGTGATGTTCCCTCAGGGAGGCCGCTTGCCGGAGGCTGCTCTCCTGAGCCTGCGCCAGCCGCTCTGTCACCCGCTGCTCCAGCTGCACAGCCAGCTCTGACTCCATCTGGATCCGCTGGCTCTCATACCGGGCCTGGCAGCGAAGGAAGGTGGGATGACAGTCAGCTCAACCCTGTTTGGGCTTAGAATTGGAAGGAGGATGTAGATGAAGCCAGTGCCAACATTCCTCCTCATATGCCTAAGGGATGAAGGACGAGGATTTCACAAGGAATGAGGGACTCCCTTTCCTTACTAAACCATGATTAAACTCACATTTTAAACATACGCAAAAGCAAAATGACTTTGGGAAACAGAAGTACATTTTTTAACCAAAAAAAAAAAAGTTAGGAAGGACAATCAAGTCCATTATGTGTGTCTGAGATGACACACGTAGTACGCCTAACACGGACCTGAAACCCAGCAGGCATGCATGGTGCCCCTTCTCACGTGAAGTCTAAACTGTTGTCTCCATGTTCTCACCTCACAATCCTCCTTCGACTCACTGAAATCTGATTTTTACATATATTGGGTCATCAGAAAAGTCATGATGTATTTTTCCATGCAAAAACTATAACAGGGAGCCAGACAGCCATGGTCCAGCCTGGCCAGCGCATAGGAAAGTGGTAAGGATGAGCTGGGATCCTAAAATGGGCTCCCCAGGAGAGGGGAGCAGGGATGAGGATTTATAGGGAAGTGATTTACTTAAGAAGCATTTCCCCCCCAAAAAAGGCATGACTTTTCTGATGACCCAATAGTACTTCACGGAAAGGAACTTAATCTAAATTCCATAGTGGTTATTTCTGTCTTCATCTCATGTGAGCTCATTGCAACACCTGACATCTGAGGTCAATTCTTTCTTCTTTCTATCTACTTATTTATTTACTGCTATAGGGCATGTGCTCTCACGAAAGAGAGAGAGAGAGAGAGAGAGAGAGAGAGAGAGAGAAAGAAATCACCTCCCAGCGGGGAAGGCATGCCGCAATCCCTTCTCCATTCTCTTGGGATTTTGGATATGTACATGCACCCAGTGTGATTTTCAAGCCCCCAGGTCTGGACTCAAACCACGAAGAAGGCCATATGGGATCCAGCATCTTAACCTCCATGCTATCTGCTGACCTCCCAATTCTTTCTTCTAAAGCCATTTTTTCCTTAGCTCTCATGAGCTAGAACACAGTCCTCTCCTGCCTTTTCCTCCATCCCAGTGATCAGTAAACTATAGCTCAACCCAGCCCTCCTCTGCCTGTTTTTGTAAATAAAGTTTTATTAGAACACAGCCATGCCCAACTGTTTACATACCATCTATAGCTACTTTTGAGATATAACAGCAGAGTTAAGTATTTGCAACTGAGACCAAAATACCCACAAAGACAGAAATATTTACTGTCTGGCCCTTTTACAGAAAGTTTGTTAACCCCGTTCTATTCCAAAGCAAGGGTCTAACTAAAATTTAAGATTCAAGGGCCGGCAGATGGCATGGTGGTTAGGGTGCTGAACTCCCACATGGTTAACTACAGTTTGAGTCCCAAATCTTGTGGCTTACTTTCTGACTTTCCCTTTCTCTGGCAAAATTTAAAAAATAATAGTAATAACAAATAAAATTAAATAAATAATTATTTAAAAATAAATAAAGTAAAAATTAAGATTCAGGGGCCAGCAGGTGGCAGGGTGATTAAGACGCTGGAATCTCACATGGCTGACCACGGTTTGAGTCCCTGACCTGGTGGCTTGAAGATCATGCCTGGTGTGTCTGCATGCACACCCAAAATCCCAGGAGGAAAATGGGAGAGAATGGATTGTGGCATGGCCATCCCCTTGGAGGGTGATTTCTCACCTTCCTTCTCTCTTTGTCTCTTTCTGGCTAGTGCATATGCCCTATGGCAAAACCCTAAAAAAAAAAAAAAAAAAAAAAAAATTCAATGTGCAGCTATAAGAAAAGTGTTTTTCCAAGTCTAATGATATTAGAAAAATACCTTTTAATACTATTCTGTGCCAGGCCATATGCAATTATGGGAATTTTATAAGTAAACAAAACAATCATTGCCCTCCTGCATCTGTGTCCTATTCAGAGGGATTAGTCCATGTTATTCAAGCAAGGAAAATTACCAAACAGACGGTTATGATTGGAATTAGGCCTCTGACAAAAGCTTTCACTCATACAGTCAACCTACTAGCTACTATTCTTTTAAAATAACATAGCAGGGGCCAGCCTTATAGCCTAGTGTTTATAGGAGCTGGGTTAACCAGCTGAACACAGTTCAAGTCCTGGCCCTGGTGGCTTAAAAAAACATGCCAGGGGTGACCAGCAGGTGGCGTGGTGGTTAGCACGCTGGACTCCCACGTGGCTGATCGCAGTTCAAGTCCAGGACCTGGAGGCTTGCTTTTTTACTTTCTCTCTCTCTCTGTCTCTGGTGAGCATGTGTGCCCTATAGCAAATTAAATAATGATAATAATAATAATAATTAAGTAAGTAAATAATTATTTTAAAGAAAATACCAAAGGGGCCAGCAGGCAATGTTGTGGTTAAGGCGCTGAACTACCACATGCCCAACCGTGGTTTAAGTCTCAGACCTGATAGCTTGAGTCTCACTTTCCCCTCTCTTTGTCTCTCTCTGGCAAGCACATGTGCCCCATAGCAAATTAAAATAATAATAATAATAATTTTTTTTGAGAGGTTTTCACTATAGGGCGCGTGCGCTCGCCAGACAGACAGAGAGAGAGACATAGAGACAGAAAGCGAGAAATCACCCCCCAGGGGGGATGGTCACGCTGCAATCCCTTCTCCTCCATTCTCCTCTCGGGATCTTGGGCACGCATGCACACGTGCCTGGCATGAGTTTTAAGCCACCAGGTCCGGGACTCGAACCGCGGTCGACTACGTGGGAGTCCAGCAACATAGCCATTACGCTAACTGCTGGTTCCCAATAATAATAAAATTTTTAAAAATACATGCATGTGCACCCCAAATCCCGACAACAAGGAGAAATGGATAAAAATGGATTGTAACGGGGACCAGCAGTTAGCGTAATGGCTATGTCGCTGGACTCCCACGTAGTCGACAGCAGTTCGAGTCCCGGACCCGGTGGCTTAAACTCACGCCAGGCGCGTGTGCGGTGCGTGCCCAAGATCCCGAGAGGAGAATGGAGGAGAAGGGATTGCGGCGTGGTCCCCCCTGGGGGGTGATTTCCTGCTTTCTGTCTCTCTGTCTCTCTCTGTCTGTCTGGTGAGCGCACGTGCCCTACAGCAAAAACCTCTCCAAAAAAAAAAAAAAAAAATGGATTGCAGAGTGACAATACCACCCTTCTGGGAGGTGCTTTCTCCCTTTCTTTCTCTCTAGTCAGTGCACATGCCCTCTATGCCCTCTAGCAATTAAAATAAATAAATAAATAAGATGTTTTTAATAGATTTAAATCTTTTTACTTCTAGAAAGTAACACTAAGTCAGGAAACTCATTTAGTGAGAATTGGCTCTGAATTTAAGATGATATTACTTGGGACCAGCAGTTGGTGTAATGGCTATGTCGCTAGACTCCCATGTAGTCAACTGTGGTTTGAGTCCTGGATCCAGTGGCTTAAACTCAAACCGGGCACATGTGCATGTGTGCCTAAGATCCTGAGAGGAGAATGGAGGAGAAGGGATTGTGGCGCGGCCATCCCCCTGGAGGGTGATTTCTCACTTTCTGTGTCTCTCTCTGTCTTTCTGATGAGCGCACATGCCCTATAGCAAAAACCTCTCAAAAAAAAAGAAAAGAAAAGAAAAAAAGATGATATTATTCATACTATGTAGAAACTATTTGTGGGACCAGCAGATGGTGTAATGGTTACATTGCTGGACTCCCACGTAGTCGACCTCAAGTGCCAGACCTGGCAGCTTAAAACTCATGCCAGGTGCGTGTGTGTGTGTGTGTGTGTGTGTGTGCCCAAAATCTGAGAGGCAAACGGAGAAGGGATTGCAACAAAGTCATCCTCCCTGGTGGAAGGGGGATTTCTCACTTTCTGTCTCTCTCGGTCTCTCCAGTGAGAGCACGCAGCTATAGCAAAAAGCCCTCCAAAAAAAGAAAGGAAAGAAAGAAAGAAACTATTGGCAAAATAAGCCCTAAATACCTGAAATTGGTACTGAGAGCCTGCCGTGACTCCCAAGAGATCTCTGCCTCAGGCTTACTTCTGTCTACCACAGCAAGACTCAAGAACCCTGTCCTGGGACCAGCAGTTAGCGTAATGGCTATGTCGCTGGACTCCCACGTAGTCGACCGCGGTTTGCGTCCCGGACCCAGTGGCTTGAGACTCACGCCGGGAGCGTGTGCATGCGTGCCCAAGATCCCGAGAGGAGAATGGAGGAGAAGGGATTGCATGCGGCATGGCCATCCCCTCTGGGGGGTGATTTCTCACTTTCTATCTCTCTGTCTCTGTCTGGAGAGCGCACGCGCCCTATAGCAAAAACCTCTCAAAAAAAAAAAAAAAGAACCCTGTCCTGACCTGTACCAAGCTCATCTCCAGCTGCAGGGCATCTCTCTCTCTCCGGGCCGTGTCCAGCTCTCCTTCCAATCGCTGCACCTCAGACTGCACCAATGCCAACCGCTGCTGGGCCTCCTGGGCTGCCTGCGCCTCCCTCCGGCTGTTTCCCTAAGAAAGGAAAGTCAACTTAAGTACCCCCAATTCATCTGTCTATACCCTCAAACCCAAGCTTCCTTTCCCTCTCCCCTCATTTGTCCTGTTTCCCCATCCCTGGTTAATCTCACTTGGCCCTTCCATGTATTCGATGTCTCCAGCCCTTTCTGCTAGGTTTATACTGTCAGCCGTGCTTACCACGTATAGCTCTCCACTCTCCATCCCTGTCCCATAGGAGGGGTCTTCAAAAAGTTCATGAAAAATGCAAATGAGAAAAAGACTAGCTTGGCCTTGGCAGTACTGAACTGCAGTGCTGGAGGCTACGTGGTCAGCTGCTGGTTGAGATCCCTGGTAAACATGAAACCTGCTGGGCGCGTGTGTGCCCCAGACTGAAGAGCCAGAGCTGGGAGGAGGAGACTGCAATGTGGTGACAAGACCTTAATGGGGTGCCTATCTTTCACTCTCATGTGCAGGTACACGCTATTTCTCATGAATAAAATAAACTTAAAACAGGGACCAGCAGATGGCATAAGGCTCGCGTCACTGGAGTCTCACACAGTCAACCGTGGTTCAAGTCTCGAACCCAGCAGCTTAAAACTCACACTGACAGGTATGTGTGTGTGTCCAAAATCCCAAGAGTAGAGTGGAGAAGGGATTGCAGTATGGCTATCCCCCCCCGGGGGAGTGACTTCTTGTTTCTTGTCTCTCTCTGTCTCTAGCAAGTGCACAAACACTGTAGCAAAATCTCTCTTAAAAAAAAAAAAAAAAAAAAAAAAAAAAACACTTAAAACAAAAACAGGGCTGACTCCATGGCCTGATAGTTAAGGGAGTCAGAACCCACACAATCAACTGCACGGTTTGACCCTGTGCCCTGAAAAACACGCCTAACGTGTATGCATGTGTGCCCAAAATCTCGACGGGATGGAGAAATGGAGAAGGGACTGTGCTGTGACCACGCCCTCCTCTGGCAAGAAAGAAGGAGCACACTGTGCCCTCTGGCCAACAAACAAACAAAATATGCATGGATTTCAAAAATGTTTGCACCAAAATAAAACTTGTACTTGAAATTCCACTTTCCCACAAACTGTCTGAGGTACTCTCATATATATACCCATCTTCTGACATCCTGTCCCATTCAATTATTTTGCCCTTCATCTGTTCGCCACTCCCCAACTCTCCTAAGTGCTGCTTTTACTTTCTCCTTTTCCAGCTGAGCCTGGCTCTCCTCCTGCAGCGCCTGGTAGCGTTCCTTCAGCTGGTGCTCCTGCTGGGCCCAGGACCGCCGCTCCTCTTCTAGGGCCACCTGCAGGGTCTCCAGCTGTCGACGATCACTGAGTTGCCCTGCCCGAGCCTCATCCCGTTCTTCCTGCAGGGTGTGGCACCTCTGCTGTTCTACCTCCAAGCTCAAGGTCAAAGCTTGCCTTTCTTCTTCCTATAGTCCCAGGGGAAAACCAAGATGCTTAGGAGGCCCTGGAGAGACCAGAAGTCTACAGCCCCAAACAACCTGCCTGCTAAGAATGATGCCGACTGGGGCAGGCAGGTAGCATGGTAGTTAATGGCACTGGACTCCCACATGGTCAACCTTGTTTCAAGCTCCAGACCCGAAGGCTTGCTTTCTCATCCACCCTCCTTCTCTCTCTCTGTCTCTCTCTGGTCAAACTGAAGAATAATAATAAATAAAATTAGATAAATAATTTTAACAAAAAGAAGAAGAATAATGCCCATTAAATATGTAATAGTTGGGGTCAGCATGTGGCATGGCGGTTAAGGCGCTGGATTCCCACATAGCCACCTACAGTTTGAGTCGTGGACCTGGCAGCTTGCTTTCTCACTTTCCCTCTCTCTTTCTTCTGTCACTCTGGTCAAATTAAAAAAATAATTATAATAAACAAAGTTAAATAAATAAGTTTTCTTTTAAATGTAAGAGTTGGGGGACTAGCAAATAGCATCACTGGACTCCCACATAGTCAACCACGGTTCAAGTCTCGGATCCAGTGGCTTAAAACTAATGTGAGGGAGGGGGCAGCAGGTGGCTTAGGTGTGGATTCCACATGGTCAACTGAGGTTCAAGTCCCAGACCTGGCAGATTGCTTTCTCACTTCCTTCTCTCTCTCTCTCTGTCTCTTTGTCTCTCCTCTGTTCAAATTAAAATAAATAAATATAAATAAATACAATTAAAGAAATAATTCTTTTTTTTTTGGAGAGGTTTTCGCTATAGGGCGTGTGCGCTCGCCAGACAGACAGAGAGAGAGAGACATAGAGACAGAAAGCAAGAAATCACCCCCCAGGGGGGATGGTCACGCCGCAATCCCTTCTCCTCCATTCTCCTCTCAGGATCTTGGGCACGCACGCACACGTGCCCGGCATGAGTTTTAAGCCACCGGGTCCGGGACGCGAACCGCGGTCGACTACGTGGGAGTCCAGCGACATAGCCATTATGCTAACTACTGGTTCCCAAGAAATAATTCTTTTTTTTTTCTTTTTTTTTTTCTTTTTTTGGAGAGGTTTTTTTTCTTTTTTCACTATAGGGCGTGTGCGCTCGCCAGACAGACAGAGAGAGAGACATAGAGACAGAAAGCGAGAAATCACCCCCCGGGGGGATGGTCACGCTGCAATCCCTTCTCCTCCATTCTCCTCTCGGGATCTTGGGCACGCATGCACACGCGCCCGGCGTGAGTTGTAAGCCACCGGGTCCGAGACGCGAACTGCGGTCGACTACGTGGGAGTCCAGTGACATAGCCATTACGCTAACTGCTGGTTCCCCCAAGAAATAATTCTTAAAAAGAAAAAAATCTCATGCTGGGCACATGTGTGTGCATGCTCAAAATCCCAAGAGAATGAAGAGAAGGGATTGTGGTATGGCCATCACCCCTAGGGGGTGATTTCTTGCTTTCTTTCTCTCTGGCGAGTGTATGCACCCTATCGCAAAAATCTCTCTAAAAATATAAAAAGGAACCAGCAGATGGTGTAATGGCTATGTTACTGGACTCCTAAGTAGTCAGCTGTGGTTTGAGTCCTGGACCTGGAGGCTTAAACCTCACACTGGGTGCATGCGCACACATGACCAAAATCCCAAGAGGAGAATGGAGGAGAAGGGATTGTGGCATGGCCATTCTCCCTTGTGGGTGATTTCTCACTTTCATGTCTCTCTGTCTCTCTGGTAAATACACACACCCTATAGCAAAAAAATCTCATTAAAAAACAAAAAGCAATAGGTGTAAAAAAAAAAGAAAAGTAATAGTTGGGGCCAGCAGGTGGCATAGAGGTGAAGGTGCTGGACTTCCACATGGCCGACCATAGTTTGAGTCTCAGATTCAGCGGCTGAAATACACTGACTGCGTGTGCATGTCTGCACAAAATCCCAGGAAGAGAGTGGAGGCGAGGGATTGCGGCGTGGCTATACCCCCAGAGAGTGATTCCTTGTTTTCTCTTTCTCTGTCTCTCCAGAGAGTACATGTACCCTATAGCAAAAATCTTTCTCTAAACAAAAAATGTAATAGCTGACAAGCTTACAGGATTACAATGTAGTAGTCAGAGTGCAGTTCCAGAGTTAGTCTGAGTGTCAGTGTGAGTCCTAGTTCTGTCATTTACTCTGTGTCTGCAGACACACTTCCTCATCTGCAGAATGGAGGCAATAACAAGTCTCCCTTATGAGGACTGAAGTAAAAAGGGCATGGAAAGCATTTAGCGCAGTATCTGGCACACGGTAAGTACCCAACAGACAACAGCTAACACTGTCATCATCAATATCAATTCCTCCTGGACTAGAAAAATCCAGCTACAATCATGAACTAGCCAAGCAAGCAATCAGCATAGGCACTGCCAGGTGCAGCAAGCACGCATCATGTGTGCAGTAAGTTCCAAAGCTGGCTGCTAACTCACGCTGTCATCAGCTTGTCATCGAGCTCTATGCAACCTGAGTCTCATCCCAAACCACAGTTGTCATGCCCCAGACCAGAGTCCCCAACCCTGGCTGAACACCATCGGAGACATTCCTGAACCTATTTGAATTCTCCAACCCTACCATACATGTACAGAATCAAAACCTCTGGGGATGAGTCCCAGAAATCTGTTTTTTTATTAAAAAATTTCCTATATGACCTTACTAGCCTAATGAAGATACAATTTGCAGAGTCTCTCAAAAGCACTTGTTGGCAGAGCCTTTTTTTGTAGAATATCTAGCGGAACTAACAGTCTAAGGAACACGCTTTGGGAAACACTAACCTGGCGCAACTCAAATACTAAACTCCCACAATCCTCCGAGGGCTTACGATGCTCTAGAAGTAATCAACAGCCTCCAGTGGAATTAACCCAGCATGGCCTTCTCACCAGCGTCTCTCTTTCTCGCTGCTGCAGTCTGGCACCTTCCTGCTCACGATTCAGGGCCTCCATGGCCTCAGAAAGGCTTTGCTCCAGGCGGGCTACTGTCTTCAGGGAGAGAGGAACACAGCACAGAGGAACGGAGAGCAGTTGCATGCTATGCTTCAGAGAGCATCAACAATGTCAACTGAAACTTCAGAGTTAAATGACTAGGGGGCGAGGGAGGAATGCACGGTGTGGAGAAAACTGGGAAGACATCGACAACACGAGTTTGACTGACAGCAGAAACAGTGGAGGGAGAAGAAAGGGCCCGAGAAGAGCTGCCAAGACAGCTACTGCAAGAATGAGGGCAACGTGTTGAGAACCCTCATTCTAGAGCTATTTCTGCCCCCTTCCATCTACAGACCTGTGACTTAGGTTCTAAAGCCACCTGAGGCAGGTCACCTACCTCCTGCTGCTTGCTTCTAGTAAGTTCTGCTGCCTGGCGTTCCTCCTGAAGTCCCCGGAGCACCTCTGTCCGCTCAGCTTCATGCCGATTCCAGCCCTCCACCACACGGGCCAGGGTCTTGGGAAAGACAAGGTGGGATTTCAAAATAACCTTCCTACCCCCTTTGTACTCACAAGGGCAGGGTCCACAGCCACCTTCTGCCAACAGTCAGTAAATCTGCCCCTCTCGACATGCACAAAAGAAACATAGGTTGGCCACCCCCTAATTTACTATTCCAAATGCTCTCCATGGACAGACCCACCCACGTTTTGTACCCTGGCACCTTGTCCAGCTGTTCAATCATGATATCTTTCTTGCGGTCAGCAGCCACAGCCACAGCCAGCTGCTGCTGTAACTCTAGCACTCGGGTCTGCAGGCTCTGAATATGGCGCTCACAATGCTGGAAAGAAGGGGGAGGGGCCGGCAGGTGGCATGGTGGTTAAAGCACTGGATCCCACACGGTGATTTGAGTACTAGACCCACCAGCCTGAAAAGCATGCCAGGTATGAATGTGTGCATGCTCAAAATCCCAGGAGAAGAGTGGAGAAGGGATTGCAGCATGGCAATTCCTGCCGGGGGGGTGATCTCTCACTTTCCCACTCTTTGCTCCTCTCTGTCTCTCTCCAGCGAGCACCCCATGGCAAAAACCTGGAAAACAAAGGTAGTAAAATAAACAAAATAAACAAACAAACAAAAGAGAAGGGTGAGGAGTATGGGTATTGCCCACCCCTAGTTCACCACAGCACGGACTTGCCAGCTCCTCTAGAGAGAAGTGAGCTGGGGACCAGCAGTTAGCGTAATGGCTATGTCGCTGGACTCCCACGTAGTCGACCGCGGTTCGAGTCCCGGACCCGGCGGCTTAAACTCACGCCGGGCGCGTGTGCGTGCGTGCCCAAGATCCCAAGAGGAGAATGGAGGAGAAGGGATTGCGGCGTGGCCATCCCCCCTGGGGGGTGATTTCCTGCTTTCTGTCTCTCTGTCTCTCTCTGTCTGTCTGGCGAGCGCACGCGCCCTATAGCAAAAACCTCTCCAAAAAAAGAAAAAAAAAAAAAAAAAAAAAAAGAAGTGAGCTGGAGGCAGGAAGCATGGGTCCCAAGAACAGACCCAGTTTAAAGAAGGAGAATCAGGAATTCTGGAGCAAGAACCTTGAGACCCAAGACCTCCAACACCTTCCTCTACCTTCTAGGTTTTTTCCTCTCCTGGATCTCTCTTTCTTTTTAAAAGAATTATTTTATCTTATTTATTATTATTATTAATATTATTTTAATTTGATGAGAGAGAGAGAGGAAAAGTGAGAAAGCATGCCACCAGGTCTGGGAGTCATACTGCGGTTGGCCATGTGAGAGTCCAGCACCTTAACTACCACACCAGCTGCTGGCCCCATCTCTCCTGGATCTCTTGGGAAAAATTCCAATAAACCTTTTGGCAGAGATACAGCAGCCCACATTGCAAAGTCCAGGAAGTTATTTCAGCCTTAAGAAGCTCATTGGACACAATGACTAAACTGGCCTCATAGCCTAGTGGTTAAGGGAGCTGGCTCCCACAAGGCTAACCATGTGGTTCAAGTCCCAGCCTGGGCAGCTTGAAAAACACACTGGACATGTGTGCATGTATGCTCAAAATCCTGACAGGACAGAGAAATGTAAGAGAAGGGGTTACAATGTGACCACACCCCATGGAGGGTGCTCGCTCCCTCTCTCCCATTCTCTGTCTCTGGTGAGCATACATACCCTCTGGCAAATAAAAATAAATAAACAAACAAATAAATGGCATATAAGCAAGAATAAAGGGCAAAGCATTTCATTCAAACTGCCCAAGTCGTTTGAAATAGAGGAAGAGAAGTGGGGCCGGCAGGTGGCGTGGTGTTTAAGGGCACTGGACTCCCACATGGCCAACTGTGGTTCAAGTCCTGGACCTGGCAGCTTGCTTTCTCATTTCCCCTCTCTCTCTCTCACTCTGTCCCTGTCTGGTCAAATTAAAATAAATAAAGTTAAAAAATAAATAATTTTTTAAAAAAAGAAAAGGAAGGAAGGAATAGAAGAAGAGAAGTTTCTAAAAATGACAACCAATGACTTTGGTTTTTGCTCTACTTTGCCCATCTCTGTTTCTTCAGTCATTAAGGCCAAGACTCATGGAGATAAAGCTTACTGTATCACCTGCAGCTGGCTCTGCACAAGCTAGCAAAGTGTGTGTGCAGTCGGCCACCACATATGGAGTGGTTCTAGGTGTGAGGTGTCAAGACCTTAGGAAGCCGGCCCTGAACAGACAAGGCACTGACCCTCTCAGAGTTTAGATTTGAGAGGGGGAAAACAAATAAGAGATCAGAGTGATAAGCTATATGAGGGAAATGACAGCAGCCTGGCTGACACCTGGAAGGGAGGACGGCTCATATTAGATAAGACGGTCAAAGAGGCCTCCCCGAAGAAACATTTGAGCAAAGTCCCTGCTAGCAGACTCTTAGCCCTCAGCCCTTTGCAGCACTGAGTCTCCTATGTCTAACCTTTGCTGAGTTCCAAAGGAAGCCCTTGCATCTTACCTTACGGCGGGTATGCTCTGCATCCAGTGCCTCTCTCAGTCCCGGAAGATCCGGGGGATGGAGTGATGGCCCTGGCCGAAGGCTGGTGTAGCGGGGAAACAACTCCTCCAGCGCTTGGGCCGAACTAGATGGAGATAAGTCTTGCAGAGGTCTGGTGCTGAACAAATCAGGAAGCTGTTAGGGCTGCGAAGTCTCCTGAGAGCTACTAGTACAACTGTGGTACTTTACAAATGAGAAAACAGAGACACGGCAGGGCAAGAGACTGTCCCCAAGTCACAAAGCTATTGTATATTGTGACAGAGCCAATCCATAAACAGCACACCGGTCCATGATTCCCTCTATAATGCTCCTTCCTCTATACCACACTGCTTGCAGTAAAGGTTTCAGTGGAAACAAACTCTTCTAGGGAAAGGAGGACTGGGGTTTGAGAGACAGGCACTGGGCAGCAGATGCCCGTGTTCCTGAAGGAGTAGAGGGGGTAGAAGAAAGGAGAGAAAGGATGAAACTGAAAGCGGGGCCAGCCAATGGAGTGGGGGTTAAGGTGGCTGGATCCCACGCAGTTCGAGTCCCAGACCCAGTAACTTGAAAAACATGCTAAGCATGCGTGCCTGCCCAAAATCCCAACAGGAAGGAGAAATGGAGAAAAAGGGATTGCAGCACGACCATTCTCTGTGGATAATTTCTCACTTTCTGTCTTTGTTGGTAAGCACACATGCTCTCCGGCAAAATTAAGAAAAAAAAAAAAATGAATGTTAAATGACAGGCTTCTTAGTTCCTTAAGCAGTACAAAAGCAATAATAGAACTAAGGAAGAGGGACCAGCAGTTAGAGTAATGGCTATGTCGTTGGACTCCCATGTAGTCAATCATGGTTCGCATCCTGGACCCGGTGGCTTAAAACTCACGCCAGGTGCGTGTGCGTGCGTGCCCAAAATCCCGAGAGGAGAACGGAGGAGAAGGGATTGCGGTGTGGCCATCCCCCCTGGGGGGTGATTTCTCACTTTCTGTCTCTATGTCTCTGTCTGTCTGGCGAGCGCATGTGCCCTATAGCAAAAACCTCTACAAAAAAAAAAAAAAACTAAGGAAGAGAACACTTGGATTTCCAAGAAAGCAAGCAAGCTAGGAGAACTCACTTGAGCAAGGTGCCAGTGCTGTCACTGTCAAAGGAGTCCTCTTCCCGTCTCTCTGAGCCAGCACCTGGAGTGGGGGGATCTCCTGTAGCAAGCCACAGAGATCCCACAGCCAGAATCAGGCAAGGACAGGAACAGGGACCACTTGGAGGAGAGAGGTAAGGGCCTTCCTTTCTACTCCCCTCAACTCTCTCCCAAAGAATGGAAGCCTTTTCTCCTGAAATATCTATCTCGGATGTTTGAGTTTTCCCCTCTGGTTCCTCTCTCCACTTTCTCCTGCCCTTTAAGGCTAGGTTCTCCTTCAGAGATCTAAGGGAGTGTTTACTCACGACAGGCCGCATCACGTGAGGTTTGGAGCATGGTCTGGAGTTGACCCCGAACACTTTCCATCTCAAAGATATGCTTAGAACCATCCTAGAGAAAAAGCCACACGGGAATCAGCTGCAATCTGTACACTCTATCATCCACCACAACTACTGCCAGGGTGGAATTTTTACCCTAGTACCTGGGAAAGCAAGAAAAACAAAACAGACACAATAAGGGATGTCTTAACCTTAAGTCAGAAATCCAAATGCCTAGAGGAGCCAGAAAAGTAGTCTAAGTGACTAAAATGGGCAGGTCTCAAACAAGAGTGGTTGGGATTCTTGCCAACTAAGGAGCAGGTACCCGGCCTAAAGTCTTCGTAACTCATAATTTTCAGTTTTCCAACTCTGGAAAACCTAACGAGGCTGCAAATGGATTCTGGCACCTTTTCTTTCCAACACTATCTTCTCTGTACCATCCATCTCTAATTGAGTAGACTATGTTCCAATGATTTCATGCCAAATTCTGAACTACACAATCAAAAGAGTTGATCTGGAAGGATCTTAGCATACTTTGCTACTATCATTAAGTCTCTAGTTCCCTCTTGAAGCCAAGAAACCTCTCTCAACTCCCAGCACCCAGGTCCAGCCACAGCATACCAAGCTCCTCTACTGTGCAGGGGTCTCTGACAACAAACAGTAGAACATTTCACAAGTTTCCAAATTATGGTGTCCCAGGTCACTCTCTCTCTCTCATAAACACTTGCTCTCAGAAATAAGCATGACTGTCTAGGTGGTTAAACGAAATCTGAAATCAAGTCTCAGCAAATCTTTTTTTTTTTTTTTTTAATACTCCAAGTCCCCAGACCCTGATGTCTAGTACTCTAGAGGTCCCCAAGACACACTTCCCTCACCTTTTTCTTCAAATTGTTCTCCAATCCCAATGACAAGCTGCGACTCAACTCTTGGGCCAAGCCGTCCAACACCTCATGACCAGGTGGGGAGGTGGCTGGTAAATACAGCTGAGCCCGGGCTGTGGCCTCTGCCTGACGGCTGAGGCGCAAAGAAGCATAGAGCTGGGAGGTCACCTCTGAGGAAACTTGGCTCAGCCCAGGAGGTTCAGATGAATCACTCAAGAGATCCTCCGGCCGGAGAGGTGAACTGGGGCTAGTGGTTGATGCCGCCATGAGGATAGGGAAGACACAACTGGAGGCAGCAGAAGGCTGGGAACTTCTGGCTCTGCTTTAGGAGAGTCCAGGGGGAGGTTTGCAGAGAAGCAAGATTTGGGAGAAGGGAGGAAGACTCCACACCAAGGATCCTTGAATAAGGTTATCAAGGTTTTCCGGTGAGAAGAAAAATTTCCACCAATTCCAGAGGCCATGGAGAGAGCAAAAGCATTCCTTTCCCCAGCTCCTGGGAACTGTGGAAAAGAAGGATGCAGGGCAAAGTGGGTATGGACATAGTGAGGTAGCAGCACCACTGCAGCTCCTCCTTCCAACGGAAGAGGCTGGAAGCTGCAGATCAACTTCGGCACAGGCTATCCCTGAGCTCTTAAGTTCTCACACGCAGCATGTGCAAACTGAAACAGCCCCAAATCAAAGAGGGACTCAATTCCTGTTCAGCGTCCTCCTTTGTGCCTTAATTGTTGTCTTGAGGCAAGAACCTCACGCCCGCCCCCGCCCCCGCCCCTCTCGCCCACTTTACTCGTTCTACCCGGCCTCAACTTCTTTGTATAGCCCTTCTGACCCCTCCTCACAAGAAAGCCATAGCCGAGCTCTCTAGAATGCCTCCCTCCCTCCCACCCAAAAGAAATCTCTAAACCCTCAGTCACGCGCTCAGACGCCCCTAAAATGCACGCCACCCTCAAGTCTAGCCTGAAATCCCCTATCCCGACCATCCCATTCTGGCTACTCTCCACACCTACAGTCCTCGGTCCCCAATTTCCCAAGATGCAAACAAAGGACGGAACCCCCAACTCCGATCCCCGGCCAGGAAAGACCGAGACCCCTCCTTTCGCGCCGTCCTCAACACTCAAAACCGTTGGCAGCCTCCCGCCCACCGCCTGCAGCCCCGCCTCCCTCGCTTTGGTGATGTCACCCGCCCGCGACACCACACCCCGAGCCGTTCCTCTCTCTGGAGCCCAGGAGCCGGGAGCGCGTGCGCGGCCCCGGAGGCCACGGATTGGCTAAGGGAGAAAGGTGGGGTCTGACGGAAGGTACTGGGGCGGAGTTAATGCCCTGCCTTTGTATCGCGAAGACCTGGTGGGGCGGGGCTTTACGGAAACCGGAAGTCGCCCGTGACAAGTTCTCGGAGCAGTTCCGGTAAGCCTGGGGGTGGGGTCCCCTCCTGGTAGGAGGGGTTGGAGGCAGTAGGGGCCAAGAATCCCAACCCACGGAGTGGGGCCGTCCTGGAGCAAGACATTCCCTGACCTGCAGATGACTGTCCACAACCTGTACCTGTTTGACCGGAATGGAGTGTGTCTGCATTACAGCGAATGGCACCGCAAGAAGCAAGCAGGGATCCCCAAGGAGGAGGTGACGGCAGGGCCCCGGTTCAACCCCGGTGACTTCGCATCTCCCCACACACATAGTCCCAGCCCAGTCCCTCCTGTCCGTGCCCCGGCTCGTTCCCGACCCCTCTGGTCTCTCTGAACAACCGAAAGCTAACTGTGCCCTTCCCTCTCCAGGAATACAAGCTGATGTACGGGATGCTGTTCTCTATCCGCTCGTTTGTCAGCAAGATGTCCCCGCTAGACATGTACGCAAAGTCAGAGAAATATTGAAAGAAGGAGGACTAGCCTTGGGAATTGGGGCTTGGAGAATCTTCCTGGAATGGAAGGAGCATTGGCCCTCAGTGAGGAGAAGGGTCTTAAGGAGGGAACTGAGTCTGGAATGAGAGTGCTGGAGCTGGCAGGAGCAGTGGTGGGGAAGGTCTGAAAGTAGAGAGGTTGGGGTCAGGGGCTAAATTGAAGGATGAGGATGGAGGTGTCTTTATTCAACCAGGCTGGTACAAAAGATATGTTCCGATGGAGTGAACTTTAAGGGGAGATATTCCTTTGGGAAATTCTGCTCCCACTCTTTAACACCTTCCCCATCTCTGCAGGAAGGACGGCTTCTTGGCTTTCCAAACTAGCCGTTACAAACTCCATTACTACGAAACACCAACTGGAATCAAGGTTGTCATGAATACTGACTTGGGCGTGGGACCCATCCGGGATGTGCTGCACCACATCTACAGTGCGGTCAGTGACAGCCCTAGGGGCCCTTTCCCCAGATTTCTTAACAGCCATGGCCACAGGCAGAGCCCCGAGACTCCCTGAGTTCCCTGCCCTAATTTGACTATCTTATATCTCTGTTGAACTGAAAGTTTTCTCCAGGGCCTTTCCGTACTTATCTCTCTTCAGGGAAAACCTGCCTCCCAACCCTTATTCTGTGGGCATTCACCCCACCCTCTCCCCTAAGATGTACTAGGCTTGAGGTTGAAAGGAGAACGTCCAAGCCTGGTTCTGACAACCTCTTTCTCTCTAGCTGTACGTGGAGCTTGTGGTGAAGAATCCCCTGTGCCCGCTGGGGCAAACTGTGCAGAGTGAACTCTTCCGCTCCAGACTGGACTCCTACGTCCGCTCTCTGCCCTTCTTTTCTGCCAGGGCTGGCTGAAACATCTTGCCTCATCCCTCAGGAGGATCTGTGCCTGCTTGGGGTCCTTCCTCACTTTGGCAGCATAGGGCCCCCGTTCCATCTACCCCCTCTTCCAGGGCAACAACCTTAAGGCTCATCCTGGTGTCCCATGGGTTGCCAGAGAAGCCCACAGGAGCCTCTACACCTCTAAACCAGGCGCTATAATCAGTTTTTTCCCCTACTTGATGCTGCGAGAAGCACGGAATAAATTTTTGTCACCTCTTCTGTCTGAGTGTGTCGCTTTGGGCGGGCCTTTCCAGCCCTGCCCTGCTCATGAAGACAGGAGCTAGGAGTGGCCACACCCCCCTGAAGCCTGCTGCAGCGTTTCTTGTTAGCATGACTGTTGAGAATAATTCTTTGTTGGGGGGGGGGGCATCCTGTGCTTTATAGGACTTGAGCAGCATTCCTGGGCACCACTCACTAGGTGGGGAAAGCACATCCTCTTCATTCCCAGTCATGACAATTAAAAATGTGTGTTCGGGACCGCCAGTTAGCGTAATGGCTATGTCGCTGGACTCCCATGTAGTCGACCGCGGTTCGAATCTCGGACCCGGTGGCTTAAACTCACGCCGGGCGCGTGTGTGTGCGTGCCCGAGATCCCGAGAGGAGAATGGAGGAGAAGGGATTGCAGCGTGGCCATCCCCCCTGGGGGGTGATTTCTCGCTTTCTATCTCTCTGTCTCTGTCTGTCTGGTGAGCGCACGCGCCCTATAGCAAAAAAAAAAAACTCTCAAAAAAAAATGTGTGTTCAAACCTTGCCATAAGTCCCTGAGGAACAAAATTCCTCACTACTGAGAACCGCTAGGCAGGCGGAAAGCCGACATGCTTCGGGTTCCAGAACCACACTTTTAAGTGCGCTCTCCAGCTCCTCTGAGCACACAAGCATATTCATGCAGCTGAGCGCCCAGTAGGCGGGGCTTATGCAGATAAGCGGCAGTTCTCGGGGGAGGCGGGCGGTCCTATGCAGATGAGGGGGCGGTGCCTGCATGTTGATGAGCTGGGCCCGCTGCCGACGCGTCTGGGAACCTAGCTGGTCCCGCTGCGGGTTGGGACTGAAGTGGCATCCCGCTCCCGCCACCCCTCGGCCCTGGGTCTTTATCCCCCTCCGCTAGAACTACTGCCCTCGACCTTTATCCCCATCCATTTTCCCCTCCTACTCCTGCGCCAGCGCCCCCCCCGCCCTCGTATCTGAATATTTCCACTCTGGGCATCCCCATCATTTCTCCCCTCCCGCCGCAAACCCCGCGACCTCCAGCAGCCCGCCCCCGCGGGCCGATCCTGCTTGGCGGCTCCCGCCGCAGCCTCCTCTGCCTTCCCGTTTTCCCGGGGCTCGGCCCACTACTACACCCCCGGGTGTCCGCCCTCGGGCTTCCCTGATCCCTGCTCCCTCCTCCTGCCCCCTTAGAGCCCACTCCCCGTAATCCTGGCCAGCCGGCATGCAGGTGTCTATCGCGTGTACCGAACAGAACCTTCGCAGCCGGAGCAGTGAGGACCGTCTGTGTGGACCCCGGCCGGGTCCCGGGGGCGGTAATGGCGGGCCGGTCGGTGGGGGGCACGGGAATCCTCCGGGGGGTGGAGGGTCGGCCCCCAAGGCCCGAGTCGCACTGGTCCCCCGACCCCCAGCCCCCGCTGGGGCCCTCCGAGAGAGCACCGGCCGAGGCACTGGCATGAAATACAGGTATGGGGGTGGCCGGGCAGCCCGCCTCATCCGCACCTCTTTCGGGACCCCGTAGGCTTCCTGGGATAGCCACCAAGACCCCTTCAAACTTCGTTAAGAATGTCCCTGTTCATTACATTTCTTCTTCCCGTCACTGGCACTCCTTTGCTTGGTCCTTGTCTTGGTCTCCTTGGATACCCCTGACTAAGAGAATCAAGTTTGTCAAGGTTGACAGGGTCCTGTCAGACCCAAGGGATGCCACTGAGCTTCCCTCCTTAACCCTAGCAACGCCAGGGATGCCTGGATTCCCGGGCTGCGCCCCTCTCTAGTGGAGTGTCCTTGGGTCGTGTCCTGGGGAGAGGAGGGAGAGAAACGGCTTCTCACTCTGGCCTGCTGTGGGTGCCTGACCCAGATACTGCCCACACCTGCCCCAGGGCCAGATCCCCAGCCACCTTTCTCCGGGCTGAGGGGAGTGGGGCTTGCGGGAAGGACAGAAGGCCACATTTTTCAGCACCAACCTGAGGGCCCGCGGCTGGGGGAGGTGAACAGGAAGGTAACTGACTTTATCTCAGAGACCTGCAGGGCCCGGGGTCTCTCAGAACTCTCAGCAGGGGGAGGGGAGGGGATCCTCCTTGGGCTTGAGCTGAGGTCACTGACCTGACCTGCTTTGTCACCTGAGGAATCTGATCCCCTCCTTGTGGCAGCCCTGATGGGGAAGCTGAGTCAGAAACCTGGGTGGGGGATCTTGGGAGGAGGAAGGGTCTCATTGGTCAGAGACAGTCTTCACAAGCCAATAGGAGCAGAGAGAATGCAGAGGGGAAGAAGGACGACTGGGCTTTCCCAGCCTGCGTACTCACTCCAGGTCTCCTATCTGCCTTCGCTGGAGGGCCATCTGCCCACCTGCCTAGCTTAGCCGGGGACTGTTGCCTGCCTGAGTGCCAGAACTCGATTTGGTTTACCTTTTTCACCCTGAAAAGCACTGTCTGAGGGTCTGTTCTTGAAGACTCACCACCATCAGCCAGCCACATCCCTCCCAGCAGACTCAAGGGATGCATCTAAGCTCCCGCTTTAACTCTTACCTCCTTAACCCCACTCCTCCCTCCCAGAGATGACTTAAACACAGACAAGACCCCACTACCCGAAAGAAACACACACCAGACAGCACATCTTCAGTGTGACAGGAGGGAACAGAGGCATTGGGCAATGACTCCAAAGGAACAGTCTATGTGTACTTACTCTTCCGGAGATATTCCTAGGGCCTCTGCTATGGGGATAGCACTGCCCTATCCTGTAGGCCCAGTGGGTCTAGATTCTTTGGACTGAGACTCCCTGAGGGCATCTCAGTCTGGAAGGAGAGGAGTTGGGGGCTGACAATCTAGGTCCTTAATGGAGGCTCCACCCTTTCCTGCTGCTTCTGGATCCTGAAGGAACCTAGGAAAGTCTGGTCTTCGGGTATCCTGTCTTGGCCTGGGTGAGTCGGAACAGGGATTGCAGGAAGTGGGCATTCTTCCATGTCCTGCCTCCCATGGTAATCACATGCTTGGCTTCTCTCTTCCAGGGACCTGGGTCACATTTGGTTCTCAGATCTCTGATGAGGTATAAATGAGGGGACCTAGAAGCAGAGTGAGAGGGGGGTGAGAAGAAAAATGAACCTGGGTAGAAGTTTAAGCAAGCATGGGAAATGAGAGATCTGAGGCTGTAGGATGGGGAAAGGGGGAAAAATGTGGCAACCAGGGCCGAGGTGGGATGGGTTAGAGTGCATTGAGGGAGGTGGCTGAGTGGCAGGGGCTGATCTTCAACTTTCTCTCGCCTCCCTAGACAGCAGAGGATGTGCTGACAGTAGCCTATGAGCATGGCGTGAACCTGTTTGACACTGCTGAAGTATATGCAGCAGGAAAGTAAGGACTGGGGTGAAAGAGCTAAGTCCCATTTAAAAGGCTGAAAGAACTTCAGGGTTTCCTGTTTGCCCACTAAAGAACCCTGGGAGTTCTGAGAGTGCGAAGATTCAGTCTTTCAGCTAATGGGCCCAGTGCATTATGGGAGCTGTAGTCCTAACATCAGTCCCTCCCTGGCTTAGAGGTCAATGAGCATACTTGCCGTCACATTGAATAAAACCAAAACTAAGTTGTGGGAATCAGTTATGTGCAACCGTATGAGGATTACAAAGCTGAATTTTCAAACACATCATGCCACGTCACACACCCATGGCTTCACACTGCAAGTAACCCAAACCTAGGATGACCAACCCCCTACCTCTTCTCCATCTGGCAGACATTTCTACTCATCTTTAAGACCTTGCCCAAATGTCAGCTCCTCCAAGAAGCCTTCATCCAAATCCCCAGAGTTGGCCACTACCCTCTACAAGCTTCCAGAGCATTTTAGATGACCTTCAGACACAGAATTAATTACTGGTTTAAGCAGCCATACTCTCTGCTTAGTTCCAAGGCTGCTTCTTCCATTCAACTTGTCTTGGTCTTCCCCATGTCACCTAAAAACTTGTAAGGAGCTTCGCAGAGAGTAGGCACTGCTGGGATAAAATCAATATGCCTTCAAAAAGTGCACAGTCTCAGTAATTAAAGACAGAGAAACGAGAGATTGGACAGCAGGAACACATTTCGGTAAGACTCCGCTATAATAGAGGCCAGCAGGTGGCGTAGTGGTTAAGGTGCTGGACTCCCACATGGCCCACTGTGGTTCAAGTCCTGGACCCAGTGACTTGAAACATGTTGGGTGCATGTGCGTGCCCCAAATCTCAAGAGGATAATGGAGAAGGAATTGTGACATGGCCATCTTGGGGGGTGATTTCTCACTTTCTCTGTCTCTGGCAAGTGCATGTGCCCTATAGCAAAAAACATCTCTCTCTAAAAGAAAAGAGTCCACTATAATAACTTAAGATTTGTCATGAGTTAGCTCAAAATGTTCTAGCAAATTCTACAGAGACAAGCAAAGAACATTTTATGGATGAAGCAGACTCCAATCTGAGTTTTGGAGGATGGATGGGATTTTGCAGAGGCTCAAAGAATGGAGAGTCCGAGGCCAGCAGATGGCATAGAGGTTACATCACTGGACTCTCACATGGCCGACTGCAGTTCATGTCTCAGACCCAGTGGTTTGAAAACACATGTTGGGCATATGTGTATGTTTGTGTGCCCAAGATCCTAGGAGGAGAATGGAGGAGAAGGGATTGTGGCGTGGCCATCCCCCCCTGGGGGGCCATTTCTTACTCCCCCCCCCCTCCAATGAGTGCACGCGCCATAAGGCAAACCTCTTTAAAAAAAAAAAAAAAAAGAGGAAGGGAGAGGGCAACCCAGGTGCTTGAAGCCTGGTGTCTTCCCTGGTTCCACTGAAGTCTGAGCCTGTCCCTTCAGCCTGTTCTACCCCTCTAGCACCCAGAAAAGGACTTGGCTCAGTTGACACACCACTCACATCACTGAATGTGAACTATACAACTACGCTCCTTATTCCAGGAGCCCCTCATAGTTCAGAGTGGGGTCGGGAGCCCAAACGGGCTCCTGGTCTGTGCTCCACTTTAGAAAAGAGGAAGAGGTCGGGAGGAGGGGAAGAAATTGATCACCTTGGAGGGGTCAAGGCTTCCGCATTGTCTTTCTTCCAGGGCAGAAAGAACCCTAGGCAATATCCTCAAGAGCAAAGGTTGGAGGTGAGACTATGTTTTGTTGGCGGTGGGTGTTGCTGAGGACATGATCACCCAGCAGCCCTTTTCTTGCTGGTTCTCTCATTTCTCTTCTCCCAGGAGATCAAGCTATGTCATCACCACCAAGATTTTTTGGGGAGGACAGTAAGTGGCTGCCCATTACGATTCTTTGTGGAAGACCTGCAAAGAACGTGTGTCAGTGAATGGGTTGGGGACGGGACAGCTGCCCTGCACGTCCTGCCTGTGAGGACCTGTGCAATCTTAGCTCCTCGTGGTTCTAGGCCAGCCCTGGTTTCTGTCTTCCTCACATCCCAGCGTTCACTTCCCTTTTCCTACAGGGCAGAAACTGAGCGAGGCCTGAGCCGCAAACACATCATCGAGGGTAAGAATCAGGAGTGAGGAATCTCAAGTGGTTGCGTATAGAAGCCAGAGGAGCTGGTGGGACCAGCAGTTAGCATAATGGCTATGTCGCTAGACTCCCATGTAGTCTACTGCGGTTCGAGTCCCGGACCCGGTGGCTTAAAACTCATGCCGGGGGACCAGCAGTTAGCGCAATGGCTACGTCGCTGGACTCGCACATAGTCGACCGCGGTTCACGTCCCGGACCCGGCAGCTTAAAACTCACGCTGGGCGCATGTGCGTGCGTGCCTAAGATCCCGAGAGGAGAATGGAGGAGAAGGGATTGCGGCATGGCCATCCCCCCTGGGGGGTGATTTCTCACTTTCTGTCTCTCTGTCTCTGTCTGTCTGGCGAGGGCACATGCCCTATAGCAAAAACCTTTCCAAAAAAAAAAAAAAAAAAAAAGCCAGAGGAGCTGGGAACATTCTCTAAAGCTCGGAATAGGGGTTTTTGAATAAGGATTTAGGTGGCCACAGCCAGGAGGGAAGTTCTAGATTCTTAGTAGACTGAACTTGGGTGCTTATCTTCCTCTCCTTGCCCCCACCTCCAGGACTGAGAGGTTCCCTGGAACGCCTACAGCTGGGATATGTAGACATCGTTTTCGCCAATCGCTCAGACCCCAACAGCCCTATGGAGGGTAAAATCCAACAGTCCTTCACAACCTAGCACTTCCTCAAACCCCTCAAACCCTCAGCAGGAAGCCAGTCTCTGCTCAGGCTTCCATGCTCCATGGTGGAAGCTCAGACCCCAGGACTTGGACATGGAGGGAGGGAAATGACAGATATAGGCCTCCCACAAGGAGGTCTAGGGCCTTGGTGGGGCAGGCAGAGGTCTGACAAGTGAGGCTCTCTCTCTCTCCCATGTGCCTAGAGATTGTGCGAGCCATGACCTACGTCATCAACCAGGGCCTCGCCCTATACTGGGGGACATCCCGATGGGGGGCTGCAGAAATCATGGTGAGTGTTCAGCCACACTCCCCCCATCCCAAAAGTAGATCCCACTTTTCTCGTGGCGGCTCCTCTGCACCGGGAGAGGTGGGTAGTAAGGAGGGTGGGGAAGACGGGGGCATTCTCTGACTCCCATGTCTTCTCCACCCCAATTCAGGAGGCCTACTCCATGGCCAGACAGTTCAATCTGATCCCACCGGTGTGCGAACAAGCTGAGCACCACCTGTTCCAGAGGGAGAAGGTGGAGATGCAGCTGCCAGAGCTCTACCACAAGATTGGTTTGCAGCTGCCTCATCCCTACCACCCCCTGGCTTCATCTGTGTCCTAGGCCCCTTTCCCCAACCCCATTCCTCTTCCTCTTAGGCGTTGGCTCAGTCACGTGGTCCCCTCTGGCCTGTGGCCTCATCACCAGCAAGTATGACGGGCGAGCCCCAGATACCTGCAGGACCACCGTCAAGGTGAGAGCTGGAGACAGGATGGCAGGGTTGGGCTACCTGGGAGTTCCATGTGTGTGTGAGAGTGGGGGTGGTGTCTTCTGCTGATTTTCCTTGGCCTTCAGGGCTACCAGTGGCTCAAGGATAAAGTGCAGAGTGAGGATGGCAAGAAGCAACAAGCCAAAGTCATGGATCTTCTCCCCATTGCTCACCAGCTGGGTTGCACCGTGGCCCAGCTTGCTATTGGTGAGGCACTACCAGCCCCCAACCCTGCAGGGCTCCTGTCTCCTCCTGAGACCCTCCAGAACCTATCCTAAGTCTGGTTTGTCCCTGAGAGGACCCTTTCTTCAGAAACCCTTTTGAAGTCTATACATCCACTGTCTCCATGCTGTACTCTTTTTTTGCCTCCTCTGGCCCCAGCATGGTGTCTCCGCAGTGAGGGTGTCAGCTCCGTCTTGCTGGGGGTGTCGAGCGCCGAACAGCTGATAGAGCACCTGGGCGCCCTGCAGGTGAGCTGCAGACTCAGAGGCAGAGCCTACCTCTGTCCTTCTCCTCAAGGCCAGGCTGTCCAACACAGAATGGCCCTGTGAGGTCACCCACTACAAAGTCCTCGCAGGTGAGAGGTCCCAGGCCACCGGGTGAGACAGAGGCACAGCTGCTACTATTCCTTGCCACTTGGCCCCATCGTGGTGCTTCCCCAAATCCTCCAATCCCATGCCCTTCCTCCATGACCCAGTACTGCCCTCTCCAACACCCCATTCTCCTCCAGGTGTTGAGCCAGCTGACCCCGCAGACAGTGATGGAGATAGACGGGCTCCTGGGGAATAAACCGCATCCCAAGAAATAGTCCGTCGGGGGCGCAGGGACCCAACCCGGAGCCGCTGCACCCAGACTCCCGCTTCCTTGCAGCCGCCTCCCCTGCTCTGGATCCCTCCACGCAGCGGCCCAGCCAGGGTAGCCCCGCCCACTAACGAGTCCCGGCTTCGAGTAGAGATACGCATGAACAAAGCCATATCCTTCCGCAGTGGGGCTTGAGAGAGAAAGTAGTCCACCCGCCCCCTGCTGCGTCCTTCTAGGCCTTCTTGCTAATCCCGGGCATGAGCTTCGGGCCATTCCTCTTCTGCCACTTGGTCTCCTATCTTTGTCCCCCCTGTTACTGAGGCCCAGGGGAAAAAAGCAGCAGACACAAGAAATACGCAGAGTACCTCAAAAGTGGCCCTTGAAATGTCATCAAAGGATAATAACCTAAGAAGTGAGTTGTGATGGCATCTGGGACTCGGAAATTGGCTCTACCGGTATTCGGTGCAAAGGAAGCCAGGCTGGTCCTGGCAGGAAGGAAACGATCATCTTTGGGAAACCAGGACTCTGCCTCCCTAGAGGTGGAGGAGGACTTGAAACTAGAACTAGTGGAAACCTCGGTTCTGGTGGACAGGCGGGGGAGGAGGGGGGGGTAAGGGTGGCGAGCACCATGTGCCGCACTGACCGGGTAGAGGGGAAATGGACTGCGGGTGGATAGCGCCGTCTGGCAGAAGCGGCCAAGGCGGCCCTTGGAAAATGCAGTTGGGTCTTGCATTGCAGGAATTAGCGACAGCCTCTGGTTCCTAGTGGACACACGGGGCTGGCAGAAGATCTGGGGTTGGACTTCGGAGCCTTGAGCAGGCCAGGCCGTCTTTCCTAGCAGCAGAGGATTGCAGTCTTCCTCCTGGCAATAATCTTAAAGCAATAATGATGGCCCCTCTTCTGTAAGACTTCCCAGGGAATTGTAAATAAAATCTCAGCTTGATCCTCGCAGTGTCTACAGTTGCAGGGTTGAGCTGGTTAGTACTGTGGTCTCAGGCATGGCCCTCTGCATCCTGCCATGGAAAGTTCTCAGTACTAGCCTTTTCTCCAGTCTCCATTTCTCCTTCATCTCTGACCCAGGCCTCAGGCTCCTGGAGTCCCTACTCTCCTCAGGGACAAAAGGCACTGGGGTCCCCAGCCTCAGTTTCCTTCCTGCAGTTGCCGCATTCCTTAGCACCTCGAGATCAACTCTCAGAGTTTGTTCGTCTTCTTTTATGAGGTTATCCAGCTGTCTGCCACCCTTATTCTTTTTTTAAAGAGGATTGTTTAATTTTATTTATCATCATTATTACTATTTTTAATTTGACCAGAGAAAGAGAAAACCAGTCACCAGGTCCGGGACTCGAATCACAGTCCACCATGTGGGAGTCCAGCGCCTTAACCACTACATACCTGCTGACCCAACACGCTTATTCTTATTTTTAAGAGTTATATCACCTATGTAGTTTTCCTTGTCTCAGCTTCTCATTTCCTTCTTGCTTGATGTCCACACATATACCAAGGAACTATGGATGGTTTTCTCGTGGATGAGTGGGAGAATAAAAATACGTGTATAACCTGTTCTGAGGTTGACGCCTTGAGAATTGGGGTAGGAGAGGTAAAGTGGAGACTGGTCTGTGGTTGAGGGCATACAGAAAGGAGTTATTCACTTAAAAACAAAAACGGGGTCCTGATGGTGGCACAGTGGTGATGCTACTGCCCCCCCCCCCCATACGCACACATAGGAAAGTCAGGCACACACATGCCCATGATCTGGACTGGCTGAAGCTGGGGGTAGAACATGGCATGAAGACCCTATTAGGGATACCTTTCTCTCTCTCTCTCTTCGTCCTCTCTTTCTCCCTCCATCAGATAAATCAACTTTAAAAATAATAATTTGGGGGGCCAGCAGGTGCGGTGGTGTTTAAGGCACTGGACTCGCACATGGCCAACTATAGTTCAAGTCCCTGACCTGGCGGTTTGCTTTCTCTCTCCCACTCTCTCTCTGTCTCTCTCTACTCAAGTAGAATAATAATAATAACAAATAAAATTAAGTAATTCTAGAAATAATACTTTTTGAAAATCAAAATAAAATAAGTGAAAGGTGAAGGTGGCAGGGAAGTGAAATCAAATGGGGCTGTGTCAGATATCGCCCCTTCTTCCCCAAAGAACTCTGATTTCCCTGGGACAGAAAGTGGGTGGAAAGGTACAACCTTCCCAGAGCATGAGCCCCGCCTTCCTTAAATACAGCCTCCATCTTCCCAGTACCCGTCCTCATCCCGAAGCTGGGAGAGCCGAGTAAAACCAATTCCAAAAATGAAGTCAGCAGCATGCCCTTTACTGGATTAGCAACCAGCCGGATCAACTAATGAGTACCTTCCTCCCTCCCTGTCATCTCCCACTCATGTTGGAAGAGTGGAGGCAACAGAGTAAGATGTCTGACTAAACTATGATTAGCTATTCTGTAACAAACATACGAGGATTTATCAATCCAAAATAGTATTCTCTTAAAATAGTTATCGTGGAGGATTATGCACTTATTTTTATTTAATTTGTGTGTGTGGTGGATTTTTTAGACAGGAGCTCACTATGTTGCGATCTTCCTGCCTGAGCCTCATAACTGGAACTACAGGTGCACACTGCAAACACAGATTTTTGGTTTTGGGGAGAGATTTTTGCTATAGGGTGCAGACTCTTGCCAGAGAGACAGGCAGAGACAGAAAGCCAGAAATCACCCCTGGGGGGATGGCCATGCTGCAATCCCTTCTTCTCCATTCTCTTCCCAGGATTTTGAGCACGCACAAGCATACGCACCCAGCGTGAGCCTTGAAGCCACTGGGCCTGGGACTTAAACCGCAGTTGGCCATGGGGGGGGGGGGGGGGTCCAGGAACCACTACTCCATCTGCTGGCTCCCAAACTCAGCTTTTTCGAGTGGGCTGGGAATTGAACCTAGGTCTCCCATGTGGCCTCAGCCTCTTAAGCAGCAGTTTCTAGCATGTGTTACCATGACTGGGCCAATAATGAACTTATTTTTAATGATGTTTCCCTCATCGTTCAAAAGGGTTTTTTAAAAAAAATCCTCTTAGAATTACCTTCAGAGGCAGTTTAGAAACCTCTTGTTAAAAAAAAAAAAAAAAATTCTTTAGGGCCAATTCAGGGCCTGTGGTTAAGGCGGTTGGATCTGCCGTGGTCAACTCTGTAGTTTGAGTCCCTGATCAGGCACAGACATGCTCAAAATCCCAAAAGGAGGGAGCAACAGAAGAGAAAGGATTACAGTGGGACCTTGCCCCAGGAAGGGTAATTTCTTCTCTCTCTCTTTTTTTAAAAAAGAATTATTTATTTAATTGTATTTATCATCATCATCATCATTATTTTGACCAGAGAGAGAGGAAGAGTGAGAAAGCGAACTGTCAGGTCTGGAAGTGTTTTCCCACTTCTCCTCTCCCCCCATTTATCCACCCTCTGGCAAATTGAAAAACAAACAAAAGACCTTCCTTTATTATCACACCTCCTTTCTATATAAAAGTTGCTGTATTTATAACTTACTTCATTAATTTAACAAGTATTTGTTTGAGTCCTACAATAGTATGGTACAGGGACACAGTGGTGAACAAAACCAGACTCGGGACAACTTAGGTGCAGCTTACTGATGGCAGAGACGGGTCACCACCACACGAATGCAAACTTCAGTTGTCCAAAGTCCAGAGGAAAGCACACAGTGTCACCAGAGTGCACACTGGGTATCTGCCATGGAAAGGCTGCACTGAGAGCTGAAGGACGAGTAGGTGTTAATAAGGTGAAAGGGAGAGGGCTAGGGGAACAGCACAAGCAAGGCCCCTGGCAGAAAGGAATGTGCAAGCCGAAGCTCTCCAAAGCCGAGTGTCCAGAGAGGGAAACAGAAGCAGAATGGGAGACATGGTGGGCTCAGAGCACACAGGACCTTTCTTACATGGCACCTTAGAATGTCACCTTTATCCTAAGAACAGTAGAAAACCCTCTACCAATGAGTGACCTTGATCACTGATACACAACAAATCACCCCAGAATTTATTGGCTTGAAACAAACAAAAAAATTTTTGTTTTCATTTTTATAGGGCACATCTGCTTCCTGGAGACAGAGAACAGGGTGGGAGTGAGAAAGTACCTGTCAGGGTGCATCGGCACGACACAATCCCTTCTCCTCCATTCTTCTCTCAGGATTTTGGGCATACATGTATATAGTCCTAGCATTTTTTTTTTCTTTTAAGAATTATTTTATTTAACTTTATTTATTTATTTTAATTTGACCAGAGAAGGACAGAGTGAGAAAGAGAGGGAAAGTGAGAAAGCAAGCCACCAGGTCCTGTTTTCGAACCCCTGTCAGTCATGTGGGAGTCCACCATGCCAACTGCTGGCCCCCCTAATGAATTTTTCTTTCTTAAAATATTTATTTACTTATTTATTTCCATTTGTTAATTATTATGTTTTTAAATTTGGACCAGACAGAGACAGAGAGAGAGAAAGGGAAAGTGAGCAAGCAAGCCGCCAGGTCCGGGATTTGAACTATGATCGGTCATATAGGAGTCCAGCACTTTTATTTTTTTTTTAGAATTTTTTTTTTTTTTGGAGAGGTTTTTGCTATAGGGCGTGTGCACTCACCAGACAGACAGAGAGAGACACCCCCCCCAGGGGGGATGGCCATGCCGCAATCCCTTCTCCATTCTCCTCTCGGGATCTTGGGCACACACGCACACGAGCCCGGCATGCGTTTAAGCCACCAGGTCCAGGACGCAAACTGCGGTCGACTATGTGGGAGTCCAGCGACATAGCCGTTACACTAACTGCTGGTCCCTGGGAGTCCAGCACTTTTAACCACTATGCCACCTGCCAGTCCCCCTAGCATATTTTTCAAGCTGCCAGGTCTGGGACTTGAACTACACAGTTGGCCAGGTGCGATCCAGTCACTTTAACCACCACACCACCTGGCTGGCCTTGAAAACTTTAAGTTTATTTATTTTATGAGACAGAGAAACAGTCAACCACAATAGCATCTTCATGCCATGATCCATCCCCAGCCTCAGCAAGCCAGGATCACAGGCACGTGTACATGCCTGGAGTGTTCAGGAGGCCTTGGGATGCAGACCTGGGACCTTCCTGTGTGGTTCCAGGACTGCAGTTGTAGTACCACTGTGTCACTGGCCAACTTTAAAATCACCTTTTGAAATCACGATTCTGTGAACTGGCTGAAAGTTCCCCTGCTATTTTCACCCGAGCTCACTCGTGGCTGCATTCCGCTAGCAGGTGGGCTGAGCAGGAAAATCCAAGATGGCCTCCCAGCACTATGGCAGTTAGAGCTAGCTTCGGGCTCCACGTAGGCCTCATCTTCCAGAGATCTAAACCTGTTTCTTTACATGGTGGTCTCAGAGCAGCATTCTCTCTGAGACAAAGGAGACAAAGGCAAAAGCTGAAGGGCCAGTAGGTGGTGTGGTGGTTGAGGAGTTGAACTCTCACATGGCCGACCATGGTTCAAGTCCCAGACCTGGAGAGTTGCTTTCTCACTGTCTCTCTCTCTCTCTCTGTGTGTCTGTCTTTCTCTTTCTCCCTCTGGTGAGCACAGAGCAAATTAAAAAATAACAATGGACTAGCAAGTGGTGTGGTGGTTAAGGTGCTGGACTTCCATATGATTTGAATCCTTGACCTGGAGACTTGCTTTCTTGTTTTCCCCTTCTCTCTCTCTCTCACTCTCTGGTCAAATTTAAAAGATAATAATAACAAGTGGAATTAAATATTTTTAAAGTAATAATAAAATTAAATAAATTCTTAAAAAAATATATAAAAAAGCTGAAAGCCTTTGGAGGACGAGCCTCCAAGAACTCACACATCACTTCTGCCACATTCTACTGGTCAAAGCTAGTCATGAGGCCAGCCTAGATTCAAGGGATAGGGAAAGAGACTCCCAACTCTTGGCCAGAGAGGCAGCAAAGTCACTTTGCAAAGGAATCTGGGACCATTAAATAACAACATTAAAATGTTTTAAGCATGGGGCCGACAAGTGACATGGTGGCTAAGGGCGCTGGACCCCCACATGGCTGGCCATGACTTGAGTCCCAGACCTGGAGGCTCGCTTCTTCACTTTCCCTCTCTCTCTCTCTCACTCTGTCCTCTGGTCAAATTAAAATAAATAAACAAATAAAGTTAAATAAAGTACTTCTTTTTTTAATTTAATTTATTTAGTTAATTTTTTTTTAATTTGACCAGAGAGGGGGAGAGAGAGAGAGAGAAGAGAGAGAGAGAGAGAGAAGGAGGGAAAGTGAGAAAGCAAGCCACCAGGTCCGGGACTCGAACCATGGCCAGCCACGTGGGAAGTCAGCACCCTTAACCACAACGCCACCTGCCAGTCCCAATAAAGTACTTCTTTTAAAAAAAATGTTTTTTTAAAAAATTTTATTCATTTATTTTATTTTACTTTATTTTATTTTGAATTTGACCAGAGAGAGACAAAGAGAGAGAAGGAAAGTGAGAAAGCAAGCTGCCAGGTCCAGGACTCAAACCGTAGTCAGCCATGTGGGATTCCAGCTGCCTTAACCACCATGCCACCTGCTGGCCCCTAAAAAAATGTTTTAAGCAAGAGTGGAAGAAGCGTGTGGTAGGACATGGCTGGGTTGGAGATTTCGAAAGATCACAGTAAACAACGTGGAGAGAAGCCCACAAAGGCCCGAGTGCCTGTGGATGGACTGGTTAGGAGGCTCCTACAGGTGTCTAAGCAGCTTGGACTAGAGTGGTGTGTTGGTGGGAGAGAAAAATAGGAGAATCGTGTATTTAAAAAGCAAAAGTACCCAGGCATGGTGAGGGGTCAGGTGAAGGAGATGGATTGGTAAAGGAAGGTCAGGGTGCGGGGCGGATCAAGGAAATCGCCTACATTTCAGTGGGCGGGCAAAGGAGGGGGTAGGAAACACTGGAAGAAATGCTGGTTTAGGCAGTTTGGGTTCTTGGAGATTAGAGAAAGGCTGTGGAACAGATGACTGGCTCTGCAGATCTGGAGACCAGAGGGGCCTTGGCTGTCTAGCACTTTGGGAGCATGTATAGAATCAAATTTACCTTAAAAGATGAAGATTTATCACCAATTGAAGGTATTAAGAGAATTGAGGAATAACATTCCAAAGTGAATTTCCAAAAAAGGTTTGAATTACGACAATGGCAGCAATATTGTAAGTAGTCAGCTTCCCCCAAGTGACTGTGAAGACAACCCAACTTAAAAGTTCTGAAATATTCACTTAAAAATAATGGTGGGGAGGCCGGCAGGTGGCACAGTGGTTGAGGGCCCTGGACTTCCACATGGCCAACTGTGGTTCGAGTCCCAGACCTGCAGGCTTGCTTTCTCTCTCTCTCTCTTGCACTCTGTCCCTCTCTGGTCAAATAAAATAAATAAATAAATAAAATTAAATAAAATAATTCTTTAAAAATATTTTTTTAAATGGTGGGGCAGGCCAGCAGGTAGCATAGAGGTGAAGATGGCTGGAACCCACATGGCCAACTGAGTGGTTCAAATCCTGGGCCCTGAAGTTTGAAAACAATGCCAAGCGAATGGAAGGGAAGGGACTGCAGCATGACCATCCCCCGAGGTGTGCTATCTCGGTCTATCTCTTTGTCTCTCTCCAGCAAGCACACATACCCTATAGCAAACAGAAAATTAAAAATAATATTTGGGCCAGATGGTGGCACAGTGGTGCCATGCTCTGTGACACTGACCCACATGGGCAGGTTCTGGTCGATATCCAGAGAACTCCTTGAATACACGGTTCATTGTGTGATCTGGGGCTGTCCAGGGGCAGGTCACACTGTGAAATGTTGGAGATGTTGCTTCTTTCTCACTGTTTAATAAACAAACAAAAAAAAGTATACCTCCTCACAAAAGATTACTGTCTAGGATTTAACAATTTCATTTAAAAACAAAACCAGCTCTACATTGCCTATTACAGCCAGTACATGCTTGAGTGTGGAGAAGCCCACTTGTACCGACGGGGATAGATGTGTATTGGCAAAGTAGGGTACCGAGAAGTTAAAGTGAACACCCTATGGGCTGGGGACCTAGGGTCACAACAGCAGCTAATCCTTATCTGGGGTGTACTGTGTACCCAGCACCCTTTTAAGCACCTTACATATATAAACTCATTCAATCCTGTTATTATCCAGTTTCTAGATGAGGAAACCAAGGCTCAGAGAAATTAAGTAACTCAAAGTGTCACCACTAATAAGTGGTTGGAGGCTAGGATTTGAACTCAACCCAGTTGGCTCTACCCTCCACAACAGAACCTGGTCCACAAGTCCGGAGAGGAGGTGAGGAGCTGGGTGTGGGACCAATTGGGAATGTGGGTTGTGAGTCCAATGTCCTGTTTACCTGTGGGGGATGTCAGACCCCTGAGTCAGAATTCATGCTGGGCTGCTTTGTTGAAGCCATCACCATGCGTGGGAGTATCAGGGCCTGATTCCCAGCATTCCTCAGGCCATGGTCTTGGAATCTAGATTCCTGCCGAGGCTATATCAGCTGGAGGTAAGCAGTTTGAGAATGAAATCTGGGAAGACAGCCTTAAAGAACTCGGGGAGGTCATGCATAGTAAGGGCGGTTGAAGGCAGCATCCACGCAAAGGACCAGGGCCCTGCTGAAGGCTGCGGGACTGGCTTGGGAAGTAAGGGCGGGGCTGCAAGAGTGAGCAGTCAAACAGGCCAAGGGGGCTTTGGAGATCTGAGCCTGTAGCTGTGGGCTGCTGTGCAGGAAGGGGCCTGAGGATTGGCACCCTGTAAAATTCAGGAGCGCAGGCGATCTGCTAGGGGCTTACGGGTAGGCAAGGGGGTAGGGAAGAGAGGTGTGCTCTCCAGGGCTCCAGTCCTGGCCTCGCCTAGGCTGCCTCCCCCGCTCCACCATCGCTGGCATTCCCGACCTCGCGCCTCCACCGCCCCCACGCGTGCCGTTGCAGGGAGCGGCCTGGCCAGTACGTGACGTCTCGAGAGGCGGGGCCTCATAAAAGGGGCAAGAAGCCGCGGCGCGGGCCCCAGGATCCGACCCGCCACGGGAGCGACAGCTCCTTCTGTGCACGGAGTCAGCAGCATTAGCGACGCCTTCGAGGCCGCGGCGGGCACGATGCAGCTCCTGGTGAGGGTGCCGTCTCTACCGGAGCGGGGCGAACTGGACTGCAACATCTGCTATCGGCCCTTCAACCTCGCGAGCCGCGCGCCCCGCCGCCTGCCCGGGACGGCGCGCGCCCGCTGCGGCCACACACTGTGCACCGCCTGTCTGCGCGAGCTGGCCGCGCGCGGCGACGGCGGCGGGGCGGCCGCGCGCGTGGTGCGCCTGCGCCGCTTCGTCACGTGCCCCTTCTGCCGCGCGCCCTCCCCGCTCCCGCGCGGCGGCGTCACCGACATCACTGTGGACCCGGTCTTGTGGTCGCGATTGGAGGAAAAAGCGCGGGCTCAACGCGAACGAGATGAGGCGGGGAGCCCGAGCGAGGAGAGCGGCGACGCAGAGGGAGACGCCGACGACGAGGAAGAGGAGAGCGAGGAGGGGGCGGGGCCGAGGAGTGCGGGGTGGCGCGTGTTCCGGCGGCTCTGGGACAGGGTCCTGGCGCCTGCGCGTCGTTGGCGGCGTCCGCTGCCTAGCAACGGTGAGGGGCCGCCCGGGGAGGTGCTGGGGGAGCGCGAGCCGAGGTTGCTCCCGCTGGGTTGCATTCTCCAGCTGCGACTAACCCTTCTTTTTGTCTTCCAGTGCTCTACTGCCCGGAGATCAAGGACATTGCCCACATGACCCGTTGCACGCTGTAACCGTGGAACCTGCTACTACCGAGGAAGGTGGGAGTTGCCGCCTGCAGGCGTGCTTTAGTGTAGGGGGCTCATGTCAAGACTGCCCCCTTTCGGACCCAGGCATTGACTCGAGATGAGAACGTTGAGCTGAGGGCTGGAGGGAGGGAACGCCCTGGGAGGTGTTGATGCTGAGCTGGGGAGGCTTGTAGACTAGCTCGCCCCCATCTCCTGACTGTGCCAGCTTTCCATTTTCAGGATGGAGTGGCCCAGGGATGATATAAACAAAGCCTACGTTACCGTGGGAAGATGACAGACTGTTTTCTTAGCTGTGACTTTGGCTTTTGTCCAGGGTGGCTCTGGTGTGTGGGAGCAACAGGTCCCATTCAAGCAATTCTTTGTCGGTGGTTTGAAATTTTTAGAAAGATGGGACACAAGAGAAGAGGGTAATTTTTGTCATGTTAATCCCACTTTTCAGATACGTAAAGGTGCTAGTATGCCACCTGTGTTCCAGTTCAGTGTTCCAGAATGTACTGAGATGCCTCCTTACTTATGAGGTTAGAAGCCTTGTTTGTTTCAAGATCTCCCTTAAACCTGTTAAGGCAGGTTTCAGAAGGCCCAAAGGTCATTTCGGTGAGGCACCTACACCGGGCCTTTGAGGATAGGCTGGAGAGCTGTTGGTAAAGACATCAATTGTAAACGCTGGTGTTTTGTTACCTTTACAGCCCCCAAAGAAACACTTGGTACTACTGAGAAAAAATGCTCGTACAATATTAAACTTGTCCCATAATGGGACATCATCTATAATATGTCATGAATTCTATTTTAAAATTCTGTAAATATCTTATAATACAGTTAAAGACCAGCAGCATCGGTGTCACTGGCAGTTGGAAGTGCAGAGGAAATCCAGTTGGATTGGAAATCCAGTTGGCCGTTGGAAATCCCACTTAAAACTTACTGAGGCTGACTGCATTTTAACAATCCCAGCTGATTCTTTGTATGTAAAAAAAATAATTAAGAACCACTGGTCTAGATTCTAGACTCTCTAAAACATCACCATCTCTGGGTGGGACATTTAAAACAGTTGATGTACTATTTTACCGAACATTCTAAAGTCATTTCTTGCCACCTGAGACTTGTTAGCTTTTACTCTGTGTGAAAAATGTGAACGTGGAAGTATAAACCTCTGTTTTTTAGGGGTCTCCAAACTTTTTCAGTTGATATTCTTATTGATAAGTTATAATTTATACATTTATAAAATATAAACCTGAATTTTTATAACCAGATGTTGGCATTTTCCTGTCCTTAAGTTTCAGCTTAAATGTTCCCATTTTCTAGGCCTTTCTCAGCATTCAACCTAGTGGAACCCCTTCCCCTACCCCCTGTAACATAATACCCTGTTTCATTTTCACTGCTTTTTTCCCTGGTATTTCATGTTTTGTGTGTTCCCTACTGGAATGTCAGCTCCATGAGAGCAGTGACTAACATGTGACTGTTTATCTCCAGGGCTTTCGACAGTATTAATGTATGTATACTATACACTCAATAAATATTTGTTAGCTTTCTCTCTTATTTTTTAATAGCGTAATCACTAAGTATCTGGCCTCTCTCAACCTCTGCAAGGTTCCATTAGTGAACAGTAAGTGTCAGGGAGGTGTCCAACAGTTCAAATCTTTTGCAAACTGCAAGTCTGACACACACCCCCCTCCCCAATTTCTTAAAAGAAAACCCTGCCTCTGCTTTTCATGCTGAAACTGAACCTATGGAGCTGTAGTGACCTCTACTGACTCATAGGGGAACTAAGTAACTGGCAGGTGGCAAGGATCAAAAGCATGACTGGCGGGCAGTCTGGAATCTTGCCCGCTCTCCTCCGGCTACACTTCTGTGCAACGTGCCTGGTGCTCCCTGCCCTCAGCCAGGGGCCTCCTGGCTGCCCTGCTGGCCACCACCGCCTGCTGCTCACCCTCCAGCTCTACATCGAGCTCATCATGTGGTTGGGGCTGGGAAAAGAGCCTGAGTTTCAGTGGATGATCCAAAAGATAAAAATGGATAAAAATGAGGAAAAGGAAAAGTCACAGGATTATTGGGGGGGTGGGGGGGGGTGGATAATATGAAATGGCAGAAAGAATTCACTTTTTTTATTCCTCCCCCTAAAAGCCTCTCCCTCACCCCAGCCAAAAACAACAGAGCACACAGAAAGGAAAGTATAATTTATATGTACAACCAATAAACCTGATACAGAAGAGGGGATCGGGACAGACCAGGCGCGGGTGTGAAGAGACTGGGAAAGGGGCAGCAAGAAAGTGAAGGGGCAGCGAAGAGGAAGTGGGGGGTTCGCCATGCAAACTGCCACTCTCCCCGGCCCCTCCTGGGAAGGGGGATGTGCCCACATCTCCCTAGCCTGCCCTCCACTGTTTGCTCTGGTCCCGAAGGCAAGGTAGTCCCTGACTAGATCCCCCTGCCTGACCCACTCAAGTTTAGTCTGTATCCAGGCCTTGAGGAGAGAGGGTCAAAGTCCTCCAGGAACCTGAGCCTCAGAGCTGGGGGGCTTCCCCCGTGTCTGGCCCGTTGTATTTTCTCCCACCCTTTCTAGGTTACCTGGGTTCCTAGAACAGGTTGGGGAGCTCCTCTTTGGCTTGACGGAGTATCGCCCAACCAGTACTCTTTGTAGGGGTGTCCTTGGTCCCTAGGGAGGGGGAAGGTTCCCAACACATGATGCCGGTACACAGGAGGTAACTGAGCCAGTGAACGGCGCCTTTATTCTGAGGCTGAACAGTAATGGACTCCCTCCCTCATAACTGCTGCACCCTCTGTTTGGGGACAGGTAGGGGAAGGTAACATGCAGCCACCCCTCCTCTTCCCTTCCTCCCTCCCAGGGCTCATTTCTCTCTCTCTCTAAAAGTCTCTCTCCTCTTTTCAAAGCTTTTTTCCCCACAAAAGTTCCTAAAGTCCAGACAAGGCTAATCCCCCACTTCTGTAGATGGAGCCGATATTGCAGGAAGGATGGGGAGGCTCCACCTCCTTCCTCCCCACGACCATGTACTGGGAAGCGTGTATATTTGGCAGTGGGGGACAAAGGTACTTGGAAGACCCTGCTAAGCAGCTCCCACCCAGGCCTCTTCTCACCAGCACAGTCTCCAAAGCTTGGTGGGAAAGGTGTGTGGGAGTGGAGAAAGACAAAGGGCCCTTCTTGAGAGGATTTGTAGAAAGGGGCAGAGGGGCTCCTAGCCCAGTGGTGGCCCAAGGGGTGGGGAAGGCGGAGGGTTGGCAGCGGGCCCCGGAGTCTGAGCTGAGGGTCGGCCTCGGGGACGGGGCCTGGGTGAAGGGCAGGCCTGGGATCCAGTCAGTCGTCTATACAGATCACCTCCCCGGCTCTGGGCTCCTTCCGGTCCAGCCCGTCTGACACCAACGCCCCCACCATCTCCTTCTCCTTCTTCACCAGCACTGGAGGGCCGTTGGTGGCGGCTGTTTGGGAAGCGGGTAAGGAAAGATCAATCCCCACATCGCTCCTGAATGTCACTTCCTGACAGCAGCATGTTCTAGGTCACCTCCTGCCACTTTGATTTTCCTGGTTAAGGGTGAGAAGACCAGGGCGAACTGCTCTCCCTGGGATTCCTTGTGCCACACGACTGAACTGCTCCAGCTCTCACTGCGCCCCTGCGGGCTTCCTCCTGACTTTCCCGTGAAGTCATCCAGATGGATGACGCTCAGGTAGGAGACAACAGGTCAAAGGGCCACTAAAAGTGGTCCTGAGTGAAGTTTTTGATGACAGGGATACACAAAAGGTGAAGAAAGGGCTGGGAAGGGGCCAGCAGGTGGTGTAGTGGTTAACCACGGATCAAGTCCTGGACCTGGTGTCTTCAAAAATCATGCCGGGCATGTGTGTGTGTGCATTCCCAAAATCCCAAGAGGAGAATGGAGAAGGGATTGTAGCATGATGATCCCCCTGGGGGGTGATTTCACACTTTCCCTTTCCCTCTCTGTGTCTCTCTGGTAAGCATACATGCCCTATAGCAAAAACCTAATCAATCAATCAATCAGTCAATCAATCGATGGAAAGAACGAAGCCCAGAATGACTCTATGCCACACATCACAGACTGTGCTAAGGAAATGATGGGCCAGAGCAGCAAAGGGGCAGCTGAACAGGAACCAAGTGTGGCAAGGGAGGAGAGGGAGAAGCAGGGAGCAGGGACCCGCCAGCTGACCTGTGATGAAGGACCCTGCTGGCATCTGGCTGTAATTGGCGCCTGCGGTGGCCAGGGGCCCGACGGGTGCGGCGCTGAAGGCCGCCCCGTACCCCGGAGGTGTGGCGTAGGGCCCCGGGGGGAAGGCCTGGAATAGAGAGCAAGCTGAGGTTAGAGTCGGTCGTCTTTGCGAGGGAAGAAGCTGCAGGGGAACAGGATGAGCCACCTCCGGAACTACAGAGGGCACAACGCAGGCAGGGAGGCGATGACAGGGTTCTAGCAGCTTGCGTTTCCGCAGGGCCGCGGATCTGGTGGACGTGCCGTATGTGTGCAGGAGGAGCACCAACAGGGAGGACTGGAGTTCAGGGAAGAGGGTTACCGGTGTGGGGTGAGGCTCCGTGCCCTTGCTGGCCAGCCGGCTGAGGATGCTGCGCTCGGACATCTGAAGGCGGGCTGCGATGGGGGGTATTCGGGACAGCGTGGCTGGCAGGCGGGTCACGTCCGCCTTCATGTCGCTCAGCAACTCCTCCAGCTGGTTCAGAACTGGGGCCCGGGTCACGGAGAAAGACGGACAAGAGAAAGACGGGGGAAGAGAGAGATGGAGCCAGGAAAAGACGAGGAATCGTATGGACAGATACAGTCAGAAAAGGAGAGAGAGATGTTGAAGAATCAGAGACCAAGAAAGTGACAGAAGTAGACGGAAACAGAGAGAGACTCAAGGGAAAAGAAAGTGCCAGGAGAAGAGAGAGAAACCAGACCGTCACAGAGAACAGGAGAGGAGGAAAGAAAAGGGAGTATGGAGGGGGGAGAGGGGAGGACATTGGAAGACATGGGGCGGGGGGTTGTCAGAACATCCCATACTGGAGAACGGGGTTTGGGGGTGGGGGTGATGGGGAGGAAATAGGCATGGGAGGTGGTAAGTGGTGTCAAAGATTTAAGGAATCAAGGTTTTAATATGTACGGGAAGGGGGTAGAGGGTCAGCATTACAGATGTGAGGAATCAGAACAGGGACCATAGGGCTGGGGTCAGTCACGACTTAGGGTTAGATGGTTAGCGGGTGCTGGGACTTCATCTATCAGTAAGGTAAAATGGGGTGGAAGAAGGGATGAGGGTCAAAGGGAAGTTTCGTGGGGTAGGGTCAGAGGGTCGGATGGGTGGTAGTTTCTGCCTCACAGGGTGAATGAGGGGAGGGAGTGCTATTTGTGGGACCAGAGCTAAGGATTTTTGGGGTGCACACATAGGCCAAAGCCTTGCATTAGACAGTATTAGCAGTACACCAGGTATGTGTCAGCAAGGTCCCACTGCACGGAGGGGACATGCAGCTGGGGGAGGTCCCTCTGTTGGGCACTGACATGGAAATACCAGGCAGAGATGAGGGTCAGCCTAAAGGCTAAAACCTGAGGGGAGGGGTGCCAGGTGGGCCAGGGGTGGGGGTTACAGGTCAGAGGGGGGTGGTTCAGAGGGTAAAGGGGTCAAAGGGTGGGAAGATTTTGAGGGGTGCGGGGTGAAGACTTACGCAGCGCTGTGGGCCCTCCCCCGCGCGGGGCCGCCGCGGCCCTTACCCTTGTGCAGGACGGCGTTGGCCGGCTTGTTCCCCGCCAACGACTCCTTGGAGAGGTGCTGGTGGCTCTCAGCCAGGCACTCGGCCTCGGCGAAGCGGGCGTGGAGGGCCATGGCGGGGTGCGCCGGCTCCTGCGACAGGTTCAGGTAGGCCGCCCGCCGCAGCTGCTCCTCGATCACCAGCGCCTGCTCCAGGAGCTGAAAGCAGGGTGGAGCGAGCACAGGGCGGCTCAACCGACAGCCAGCAGCAAACAGGGGCCAGACAGCCACTGGGGACCCGCCCTACCCTCCCCTCTCTGCAGGCCCAGAGCACCCCAGCTCCATACTGACTGACCTGTGTCGGCCCTGACCCAGGTCACAGTCCCAAACACAGAGCTCCACCTTGGCCTTGGCCTTGAGCCTGCCTCGACCCTCAAGGTGTTGATCTTCTCTAGGTTCCGACTAGATCTGGTCCCAGTCCTCTGTGACCCCTCGGCCACAACCTTCCTTCCCCTCCCTCATCCCTACCTTGAACCTCCGGGCCAGGAACTTATTTTTCATCTCCAGAAAGTTCCCCTTATTGGCTTCGGTTTTAAATGGCTCATTAATAATCGCAAACTGAGCATCATTCTGGATGTCCTGCCACCGAGCATAGCCATGGCTGCCAAGGAAGGAAAGGGGACCGTCAAGGAATTTCACAGGGACAGACATGGCTGTGATACCTTGTGCTCTCTCCTGACCTCCCCAGAGCGTGGCACGAACCCCCCTGCCCCCCTCCCTGGATGTGACCTGGTCTTTCCCAGAGCTCCCCTCTGTCCAGACTAGGAGAAACTTTCTCTTTTCGCAATTGTATGAAAGGATACAGGACGATCCCAGCCAGAAGCCAGTAGTCGTGTCTTCGGTGCCAGATCTCATTGAGTTTCCCCGAGGAAATAGCTGCCCGCTCCTCATTCTGCCACAGTGTGTGAAGCTCTGAAAAGGGAACAGATGGCAGGTAGAAGGGGCATCAGGGATTTGAGAACCACATCCAGCCAACACACAAGTACAGATGGGGAAGCTGGATAATGGTAGGGTATGGAGGCTCCTTAAAATGAATGAAGGGGGCCAGCAAGTGGCGTGGTGTTCAAGGGCGCTGAACTCCTTCCTACATGGCTAACCACCGTTCAAGTCCCAGACTCGGTGGCTTGCTTTCTCACTTTCCCTTTCTCTCTTTCTCTCACTTTGTCCTTCCCTGGTCAAATTAAAATAAATAAATAAATAAATAAAGGTAAATAAAATAATTCTTTAAAAAGAGAAAAAAAAAAAAATACGAATGGGTAAAGCAGGGACCAGCAGATGGCATAGTGGCTACATTGCTAGACTCCCACATGGCTGACCACAATTTGAGTCCTGGACCAAGTGGCTTCAAAACCATGCTGGGCACGTGTGCGTGCAAGCCCAAGATCCTGGGAGGAGAATGGAGGAGGGACTGGGTTGTGGTCATCCCCCTTGGGGGGTGATTTCTGACTGCCTCTCTCTGTCTTCTGGCAAGTGCACATGCCCTATAGCAGTAATCACTCCCAAAAAAAGAAAGGGATGAGTCAAGGTTAGGTTAGGGGTTGGAATAAAACAATTAGGACGGACTAAGAACAAATGGGGTCAGAGACAGCTCTGGATGGGGAGGACGGCTAAGGAGCACTGACTGCGAAGGTCCGTGTCAGCACGCACCATTTCATCAGAAGTTACTCGAATTAAAGGGAGCCGGAAGCCTCGGGGAGATCGGGAGTCCCGTGAGGATGAGCAAGTCCCAGAGAGGAGCAGACCGCGGTGAGAACGCCCTCACCTGTGAAGCCGCCATCCGCGATGTTGAACATGAACCGGGGCTTCTCTGCCTTCTCCTCCCGTCGGCCGTTGGACCGTGGCTCCTCTCGAGGCGGCCCAGGCCGAAGCTCCCGGTCACCTTTTACATCTTCTGCAGGGACAGATGGGGCAGAGCTTACACCTCAGGTCAACGTCCTCCCAGGTCCCGAGACCACTACCTGCTCTGAACTGGCCTTCTGAACAGCTGCCCAGCCAGGACCCCAGCATCTAGGCCCCCAGACTCCACCTCCCCTTACCCCTCAGGTACCCAAGTGTCCAAGCCGTCCACCCATTACCTCTCTTGCCCAAATCCCCTGTCTCCCCCTCCGGCCTCTCCCTGCGTTCCTGTCCATCCAATGGCTTCTCCTCCCCCCTTTCTCTTGGCGTCGACTCTGTGGCTGTGGGAGGGGGGAGGGGATAGGAAGGGAGGATGTCACCCTCACCCTGACCCCAGAAGAGGGAACCCCCACTTTCTAATCCCCCCATCAACCGTAAGGCCATGCACCCACCTGACTTCTCTCTGTCCCCTCGGTACCCAGATTCAGGCTCCATCTCTCCAGGTACCCCTGGAACCTCATCCTCCAGAGGAATCTTCCTTGGCTCCAGCCGTTCCCCAAGTGATGGGGCTGGGCTGGGGGCCTCCGCCTGGAAGAAGAGAATGGGGTCAGGATACGCACGAGGGCCCCAGGCACCTGGCCTCCAAAATCCTTTCACTTCCTCCTCTCAGGAGAAGTCAGGTAGTCACAGACCTCTGTCTCCATCTTCTCCCCAATTTTGCTATTTTTCTCTGGTTTCTCCTCTTGGTTTTCAGCTTCATCCTTCTCCAGAGGCGTCCTGATGCCATCTGCTTTCTCACTTGGAGCTGGAGTCGCTGCAGGAAGAAGGCAGAGTGAGGAAGCCTAACGTTCCCCCACCCTGACTCCTGACCCACTTCTGCCCCTCCCGCCACCCCTACTCCTGATTACCAGGTTTAGAGGTACAAGGACTGTTAGTGGCGGAAGCTTCAGGAGTGGGGGGTGATGTTTTGGTAGGGGAGGAGGCTCTGGAGGAGCGCTTGGAGTCGGCGCTGGGGTCGGGCATCAGCTCCGGCATTGACCAGCGCCCATTGATGTGCTCGAACTCCTGTACCTGAGGGGGGCCATGGGGACAGGGTCAGCCCCGGGTACTGGGCACACAGGAAGCCCTGGTCCCTATGGCACACCAGCACGAGCCCAGAACTCAGGGGTGGAAGGCAGAAAGGACAGAGCCTAAACGGCCAGCTTGACTCTTTCGGTGAGAAGACCGGTACCTTCTTCTTGACGAGAGACATGACTCCAATGCGGGTCAACACCTGCTGGCGACTCAGTCCTTCCCGAGGGACCCCATCAGCAAAGGTTTCAGAGCCATCTGCTCCGGGCTCACACAGATGGCGCATGAACAAAGACACATAGGCCCTGAGGGGCATGGAGGTGTGAGGGTTAGGGAGCCTGAGGGGGTTCAGGCGCAGAGCAGGGAGGGGACGCAGGGATTACTGAACTCTTGTACGCCAAACTCCCCAGGTGCCCAAAGATGCCTCTGGGCCTCGCGCCCCATGACCCCCAGAGCCCTCCACCCACCCCCTTCCACCTACACGGCCCCATCAGTCGGCTTTTCATCCTTCCCACCAGCTCCCTTTGCCAGGTCACTGTGGTCAAGGAACTGTGAGGCCCGGACAGCCCAGGCGAGGCTCTTTACTTAAACGCCTCTCCATGGAGGAGGGTGCCTGGCCCCTCCACTCTAGGCTCGTCTGAGGGGAGGTGGGGTAGGCTGAGTCCACCCCCCAGGAAACCGAGCCAGGAAATTTGCAGCAGGGAGGGTGATCAGTTGAGTAAGGTCACATCATGTGGGGCCGGGAGGAAGAAAGTAACACCCGAAATCTGAAGCCCTCCACCACGTCAGCCCCGTGACACCCACACTCACTTAAACTCCTTCTCAGTCTTGCCCCTCAGGTCCCGCACCAGCCACTGCGTGGTGAAGGCGTCCTGCGGCGGCATCCCCCAGCGCATGACCGCGTTGAGGAAAGCCTTCCGCTGACGGGTGTTGAATCCCAACACCTGAGGGTGGGGCGAGGAGACAGTGGTGAGGAACGTCCAGGGGTCCCAGGTTTCGTCCTTTCTACCCACAGCATCTCAGGCCTCGATTCCAACCCCCGGCCCTCACTCTTTCCTTAGAGGACTCCCGGTCTGGGTCCCACTCTCACCTCAATATTGCCCCCAACTCGAGCCAGCAGCGGAGGCAGTGGCTTATCCTTTTCATTCCGGAGTTGCCTCTTGGACTGCCGACGCCCTGGGGGTGGGGGTGACACTGGTTAGTGGATCCACCACCTCTCTAAGCCTTAGACCTCCTCAGTCCCCCATTCCCTCAGGGTACCGGAACGCGGGAAAAGCCCGTGTCATGTTTCAGGCACTGACTTTCCTCCAAGCACGTTCGGAACTACTGATCCAATGGACTGAGAAGAACCAAGTTATATTTTTAAATAATAGCAAATATCTGACACAGACCAGATATGCTCGGGGGAATGTGAAATGATGTAATCTTTCTTGATCTAAGCCTCTAAACCTCCATGGTGATTCACTGCAAATTTTAACAGTGGAGGGATTACAGACATTACTTCCCTTCTGCTTATCTGTAATCCTTGTTCTTCTACTAAAAGAGCATTTCTGATTTGTACAAAAATAGCAGATTAAAAGGAAATGAAAGGGACCAGTAGACAGTGTGGAGGTTAAGGCAGCTGGGTCCCATCTGGCTAACTGTGCAGTTCGAGTTCAGGATCCAATGGCTTGAAAAAGATGCCTGGTGTTTGCGTGTGTGTGTGTGTGTGTCCAAAATCCCGAGAGGAGAATGGAGGAGGAGGAATCGTGATGTGGCCATCCCCTAAGGGGCAGATTTTTCATTTTCCCTCTCTGTCTCCTGCCAGCAAGTTCAGCCCAATAACGCGCGCCCCCCCCCCCCCAAAGAAAAAAAAAAAAAGAAAGAAAGAAACGGGAAAGAGCTAAGGTAGAAAGCCAGGAGGTCAGGCGCACCTTCAGGACGCTCATCAAAGTCTTCGTCCTCCTCCTCTGAGCCCACCGAGTATTCGGACTGGTTATCTGTGAGGGTAAAGAGGGCTGAGCGGCTGGTAATGACTCCTTGGACCAGCAAGGCTGGACTTTTCCTCCTGGACTCCTCTCCTTGGAGACTTCCCTCTGCTCTGGCCTCGGCCCTCCTGGGGCACAGGATCACCACCTCGTCTGACTGTGAAGCCAAGTATCCCAGCCCTGGTCTCCACGCACCTCCTGCTCCACTGCCCTGACTCCTGCTGAAGCCACTCCAGCAAGCACCCCATGTCCATGGGATGCCCAAGACCATCCAATAGTTCAAACCCCCGACTCTCGGTTGTTCTCTTTTCCTCTCAGCAGGAAAGGTCCTGACATTCAGCCTCTCTTTTCCTCTACACAGCCTCACCTTCACGCCCCTACGCACCCTTCTTCCCATCTCACCTTGGTCCTCCTGAGCCGCGTCGTTGTAGTTGACCTGCTTGCGAACCCGCTTCCCCTTGCCTAAGTTCCGGGCCAGGTCTTCCTGCTGTTGCTCATAGTGATGCCTCAGCAGCTTCTCCCAGTAGTCAGGGTCCACGTTCTCCTCCTGCTTGATGATCTCCCGCTCGATTTCCTCGATCTGAACAGTGGCAGAATAAGCGCTGGCAGCTGCCTTCGCCCTCAGTCCTGCCGTGACAGAATCTCTTCTCTCCTGCCTCAGCCAAAGTCAGCCGCCCTGCTCCCAGATCTCCTCAATGCGGTCAATGTGGCGTAAACTTTCTGGGTGTCGCCAGCGTCACATCACCTCCTGCCTGCAGTACGCTTCCCTTCCTGTTCTTGGCCCCTTCTACGATTGCCAGTACTTCTGTGCCTAAGTCTCTCCCCAAGTCCAGTCTCGCCTATCAGACTAAAACCGGCCGAGGTCCACCCCTGTTCCTTGCTGGGCACTGGGTAAGTGGGCAAATCAAGAACAGGAGCTAAGAGGACCCTCCCACTTCAAGGGTCAGGAGAGGACATGGCTTCTGAGTCAGCCTGGGATGGATGCCTCTGCCCCAGAGCCTCTCACCTTGTCTTCCTCCCGCACGACGTACTGGGCCACCTTGAAGGAGCTGAGGTACTCATTCATGTTCTGCACATCCGTGTCCTCGGTTGCATCCTGGTTCCGATCCAACAGCCGAGTGATGGCCTCGTTGTCATAGTGAATCACGCTGCTGTCCTCCTCCTTGTTCTCCCCTGGTAGAGATGGGAACGAAGAGCACTGTGGGTGCCCATCACCACCCCGGGCATGCTTCAGCACAGTCGGAGCACGTCTGTGCTGCCTCCTTTCTGCGGGAGCTGTCGAGAAGGCGTTCCCTGGGGGCCAGCATGGAGGTTTGGTTTGGTTTTAACCATACGGTCATGGAAAAGAGGCCAGCCTTCCTCTAGGACTACTCTAAAGAGGCTCTTCTTCCTTTAGAGGCTGCAGAGAAGGTCCTCACCCTCATTTTCGTCCTTGAACAGCTCCTCCGTGCCAAACTTGAGGATGTCGTCGAGCTCCTGCTTGGACATGGAGCCCGCCTTGGAGCCCAGCCCTGGCCGCACCACGAGGTGCGTGAGCATCATCTTCCTCTTGGCCACTTGTGTGATCCGCTCTTCCACCGACGCGCGGGTCACAAACCGGTAAATCATCACTTTGTTAGCCTGGCCGATCCGGTGGGCCCGGCTGAAGGCCTGCAGGGGAGACAGAGTGGGGTGGGCCAAGGCAGTGGCAGGGGAGAGGCTGCCCACACGGCTGGGAAAGGAGGCTGGCAAGAAGAGTCTTCTCCTCTGTCACACACTCCCCACGTACCCAGGGCTCCTTGCTAATGGGTGCAGGGCTGCCAGGTGTGGGCTCCTACCTGGATGTCGTTATGGGGGTTCCAGTCAGAATCGAAGATGATGACAGTGTCAGCAGTGGCCAGATTGATGCCCAGGCCCCCAGCTCGGGTGGACAGGAGGAAGCAGAACTGTTGGGCCCCGGGAGCTGGGAGGTGAGAATTAGGAGACGGTTTTGCTTGCACTCAGCAGTTTTGTCCACCTGCTCTCAAGTATTCCCTGGCTACGGCCATGCCCCAGCTCAAATCCTGTCGGGTATGCCCTGTGCCGGCGCCTTTCCTCTCCCAGCGACCTGGCACAGGCTCCTCTGGCCTCCATGCCCACCAGGGACAGGCGTCTCCCTCTCACCGTTGAACCGATCGATGGCCTCCTGCCTCAGGGCGCCGGTGATGCCGCCGTCGATGCGCTCGTACTTGTAGCCTTCGTAGTCTAAGAAGTCCTCCAGCAAGTCTAACATTTTGGTCATCTAGAGTAAGACACAACAGTGCGGAGTGACAAGTCAGTGGGCAGGGCTTCTTTCTATCAATCTCTTTACTCTTAACCCCAATCCCTAGGCTTGAACCCCCACCCTGTCTCAGGCTCCCCCGGTGCTCCTTACTCCCACCGGGCCCCTGCCAACTCCTTAGTATGCCACGGTTGTGCCACACGCTCTTATTTTTTTTTATTTTTATTTTTTGGAGAGATTTTTCACTATAGGGCGCGTGCGCTCGCCAGACAGACAGAGAGAGACAGAGAGATAGAAAGCGAGAAATCACCCCCCAGGGGGGATGGTCACGCCGCAATCCCTTCTCCTCCATTCTCCTCTCGGGATCTTGGGCACGCACGCACACGCGCCCGGCGTGAGTTTTAAGCCACCGGGTCCGGGACGCGAACCGCGGTCGACTACGTGGGAGTCCAGCGACATAGCCATTACGCTAACTGCTGGTTCCCTCACACGCTCTTATTTTAAAGCCACTTCTCCTAAGGGAGAGGTTTCTCTCTGAGACCCAGAAGTTGTTCAAGTATATCTACAAAGGTCCTGAAAGTCTGCATAAACGTTTATGACTGTGCCATTTTCTGGAGAGGGGACCCATAGCTTTCATCACATTTCCAGAGTCTGTGCCTGCCCCCCCGCCCCGCCCCGCACACCAATAAGGCTAAGAAACAAAAGCAGCCCCAGAGACCTCCCTGAGGCAGGTGGCTCACCCTGGCTCTTCCTTATTCAGCTTGAAAGGAGCCAGACCATAACTTCCAAAAGCCTTACGAACAGGGATGAGAGGCCCGGGCTGAGCTAGCTATCCTAGTGCCAGAAACTCTACGGGCAGAATCTCCCAACCTCTCGTGTCAGAGTGGCCGCAGGAAGGAGGCAAGGAGGTAAAGTCTGGAGGGTGAGGGAAGTGAACAGGAAGCAGACACCAAGAGACGTGAAGGGGCGGGGTCACCTGCGAGAAGATGAGCACTCTGTGCCCCTGCTCCTTCAGCTTCCGCAGCATCTTCTGCAGCAGCATGAGCTTCCCGGACGACTTAATCAGTGCCCCACCCTCATATGCCCCACTGGGGAGTTTTGGGGACTCCTGCAAAGAAAGGAGGAGAAAGAATGACAGGGTCAGGAAACATGCACCCAATCTCACCTCAATGTTGCCTAAAAAGTTGGAAATCCAAATCCAGCTTCCACTTATTTCTTCCTTTTTTTTACAAATAGATTTTTTAAATTCATTTAATTTTATTATCACTTTTTAAAAATTTGCTATACAGCACACTCACTCACCAGAGAGAAACAGAGAGAGAGAGAGGGAAAGTGAGAAAGCAAGCTAGGAGGTCCAGGCCTAGAACCGGGGCTAGCCGTGTGGGAGTCCAGTGCCTCAACCACACCACCTGCTGGGCCCCCACTCCTAACTGCTACTGCTGTCAGGGATCCAGCCCAGCTCCACCCCTGTGCTCAATACCCCCAACCCACGTTTTCAGAGAGCCAGGCATGTGATCAGTTCCCTGCTCTCTGCACCCACCATAGCAGCCACAGGAAAGAGGTATGGGTGGTTGCAGCACTTCTTAAGATCCATCATGATGTTAAGCAGCGACACCTGGTTCCCACCGCCTCGTGAATTCAAGGCCTCAAAATTTCGAGTCAGGATATACTTGTAGTATTTCCTAAGGGCCAGGGTAGGGGCACAGAGGAGGCATGAAAATGGAAGCAACTGTGATACTGCATGTGGTCGCCAACTCTGGGGCAGCTGCCACCACATCCCCAGCCCCAAGTCCAGGCGGCCCTCCAGGCATCTCACTTCTGCATGGGGCTCAGCTCCACTCGAACGATGAGCTCTGTCTTGGCTGGCATGTTCTTAAAGACGTCCGCCTTGAGCCTCCGCAGCATGTGGGGCCCCAGCAAATCATGCAGCTTCTTAATCTGATCCTCTTTGGATATGTCAGCAAACTCTTCCAGGAAGCCCTCCAAGTTGCTAACAGCCAGAAGGAGTTAAGAAAACGCACAAGCTGTCACGTTCTTTGCCCCTGATCTCAGGCTCCTCTCTCCCCTCTCAGCCGCTCCAACTCTCACCGCTGCAGAGTGCCCTGAGTGATCCACTTACTTAAACCTCTCTGGGGTGAGAAAATTCAGCAGATGGAAGAGCTCCTCCAGGTTATTCTGCAATGGGGTTCCTGTCAGCAGCAACTTATGATCTATCTTGTAGCCATTGAGGACCCTGAAAAACTAGAAGATGGAGCAAGGTAAGCACTGGCTCCTCAGTGGCAAGCAGTTGACCCACAGCATCTACCTTTCCCTTCTGCCAGTTCCCATTTCCCTCAAGACCAGAAGCCCCAAATCCCTCATCCTCTCCTGGACTTCTCCGAGGGTCCCAGGAATCCTGCCTCCCACACTGTAGGAAGTTCTCAGTCCTTTTTACCCCCTGAGACCAAGGCAAGTGGGAGTGCACAGTCCAGTTTCCTCATGTCTGGGAATCTCACTTACCTTGGACTGGTTGTTCTTGAGTCGATGGGCCTCATCCACCACGAGGCAGGCCCAGCGGATGGAGCCAAGTGCTGCCTGATCGATCGTGATCAGCTCGTACGAGGTCAGGAGCACGTGGAACTTCACCTGCGCCTCCCTCTGCCAACACAACCATTGCCAAGTGACCATCGCTGGACAACTACATCTCCAGCCACCGTCCTTTACCCGGCTACCTTTTGTTTTTAGTTTCTGCTATAGGGTAGATGTGCTTGCCAGAGAGAGACAGGGAGAGAGAGGAAAAGTAAGGAGTAACCCCCCGGGGGATTGGCCACACCACACCCCTTCACCTCCATTCTCCTCTCAGATTTTGGGTACATGCACACATGTGCCTGGTGTGTTTTTCAAGCCACTGGGTCTGGGACTTGAACCACGCAGTCAGCAATGTGGGATCCAACACCTTAATCGCCACACCACCTCCTGGCTTCTACCCAGCTATCTAGCCTGTCCTCAACTTCAACTCCAGGCAGAGATCACGAACCACAGCCCCACGTTTCTACCAACGTGTCTGGTACCCACAGATCCATGCATGCCCCGGGAGAACCTGCCACAGTGGGCATGCAGAGGATGGTGGGAGAAAGGAGGGAGAACGGCGAGTGGGAGACAAAGTGAATTCCTAGTTGGGGCCAGAAATGACAGATCTGCGGGCCATGGGGCAGGCGGTGAAGGAGCTTACCTTCATCTTAAAAGCTTTCTTGCCGCCTTTGATGGCATTGTCCTCAAAAGAGAATTCATTCTCTCGAATGATGGCCCGGCTGTCCTTGTCACCCGTGTATGTCACCACATAGAACTTTGGTGCCCACATCTGGAACTCCCGCTCCCAGTTAATGATGGTCGAGAGCGGGGCACTCACCAGGAAGGGACCTTTGGTGTGGCCCTGGGAGTCAAGGGAGGTGCCCATTAGCCCAGGCTGGAGGCTGTATAACCCAGTCCTCTGCCTGCTCTGCCCCTCCAGCCTCCACCCGCTCACCACCCCTTCTCCAGTCAGGCCCAGGCTCAGCCCGCCCATCTGCCTCAGGGGCCTGGAATCCAGCACCTCCTTATAGAGTGAGTAGAGGAAGACGATGGTCTGGATGGTCTTGCCCAGCCCCATCTCATCAGCCAGAATGGTGTCGGTGCCCTGGGCCCAGGAGAAGCGTAGCCAGTTCAGCCCCTCCAGCTGATACAGGTGCAGCGTGCCTCCGGTCGCTGTGATGAACCGCGGCTGAGTCTCGTATTTCACTGTAGGCTGCGGAGTCAAGAAGTCAGAAAGCTCAAGGGAACCGTCAGCGGCTCCTCTGGTCTAGGACTCCTCCTCCTTGGCGCTAGTATCAAGTTGGATTACAATTTTCTCTGCTACGGCCTGAGCTCATGAGCAGTCTAGTCTTCAGTCCCTTCCCTCCTTCCTTAGAACAACCGGCATGGTAGTTAAAGCACTGGACTCCCACATGGCTGACTGCGGTTTGAGTCCCAAACCCAGGGGCTTGACAGTCATGCTGGGCCTGTGTGCGCCTGTGTCCAGGATCCCTAGAGGAGAATTGAGAAGGGATTATGTGGCCATCACCCATGGCAGGGGGTGGGTGGTGGTAATTTCTCACTTTCTCTCTCTCTGTTTCTCTCCACATGCCCTACAGCAAAAAAAAAAAAAAAAAAAAAAAAAAATCAAAACAAAATGACAACAAAAAAATCAATACCCAGAAGCACCTGGGGAAGGGCTAGTTGGTGGAAGGGCCCCAGCTGGGCTGCGATCTCTGGTGGCTCTCTAACTCTCAGGCCAAAATTCCTAGCCATTCTGGAGCAAGGCTCAACGTTCAAGCAAGAGCTCCTGGTTAATGAGCTGCTGGAACTGGGAAGGTCTGCCAACAGCCCCAGGGAACTCTCCAGGGGGAGGACTCACATCATTAGTAGGAGAACTGGGAGGACCATCACCCTGCAACTCCTTCTTCTTCTTCTTATACTTGCGGGGCTGGGCGGGGTCCTCTCCCATAATTAGTTCTCTGGGAAAAGATCAGATCTGAGTGAGCCCTGCTCCCTGGGACACCCCCTCTTCTTTTGGAACCCAAGTCAGACCTACCTCCCACTGGCCATGATCTAGATTTTCTCGTTTCCTTTCTCCCGGGCTTTTTACTCTCACCCCTCGGACTTCCCTCCAGAGCCAGCCCTCTCCTAGGCCTCAGCCCACTGCTCAGTCCAGCCCCTCCTTATGGAAGACGATGGTGTATGCGGTCTTGCCCAGCCCCATCTCATCTCCTGAGCATCTTCACTAGCACCAGGCCGGATCTGACTGTTGTTACTTACACCGCCTCTTTACTAATGCCACCCAAATCACCTTCCCCAGGCTAAACTGTAGATCGGATCTGGCCTAAACTCGAGATCGGATCTGTCCCAACCGCACCCTCATTTCATACTGGACGCTCAGCTCTGACGCCCCCTCCTCAGACCCTCCGGTCCGTGGCCTGGCTCCCTCACCGGTGTCTCCAGTAGCTTTGCTTATGGTCTTCATATTCCGGGATGCTCATTTCATCTTCCTCCCACGTGGACTGGTCATATGGCAAGTCCCTCCACTTCACTAGGTAGTGGTAATTCCCCTTTTTATCCACACTGTGGGATAGGAGGCCATGAGGAGAAGAAAATAACACAGGTAACAAATACAAGCCCTGATAAGCACAATTACCAGCAAACATGCTGAATCTGTTAACTAACCCTCAATGGAGGGCCACCGAGAGGGGGCTTACAATGGCTGAAGTATTACCTTTTCAGGATGACATCCTAAAAAATCAACCAGCACAAAACATCCCCCATCATCTGTTGACCCTGTCATTAAGTATTTATGGAACATCTACTATGTACCAGGCACTGTTCCAGGTCTGAACAAAACAGACAACTGGCCCTGTTTCCTCAGGAGCTCGCACTCTACTGGGGAAGGCAGCGATGAAAAAAGAGAGCGGTGGGGGCCAGGCATTGACACAGTGGTAAAACACAACGCTCTGCGAGGTTTGCCCACATGGGAAGGTTCTGGGCTCACATCTGGAGGTCTCCCTAAGTACACGTGGCACGTGTGTGTCCATGATCTGGGGTGACCGAAGCTGAGGGTGGATCACAGCATTGAGACCCTGTTGGGGGTGCTGGCTAGCTGGCTGGCTGTTTCTCTCTCCACCTCTCTCACTAGTGGAAGATACAAATAACTTTAAAAATAGAGAGGAAAGGAGCCAGCAAGTGGCAAGGTGATTAAGGGCGCTGGACTCCTACATGGCAGACTGCTGTTCGAAACCTGGACCTGGCAGCTTGCTTTCTCACTTTCTCTCTCTCTGTCCTTCTCTGGTTAAATTAAAATAAATCAATAAAGTTAAATAAAATAATTCTCTAAAAAAGTAGACGAAGAAGTAAGTACTATGAAAAAAGGACCAGCTCTGTAGTATAGCACTTAAGTGTTACAGGGAAGAAGCTGGATCCCACATGGCCAGCCAGGATCCAGGTCCCAGCCCCAGCAGCTCTGAAAAAACTATGCTGGTTGCTTGTGCAAATGCCCAGGATTTTGATGGCATGGAGAACTGGAGAAAAAAAGGTGGTAGTATGGCCAGGCCCCGTTAGAGGGTGCATTCTCTCTTTCTCTCTCTCATGCACATGTACCCTCTGACATTAAAAAGAAAATACTGAGACCAGCAGATGCTGAAACGGTTACATTGCTGGACTCCCATGTAGTTCACAGTGGTTCAAGTCCCAGACCCAGCGGCTTAAAACTCACGCTGGGTGCGTGTACATGCATACTCAAAATCCCAAGAGAAGGAATTGTGGCACGGCTATCCTCCCTGGGGTGTGTGTGTGTGTGTGTGTGTGTGTGTGTGTGTGGTGACTTCTCACTTTTTTTCTGTCTCTCCAGTGAGCACACATGCCTTATAGCAAAAAAAAAAAAAAAAAAAATCTCTCTTTAAAAAATAAAGTACTGGGGGCTGGTAATTATTCAATTTCATTTACTACTACTAAATAAAATTGAATAAATAATTTTTAAAATAAAATAAAATACTGCTAAAAAATATTCAAAGTCAGATGAATCATGCTTCTCACGTTTGGTCTTGTGCCCCCGTCCCCAGACTCAGGGTCATGTCTTATGCTACTGCAGAGTAGAGAAAACAATGACAGAAGAGGCAGCGCCAGACGGGCTTTCCTCCTGGTTCTCCTGCTCCATTTCCCTAAAGGACACAGGGCTGGGGGCTGGAGCCACAGTAGGAGTTATCAAGGTGAGGTCGCTTATTTGGTAATCAACAAATACTAAGAGAACCATCAGCAAGGTAAGCACAGTGCCTTCCCGGGCTAGCCGGTGGCATGGTGGTTACGGCGGCTGGATCCCACAGAGCCAACGGTGTAGTTCACGTGCTGGACCCAGCAGCCAGGTCAGCCTTCCAGGAACTAAGGACTCACCTGTGGTTGATGATACGGTGGACAGTCATCCACTCTGGCTTGATGCCAAAACGATAGTACTTCTCCTCCATCTCGGCATAGTGCGGGTCTTTCACTTTGCGCTTGTCACTCTTCCCGTCATCCTCACCGGAGCCATAGTCCAGGGGTGGGGGCTCGTCCATGTCATTCTTCCGCTGATAGTTTCGGTACATTACCAAGTGGAAGATCTCCAGCTGAGGGGGCACAGAGGAAGTGAGGAAGAGATGATCCCAGTATCCAGCGGGGATAAACAGGGATTGGGAGGAGGCCAGCAGGAGAATGAAATGAAGGAAGGAAGCTATGAAAGAGAGTGGACGAGAGACAAATATGTAAAGCCAGCACAGGAGAATGAATAAAATAAAATGGATGGCATAAGTCAGAAGTCAGGGCCTGGGAAGGACTGTAAAGAGCAAAAGGAGGCAGGGGCTAGGGTTGTTAAGACTGGGGATGTTGATAAGACATGGAAAAGGACAGGTGAGGAGGGAGGAGAAATGAGGGAAGGCTATGTTACAGCTCCAGAGGAGGCTAACGGAGATGGAGACAGCAGCTGGGACCTACGCAGGCAGGGAGGGAGTGAGGACCAGAAGCCTCGCCTGGAGAAACACGGAAGCCCAGAAACAAGAAGATGAGAGTGAGCGTGGCAGCCACAGGGTAACGGCAGGGCAAGGAGAGGCCCCATACCTGAAGCTCCTTGGCCCAGGAGCAGTGCCAGTAGGACAGCCCCACCCACTTGACGAAGAACTCTCGCTCCGATCTGCCTTGAAGAGGCCGGGCGGGTGGGACATCCGGATTCCCATCTGCCTGTTGGGGGGCTGGCACTGCCACGGGGGGCTCCCCCCACCGCCAATGCAGGATCTTCTGTACACGGCCCTTCAGCACAGGGCACTTCGAGGCAGACATGTCCGAGGAGGAGGAGGAGAGAAAGAGGCAGAAAAGGCCCATCATTAGAGTGGGAGTGGGCAAAGAAAGGAGCGGGACGTTTGGGCCCCAGGGCGGGAGAAGGGCTGGGTGACAGTGAGCAGAGGAGAGGAGTCGTCGGTTGTACTCACTGTGCAGCGGGGACACAGCCATTCGCCGTTGGGGATGTCGGGCAGGGGAGGGTTCAGGCAGTGGATGTGGTAGGAGGAGATGCAGGCGTCGCAGCACAGGAGCTCCCCGCCGTCCTTGCACACGCGGCAGTACTCCATGTGATCGTCCTCCTCCTCCTTCTCCCCCTCTTCCTCTCCCTCCTCTTCATATTCTTCCTCCTCTTCCTTGGCCTCCCACTGTACCCCCTCTTTCTCCTGAGCGGCCCAGGACAGACACACAGACAGACGGAAGAAAGGAGATGAGGAGCGAGACTAGAAGGTAGAGGCGGACAGGACGCTGAGACGAGGGGTGCAAACGGGACTGCTGGGCACTGAGGGACAGGGCACCCCACTTTCCAAAAGTGATTCTGGGGCAAAGGGACGGAGGAAAGGACCAGACCAGGACCCAGGACACATAACCACCTGCTGGTGAGAAGCCCAGGCGTCTAGGGGTAGGAAGAGAGTAACTAAACCACCAAGGAAACAATGGAGGTCCCTGAGGGCCAGAAGATGCTGGGCGCCAGGTACTCACACAGTGGGGGCAGCTCCACTTGCCCTCAGGAGCCCGGTCAAGTTCAGGATCAAGGCAGACGAGGTGGTAGGCACGAGGGCAGGTGTCGCACAGAATAATTTCCCCACCCTGCTGGCACACCTCACAGTAATCCTGGTGATCCGTCTCGTAGCCATCAACCTCCTCCTCCCCGGCCACTGCAGGACAGCCCAGGACTGTCACATACCCCAGCAGAGGCAAAGGGAACAGAGAGAGACAGAAATAGGGAGAGAGAGGGACACAGGGAGGGAGAGAGAGAAGGGTTGAATAAAGAAGTCAAAATTTAAAACAAGACAGACAATGAAAGAATGAGAGGAGGCAGACGGGCAGGATCACACACAGCTAATGCTCCTTACCCTTCTTTTTCTTCCTTCCTGGCCGACCCCTCTTTAGTTTCTTGGCACGAACAGGGCCATCAGGCCGGCCTGAGGCACTGTGGACACTGCCGCTGTCCAGGTCTGACTCCTCAGCCTCTGGGTCAGGGCCCTCGTCACTCTGAAAAACGTACTGCCCACCGCCCTGCACCTGTCAGCAAGGCAGACTTGTCACCCGTCTCCTCCCCAGGCTTGTGGCTCCCACTCCAGCTTGTCCCCTGGGCCCCCCGTCTCTGGACTCCAGCCCTTGACCACAGACAGGGAGGGGGCCACTTACCGAGCCGCCCTTCTTCCTCTTGCCCCCCAGCAGCCCTAGCTTGATTTTGAGGGGTGCCATCTTCTTTCCCCGGAGCTTCTTGCGTCCATCAGGCACTCGGGGGCTCTTACTCCGCCTCTTATGACCTGGACCTGAACAAGGAGTCGGGGAGGGGGAGGAAAGCAGAGCTCATGACACATTCTGTAATAGAGGTCACAGGGGCCTCGGGACGCCTCCATGGGCTCTGGTTTCACTAAGACCCTTCCTGGAGGGCATGTCTTCCAGCAATCGGGGCCGGAAAGGCAAGTCCTAGACTACAACTTGAAGATGTGCAGTTTGGAGGGTGCAAGGCCAGCTGTCCAAAGAAGAGGGTTCCCTACCTTTGCCCTCTTTGGTTTTGGCTCTTCGGATGGGTGGGGGCTGGGTATCAGCAGCAGGGGGTGGTGGAAGGGTGGGGGGTCCAGAAGGTGCTATGGGGGTGGCCGATGAGACAGCAGCTGACACCTGCTCGGCCACAGCTGCTGCTGCCGCTGCCGCCGCCGCCGCCACGGCAGCTGCTGACCCCTTGAAGGGGTTGTTGGCGCTGAACTCTCTCCACTTGGCCCCGAGGATGGTCATCATCTTAGACATTGGGATCTTAGGATTCTTCTTAGCAATTAGGGGCCTGTAAATATAGAAGCAGAAAATTCGGACCCTTCGCAGATGGTCTGGGAATACTGCCATCTCCCCTCATCAATTAACTCTATATACACACTAGGATTCCTGGATGGTGAGACTATGGTGCATTAAGAAAAACATCCATGGAAAAATAATCTTAAGAAAAATTTTGCCAGAGGGCATGTGCACTGGCCAGAGAGAAACACAACAGGTGAGACGCGTAAGAAAATAGCCCCCACGGGGAAAAGTCACCCCTTCTTGTCCATGTCTCCCTCCTTCAGGGATTCTGGGCATACGTGCAAGCATGCCCAGCATGTTTCTCCATTTTCTACAAACTTTTTTTTTTTTTTAGAGAGAATTTTGCTATAGGGCATATGCACTCGTCAGAGAGACAGAGAGAGACAAACAGAAAACGGGAAATCACCCCCCGGGGGGGATGGCAATGCCGCAATTCCTTCTCCTCCAGTTTCTTCTCGGGATCCTGGGCACACACGCACACGCGCCTAGTGTGAGTTTTAAGCCACCAGGTCCAGGACTCAAACCACAGTCACTACATGGGAGTCCAGTGACATAACTACTACGCCATCCACTGGTCTCAACTTTTTTTTTAAGAGGTATTTTGCTATAGGGCACGTGAACTTGCCAGAGACAGAGAGACAATGAGAAATCACCCCTCAGGGAGATGGCCACGCCACAATCCCTTCTCCTCCATTCTCCTCTCGAGGTTTTGGGCACACACGCACACTAGCCTGGTGTGAGTTTAAGTCACTGAGTCTGAGACTTCCACTCAACTATGTAGGAGTCCAGCAACATAACCATTATGCCATCTGCTGGTCCTGGCTACGAACTTTTAAAAAATATCCCTGTGTTCTGCTTCTAGAGAATTCTCTATCCTAGCACAGGAGCCATGACCTCTCCCTCCACCCCACCACTAAACGAAGTATTCTTAACTGGGATCCTTGGATCTTTAGTTCAGGAGTTCCCTGCAATGACGTGTGGAAGTTTTTGTGCTTATGCTATGAATTTCTCTAAAGAACAGTCTCTTAGCTTTCATTCAATTCCAGAGGAATCCAGGGGCTCCCTTGGGTTAAAACGTGTTTGACAGGGTCCCGCAGCCTTCCCGCACCTCATGAACTGGCTGAAGGCCTTGTAGTTGGTGAGCGTGTGGTAATCCTCCTCAGAGAACACGTGTTCCACGTCCTCCAGGCCCCAGGTCAGAAGCAGAGTTGCTGATGACTTCTGCTCCACCTGCTGGCAGAGAAGGGGCTTTAGCGGGGCGGGTGTCCTCTCGCCTCTATCCTGGGCTCCCATGTGCCTCTCTACCTACCCGCCAGCTTCCCTGGGTTTCCCTGATTCTTACTCCATTCTCCCCTCACTGTACCTCTGGTGCTTTCCCTCTCTCTTCATCATCTGCCTGTTTTGCTTTGTTTTAGTTTGCTATAGCGCAAGTGCACTCACCAGAGGGAGACAGAAAAAGAGAGAAATAACCCGCAGTGGGGAGGGCCACACTGCAATCCTTTCTCCTCCCAGAATTTTGGGCATGCGCACACACACATGCACCCAGTGTGATTTTCAAGCTCCTGGGTCTAGGATTCAAACCATATGGTCAGCCATATGGAATCTGTTACCTTAACCTCCATTGCCAGCTGGTCTCCTCATCTTTTTTGTTTTTTTTTTTAAAAACACATACACATATATACACACACACACACACACACACACATATATATATACACACACACACACACATATATATATACACACACACACATATATATATATATAAATTTAATTTTTTACTTTTTTTTTTTTTTAATTTGATCAGAGACAGAGAGAGAAGAAAAGTGAGAAAGCAAGCTGCCAGGTCTGGGACTCGAACCATGATCAGCCATGTGGGAGTCCAGTGCCTTAACCACCATATCACCTGCCAGCCCTTTATCATCTGTCTGTAATCCTGATTTCTCACACTGACTCTCTAACTCTACTTACCTTTTGCCCCCCATCTCCCTCCCCTTTTTTCCTCCGCTTTGTCTTCTTTTCTTTTTTTTCTCGGTGCTTCCGTCTTCGTTTCCGACCTGGCCCAGTTCCATATTCACTGCCCCCACTCTCTGACTTCTCCCGGTATTCATCTCGCTCAGAGCCAAATTCCTCCTCACTGTCCTAAAGAAGAAAATTAAACATATCTATCCTTAAAATGTACCAAAAGCTGTTCCTAGCATATTTCTTTGTTTGTTTATTTATTTATTTATTTCAAAAACCAGAGAGACATACAGAGAAGGGGTACATAGCACCCCAACAGCCAGCCCTGTATCGTGGGCAAACGTGGGCCAAGAGTACTTAGAGAGAGGTCTCCTGACTTGAACTGCGAACAGTCCCACGTGGGACTGCCTACAGAGCACCACGATTTACTGCTGTGCCACCTTCTGGCCTGAAGCAGTAACATATTTTCTCTCTTTCAACAACCTTGGACACAATAAGTTCTTCATTTTTATCCTCTTTTTACAGATGAGGAAACTGAAGTACAGAGGGCGAAAAAAGTTGTCCAGGAAGACAGAGGACCCCCAGGCTATAAATTCCCACAGTCTTCTTCCAGAGCCTTTTGACTGCTTCCCTCGCTAAGGGAATCACGTGGCCAACGGACTCTTCACTAGACCGCAAGGAGGTCAGGGTCCCAGATCTGGGAGATACAGACTGTGAGAGGTTCAGGAGTGGGAGGTCAAGCCTCCCTAACAGGATATCCACCCTGACTCTGGCAATCAGGACTCTGGGAATGGGTCGCCTGAGCCTGGCCGTAGCTGGGGATTTTCAACACTTACAAGCTTCTTGCGCTTTCGGGGTTTTCCTGGCTTGTTTTCCTTCTGCTTCTTGGGTCCTCGTTTTCTCTTCTTCACACCCAAAGCTGAAGGCAGCAGCCGAATGTCATCCTTATCTGTGGGGCAGAGAGCACCAGAAAAGCTAAGCCTCTGGGTTCCCAGTCCCTGAGGGCCCTGGGCCTCCTCTTTCCCCACCCCCTCGGTTCCCACTCTCTAGGAACTCAGCACCAACTCCTCTGAGCCTTGCCTCCCTTTGCTGGATGCAAACAGGCAGCGCTCAGAGTACGCTGGGATGCTCGGCTTTGAATGGGAGGTCAGGGGTCAGGGGGGAAGAGCAGCCAAACCACTCCCTTCTCTCCCCTCCTACTAATAAGGGACCAGGCTCTAGGCCATGGGCTCTGACTGTGGCAGGTCCTTTCAGTCGCCGCCAGCGCTCCTCCTGCCTTCCCCCTCACTCCGCCAGCTGGCATCCTGCCCAGGAACTGGGGAAGCCATGCCCAGCTGCTGGCCTGGCCTGACCCCAGCACTTGGAGTGGGGAGACACAAGCTGGCAGCTCCCTCAGCCAGATGCTGAGAAGGGAGAGCCAAAGGTGGACACCTGGGTTCTCACACTAACACCCTGGGGCCCTGACATCCTTTTTGCCAAGAGGGAGGCTTCTATTTGCATTTCCTCGGATAATCACCAGGCATCCTGTCACCCAACACAATCCTGCTGGGAAGGAAATCCCCTGCTGGTCATTTTCACTTCTTGCCCACAGGGGCACGGTGTCTGCCGTCTGCCTCCTCCATCACACCTTAACCCTACAGGACCAAGTCTCCAGAGTTACCAAAATGTCCCCCTCTTCCCCAGTAGCCTGGAATTTGCCTTCAAATCTATTCCCATGTCCCCGCTCACTTTGAGAACTCTCAGACTGTACCTTCTGTCCCCTGGTCTCAGCTTTCACCTCCGTATCTTGTCCCCAACATCCTGCCACACTCCCATATGTGCAGCATGGAGACCCAAACAAAGATATGGGCAGAGACGGCACACCCGCCCGCTTTCTCAGAAGCCCACACACGTATGCCCGGATTCGGAGGACAGCCTGCACCTGCTTCACCAGGGCCAGGCTCGTCCCTGATGTCCCCCTACTCCACTCTCTGTGAACCCTGGGAGTCTGAGGGGCGTGGGAGTTAGAGGGCTCGGCTTGCTTTTCTCCCCTAGTGTTTCCAGTCAAACACTAGACTAACCAGCCAGACCTGTCCTGTACAGGCACAGGAGATGCTACAGGGGAAAGCCTGGGCCCAGCCTCTTGCCTCTAGGACACACAATTCTTCCTTCCTTAGCAGCCAACGGAAAATGAGCCACAATTAAGACCGGAGGCCTCGGTTTCCACTGCTTCAGAACCCCAGCAGCTCCTTCCTTCAAAGCTAGCTTCCCCGGAACTCCAGCATCCTGTGACCCCCTGTACAGGAAGCCACTACGAGAGAGTGAGTGTGTGTGTGTGTGTGTGTGTGTGTGTGTGTGTGTGGTGGGGGGGGGGGGGCTGCTCAAAGTCTGGGAGTGAAAACCGAGTGAGGACTGCAATAGGAAGTGGGGAAGACCCCGTGCCCCAGCTGCCGGCTCCCCCTGGCCCCAGGGACTTCGGCTAACACGAACATGGGAACGGAGGCTGCCGCTGGGGCAGTGGCAAGGGCAGGCCAACTGGCCAAGGATCAGGGAAGTGGCCTCGGTCACCCCCCGCCGGGGGTGGGGCACAAGGCCCGGGACCTCCCAGCCTGTTCACTCGGCTCCCCACCCCGCCGGGGTTCCCGCACTTGGGCAGACGTCGGTGGCAGGGAGAGGCAAAGGAGAATGGCGAGGAAAGACAAGGAGGGTAATAAAGCAAATCTAAGTCCCAACCTCTGTCTCACCAGCCACTCAATGCTGGCCAGGAGCCCAGACTCTCCCACATCCCGGGATCAGATCTCGGGAAGGCGGGGACGGAGGAGGAGGGCGGGCGCGGAGCGGAGGGCGGAGCCTGGCAGCCCCAGGACGCGGGAGGAGCCTCGGCGAAAGCCTCGCCTCCCGCCCGCCCCTCTCTTCTTCTAATCTCACCATCAATCTCTCACACATATATTTATTTTTTCTCAAATTCCCCTCCCTCCCCCACAACGAACCACCATAATAGGTCTGCTGCACATGCGTACTGCATGCAAGGGGTGGGTTTGTATTTTCAGACCTTTTGCAAAGAAACTACCAGAATTTTCCGCACCACCCACAATCATTCCCCACCCCCACCTCAAGGAATCGCATCTATATATTATGTTATATTATTTCTCTAGACTTGCCAGAAGGGGGAGGGAGAGAAATGAGTTTTGGGCTTCCTGCTCCCTTCCCCCACCAGCACGAGTGCTATTATTTTAAACGTTTAACAATGTAAGAAGACTGGAGAGAGGGGGAAGGGATAAAATTGGTCTTGGGTAAGAACGTAAAACAAAATGGTGAGAATCAAAGCAGAATGAAAAACAATGGAAACCTCTGCTAGGTACAAATCCATCTTCTAGAAAAGGAGCGAGGGCAGCACGAACGCATTTCCTTAGTGGAGGCTTCTTTTCCCCACACTTGGGTAGACAGAAATAATGAGCAAGCTAAAAATATTCCCCCAAAGTTTCAGCTCGGAAAGTCATCTGAGGGGGTGTATCTGGGTCACTCCTTAGACTTGGAGGGCTGAAATGGGGAGAAATCTGCCCCGGGAGAGAAGGGAGGTGGGTTTTCATTTCAGATACGAAATTTGAAAAGCGCTGGACGCTTCTAGGCGCTTCAGAAAGCGGAGAGGGAAAGGGGGAGGGAGTTATTGACACAAAGACCCCTCTCAACCTTAGATCCGTCCACGCCACTCTCCCTCTCCTGTCGGGATCCCTCATCCCGAACACTAACACCACACTGCAAGTTCGAGTACTAATAGGTGAGAGCTGCCAAGCCTAAGCTCACCTGACATCCTTTCCCCCACTCTTTTTAGCACCCTCTGCTGCAGGCAACCCCACGGACAACCCCCTCCCCGCCGCTCTTTATTCCTTCTCCCTCCTGCGGCGTCAGTGGGCTCTCGGGGTAACTTTTTCCAAACTTTTCCCTTTTTCAGACAAGCCTGGGGGCGTAGAGACTTCATCCAGTTTCCAGTAGACACACATCCTGCCCCCGCCCCACGAGAAAGCACCCCACACTCCCTCCAAGACTGTCTCAACTAGACAGGAACAGTTGTCACAGAAGCCACACGGATCGATATGACAGTTTTACAAAGAGCACGACGTCAGGCGTTTCGAAGTTGGTGCACTTGTTAGTGCCGCATGGCCGCCGGAGGCCTGGGGGTGTGGACGTGCCCTTTCATCCCCCAGATGCTTCTCACCTACCCTAAAGCCAGCGCTCCACTAGGAGGGTGGTCTGAGTGGGGCCGCCGCGGGCGCCTGAGGCGAGGCAGCGCTCGGTCCCCTCCACCCCGGAGCGCGCGGGTGACTTGTCATCCGGGGAGGGGTGCTGAGTGTTGGTCAAGCTGCAGAACAGCTGGGTGGGCAGTTCACGCCCCTCAGCGTAGTCAGGGTGTGGGTGGTTTCAGCGAGAGTGACAGTGAATGGCAGCCACGTGAGAGTCACAGCTGGGCAGCTCGGCCACCTCAGGCTGACGGGGTCATGGGAGGGGGGCGCACTTGACACAAAAGAGCCCAGAGCAGGGGAGAGGTGGAAGGGGTAGGCTCGGGGGCAACTTGCTCCCCAGTCTCCCCAACCTTAGGCGACTCTGCTCGGCCCATTTCAAGCTGGGGGAGTGGAGGGTAGGCGCAAGTCTTATTCCAGGAAGTGGCCTGCGTGGAGTGTGGCCACCACCTGCCCGTAGTCATCAGCCGCCCACAAACATTCACGCGACCCCTCCCCGCCGTGCCACCGCACGCCCCTGAGTTGGCGGGCACCAAAGTCCCCGCAGGTGGAGGGGGGGTCCGATGGACACCGCCTCCCCTCCGTCTGCCCCAGTGCCGGGCGGAAGGGGTCAGGGCCGCGGTCTGCTCCACACACGGAAACCCCACGGTCCCTCAGTCCGACCCCACCGGGGCCCGAGCCCGAGGGGCGCCCGCGCGGCCGCCCCTCCCCCACGCGCCCCTCCCCCACGCCGCCGTCCGGCCGCCAGGGTCTCCGCGGTCCCGAGCTCGGCCAGGGAGGGGGCCCTGGTTTCGCCGCGGCCGTTTCCTGCCTACCCCCTCCCCGCCGAGGGTGAAAAAAAAAAAACCTCCTCCTCCTCCTCCCCCGAAAGCCGCGACCGAGTGGCCCGGTCCGCGCGCGCAGCTAGCGCCCAGCGCTCTCCAGCCGGGGCGGCGGCGGCGGCAGCGGGGGAGGGGTGCGGCGGGGGAGGCAGGCCTGGCCCCGCGGTCGCTGCCGCCGCCCGGACCGCCCCGACCGCCGCGGGGCGACGGGCCCGAGACGGCGCCCCGGACTCGCTTCGGCTCGGCCGCGCGGTGGGTGCCTCGCCCCCGCCCGGCCTCGCGCGCCCGCGGCTGCACTCGGGCTGGGGGGCGTCGCGGCGGCCGCTTACCTGGCGGCGGGGGGCGGCGGCGGCGGGGGCAGCGGCGGCGGCGGCGGCGGCGGGAAGAGGTGGCAGCCGGGGGGGCTGTGGCGGTCGCGGCCCCGGTCGTGGCCCGGCCCGCGCCCGAGTACTCCCTCGTCGTCGTCCTCCTCATCGTCCTCGTCGGCCGCCTCCACCTCCTCCTCCTCCTCGTCGCCCTCTTCTTCCTCCTCTTCTTCCTCCTCCGACACCACCATCTCCTCCTCCTCCTCCTCCTCGTCCCTCAGAGGGGAAGCCATCCTGTGGCTCTGGCCCCCCCACCACCCCCCCCACCCACCGCCCGCCCGCCTCCCCCACCGCTACCACCACCACCTCCTCCTCCTCCTCCTCCTCCTCCTCCTCCTCCTCGGCGGCGGCGTCCTCCTCCTCACCGCCTCCCCCAGCCCCCCGAACCCCCGGGCCACCCCCCTCCGAAACCCCCACCCCGGGGCCGCCGTCTGAGCAGGGGGGCCCAACCACCCCCTGAAATCTTCTTGGAAAAAAAAAATTGAGGACTTTCCCCCCCTCTCTCTTTCCTCCCAAGAGAACAAGAAAGGGGGAATGAAAAAATATATATATATAAATATATATAAAAGTTTTCGACTTCTCTCTACCCCCCTCTCTGTTGCTTTAAATATATTTAAATTCTGAGGGGGGCGCTCAGAAATATTTCTCAGAGCTGAGGCACTAAGATGGCCGCCTTGAAATTATTTTTAAAACAACCCCCCCTCCAGCACCGCCACCCCCTCCATAAAGAAAAGGAGAGGGGGAAAAATCCCCTTTTAAAACAAAATGGCTGGCTTAATATTTCATTTTTCACCCCCCCATTCTCCTCCCTGGTACACCCCCATCTCCAAGCCTCTACCCAGAAACCCACAAATTTCTCCCTTTTTTCATAACTGATTAGTGCACAGATTAATAGAGATATTTTCCTTGTGTACTGAAGTGTGTGTGTGTGTGTGTGTGTGTGCTGGGGGGGCATGAAGGATTTCTGCATAAAACAAAAATGGCTGCTGTGACTAACTCCCCCCTTATAAAAAATATTTGAGGGGGGGCATTAATCAGTACTCATGCTCAGTCTGACATCAGCATAAATTGTTAAAGGTTAACTAGTTAGATACTAGTCCAACTAGATGTAATTTTTTTTCTTTTCTTTACTAGTCTCTTCCTCCCCACCTCCCTTCTCTAAAGAAAAGCTTTTTTTTTTTTTTTTTTGAATACTTCAGAAGGGAGTGGTTTGATGTGAAGGTTTTTTTTTTTTTTTTTTCCCCTTCAGGCATTGAAAAGGAAAAAGATGAAATATATGTTTATATATAACTCTGTTTCTACATACCTCATTGAAGTCAAAACGCATTTAATTGTGTACGTATTTTTCAAATGAGAAGCGGTACTGGATTTTTTTCTTCTTTCTTTAAAAAAAGTGATAGAAATCCTAGTGACTTTTGGGGGAGAGATATGAATAGATACGATGATTGAGTTTTTTTTTTTCAAAGGAGTCCATGTTTGATTCTCCCCTTTGCCCAGCCTTTTCAGTGATTTATAATTGTTGTAAATTTTCTCTGCACTCTTTTCCTCTTTCCTTCTCTGTCCCCCAATTGCTTGGAAGTAAAATTCATCTCATTTGAGGCATGAATTTGGGGGTAAAGAGAACAGATGTTTAGAATAAAGGGGAAAGAGTCAAGTCCGAAGGTTGTGAAATTATGTTCTTTTCTCCTGTTTCAGTCTATTTCCCTTCCTCCATGATCTCCAGCAAGTAGAAGAAACTGAGGTACCATGAAAGAGCAAAGTAACTGGGACTGAGAAAATGAAAGGTAGGGTAACGTGCAGGCATTTCCATCTTAACTTTCTGACCCATGATTTTCAGCTCTACCCGTGTTTACCTTAAAATGGTCCCGGGAATCCGACGGACAGTTGAAAAGGAGTCTAAAAGTGGGTTTCTCATACTGAGGTTCAATCAGAGAAGTCTAGACATAAAACTAACCAAAGGAGCAAAGGAGGAGGGTGACTAGCTCAGTTCTCCCCTTTTTTTTCTTTCTTGCCCCCTTTTTCTGACTCTAGTTCCCGCCCGTTCTTTTGATCTCTCTCTCCCCCCTTCCCTTTGCTTTCCACCCTGTGTCTGTGGAATCGTTTCTCTCCTGGGTTATTTCCCTGCCTCTGGAGTCTAACTGCTGGCCACCCAGCTTCTGCAGTGCTCCAGGGCCTGGAGAGGGAGAGGGAGAGGGAGGTGGGCAGCAACCAGAGTATTAGTGATAGGAACTACTATGCCAAGTTTTGTTTACGAGGCTAAAATGTTCTCTATTGATGTTCCACCCCCCTCACTAATGCACTTTATTGAGCACTGGTTTCCATCTTTTTTTTTTTAAACTGGCCTTTTGAGATCTCTTGCCACTGCTCCCCTGTCGTTCCTGTACTAAGTCTTACTCCCTCTTGCATTGATTTTGCTCTCTTGTCCTCTAGCTCAGTCTCTCTGTACCCGCCTGCCTGAGCACCCCCCACCTTCTGTGTGTGGGCTTCTCTGTAAGTGTGTCTTTATTTTTCACCGAGACTGTCTTTCTCATCCCTTTGACTCAGGCTCTCTCACCTCGAAGTGACTTTCCACCTCTGTCTTCTTTCTGTTTACTTCTGCCTTCCGGTCCCTTGGCTGTGTGTGGCTCTTCCTCATGTGTGCCTGACTCCCCCTCTTGCTGGCCCCCTCTGTGTGTGTCTGGATCTCACTGTGTCTGGAAGAGTGTCTCCACGTGTGTGCGGGCCACACTGCACATCGTGTGCACCGTGGTCTCGCTGCCTGTGCCCAGGGCCCCTGCCTGCCTGCCACATGTGCCATGACCTGCAGGTGTAGGTGGCTAAAGGTGGCCGTGTGCATCCCTGTACAGACATTCGTCATTCTCTTCGGAGTGTGCTTTGCATACGGATTTGTTAATTTGCCTGGTTCTCCCTCTCCGTGTCCATCTCTCCTTCTGCCTGTCTGCCTGTCTCTCCTGTGCTTTTCCCTCCCTACTGACCTCTTGATTTTTCTTCTTCGGTCCTTGTTTCCGCCTGCCTCTCTACCTGCTTGCTCCTATTATGATGTCTGCCTGCCTGCCTGTCTGCTCCTCCCTGGCTGGCTGGCAGCCTCTTTCGCTCTCTGGTTGTCTGTCTGCTTCTCTGGCTGTTTGCCCACCACTCTCTCTCTAGCCATCTGTCTCCCCGCCTGCCTGTCTCTCTCACTTTTTTAGCCTGCATCCCTTGGTTTGTCTACCTTCCAGGGCCTGCCGTGGCTCCCTGTCTTGATTTGCCTCTTGTCTTGCCCATCTTCTGTTCCTCCTCTTGTTTATGCCTGTGATGGGCATCATTTTTCCTTGCCTCCCCTTAGGTTTGTCTTCTTGCCTATCTGCCCCGCTTCCTCGCTACTGTCTCACAGTTTGATGTTTGTATCTTTTTAGTTTTTTTCCTTACCATCTTTTTCTCCTCTCTTGGCTTCCTCTCTACCAACATCCCATCAGTGGGGGTGGTCTCTCTCCCCTGAACCTCTGAGTGACCTCTTGCCCAGTCTTGCTCAGCCTGCTTGCCATGTTCCCTACCCTGCCTTCTCTCACACTTGCCTCTATTTCTGCTGTCCCTTTTTCTTTCTGTCCTTCTGGTTCATCTGTTTGCCTGCCTCAGTCTTTGCCATTTCTCTGTAATCCCTCACTGTCTTTTTTTTTTTTTTTTTTTGCAGTCTTATCTCTTTGGCAGACTTTTGCCAGTCACCTCTCTGCTTACTTTTCTTTCTCCTTAATTTTTTTCCCCAGTAAACTCTTTTAGATTTTGCAATAGAGTGTGTGCACTCTCCAGAGAGAGACAGAGAGAGAGGGAGAGTGAGAAATTGCCCCCAGTGGAGATGACCACAACACAATCCTTTCTCTTCCATTCTCTCCTTGGGATTTTGAGCATGCACGCACACACACCCAGCATGTTTTCAAGCCGCTGGGTCAGGGACTTAAACCGTCCATGAATCGGGTCATGTGGGATCCAGCACCTTCACCACCACGCCACCTGCTGCCCCCCACCCCCAGTCATCTTTGGCAGGGTAATACATACATATGATACTTATAAAACTTCTAAAAGTACGCTGTGGAGGTCAGCAGGATGGTGCTTGCGGTATGGTGGTTAAGGCGGCCATATCCCACATGACCAACTGTGTGGTTTGAGTCTTGGACCCAGTGGTTTGAAAAACAGCTGGGCACCTATGTATGCATGCCCCAAGACCCCAAAAGGAGAAAGGGATTGTGCTGTTACCATCCCCCTGGGGGGTGCTTTCTCACTCCCCTCCCCTGATCTCTCTCCAGCAAGCATATGTACCATATAGCAAGTTAAAATAAAACATGATTTTTTAAAGAAAGTATGCCTCCCTTTGTCCCTCTCTCCCAGTCCCCAAGTTCCTGTTCCCAGGGGTAGCCATTATTTCAGATCTCGTGGATACGACGTTGGAGAAGAGGCTGTACCTGTACAAGTCTACTTGCTTTCTGCCGTACTTCTGACGACTCCTCTCCCAGTTTTGCTGAGTGCTCCTTTTCTGTCAGTCTGTCAGTTTTCTTTCCTAATTTGCTAGGCTTGCCACCTCTTGTTTCTTGTCTTTTTGATTCTACTTTATGGCTCTTGTCTTTTTGATTGAACGGTTACTGGTTGCAAGCTTGTACTACCAATGCCCGAGGAGCGCTTAGGAAGGGCTTTCTCTCTCCTAATGTCCTAGTCCACTCTGCTCCGTGAGTTGTCTTGATGACAGCACACCTTTGTTGATCTTTTCATTACTGGAATATGTTTTAATTGAGAAAAGACATGAACACACTAATAGTGGGTCATCAGAAAAGTCATGATGCATTTCTGCATAGAAAAATACGTCACGACTTTCCCAATGACCCAGTACTGAAAAATAGCATAGAAACATAGGTTCCCTTGTAAGTACAGATAGTTAGTACTGGCTCTGCTTGTCCCACTTGGTCTATATGAATTCTTTAAAGGCATATGAATCTAGATTCTTTTAGGTTATTGATCCAGGCCTGTCTAAAAAGCGTGTCTTCCTCCTAGTCTAGAAAGCTTTGTTTCTTATTAAAATGTTTCACCTTTTCCATCCGTCCTTCTGACCTCTCTCACCTACCACCTTAGAGGGCAAAGAAAGACGTCCCCTCTACCAAGGACTCTTTGAGAGTGATGACAAAACTTTGACACGATGCCCTGTTCTTTCATTTCTGCTTTTTGACTGCCTATATCCTGAATTTAACCGTTTGAACCTCTATCTCTGTGTCTTTCCTTTCTCTTTCCCTGTCTCACTTCTCTTTTCTTGGTTCTGTCTTTCCTCCTACCTGTCTGTCTTGGGCTCCATTCTAGCCTCTCCTTCTGATTGGCCGCCTCCCCTCTCTTCTGTCTGATTGGCCTGTATCCCTCCATCACCCCATCTGTCTGCTGGATTCTCCCTGTCTGCCTGCAGTAATATATGTGATAGCACTTCATAAATTATAAAGCACTATGTTGTATAAAACACTATTATCACTTTGTCTTCCTTCTTACCTTATTGTTTTCTTCCTTTATCTGCCTGCCTGCCTTCTCTCCCTCTACCCCTTCCTGTTTGCCTGTCTGCATCTCTCTTGGTGATCTTAGTGCCTCTCTGTCAGTCATTCTCCTTTCTCTCCCTGCCAGCCTGTCTATTTTTTCTCTCTGCTCAGTTCTGTGTCTCTCCTTCTGCGTTTCCAGGTTTCTCTCTCTATTTTTTTCCGGTCTACTCTGTCTGTCCTTAGGCTTTTTAATCTGTGGCTGTGTGTCTCACTGTCGACAGATGCTTGTCCCCTACCTGTCAGTTTCATGTGGGCATCACACTGCTTTTTTCTGGTTTGGTGTATTTCAAAAAATAAAATTAAATTAAATATTAAAGTTTCTTATGACTAATTGGTAGAGGAGAGGACTTTTTGTTTTTAACGAGAATACTGTTAAGGTGAGAACAAGAAACTCAGACACATAGCTGTCAAATGCAAACCAGAAATTAGATGCCACCCCACAAAAAAAAAAAAAAAAAAAAAAAAAAAACCTAGAAAAAAATTGTAAAGGACTCCAAATCCAATAAGATAATTTAAAGCAAAAGCAATTGATACAAAACAAAAATTTCTAACCTTTTGGGATCATGGAAAGTTATAAGCCCTTTGCCAAGCTACAGGGCTGAGATGCTGTGCTCAGCAGACTGGGGCAACACAAAAGACCCAAATTAGAGTCACAGTCCAGCCCAAAGGCTCGGTGCAGTGGTGTGACCTGTGATCCCAGCAACTCAGAGAGGCTGGGGCACAAGGATCAGAAGCTCGAGGCTGGCCTGAGCTCCATAATAAAACTGTCTGAAAAGGGGGTAGGCACAGTGGTGTACACTGGTGGGCCCAGCTGGGAGGCTGAGGCAGGAGAATGGCAACATACCAAAACTTGGTCTTAGAAAAGAAAAATGAAGGGACCAGCAGTTGGTGTTGCTGAACTCCCATGTGGTGAACCGCAGTTAGAGTCCCAGACCAGGTGGCTTAAACTCACATCAGATGCATGTGCGTGCGTGCCCAAGATCCCAAGAGGCAAATGAAGGAGAAGGAATTGCGGTGTGGCCATCCCCTCTGGGGGGTGACTTCTCGCTTTCTGTCTATCTGTCTCTGTCTGTCTGATGAGCGCACACGCCCTATAGCAAAAATCTCTCCCCCACCCCAAAAAAAAAAGAAAAATGGAAAGAAAGATATAAACCTTTTCCCAGGGGGTGGATGGATGGATGGATATGGAGATATATATATATATATGAGACACATTTTTTGCATAGAAAAACATCGAAAAATATGTCAAGACTTTTTCAACAACCCAATATGTACATAAAATATCACATTTTCACAGTGTTGAGAATACCTTGAAGTCTGACCCCAGGTTAAATTCCTAATGTAGAGAACCAGTGAGAATGAGTGACAGAGCACAGACAGGTACACACACCACAAACAGATCCAGGAGTGAAAATGTAATTTGCTGTCTGTAATTTTGCACCCAAGGAGAATTAAAGAGCTTCCTAATTGTCTTTTGAAATATTTAGGTTAGTGATAATAATGAAAGGCATATAAATGATCAGGATATCCTAGACCTAACCATGGAATTTTGGAACCAGAAGATCATCCAAATCAGTGGTTCCCAAATGACTAAGTAAGGGTGCCACCAGTCCTTTCCTGAAGTCTGTCCTTTATTATGAGATTATATATTTATTCCATATACAAGAATATATAGACTGGGACCAGCAGATGGCATAAGGGTTACTTTGCTGGTCTCCCACATAATCGACTGCAGTTTGAGTCCTGGATCCAGCGACTTAAACTCAGGCCAGGCGCATGTGTGCACCCAAAATCCCGAGAGAACAGAGGAGAAGGGATTGCAACATGGCCATACCCCCTCGGGGGTGATTTCTCACTTTCTGTCTCTCTGGCAAGTGTACACATCCTATGGCAAAAATTTCTCTCTTTTTTTTTTTTTTTTTTTTGGAGAGGTTTTTCACTATAGGGCGCGTGCGCTCGCCAGACAGACATAGAGACAGAAAGCGAGAAATCACCCCCCAGGGGGGATGGTCACGCCGCAATCCCTTCTCCTCCATTCTCCTCTCGGGATCTTGGGCACGCACGCACACGTGCCCGCCGTGAGTTGTAAGCCACCGGGTCCGAGACGCGAACCACGGTCGACTAGGTGGGAGTCCAGCGACATAGCCATTACGCTAACTGCTGGTTCCCAAAATTTCTCTCTTAAAAAAAAAGTATATAGATTAAGTATGTAATGTACTATATTTACATATAATAAATATATAAGTTCATATGTCATATATTGTGACTATACATTATATATATAGTTAAATGTATTGTATGTGTATAAACTTAGGTATATATTCAAAGTGTTACGAGAGAAACAGTTTCAGCCAAGAATACTGTACCCGGCAAGATTATCTTTCAGGTGGGAAGAAAAGACAAGAACATTCTCAGATAAACAAAACCTGAAAGAATTTACCAGCACCAGACCAGATCTCCAAGAAGTTCTCAAGGGTGTGCTGTATCAAGAAAATTAAACACAGACACACGGAAATAAGAGTCCAAAAACTATGAAAGTGGCCAACTTAATCAGAGGGACAAGTCTGAATTTGAATATTATATCCCAGAATTTAATCAGGAAAATTGAACCAGAACAGAAGATAAAAGTACATGAGACTGATAGGTTCATGCACCTTCCATTTGAACAGAATCCTAACTTGTTTCCTGGCTTTAAGCAAAGTTCCTTGGCATTTCTTTGAGTTAAGTTAAAACTGGTTTTCTTAGTAGTAATGAGTGAACTCACCATTGAAAGTAGTTAGATTATGTAGGAAATTGTGTGATCAATGCAACGTGGGTGGGAAGGGAATGAAGGACAATTGTAGACACCGGAGGTGGTGTGAGAGGAGGGTGGGAAGGGACAGAGGGTCAGAAAGAGGGGTGGAAGTAATTCTAGGAACTAGTAATGGAAAATTTTTTGTAATGTGCATGAATGTATCACTATGCAGTGTGTACTGGATGGGAGATTGCATTTTGTATGCTGTGATGAAGCTTAGGGAAGGAATGTAAATTGAGTTACAAAAAAAAAAGTTTCAGAAAAAAATATATATATATATTCAATGACTGCAGTAGGATATGTAGCCACAGCTAGGTGCTACTTTATAGGATGCGTAAAGTAAGACTTGTGTTCATGGAAATGTGGGTATCACCTGTGTTTGCTATGAGGGTATTCGGATTGATTAGGGTCTTTGGCGTTACAATAAAATGTGAGGAGAAAACAGTATAGAAAGCAAACATAGATACCAGAGACTGTGGGAGGAGAGTGGGAGATGGCAGAGGGTAAGAGAGAATCTAGGAGGGGGGGAAAAAAGCAAAACATACAGAAGACAAGAAATGGAAGATCATTTGCTGACAATAACATGCTTGTTGATGTGCTTGATTGAGACAATATATAGTGTAATTTGGAGGGAAAATCTCATTTTGTATGCTGTAATGATGTTCAGAGAATGAATGCAAATAAATAAATTAAAAAAAAAAAATTATCCCATACTGGGATAGCCTTCTGTATCTTTAACAATGATTTGTTTTTGTATTAAGCCTACTTTTTAATAAACTTCATATAAATATAAAAAAAAATAATTAAAAAAAAAGTATATAGATTAAGTATGTAATGTACTATATTTACATATAATAAATATATAAGTTCATATGTCATATATTGTGACTATACATTATATATATAGTTAAATGTATTGTATGTGTATAAACTTAGGTATACACACACAAACACACACACACACAGACATGTTTATCATGTTAAACATGTACCTTCTGAAAGTGAGGTAGTTCTTGGGGAGACCAGCAGATGGCATAATGGCTATGTCACTGAACTCCCATGTAGTAGACCACAGTTCGAGTCCCAGACCTGGTAGCTTAAACTCATGCCAGGCACATGTGCATAAGTGCCCAAGATACTGAGAGGAGAATGGAAGAGAAGGGCTTGCGGTGTGGCCATCCCCCCTGGGAGGTGATTTCTCAATTTCTGTCTCTCTCTTTCTGGGCAGCACATGCACCCTATAGCAAAAACCTCTCCCCCCCCCAAAAAAAAAAAAAGTGAAGTAATTCTGTATGGAAGACTGTTCACGAATGGATTTGAGAGAGATAGAGAGCAAGAAAGAAATTTTTTATATTTACTGTATACAGTTTGAAAGGTTTTCAGTATATATGTACTTCTTTTATTGCAAAACATTTTTAAAATATTTATTTTATTTTATTAATTTATTTTAATTTAATTTGACCAGAGAGGGACAGAGTGAGAAAGAAAGGGATAGTGAGAAAGCAAGCCTCCAGGTCCATAACCACCTGCCAGCCTGCAAAACATTTTTAATATATTCATTAAAATATTATGGTGACAGGGTAGCAGGTGGCATGGTGGTTAAAGATGCTGGACCGTATCTGGTGGACCGCAGTTAAGTACTGAACCTGGTGCCTTGCTTTCTCACTTTCCGTTTCTCTTTCTCTCTCTCTGCTCAAACTGGAAAATAAAAATAATTCTTAAAAAAAAAAAATTACATATATATTGTGGTGAAGATTGGGGCCAGCAGGTGGCGTCGTGGTTAAGGTGCCTGGATTCTTATGTGGCCAACTGTGGTTCCAGTCTCAAACCAGTAGCTTAAAAATCACACTGGGGGTTGGCAGGTGACGTGGTGGTTAAGGGCACTGGACTCCCACATGGCCAACTATGGTTCAAGTCCCTGACCTGGCGGATTGCTTTCTCATCTTCTCTCTCTCTCTGACCCTCTCTGGTCAAATGAAAATAAAGTTAAATAATTTTTTAAAAATTTAAACAAATCACACTGGGTGCATGTACGTGTGCGTTCAAAATCCCAAGAGAAGAGTGGAGAAGGGATTGTGGCATGGCATTCCCCCAGGAGATGATTCCTCATAGTACCACCCTCTGTCTCTTCTCTCTGGTCAGCGCACATGCCCTATGGCAAAAACCTAAAAAAAAAAAAAAATTATAGTGATGAGTGTATAGGTTGTGTTTTGTCTGATGGTCTTACTTAGCACAATAAAAAGTTAGCAACCTCATGTTAACTGCTAACTTTTTCATATATATTGGGTCGTCAGAAAAGTCATAACATATTTTTCTATGCAAAAATACATCCTGAGTTTTCCAATGACCGAATATTTTATTGGTAATTGAAATCAAATCCCATCAGCATCTAAACTCTTCTTGATTTCATGAAGGAAGAAAATTTATTCCATCATATATCATATTCATAATTTGCTATAGCTGCATCCTGTCTATATTGTTATATACATACTATTTTTCTTTAAAGTGACTCACTTTGGGGCCAGCAAGTCACATGGTGGATAGGGCACTGAACTCCCACATGGCCGACCATAGTTCGAGTCCCAGATCTGGTAGCTTGCTTTCTTGCTTTCTCTCTCTCTCTGCATGTGTGTGTGTGTGTCTGTCTATATCTGGTGAGTGTAGTAAATTTTTAAAAATAATGATAATAATAAAAATAAAATAAATAATCCTTAGTGATTAACTTAATTGAATGTCCTTTGAATGTAGTTTTTTTGTTCTTTTTTTTATATATTTTTGCCATAGGGTGCATATACTTGCTGGAAAGAGAAAGAAGGAATGTGAGAAATAACCCCTAGGGGGATGGCCACATCACAGTCCTTTCTCCTCTGTTCTTCTGGGATTTTGGACACACACACACACACACACACACACATGTCTGGCGTGATTTTCAAGCTACCAGATCCAGAACTGGAACCATGGTTTGCCATATGGGAGTCCAGTGCCTTAACTACCTGCTGGCCCCAATAGCTGTTTTTCTAAGCAAGTTTACTATTAGCAAGTTTTCAACTCAGAGAGCTTTTCTGGAGGTGACTGCAAGGTGAGAAGATTCACAACCTAAGTTATGAATAGCACCTTACACTGAAGGACCCAAAGATTGTCTTTAATTCCTCTTGCTACCAACAGTTGGCCTCATTTCCTTGCTTGCCTCACTTTGTATAAATAAGCTCAATTCTGGCATGATATTTAAAAAACACATTTTGGGAGCAGCCATGGTTATATTCCTGGACTCCAACTTAGTCAACCATGGTTTAAGTCCCAGACCCCGTGGCTTAAAACTCATGCCAGGTTCATGTGCACGCGTTCCCAAGGTCCCTGGAGGAGAGTGGAGAAGAGATTACAGTGTGGCCTCCCCCCAGAGGGTGATTTCTTGCTTTGTGTCTCTCCGTCTCTCCCTCTCTCCGGCAGGCATGCATGCCCTACAGCAAAAATCTCTCTAAACACACACACACACACACACATACACACACACACACACACACACACACACACATTTTACTTGACTGAAATCATTCTTACGGAAGCACAAACAACTATTGTTAGATTGGAAACTAAGTGTTAGTCACAGATATGGTCTATTAATTTTCTAATCATGACAGATGTTACCTGGATACTGAATAATGCCAAATCTCAGGAACTGCTAAGGGGGGAACATTTATTACTAAAAAAAATGATAGCACAGGGAACCAGCAGTTAGCGTAATGGCTATGTCGCTGGACTCCCACGTAGTGGACCGCGGTTCACGTCCCGGTGGCTTAAAACTCACGCCGGGCGCTTGTGCGTGCGTGCCCAAGATCCTGAGAGGAGAATGGAGGAGAAGGGATTGCGGTGTGACCATACCCTCTGGGGGGGTGTGATTTCTCGCTTTCTGTCTCTATGTCTCTCTCTGTCTGTCTGGCGAGCGCACGCACCCTATAGCGAAAACTTCTCCACAAGAAAAAAAAAAAAAAAAGCACAAAGAATGGGAAAGAAAATTCATTTTTAAAGAATTATTTACTTAATTATTATTCATTATCATTTTTAAAAATATTCTTTTTTATCTTTTTTTTTTAATTTGACCAGAGAAAGAGGGAAAGTGAGAAAGCAAGATGCTAGGTCCTGGCCCTAGACTCAAACTGTTGTTGGCCATGTGGGAGTCCAGCTTCTTAACCACCATGCCACCTGCTGGCCAAGAAACTTAAATTTTTTAGTGCCTTTTCCAAGGACCTTTTATAGTGCTGGGAATTTTCCCATCCCTTATTTAATATCAACAGCTCTGGGACCAGCAGGTGGCGTGGTGGTTAAGGCGCTGGACTCCCACATGGTTGACCACGGTTCTAATCCTGGACCTGGTGGCTTGCTTTCTCATTTTCCTTCTCTTTCTCTGTACCTCTCTCTGGTCAAATTAAAATAAATGAATGAATAAAATTAAATAATTCTTTAAAAATATATCAACAGTTCTATAGGGTAGCTTTTGTTTAGGATGACCATGTTCTGGATCATTCTTGTTGTGTTTACTATAATCTTCCCTATATAATATAAGGAACCATAAAACCTTGTTTTATGGTTAAATAAATGGAATCTAAAGGAGAGTATTTTGTGCAAAGTTACAAAGCCAGAACTCTCCTCTCTTCTGCAGCTGGATTTCTTCTAAGCATATCCCATGTGCCCCTCGTCCCACTGCAGCCCGGTTTCTCTAACAAAACTGCCACTGACCTACCGTTTGCTAAATCCATGGACGCTCAAGCCACCATCGTAGTTGACCTGTACGCAACATTTCACAGAGCTTTCACAGAAGAGGTGTCTTCTCTGAAATACTCTTTGCCTTCCATGCCATCATTTTCACAGGTCTCTTTCACCTCTCTGGCTCTTTCTTCTGAGTCTCCTCCTCCTCCCTTCTCTTAGATAGGGTTTCTCCCAGACCCTCTGCTTAGCTCTACTTCATTCTCAGGAGTTCTCCCTTGACTTTGGCTATAGTTATTATTTGCTGATAACTCCCACACTTGTCACTCTAGCCCATGGTCTCTTTCAGGCCCTGGGCACATATTCTTTGTGGACATCTGTATTCACACGTCCATATCAACAGCTCATACAGCAGCTCATATAGCTAGCTGAAAATTCATCCGCCTGCTCCCCTCACAGTTTCTCTTCCAGCATTCCCCTTTGCCCTCAGTCAACTCACTATCCTCGTCACAGGCCAGACACTCGGATGTCGTCCTTGACTCCTCCCTCTCCCTAAGATTCCTACCCAATAAATTCTCAGGTTTTGCCATCCCTCTTAATTTTAGTTCATCTTTTCTGATCTTCACTGTCACTCCCCTAGTTCTGGTTTCCCGTATCTCATCCAGACCGCTGCAAGACCATCCATCTCTGTCTCTACTTTCTACCCTCTCTATTCCATTATCTCTGGACACTAATCAAGTCACCTTTCTAAAATGCAAATCCAATCATGTCAGTCTCTGTAAAACTCTTAACTCTGAATTGTGCACTTCCTAAAAGGACAAACTTGTGTTTGTGACTAATATCTCCATTTTAAAAACAAAACAAGAGCCAGCTGGTGATATGGTAGTTGTGCCAGCTGGATCCCACATGGTTCAAGTCCTGGACCTGGAGGCCTGAAAAACATGGTGGATAAACCTGCCCACTCAAAAGTCTGAGGGTAGAATGGAGGAGAAACGATTGTGTTGTCACTGTCCCCCTGGGAGGTGCGTTCTCTTTCTCTCTCTCTCTCTGCCTCTCTCTGACAAGTGCGCGCACCATATAGCAAGAACAAACAACACGATCTACAGAGTCTCCCATAACGTGGTGGCTTCAGTGTCTCTCATCTTCCACCCTCTCCCATCTCCCAGCTCCTCTTAGCTTTACCATGAGCAGTTCCTGCTGCTTCTGAGCTCCACACAATCTCACCTCCAAGGACTGCACATGCTATTTATTCTCTGCAGGAAGCATTCTCTTCTCCAACAACCCCCTTACCCTCTCCCTCCTCTTCACTTGGCTAACTGCTTCAGGTCTCAGTTTGAGATGTTACTGTCCCAGAAAACGTTCCCTGACCATCCCTGCCAACTGAGTTAGATGTTCCTGATACATTTAATACTTAGTTTTTTTGTAGCATTTATCTTTATTGTTTAATTTAATAAAGGTCTCGGGGACCAGCAGTTGACGTAATGGCTGTGTCGCTGGACTCCCATGTAGTTGATCGCGTTTCGAGTCCCAGACCCGGTGGCTTAAACTCACACCAGGTGCATGTGCATGTGTGCCCAAGATCTAGAGAGAAGAATGGAGGAAAAGGGATTGCAGTGTGGCCAACCCCCCTGGGGGGTTATTTCTCGCTTTCTGTCTCTCTGTCTCTTTCTGGCGAACGCACAAGCCCTATAGCAAAAACCTCTCCAAAAAAATAAATAAAAGTCTCGTATGCTTGCCAGAGAGAGACTTGGGGGTGGGGGTAGGAAAGTGAGAAAGTGCCCTCCGTGGGGGTGAGAGATGGCCATGCCATCCCTTCTCTGCATTTCTCCTTTCAGAGAAAACACACCTGGAGTGATTTTCAAGTCACCAGGCCCAGTACTCAACCTGCACTGTTGGCCATGTGGGCTCCAGCTGCCATAACCACACCACCACCAGCTGGCCCTTTTTTGTAGCACTTAACACCTTCTATTTGTTCCTTCTATAAATACTGAGTAACTACTCTGGGCTGGGCACTGGGCTAGATGCTGTAGTCATTGCACCCATGAACCTCACAGTCTAAGAAAGGAGGAAGGCAGGCATTAAACAATGAGTTACACTCAATATTTTCATTATAATTACGACGTTTCAGGGCACCCTGAGATGGTGTGAAAAGAGACACGGCATAACTGGATGAAATAGGGAAGACTTCTCTGAGAAAGTGACATTTAAGTGACAAGGAGCAGGAGTCAGCCAGCTAGTCAAGGGTGGGACAGTATGTGAGAAAGTGCTGACAGAAAGGAACTTCAGGGAGTTTCAGAAACTGAAAGGCCAATGTGGGAGACAAAGAAAAGCCTGGAAGAGCCAAATTATGAAGGCTCTTGGGAACCCACTTAAGATGAAGTATGAAGTAGGAGGCCTTTGAAGACTATCTTAAAATGGGGGGACCAGCAGTTTGCGTAATGGCTGTGTCGCTAGACTCCCATGAAGTCGACTACAGTTCGAGTCCTGGACCCAGTAACTTAAACTCACACCGGCGTGTATGCGTGTGTGCCTAAGATCCCGAGAGGAGAATAGAGAAGGGATTGCAGCATGGCCATCCCCTCTAGGGGGTGACTTCTTGCTTTCTGTCTCTCTGTCTCTCTCTGTCTTGCTAGCAAGCACATGTGCCCTATAGCAAAAACCTCTAAAAAACAATTAATTAATTAATTATTTTTCTTTTTTAATGGGAACTTGAGGCCAGCCATGGCACAGTGGTTAAAGTGGCTTGGTCCCACGTGGCCGACTGGACAAGTCCCTAGCCAACGGGGAAAGGGAAAAGCAAACGTGTGTATGCCCCAAAATCCCGAAAGGAGGGAGAAATAGTGGAGGAGGGATTGCAGCATGACTATGCCCCATTTCACCTTCTCTCTCTCGCTCTTGCTCTCGTGTGTGTGTGTGTATGTGTACGTGTGTCCTATGAATGCATGTGCCCTCTGGCAAAATTAGAAGATAAAGGGGGTGTGGGGGCTCGAACTGGCTGTAAAAGTGGAAGCAGAATGACAAGAAGCTCACAAACTTTTCTGATTCTTTTCTCTTACTGCACTATAACCTCTTTGAGGATAAGCATTGTGTCTTATTAGTGTATTCAGAGTCCAGCACTGTGCCTGACAGATGCTCACTATCATTTTAGTGAACTGAATAATTGAATGATGGGGCCTTGATTCCAGCTGAGATTTTTTTTTTTTTTTTAAAGAGAAACTGTTGCTATAGGGCATGTGCACTCACTGGACAGACAGACAGACAGAAAGTGAGAAATCACTCCCCAGGGAGAATGGCCATGCTGCAATCCCTTCTCCTCCATTCTCTTCTCAGGATTTTGGGCATGCATGCACATGTGCATGGCATGAGTTTAAGTCACTGGGTCCAGGACTCGAACTGTGGTTGATTATGTGGAGTCCAGTGACATAACCATTACACCATCTGCTGGTCCCAAGATATCCTTTCTTTTCCCTGCAATACATCTGTGGTGGATTATGTTTTCCAAAAATAATATCTCATGTCTCATATGTTTTTCTTAGAGTGAAACTTTGATAATCTTTTTAATTGACAGAGAGTGTGTGTGCTCACCAGAGGTGGGGGTGGGAATACCCTCCTCCCCATTGGGGTGTAGTTATGCTCCAATCCCTTTTCCTCCATTTCTCTATCCTGTCAAAATTTGGGGCATGCAGCATATGTACCCAGGATGTTTTTCAAGATTCTGGGGCCAGGACTCGAACTGCAGTTGACTGTGTGAGATGCAACTTCCTTCAAACTAGACTATAGGGCTGGCGTGATCATCTTTTCATTGAGAGGTGAGGTCTAATTCCTTCCCCTCTAAGTCCAAATCATATGGTTCAGCTTCCTCCTGGTTCTCTTGAGATACTTGCACTTGGAACCCAGCCACCATACTGTGAGGAAGTCCACACTGCTTTATGCTAAGGCCACATGGAGAACTAATCACCAGCACCTAGGTGCCAGCCCAATGACTGGGCTGTCTTGGAAGTGGATCCTCCAGGGGCCAGCAGGTGGCATAGTGGTTACATTGCTGGACTCCCACATGGTCAACCATGGTTCAAGTCCTGGACTTGGTGGCTTGAAACTCATGCTGGGTGTGTGTGCATGTGTGCCCAAGATCCCAGGAGAGGGACTAGTTGGCATAGTGGCTATGTAGCTGGACTCCCATGTAGTCGACCGTGGTTTGGGTCCCAGACCTGGTGGCTTAAACTCACGCCGAGCACGTGTGCGTGTGTGCCCAGGATCCTGAGAGGAGAATGGAGGAGAAGCGATTGCGGCATGGCCATCCGCCCTGGGGGGTAATTTCTCATTTTCTGTCTCTCTGTCTTTCTCTGTCCTTATGGCGAGTGTATACATCCTATAGCAAAAACCTCAAAAAAAAAAAAAAAAAAAGTATATGCTAAAAAAGAAGATCCCAAGAGAATGGAGGAGAAGGGATTGTGGCATGGCCATTCCCCTGGGGGGTGATTTCTCACTTTCCCTCTGAATGTCTCTCTCTTTCTCTCTCTCTCTCTCTCTCTCTCTCACTTGCTAGTGCATTCTCTCTAAGGCAAAAATCTCTAAGAAAAAAAAAAAATAGAAAGTGGATCCTTAGGCACCCAGCAGTCTACCCTAGTTCACAACTTTTGGAGAAGAACTAAGCTGTCCCCGTTGAACCCTACCCAAATTGCAGATTCATTAGCAAAATAAGTGATAGTGTTGTTAACTGAAGACACTTCAGTTTGGGGCTTGTTTGTTAAGCAGTGACAGGTCCCTGGAACACCGTGCTGTGTTTGCCAGCAGGGCAGTGGTACACTCAGTGGTTAGACAGTTGGGCTATGTCTGCTGTGGTTCAAAGTCCAGCTCTGCTACTTATTAGTTGTAAGACTTTTGGCAAGTTACGTAACTTTCTGTGCGTCAGTGTCCTTTTGTAGGTATAAATAAAAATAATACCACTTCTTGACTTTGTTGGAAGGATTATGTGATTGAAGGCAGGTAAATGCAGATCTGCAAGTAGCACAGATGCATCATTGCAATCACCTCTTCGGAAAAGCCTCTGATCATTTGACCGTCACTGTCTCATGTGATCTGTTTCTTTGACTTTGTAGTACTTTCAGTCTATTAATACATACAGTGTGTGTGTGTGTGTGTGTGTGTGTGTGTGTAGTTTAACTTTTAGTACTATCTGAAATGATCTCATCTACTCTTTTACTGCTTATCCCATCTGAGTGGAAGTCTCAATGGAGCAGGAACCTTGTCCATTGCATTCACTGCTGTGTCCCCAATACCTCCAGCAGTGTCTGGCACAACGTGCTTAATAACTTTTTTTGTTAATGAGTGGATGTATTCATCCACGTTTCACACTGTTGTGGAAAACGTTGCTAGTTCCCGCCCTGTATCTATTGTCCTTCCATAGTAGCAGATCCTCCTTTTGTTTTAGATGTTGATCAGAATATTTACTGTCTCTCCTCTGCAGCTAAGGATCACCATGTAATACATTTCTTGTCAGTGATACCTAGTCAAAAGTACACTAACAATGTCTAGGAAAATTTTTGTCCTCCAGATACAGGTACTGCTCCTGCTTCCTGCCAACAATACAGTTGAGAAGTAGAGCAGCCAAAAAAGGTGATAAGCATAAGGACAAAAACAGAAAAACAGGGGACAGCAGATGATGTGGAGGTTAAGGCAGCTATAGCCCACATGGCTGGCTATGTGGTTCAAGTCCCAAACCCAGCAGCTTGAAAATCACACAGGTTCCTGTGCATGGATGCCCAAAGTCCCAAGAGGAGAAGGGATTGTGAAATGGCCATCCCCTAGGTGAGGTGATTTCTCACGTTCTTTCTCTGTCTTCTGCGAGTGCACGTACCCTATAGCAAACAATAAAAAGGGGGGAGAAAATAGATCACTGAGACGTTGATAATCTAGTGGATCACTTTTCTACTTACTCCATGCCTCTTCTTGTGTGAACAGAATTAACACTTTGTAATGAAGCTCCAACAGCTAGCCTTCTGTTACGTGCAGCCAAATGCATTCTCAACCACATCTTCCCTTTCAGATCATTAAGGGCGTGCCTATACATTCCATTACCTTTCTACTCTATAGTAAAATGGGAATATTTTATCTGTACAAATATTATTCACTATCCAGATTTGAATCTGTTTGGCTTTTGAGTTCACATAGATTTCAGATTGGGGGATGGAGGAGCGTTAACATGTGCCATTCATTCCTGAAAAATATATTTACTTATTGCCACTCTGTGCCAGGTACTACATGACAGCTGGGGGTGCAGAGATGATTTAGTCAGATGATTGAAGCTGGATAGACGCCTGAGTCCCACTACACAATAAGCTCCCAAAGGGAATTGCTGAGCTGTTCTCGGTAAGGGAGAAACTTAATTCTCTGTTTCTTTACTGTTGTGTTCCCATCTCAACAGTCTTTATCCCATCCCCCTCTAATGGTCTTACTTCACTTATTCATTCACCAGCAATTTTTTAGTGCTTCCATGTCCCTAGAATACATAGTACTGGGGTTGTATTTCTATCTGTGGTTCGAATGCCTAATCTTTTTTTCCCACATATTTATTTATTTATTTGGTCAGAAGGCATATGTGCTTGCCAGAGAAATGTAGAAAGAGTGAGGGAGATAGCGCCCCCGGTGGGGTGCTGCAGTCCCTTCTCCATGTTTGCATAGTGTTGGTCCAACCCTAGCTTGCAGCTGGTCCTGCACCACAGTGTCCGGCATAGGCCAGGAACCTTCCCATGGAGGACTGCTTGTAGTGCTGTGCCATCATCTGGCCCCTTGAATGCTAACCTTTGACCTCCAAGATAAAGATCATTCAGGTTCCAAATCTTGAGTGCTTTCTAACGACAAAGTCATGTGCTCTTGCTGATCCATCACAGAGTGGCTGTTTTCCTTACATCACCACGTCTATAATATGTGGCCTCCCTAAACTCAGCTGTGGGGCTGGATATGTTAACCATATCCTAAGGTCATAACTGGGTGGTGTTGTAGTCCCAAACCCAAATGATGGGTCTCTTCACTCAGCCTCAAGGTCTAGCTAGGTCAAACTCTGGAGAGTAGTAAAACACTTCAGTCTAGACATTAGCTTAGCAACAAAGCTTAAAACTTTAGGCTTTTCTGCCATGGGAACAGGTTGAGGCAGACCATTGAGACAGGTGCCAGGAATTCTGGGACCATATTGTATTGTCAATTTTTTGTTTGTTTTTTTTTTTAAGAATTATTTCATTCTATTATTTATTACTCTTCTTCAATTTGACCAGAGAGAGGGCCTGCCAGATCTGGGACTCAAACAGTAGTCGCCATGTGAGAATCCAGGGCCTTAACCACTATACCACATGCTGGCCCCGTCTTTTTTTTTTTTTTCCCCAGAGGTTGTGTGTGCTCACCAGAGAAATAGAGAAAAAGCACCCTCCAATAGGACGTGGTCACTCTACAATCCTTTCCTTCCATTTCTTCATCACATCAGGATTTGGGTGTGTGGGCACAGGTGCCTAGTGTGGTTTATAAGCCACTGGGCTCAGGATCTGAACTGGCTGGCTCCCTGTACACTGGGATCAACGCTGCACTGTGAAGCCGTCCAGTATTATCACTTTAGATAAGTTACTTTTGAGGGCTTTTAGATTACTCTGTGTGCACAGTATTTCAAGGATAGGAGGTTGCTGGTCTATTTTGAGAATCTGATAGCGATGATAGCACCTTTCTTTCTCCAAAATAATAAACAGGAATACACATACACACACATAGTATCCATTTTTTTTAGTGAGAGAGATTTTTGCTATCGGGTATGTATTTGCCAGAGAGATGAAGAGAGACAGAGAAATCATCCCTTGGGGGCACGGCCATGCCACAATCCCTTTTCCTCCATTCGCTTCTCAGAACTTTGGGCATGCACGCACACACACACACACACACACACACACACACACAGCACAAGTTCAAGCTCACAAAGTATCATTTAGAAACTGGGGGCCAGCAGGTGGCGTGGTGGTTGAGGGCACTGGACTCCCACATGGTCGACCAAGGTTCAAGTCTGGGACCTGGCAGCTTGCTTTCTCTCTGTCCCTCTCTGGTCAAATTAAAATAAATAAATAAATAAAGTTCAATAAAATAATTAAAAAAAAAAAAAAGAAACTGTTCCAGGGAATTTAGGTTAAGAGTCTACCTATAATTTACCATGAGGGTGGAAACTTTTTCTATACCATCATTAGGTCCTTAATCAGGTACTAGTTTCATTTACCTTTTCATGTATATGTTTTATTCCAATGAATGGGCAAGCTCCCTGCAAGGAACATATGCCCCTTTATTAGTCCCCAGTGATGTATGCGTGTAGTCACCACAGTATGTGGGAAATACTGCCATGAAGCCTTCTGAAGCTGCTGTGGTTTACTGAGGACAGGCAGCTTTCCTTTCGCCACTCATCCTCCACCACACCTCCCTCCAGCGCGAAAGAGATCACGAGCTACCCGGATGAGGACTTGGACTTAGACTCTATACTCATATTCTGTTTACTTTTTCCTTTTTTTTTTTTTTTTTTGGTTTTTAAATTTTGCTCACCAGAGAGAAACAGAAAGACAGAGAGAGAAAGCACCCTCCAGTGGGGCATTACCATGACGAATTCCTTCTCCATTTCTCCATCTTGTCGGCATTTTAGGTGAGCATACACATGCACCCAGTGTGTTTTGTAAGCTGCTGGAGCTGGGATTCGAACTGCAGTTGGCCACATGGGATCTAGCTCCTTTAACCGCTAGGCCACAGGGCTGGCCTTGTTCTATTTACTTTCAATGTTGTTTTTGTTTTTTGTTTTTTGTGTTTTTTTGGAGAGGTTTTTGCTATAAGGCGTGTGCGCTCACCAGACAGAGAGACAGAAAGTGAGAAATCACCCCTCAGGAGGGGTGGCCATGCCACAATCCCTTTTCCTCCATTCTCCTCTCGGGATCTTGGGCACGCATGCACATCGCCCGGCGTGAGTTTAAGCCACCGGGTCCGGGACTCGAACCGCAGTCGGCTACATGGGAGTCCAGCAACATAGCCATTACGCTAACTGCTGGTCCCCTACTTTCAATGTTTTACGTTGAGGCATTTACATACTCCTCATGCAATTATCCATTACTGGATATTAAGAGAACAAAGCAGTGCCCAGTGGAAAGCATTATATATATAAAGAGTATTAATAAATGAATGTATTCTTTTATCTTAGAATTTTGTGATATCTTCCTCCCTTCCTCAGCTCTGTATTTCAACCCACGGCTCTAAGCAGGACCGCCTGGTTGTCCTGTCCCATGAGTTACTTCTCAAACTGCACTCCTTTCCTAGCATGTGCTTGTGGGAAAAAATTCAAATCTGGAATAAATCTAATACTAAAAGAATAGTGGCCATGTGGTTCTTTTCCTTTTTTTTTTTTTTTTGACCTCTCCTCCCCACCGTAAATCTCAAAGGGCCACTCAATCTCTTTAACTTCTTTGTAACTTCAAAAGGTTTTTCCTTCCTCTAGTTTTTGACTCCATAGGTGACTACAGCCACCTGGTGGCCATGTGGGGAAACAGCAGGTAGATTGTCCCCAGAAGTCTGGTGAGAGTAAGAAACTCGAATCATTTCTGTCTTGGATCTATGGGACGCAGGGGGAGAGAAGCATACGGGGAAAGACTGCAGCACAGGAGTAAGACATCCTGCTTCTTGGCCCCACCTTGCCTTCCAGCGTACAACATTCTACCCACTGGTGACGACAGACAGATGAATTCACTTAACGTTGGAGGTCAGTCAGTCAACATTTATTGAACAGCAGCTATGTGCCCAGTAGTGGGAATACAACAGTGGACAAAATGCACAAGAACTCTGCCCTCATGAGCTTACAGTCTAGCAGCCAGCCAGCCAGTACATCCATAATTTACAGTTGTAGGAAGGACTCAGAAACGTATGGTGCTAAGAAAAGAATTTACAAGTTTGGACTACACTGAGAAATTAGAAAAGGCCTCCCTGAGGAAGAAACGTTTAGGACCAGCTGGGTATTGCAAGCAGAGAGCAAAGTCTGAAGGCTCTGTGTCAAAAGGAAATGAACTAAAAGCCAGCAGTGGGGCTGGGTCATGCAAAACGAGGATGTGTCATGGATGAGATGCACGAAGCAGGCGAAGCATGATTTTTGCAGGGCCTCTGAATTTAGGACTTAATTCCAAAAACAATTAGAAGCCACCAAGAATCTTTTTTTTTTTTTTTTTTTTTTAGAGAGATTTTTGCTAAAGGGCATGTGCACTCACTGGAGAGAGAGAGACAGAAAGTGAAACATCACCCCACAGGGGGGATGGCCAGGCTGCAATCCCTTTTCATCCATTCTCCTCTTGGGATGTTGGGCACGCACACACACACCCCTGGTGTGAGTTTTAAGCCACTGGGTCTGGGACTCAAACCGCGGGAGTCCAGTGACATAACCATTATGCCATCTGCTGGTCCCAGAAGCCACCAAGAATCTGCGGCAGGACAGACATTTCGGTCTCTCAAAGCTCATTTGACTGCAGTGTGTGGAAGGCAGACGTGGACATGAAGGGCAGGTTAGGAAGTTTCCACAGCAGTCTAGACAAAAGGTGAGGGGAACTTGTAGAAAGAAAGATGGATTCTCAAGATACATAAGAGATAGAATCTGCTTGCTGAGTGACTGGGTGTGTGAGGAAAGGCACGTGTTTGTGGCAAGAGCTACTGAGGTAGGAAACTCTGCAAGAGACAGGTTTGGGCAGAATAAGCATATCCCATAGGCATAGGCCCTGCGGCTAAGGCTAGAGGAACAGCATAACTTTGGTTCTCACACAGGCTAGGTTTTAACTGAGCCAACAAAGTACACATGAAGTAATTGCTGATTGATTCCGAAAATTTGTGGATTCCGGCATTTCACAGAACTAGGAGGAAGCCCTCAGTCTCACTGTGAATTCAGATACTGCCAAAACCACACAGATGTCTCCACCTCTGTTCATGCCACTCAGATCAACCCCTCAGAAAACCATGCAGCCTACCTGGTGCCTCACAGGGGCCACCTTCTCCAGCTCTGGCCGTGGGCACCCTTTCTGGAAGATGTACTAAACACTCCCTGAATGTTTTTGGCTTGCTGCTGCCAAGAAGTTCACCTGTTATCGTCAGTCCCACTCTCCCCTGCAAAGGTTGAGACTAAACCGAGTTGCTGCCCCCAGGAGCGTTCTCCTTTGGTCACCAGGAGGGTTTTCTGATGCGGCGCATTCCCTGAGTGGCAAAGTGCATCATGGAAAGGAGCCTCCCTTTTGCTCCCTCGTGCAAGTGTCCCAATTGGTAGGCCCTTTCCCCACTCTCGCTTTTCCTGGAGTCAGTAAATACCCACCTTTTTGCCTCAGAAAAATCAGAAATGTTGCTATAGGATTAACAAGGAAGTCGGCCACCGCTTAGCTGACACTTAGCTTTCCCAGTCTCCACTTTGCCACTGGAGAATTCTGCTAACTCTCTAAACAAGAACTGCTGACTGCACAGTAGGCCTACAGTTTCACACTGCGCAGCAAGCATAGGACAACCCACATCTCAGTACTTGGCCCGAGAGCAGTGGTTAGGATGAGATGTTCATATGAGATGACACACTGAGAAGCGCCCCTTTACATGGGAATGGACGTGGACTTTAGAGCTGGACAGACTGGATTGCATCCTGACTCTGGTGGTGCCTTTGTGCTAGTAAACCTGTCAGTTGTGAGACTTACCTGTAAATGGTATCCACCTTATTACGTAATTGTATTAAAGACGGTATATAGAAGCACCTAGCATAATATCTGGCCTGAATTACCTGATAACCATTCATTCCCTTTCTTTCCCTTGGGTTTGGCTACCTAACCTTTTAGAAGGGAGATACGCCAATTTGGTATGAGCCGTGATAAACGGTTACTATTCCTATCTTTGTAAATCCATCTTCCTGCAGCCGCCTCATTCCACACCACTCACTAGCACAAGTTCTGCCTGCAGTCGTCTTCTGCATCTCCCTAATCCAAGATAATTCATCTCAAAAAGTAATTCACTTCTAGCATTCTCGGAGCAAATTGTAATGTCGCTGGGAATGGGACTTTATACTTCAGGAAGGCATGGGAACCACAGGCCGGTTCCCAGAGGGGGATGGAGAGCTGTGCAGCCCACCCAGTGTCTCCCAGGGGCCACCTTTTCCTGCACTAGGCCCTGGACACCATGCCGGGAAGATGCACTAATCACTCCCTGAACCTTTTAACTTGCCACTGCCAATAAATTCAGCTGTTATTCTTAGTTCCAATCCCACCCCTTTTCCTCAGGGCACAGAAAAAGCCAAACTCAAAATGTATCTTGATTCTACGTGAACATACACCTCCTGTCCTACAGCTCTGTGAGGTCATCATTGAAGTAGAGCAGTATTCCAGGTGTGTGGAATGAACCATCCATATTAAGATAGTCAAATTCTTCCTCCTCATCCCGGATCCCATTCTCTTCCAGGGTATAATTCATGTTCAGGTTCTTCCCTTCATACTTCCATGTGTAGCTGGCAGCATGTGCATTAAAGGGGAGATAGCGGTGTAGGATTTCCCACATGGACTCCAGGGCCCCCACCTGGAGAACACAGAAGGCACCCCACCTGCAGAATTTTGGATGGAAAACGCGCATATACACACATACACACACACACCCCAACAGCAGCAGTCCAAGATAACAACAGAGCTGAGGACAGAGTGCCTTCTCTGACAGCAGCTTCGAGCACTCCACAGTCCCAGAAATAAAGTTGAATCTCCAGCATGAATGGCCTCCAAGTCCTACTTACAGCAGTCACTTCTGACAGAAGGCCCTGAAGGATCAAAGCCACTGCCCCTCACTCCATCCTTGCAGTTGGAGTACAACTGCTGTTTGGGACAGAGTTCCAAGGATCGCCCTCGCTAAGATGCATGAGCTGCTGCTACCTTGGGCTTAGTAGAAGTTTTCTGTACCCTTGCAACCTAGACATCCCCAACCCTGGGGACATAGGGGATCTGCTTTCCTCAGCCGCCTAAATGTAAAGGAGAGGACATATGTGGCGATAAGATGATAAGATGGGAAACTGGCTCAGAGATCTGCCAGGAGATCTGCTGGGATTCCCAGTCCCCAGCCCCACCCCCGGCCCTCCTCCCCCAGGGCACAGTTCTCACCTCCAGTGTGTGCTCCTGCGACGTGAGCGTGTTAATGATGCGGATGTTCCGGGTCTTGGCAGACAGCCGCCCCACCTCGTAAGTCGACCCCTGCCACCAGGCAGTCCCGAAATCATTGGCCCAATCCGAACGGGGCAGCTGAGGCGGGACGTGCACAAAGCGGCCCCGCGGGGTGCGGTACCTCAGGCAACCGGTCAGCGGGTCTATGTGCTTGCGGATCTTTAGAGCCAGGTTTGGGGGCGGAGAGGTCGCAGCAGTGACTGTTTCAGGCTAGCTTCTGCTTTTCCTCCCCATCCCGCTCTCCAGTACCCCTCTTTATAACCCGGGGTTCCAGCAGAACTTACATCTCTGGTCTTTGGATCAAACCAGTGGCTGATGTCCTGGCCCGCAACTTCCACGATGGGTTTCAGCAGCAGGTTCCCTGAGAAGGAGCAGCAGCTGTCGATGCTGGGCACAGCGGAACCGGACCCCTCCCCTGCTGCACGCACACACACACCGGCTTCGGCCCATCGCCTGGCCCTTACCCTTGTACTCCTGTGCCAGCGGCGTTAGGTCGTACACGTATCCCAGGTAAGACACCCAGAGGTCTTCAGGCTGGTTATGTTCGGCCACCTCCGCCGGCGTGAAAAAGCGACGCTGAAAATACTCAAAATCTGGCCCAGCCACTAGGCCCCGGCGCTGCATGGCTCTTCCACTGTCACTCACCAGCTCCCTAAGTTGCTGCCCAGCTCCTCGGCACACACTGTTGCATCCTCCTGGTCGTCCTGGAGCTAGGGAGAGCGCGTTTATCCGCTGACATGGAAACCATTGTCCTTTTCCGGCCACCATCCACTGAGATTAAAGACAGGGCAAGGAGGGGCTTGAGTTGCGTGTGTTCACGGGAGACGTAGTCCGGTTCCGGCATCGGGCATGTTAGGATCATGTAATGGACAAGTGTCTTCAGGAGTTTCGGAGGAAAGCAAACACGCTCCTTTTTAATTCAGTAGTGCCAGCTACACGACATATTTGGGCCAGACTCTTTCCTGCAGCAAGAAAACAAGGTTGGGGGCCAGGACGAAAGAAAGTAGTCTCGCGAAGTTCCAGAGTTCCTAAAAGGAGGGTTAAGAGACAAGCAGTAAACTTCTCGCGATACCTTAAGATATCCGGTGTAAAAGTCTCAATGAACCACATTGCTGGAGAAGCTCGCGAGATCTCTGCAGTTACCGAGGAGACTAGAAGGAGGTGATCTCGCGAAAGGAAAGAAATCGGCAGCGCTCGCGAGATCTGAGACCACCGACCCCAAAAGGTTTTTAGGAAGTTGAAGGGCCCACAAGAGGCCCTGGCGCAAATGGCCGGAGCTGGACCGACCATGCTGCTACGAGAGGAGAATGGCTGTTGCAGTCGACGTCAAAGCAGCTCCAGCGCCGGGGTTAGCGCGGGCTTGGGTTCTGGGATTGAGGGGCAGTGGGGCAGCAAGATGGGGGGACGGGGCCGAGGGGAGGGGGACTGCAGCTCCCGGCAGCCTCTGGGCTTCGTGCGAGCGCCCCGCGGGCTGTCGGGAGCTGTGGTTCCGCGGGCGCGGGGCGGGCTACTGGGCTGCGCGTTCTGAGCGTGTGTCCCGCCCCGCGCAGGATTCGGACGGGGAGCGCGAGGACTCGCCAGCCGCACGCGCCCGGCAGCAGCTAGAGGCGCTGCTCAACAAGACTATGCGCATTCGCATGACAGATGGACGGACACTGGTCGGCTGCTTCCTCTGCACCGACCGCGACTGCAATGTCATCCTGGGCTCGGCGCAGGAGTTCCTCAAGCCGTCGGGTCAGTGCCCTGGGAAAGCACACTGACCTGGGAATGTGGCAGAATCTCACGCCAGGCATATCCCCTTCAGGGCCTGGCTGCACCCCCTTGTTTTCTGGGGCTTGTTTTCGTGTCTCAGAAAGGGCGGGACCGACACTGGCCTGCCTGCCTGACGTTCTGACCCTTCTTTGCAGATTCTTTTTCTGCCGGAGAGCCCCGTGTGCTGGGCCTGGCCATGGTACCTGGACACCACATCGTTTCTATTGAGGTGCAGAGGGAGAGCCTGGCGGGGCCTCCTTATCTCTGACCACGGTGGAGCTTGCCTTTCAGACTTCATTAAACCTATGACCGAAGTGGCCTGTGTGTGTGTGTAGCTGGGATGCCAGGGCAGGGCTAGCACACCCTACTCCTAGAGGTGAGGGTTCGTCTGAGATCAGGAGCCTCCTCTCCCAACCAGGATGTCAGGGGTACTAGTCCCCCAAGTTCAAGGGTGGGGACAGGGGACAGAGTTGTGGACTAGCAGGCCCCTGGGTGGGTCCCTGCATCTTCCCTCCCACGCTGCTGCTGCACCAGAATGTGGCCGGAGGGGGTGTCATCCTGCTCCGGAAGGCCCATTGTTTCCCATCCCGGCCTGGCAACACTGAGTTCCTCAAAGCTAAGGTCAGAGAACGGGCTTGGGTCCCCAAGGGGAGCGGGCCAGGCAGCTAAGACCAGGCCCCCTCCACTCTACTGATGGGGAGGTGACTGTGGGGTCAGGGACAGGGCCCTGGAGTCTGGCCAGGAAGAACAGACTGGCGCAATAAGGGAAGGCCTGGAGACAGGGATGTCTGCTGTAGGTTTCCTGCTCCTGGGCACTGGGCAGTGGTGATGAGATTTGTGCCACCCCTCTGTTCAGAGCCCATTCAGTTCATTAATTCTTTATTGACATGTAATCACTTTTCCCTCCAGCCCCATAAATACTATTGAAGCTGCACCAGAAGAGGGGGAAAGGGGAGCACAAGGTTGAGTTGACCTATCCCGGATGTGGGAGAGGAGGGAATGCAGGGTCCAGCCCAGATGTTCACGTTCCAGATGTGTGTAGTGGGAGGAAGGTGGGTTTTCCGAGGTGTGGGACTTTTCAGGAGCACTGAATGGTGCTGTTCCCGGAGGGAATGCTAGGACACCTGGTTCAGGCAGGGGTAGGGACAGGCCATATCAGAAGATCTAGGGGCATCAAGTCCTTAGGCAGACTGGGAGGGAGGGCAGCCGTCAGATTGTTCTTGACTGGAGGGCTCTCAGACCCAGACCTTTCCTGATGTGGGAACCGCCTGGGACCCCGGTGAGGCCCGAGTTTGACGCGGTTGCGGCACTCGCCGGCGCCTATAAAGGGCTCGGCTGTAGGGCACAAGGCAATCGGCTAGGCGGAGGCGCAGGCAGAGGCGGCGGTAGCTGGCCAGGGCGAGCACGAGCAGCGGCACGAGGAGTAGGAATCCGGTGACCAGCAGGGCCGTGAAACCCGGGTCGCGCAGGTGTGCAGTGCAGGGGGGTGCCTGGGAGCGCAGGAACTGTGGGAGGAGAGGGGGCGTCAGGCCGAAGCCGACCTGGGCCAGACCGTGCGCGTAGCGGGAACAGCCCAGGAGAGAGAGGTTGCGGCTCAGACCCCACCACCAGCATCACCACACACTACTACCCACACCGCCCCCTTCCTGCTTCCACCCCGGGGCGCAGGCTCACCTGGGAGTGGCAGAGGAAGCCGAAGCCCAGCATGGTGACAGCGGGTAGCAAGATGGTTCCCAGCACCAGCGCCAGCAGGAGAAGATTGAAGGCGGCCACTAGCAAATTCTGGGCCGTTACCAACACAGCACAGGCCCAGCAGTCCAGGGGGTCCCGGGGTTCTGGGGCCCCACCAGGAATGGATCGCTGCGCCCCTGGGACATCCGCCATGGCCCGCCTGGCTCCAGCCCGGCCCGGGCGGGCCGCAGCCCTTATAGTCCTCTTTCCTGCCCCTCCCCCGGCCCAGCCTCTCCCCACCCCATCCCCCCTTATCCTGGAATGCGGCTCCAGGATTAGGCACCCCCATCCCGAGGAGCAGACCCGGTCTCTGGACATTCCACAGGCGCCTCTGGGGAGGGGCTCACCCTCCCGGGGTCTGCGCGGCCCCTCCCCATCAATCACGGTCCTGCAGCCCTCCCGGGACTCCCTGCTATCACCGGCACGTTATCAAAACAGAACTTTTTTTCTGCTTTTATTTTTAATATTAATATTCTCACACAAAAAAAAAATCACCGAAAATAGGGGTAAGGTTGGGAAGACCCCTCTGCCCCTGGGGCAGAGAGACAGTGCAGTGCGAGGGGGCGGGACTGTAAACCCCCCCACCCCTCCGCAGCCCCAGCGTGGAGGAGAAAAAAACAACCGACTGAACAAAAATGAAGCCCCAGAGAAACTCACCCCGGGGTGTCCCTGCCCCAGTGAGGCCCTGGCCCTGGGCTGTTTCACGCTTACAAAGAAAAGGGGATGGGGATGAAGGTCCGTGTGTTTAAAAGTGGCCGGGGCTGGGAAGGACGGGGTTCCTTTTCCTCATAGTTCTTTCTTTAAAACTTTTAAATTTTTTTATTTTATTTATTTTTTTTACAAAATACCATTTCAGTTCCCACTTCTTCCCCTACAGTACAGGAGTCGCTCACCCTCAGGCGGGGTCGGGGTCGGGTCGGGAGTGAGGGGACTGGTCCGAGAAAGTGCAGGACGTAGGGGAGGGGAGCGGGTTTGAGCACCATGAGAACCCGGCTGGAGCCGCGGGCGGGCGGACGGGCGGGGAGGGACGGGCCGGGCCCGGACACACACTGGGGCACAGGGAGAACCGCGGCGGGTGGTCCCTGGAGGGGCGGGCGAGATGGCTTGGGGGTGCGGGAGGTCGGGTTTTCCCAAAAATGAATAAATAGAGGTGAGTGGGACTGTTATAAATTAAAAACCAAAAAAAAAAAAAAAAAATCAAAAACAAAAAAAGAACAAAAAAATACAAATCATAACCAAGTGAATAAACGAGACATGTACAGGGTCACAGCTAGCGTTGGAAGTAAAAAAGGAGGTTCTGGGGAGGGGTAAAGCCCATAGAAGAATCTCATTAAAAACCTCGGCTGCCGTAAGGTCTATGTACATACAGGAGCCGCGTGCATCTGCGCCGGGCGGGCGGGCGGCTGGCAGGCGTGAGGGAACCCGTATGTGACCCCCGCCGCCGCCGGAGCCTGGTCCTTGTGTCTGTTGCTAGAAAGGCCAAAGTCGGTGAGGGGAGGCGCTGGTGGGCGAGGGGCTGCCAGCCCCCTCCCCCGTCTCCCATTTTTTTTCCTTTTTTCCTCGTATTTGTTAAAAAAAATTTTTTTTCTTAATAAATTAAGTGAGGGGAGCTGCCAATGGGTGGAAGGGCTGGGCCCGACCCCCTTCCCGGCCAGAGGCGGGACCTAGGTCCAGCCCAGGCGTGTGCTGGTAGCCCCGCGGCGCCCTGCGCAGGCGGGCAGGCGGGCGGGGCGTCCGGCCTCATCGCGACGTGCTGGCAGGGGCCTGCAGGGGAGACAGCGGGGGGGGGGGGGGGGTGTGCTCAGATGAGGTGGGTGGGCCACCCCTCCGCCCTCCGTCCCCCACCCCCCGGCTCGCAGCGCCCCGCCCTCACCAGCGTGAAGGCGTCGTAGGCCTGCGCCAGCTCCTCGGTCCGGTACTGCTCCAGCACCACCACGCCCTGCAGGCCCGCGCTGCGGCGCCGGGCGCAGCCCTCGCAGTGCACCAGGTACGTATTGCGGCTGCCGTTCTCGCTCGTCACGAACAGGATATTGAACACCTCCACCTGGGGCGGAGAAGGAATACGGCAGTCACAGGTAGGGCCACTGTGGGCGCCTCTGGGAGCGGAAGCACGAGCGCGGGGGCCCACTCACGTCGCACTCGTTGCAGTAGTAGGCGGGCTCGTCCTTGACCCGGCCCTGGTAAGCGATTTTCTTCCCGGCCCGCACCAGGCTCTCCCGCTGCACCTGGCAGTGCTTCATGGACTGCAGGAGGCAGAACCTGGGGAGCCGTAGGGTGTTGTTGAGGCCAGGCAAGGCTGCAAGCATGGGGAACAGGAGGGCGAGGAGGATGGGGCAAGGGAGGCGCACAGGGGCTGGCCCTCCCTGAGGAGGCCTCCCTCCTTCACTCCTGGGTCATGGCCCCTATCCGTAAGCATCTGCCACAGTTAAAATTTCATGTGGTTTTGTCAATTTTGGCAACTGTAAAATAGACGTCATGAGAGCTGAGAACTGATCAGCCTCCCAGCGCAGTAACGCTGGGGCAACTATGTCAGGCAGGGGTGCAGATCCAGGTGAAGCAGTGAAGCAAGGAGCGGTCAGGAGGAACAGTAGCGGGGGACCAGGTGTGTGTGGGACATGGGCGCCCACCCACATAGAGTCCTCACTTGATCATTTTGAACAAGTCGGGGTCGCTGATTTTGACCGTTCGAGCGACATTCCAGGACACGTGAATCATGGGCACAATGGATTTGACGTTCTTCACCTCGTTCCACTCATATCGTTCCAGGGCCAGCTGGTATTGATAGGCTGCAGGCCAGAGGGGATGCCACAGGATTTTCAAACAGCCCCCAGCTGGGGCCCAAGCCGCTTCCCTCACAGCTGGCTGCCCTCCAAGCCCATCCCTGGGGCTCACTCCCCATGGGCCCCGCCCCTCAGGCAGAGGCCCAGCACCGGGCCATCACCGGGCCCCACTCTTACGGGCCCCACCCTCTCACCGGTGAGGGGCCCCACGTTCCAGGCGATGTTGTTGCACCAGCCAGTGGCCTGCACCCAGTGCACAGTCCCTGCGTTAATCCACACGAGGTCTCCGGGGCGCTGCACGAAGCGGTACACAGGGATATTGGAAGCATAGAGATCATCCAGGATTGGCCACCAGGAACCCGTCAAGTAGTCCACACCGTGCCTGCAGGTTGGCCACAAGGTCAGGTCCCCTGGGGACCAAGGGACAAGACACGAAGGGGTGACGAGCAGGGGTGGGGGGCAGTACAAACCGGTCGCAGAAGGCGCTGATGGTTTCCCAATAGTGTTCGTGCACCGCGAACCATTCGCAGTCACCTGGGCCAATGTTAATGTTGACGGAGCAGAAGTTGTTGTTCTCCTGATGGCCTGCAGGGGGAGACAGAGAACGGCTCGGCTGGCGGGATCCGAGCCTGAGCTCCGCCACAGCCCCATCCTTTGCCCTTATTGGCTGACGGCTGAGCGCTGCCGCCAGCCCCTCCTCCCAATGGCATCCCGCACCGGCCCACAAAGGCAAGGGGCGCACCTGGCGTCCGGCTGCCGGGGACCTTCATGTACAGCTGCACCGTATTCATGCCCAGGATGGTGTGGCCCACGTGGCTCAGCATGTTGCCCGTGGATGTTACCCGCATGAAGGCGGGCAGCTTCAGCAGTTCCTGCAGCTGGGGCTTCCACCTGCGGGGACAGCGCAACAGCAGTGAGAGGCTAGTCTCAGCTCTGCTGGCCCAGCAGCACTCCTGCCCCGACCTCACTGCTTCAGTCCCAGCCCCACTGACCGCTTGGCATCGGACAGGTCGATGTTGGTGCCGAACTTGATGATGTGATGATTCTTCGGGTCTGGTGCACTGCTGCTGGGGCAAAGAGCACAGGTTGATGGGGGGGGGGGGGGGCAGGGAAGGGAAGGAGTCTGAAGGGGGGATACACCTGTACTGTACCTAGGAGGGGTTCCTGTGGTGCTGTCTGGCTCCTCTGACTCCTCATCCTCACTTTCCTTCTCCTCCTGCTCAGCCAGAGGGACAGGCAGGCCTGGGTCAGTGACCAGTGACCTTCTGGACCCCTCCCACCGCAGCTACTGATCCAGACCCTGGCCTCTACCTATGCTCGCCTCTCACCTGCAGGGACTCCTGGAAGGATGAGGCCTGGTACTGTGCGTACTTGGCAATGGTGGTGTGGGAGCGGGAACTCTCACAGGGCCAGATCTGGCGTGTGCCTGTCAGATCCCAGTTCTCATCTGAGGGCTGCTGCACCTGTGTGCGCACCTCCACGGTGTGCTCGCCACTCGCCTCCACTAGCGTTTTGGTGGAGAAGAGGCCCAAGTCTGCAAGAGAGAGCCAAGCAAGGTGTCAGAGAAGGGGGCTTAGCAGGGCTCAGCCCAGGAGGAACTGAGAAGGACCCTTGCCACACAGAGAGCTGGAAGGTTGGCCTCTGTCCTCACCAGCCCCCTCCTCCCTCTGTGCCCCAGGCCTCTGCCTCTGAGCAGGGGCCTCAGGTGTGCATGTGGCCATGTCTGCACATCTGGCACACAGTACATGCTCAATGAATGGCAGCTTCTTTTAAGTTACCACTGTATCCAATTAAATAACTGGTCAAGTGAATGCCTGGAATGTGGTTCATATAACTCAATGAAAGAACAGGAGGATTATGGGTAGAAAGGAAACAAGACTGGCCTTTATATTTCTATATGTTCCCTGTTTCTGTAATGTGTTTGAAATTTTGCCTAATAAAAGGTTGAGAAAATGTGAGCCAGCTGGTGGTATGGTGGTTAAGGCAGTTGGATCCCACATGGCTGAATACATGGTTTGAGTCCCAGATCCGGCGGCTTGAACACACCTGGGGGACCAGCAGTTAGCGTAACGGCTATGTTGCCGAACTCCCATATAGTCGACCACGGTTCGAGTCCTGGACCCGGTGGCTTAAACTCACACCGGGCATGTGGGCGTGCGTGCCAAGGATCCCAAGAGGAGACTGGAGGAGAAGGGATTGAGGCGTGGCCATCCCCCCCAGGGGGTGATTTCTCGCTTTCTCTCTTTCTCTCTCTCTCTCTGTCTTTCTGGCAAGTGCATGCGCCCTATAGCGAAAACCTCTCCCAAAAAAAAGAAAAAAAAAAAAAAAAACACCTGGCATGTGTGCATGCATTCCCCAAATCCCAAGAGGTGAATAGAGGAGAAGGGATCGCAGCGTGGCCATCCCGCTGGGGAACGCTTTCTCACTTTTCTCTCTCTGGCTGTCTTTGTCAAGTGCATGTGCCTTGTGGCAAATTTAAATTTAAAAAAAAAATGAAAAAAAGAGAAAGCCCCAAACTCTGGAACTTACAGGATTTTCTACTCAACCTTAATCACCAAGAAAACTAGAATTCTAAGCAGGTCCTGACATACATCCCCTACCCACTCATTCACAGCTGATGACAGAAAGAGATGGGAGAAAAGCCAGAGGCAGGGAGAACCATCAGCCAGGGCACTCCTCTGATATGGCAGATGCGTGACCCAGAAGAGCTCCTCACAGCCACTGTGCTGGGTCTTTTGATTGTCAGGGGGTTCTCAGAGGGCCCCACACACCCAGGCCTTGCAGCCCTCCCACTTTCTGCTCCCCCCCACACACTCACTGAGCCGCAGGGAGCCTGCCAGCCCCCGGATCACGGTGATGGGATTTCGAGGGTCTGTACAGAACTGCAGCAGCACCGGCGAGAAGGCATCCCGTTTGCTCTCCAGCTGAGAGATGACCAGGAGAGGCTAGGGTCAGAGTCCTGTCCCAGGCTCACATCACCCAACCTCCCTGACAGTCTGAGAACCCTCTGGCAGGGGTGGTTCTGAGGACAACTGGCACACATACATAGATGCTGGGTGTGGGGGGGTTGAGTTTTTCCCGTGGCAGCTTCTCCTCAGTGTTGATCTTCGGTTTCACAGACTGGGCAGGAGAAAGGTAGGATTCTCGAAACTTCCCTTTCACCTTGGCATTCCTGTGGGAGGACAGTGGAATGACAGAAACATCAGGGTGATGGGGGAAGAGACCCTATCCTGGGCAGGCGGGCAGCCTGGGGGTGATGCCTACAACTCACTTGCTGGCACGCACAACATCAGCAGCACAGTGGCTGATGGTGAGGTCCGCCATACGCAGCCGCCGCTCTTCCACCTCAGAGGCAATAAAGGTCTCCTTGTCACCACTCTCTACCTTGATGAGCCGAATCTTCAGCTCCTTGGGGGGCCCCTCACTAAGTGAGCGCAGCTTCAGCATGTCAGCCCGGCTGACGCCTGGTGGCCCTGGAGCATCCTCCCGAGCTTTCTTTCCAGGGACAGGGGCTGATGGGGGTGTGGACTGGGCAGAGGGTGCAGGAGCTGGTGGTGGTGGGGCTGGAGCTGTGGGTGGCTTGGCCTTGGAGGCCCCAGCAGGATCAGGCCGGGCCTTCTCACGACCCTGGATCTCCTCGCTCTGCAAGTCCAGGTTCCCCAGCACCCGGCGGCTCTTTTCTTTGGGGGCCTTGGCCTTGGCCTTGGCCCTGCCCTCACGGGGCCGCCGACCCACACTGTCCTTACAAGCTCGCCTGTGCCGCCGGTGCTCCTTCTGGTGCTCCTTCTGTCGCCGCTTGCTGCTGCCTGGCCCTGCTGTGGCCACCACCCCACCACTCTCCTCCCTGGCCTGCGTAGGAGGCAGCAATCGCTCAGTCCCGCTGTCCACTGGGTCTGCTGTGTCCACGGGGTCAGCAGCACCGCGGCCCACCCGCTCCACGAGGGTCTCACAAGCCCGACTGATCTCTTCTAGCACCTCAGACTCAGAACGAGCAGGGGGCAGCGGTAGGGGTGGGGGTGGCTGGGAGGGGGTTGTGGGGCCAGGGACTGGCTCTTCGCCTGCCCTGCGCTCCCGGGCCCAGGGCCCGCCTGAGGTAGAGAACTGAGATGACGAGGAAGCGGAGGGCTGTGGGGAGCCCTGGGCGCCAGGGGCCACTGAGGTGGGCGTCGGGGCGGTAGCACCTGATGGGGGAGCAGGGGAATACTGAGTGGTGGGCGAGGACCCCGCCCGGGTGGAAACAGCTGCCCCAGTCCCCCGATAACAGTACTTCTGTCCCTCCAGCACGGAGGCCAAGGATTTGAGCAGGCTGGCTGGGCTGGCTGTTGGGGGAGGCAGGGGTGGTGGTGGCTGTGGCTGGGGGGGTGGAGGGAACTTGGCTAGAGGCGGCGGTGGCGGCAGGGCTGGTGGTGGCTTCTTCTCCTCTTCCTGGGTGGTGGTGGTGGTGGTGGCCGTGGTGGTGGTGGTGGCAGCAGTGGAGGCTGGGACTGTGTCGGTAGGAAATGGAGGCTGCAGGGATGCAAAGGGCTCCTTCAGCGGGGGTGGGGGGGCCACACCTGCCCCCTGTTGCTGCTGCTCCTCCTCCTTGCGAATGGATTCATCCAGCATCTTCATGATATTGGCCAGCCCATCGGGCAGGATCTTGAATTCAGCTGGCTCCTCAAACTGGTCCTCCAGAGGGGTAGGGGGAAAATCAAAGAGTCGCGGGCCTCGGGCAGGCAGCTCCCCAACCCCAGACGGCACAGGCTGGGGGGCTTTACTCAGGGGGCCCGGGGGAGGACCCGGCCCCACCTCGGGGGTCTTTGGGAAGGAGACCCTGGGCCGGGGGCTCTCCGGGCGCCTGAAACTTCCTGAGGTATTTTGGTGACAGGAGGAAGAAGGGGCTGGAGTTAGGGCAAGAGTCAGGGGTGCAAGAGGTGGGTCCTGGGGGCTCAGTGTTGGGCTGGGGGGTTGGGGAAGGGGGTCCATACTTCTGGCCAGATAGGGAGGTGGAGGGAAGGACACAGGCCCAGTGGGGCTGCTGCTGTGGCTGCCACTGTTGCTGCTGCTACTGCTGGTGGTTGGGGGAGTGGGAGGGGTGTGCGAATCCTGAGTGCCCACAGAAAAGCGGGGGGCCGGAGGCCCCAAGAAGCCCTCACGGTGGGGAAGGGGTGGTGGGGGAGGGCGAGGGGGTCCCTCAGTCCCAAAGAAGAGCTCCTCTAAGATCTCTCCATCCTCTCGGGCTGCCCGGCAGGCCAGGCCCTTCAGCCAAGCAGGGGGTGGGGGGGGTCGTAAGAGGCGAGGACAGGGGGGTGGAGGAGGTGAGGAGGGCCCAGGTGGTAGGGGCAGGTGGGGAGTGGCAGCGGGAGCCCCCAAGAACGGTTTCCGACTGCTGTGTGCCGAGGGCCCCAGGCGGCCCTGGTGAGGGGAGACCTCCAGCGCGGGTGTTTGGTAATGGTCGGCGCCGGGCTGCAAGTGTAGGACAGGGTGGTCAGAACACTGCTCCGCTCACCTCAGACAAGCTCTTCGGATCCCCCACTCCACCCTCCATCTGCGGCTGTCACTCACAATGCCTGGGCTCGGCTCCACGCCCCGGAGACCAGTGTTGCTGCTGCTGCTACTGCTGCTGCTGGTGGTGGTGGTGCCAGGGAGGCCAGGGGGCCGGGAAGGGGCGTAAGGCACGCAGGCGGTGGTTGCTGCTGGTGAAACGCTGGAGTCCATCCGCGACCTCTGAACTCTGCTCTCTCTAAGGTCACTTCCGGGGGGACGGGTGGCAGGCAGGCAGCCATGGCTCTCTGCTCCTGGGGGGCGGGGGCCTGGGCCTGGGGGTGCAGCCGGGACCAGCCGGTGGCCGGGGGGGTGCGTGGTGTAGGCTGGAGCTGGGTATGGATACAGGTGAGGCAGCGAGTGTCGCTGCTCCTGTGGGAGATAGAGAACACAGGTGAGAGATGGAAGACTCGGAAATTATAGGTAAGAGGTGAGGGAAACAGAGTGGGGCTCACCTGGCGCTCTGGGGGTACTGAACCCTTGCGCTCGGGACCCCAGGCATCTCCATGCAGGGTACTCCACAGCCCTGGCTTAGTTAGCTGAAATGGGGGGCTGGTGGGCAGGCCAGGCAGTGGGGGTGGCGGTGGTGGTGGTAATGGTGGTGGAGGCAGTGGCAGCCCTGGGGGAAGTCCAGTCTAGGAGAGAAGAAAGTGTGAAGACCCCACTCCCTGCTCCAGTCCTACCCACTCACACCCTGCAGGCCCACTTATGACCATACCTGTTCAGAATTGCAGCCTCTCCTGCGCTTGCCTCCAGGGCTGAGGCCCTCCTCCCCCGAGGGGCCTGACAGTGCTACGGGAGGCACAGGCTGCACCACTGGGGGTTCGGCAGCTCGCTTCACCGGGGGACCCCCCCGTTTGGCCCCATAGTTTCGCTTGTGCTGAGGACAAAGAGAGAAAAGAGGATGGCACAGGTCCAGACCTGGCTGGGCCCTCCTCCCTAGGCCAGCCAGCCCCAGCCTCACCTCAAGGTGCAGCAAGTTCCACACTTGCTCCAGTGGAGGCAGGACCTTGGCTCGGTGCTGGCAGGAGCCAGCATGAAAGTTCCAGAGTTGGGCCTGGGAGTGCACAGGACAGAGGTAGGCATAAGACAGTGGCACTGGGCCAGAGGAGGATCCCTAACCCTTTATGTACCTTATAGCTCACCTGCTGTAGTCGACCAATGCGGGGCCCCAGCTCGGCGAAGCTTCCTCCATATCGAAGGGCACTGTGGTAGCAGCGTACAGCCTCCTCACTGTCGTGCTCTGACTCGTACAGCTGCCCAAGCTGCTCCCATAGCCCTGGCTGGGCTGGCTCCCGCAGCAACGCCTGCACGCAGCCATGCAGGGATTCCAGCTTCCCATGGAGGGGTCTCGGGGTGGGCGTCCTATAAAATAAACAGGATTCAGAGGTCACGCTTGGGGGAATTTTTTCAAGTCCCTAACCTACCTCCCATCTCCACTACCTTTGAATCCCCCACTCACCCTGAAGCATAATACGGTTTGTTGGGATGCCCAGAGCTACTGCCATGTGAAGGGGGTAGGGGAGCAGGAAGCGGGGGCTGCCCGATGCTGGCCGAGCATCTGAAGAGAGAAGGGTCTATTGTAAGGTACTGAAGAGAGGATAATTTTTTCCTACCCAGAAAAGAGAGGACTAAGAAAATAAGAGAAAGCAGCTGAGGACTGCCCAGAGGCCCACAGAATGGCAAAAATCCATGGAAAATGATGCAATATTGAAGGATACAGAAGATGGTAAGAGAAGTGTCTAGAAATGGAGAGATGGTCCAATTTCTCACCTGCCTCCAGGCAGCCATGCGCTACGAGGAGGGGGATGGGGCGGGCAGGAGCTCCAGGCCCCAGCACAGCTCAGGCCCCCAAGGGCAAAGGCTTCCCGTGCAGCGCGGGCCCCTGGAGGGTCCACTGCCCGATGCATCCAGCCTGGATTAGGGACAAGAGATTATGCTCTTACTAGGGGCAAAATCAGAGTTGCCAGTGTACACCCAGACAACCCAGCCCCAGTCTTTCCCTTACCAGGTCAGCAGTGGCCCCAGGAGCCCTGGAGATTGGGCACGGCCCCCTGCCCCAGCTCCGTGGGACGATGGTCCGGCTCCAGCCACTCAGACAAGAGTGCCCACCGTCCCCAGATGGCCGCTCGGGCCTTTCACAGCCAATTCTACAGAAAGCAGTTGGAAAAGGAGTGAGGCAAGCTGGCCTGCACACAGGGTCGGAGCAGGGTCTGGGCCGGGCTGGCAGTGGCACCCACAGGTTTGTCATTTGTGCAGGGAGTCTGGCCTTGGCTTTCCCCAAGAGAAGGCCCACCGGGCCTATGGAGCCCAGAGAGGCCCAGGAGAATGGCTGAGAGCCAGACAAGTGGCAGAAAGCCAGTCGGCCGGTCGGTGGGACCGGGTGGCCGTGCTGCCAAGCCTCCAGTCGGGAGCGGGGTAGGCCGACCAGCATCTCCGCTGCCGCTTACCCGGCCTCCGTGGGAGCGTCCTCTCAAAGCGTCGGCGAGCTCCGGAGGTCTGGCCAATCACAGGACTTCCTCTCTCCCCAGAAAGCCAATCATCACTCGCGTCTCCGCCTCAGTAACAGCCTGGCCGGAACCAATCGGAGCGAGGTTAGCCGGCAGGCAGCGGCCGCGGGAGGAGGGGCAGCGGAGCCGGTCAGACGGGCTCGGCCCCAGGTGACCCCGATGTGACCCCGCGGCTCCCACCTAGGGTCCCCATCTAGCACTAGACATCCCGGCCCGCAGGCCAGAGGGGCAAGCAAGCCGGCAGGGTAAGATCTGTGCGGGTGAGGGCGAAGAGTCGCACGCTCCGGCCGGCCTGGAGGACAGCGCCACCCGCAAGCCTGAAGCACCAGAGTCACCAATGGTCCCGGCCAGATCTCCCGAGTCGCTCCCGCCCAAGCATCTCAGGACAGACGGACGGCCGACCGAAGCCGAACGCTGGCAAAGATGTCCCTCCCCTTCCTCACTTCACCTCGCCCAGTGACTGACCTCCTCATCCCGGAGCCCTTGGAACTGCTTCGGGCTGGCCCGCCACGGTGACTTCTACGGCACCCAAACCCGCCCGTGCCGCTATCAGAGCGCTCCCCCCAACACCGACCCCGACCCAAATAGTGGGTCAAGTCCCCAGCTTCATACCCGGTTCCTTCAGCTCCTCCACGTCCCCTGGCTGCCTAGGTCTTCAATAGCAAACGACCCCCCAAACCAAACTCTCTCTTTAATTCCCTAACTTCTAAGAAGTCGCGCGCTGCGGTCCCGAGTGGCCCCTCGCGCGTGGCTCCCGTATCCTCTATGCCCTTCCCCGCCGGGGCCACGCGGTTCCCCAAGGCCCACGTGGCCCCCGCCCCCCAAGGGAGGGGGGGGATTTCGGGGGTTGCCCGTGACGTGGCTACTTGCGCAGCGGAAGCGGTGTGTGTAAGTGTACGGGGAGGGGGGGGGGTCCTACGGGAGGGAAGAGGGCGGGGCCCGACAGGCAGTGACATCACCCTTGTCCCACTCTCACCGCCCACTCCCTTAAAGAACCCAGAACCCGTTTCACTTCCTCCTTCACACCCCCCCACCTCTTCCCGTCGGTGCCGGCAGGACCCACGACGGTCACAGCGCTCCTGTCTCCTGGGCACCTTCCCTTTAGCCCCAGCTCCTCCTCCTCGCCTCTCTGAACCCAAGAGTTGCGTCCCCGCGCCTCCTCCGCGCCTACCCGGAGTTCCCGCAAGTAGGGAGCCGGCTCCGCTCCCGGGATCCGTCCATTGAGAGTCTAGAGTACAAAGAGCAGCGAGAGGCGAGTGTCGAGTACAAAGCGGCGGGGGCGGGGCCAGCGCTCCAGCTGGAGCGAGCGTTGAGCAGGAAGCCGGGGGAGAGCGCGCGACCTGGGGCTGGGGGCGGCTGGAAAGTTCACCTTCGCTGAAAGTCTGCGCTGTGGGGAAATTTCCGCCAGCCCACAAAGGCTGAGGGGTTTGGGGTGCAATCAGCCCTCCCTCCCGCAGGGACATGGTCGTCTGTTCGCGTGGAAGCGTTTGGACACTACAGGTCCCGGCGTGCCAGTGGTGGGCGCTTGGGTCCCGAGGACCCGCTCAGCAATCACACGGAGTCTCTGTCAAAACTCTCACCAGAGGCAGTAGCCTTTCTATTGTTGCAAAGCTCCGAGACTAGTACAGTGCTTAACTGTGGCTGCCTCTACCAAAGTCCCGGGGCCCCCCCGGTGGGCCAGACCAGCGAAGACCGGGAGCTGGAGGACCACTCATCACAGAGGCCGATTCCTGCTTAGGATGTGGTCCGAGAGAGCTGCCAGTTACCAGGAAATGCAGCTTCCCCTTCTGCGATGATGACACTTCCCCTCTGCCACTTCCCCTTTCCCACGGGGAACTGACTCAGCTTTCCCTAAACCAGCGTGTCCCGTCCCTCCAGCCCCCTGGTCTTCTCCCTTTATCCACAAACCCCCACACGTCGGCATCCCGAAATACAGAGCCCTCGCTCCAGGACAAAACTTCCGGTACACTAAACACTCTTCGCCAGTCACCCTGGATACTTGCCCCCACCAGGGACCCAGGCTCCTGACTCCCCCACGAGCCTCGGGTACAAAGCCCTCCCTTGGGGTCTGATTCAGGCTTGGGGTGGGGGAACGTGAGTCACCCAGAAAACCTTCCCCTATTCCCACTGACTCAGCCCCCGCCTCCCTGAACACACACAGACACAGTCAGAGGCAGACACAACTCAGCCCACACACCGCTCACCACCGGTCCCGCGGAATTTCCCCTCCCGTCTCCCCCCTCTCGGCCGGCCCCTCCCCGCGCCGGGCAGCCCCGAAGCCGCACTCACACCTGTTCCCTCGCAACGCCCGCCGGCTCGCGAACCACTCTCACCTCCACTCTCGCTTTGAAGCAGGAATAGACAACCCTCCCCGACTCCCGGTGTCCATACTAACCAAGGGGAGGGGACGACCACGGACAGTCACAAAGACAGACACCCACAGACTCCTCCAAGAGAGATGAGAGGTAGACGCACGCAGGCGAGCCAGGCTGGGAGGTCAATACACTTCTGGGGCACACATTCCAACTTCTCCCAACGCGACCCACAATTTCGGGAGCCGGTCACCCTGAAAGGGTTAATTCTGCTCCAGACTAGGCCACGCCCTCTCCATCCGGGCACTCCCGGCAAGGCCTTAGCTCCGCCCCTTCCATCCGGGCTCTGGACTCCGGGACTTTAACCGACCCCTTCCCCCTTGAGCCCCAAGAGAGAACCATTCTATCAATCACACCCACTTAACTTTCTCTGGGCTCGAGTCCGAGGAGCCCCTCCACGCAGCGCCCCAACCGCGCGGGACGCGTGGTAAGAGGCCTGACATGCGCACGCAGACTCACATGACCGCCACAGACAAGACCCCGCAGACAGGGCTTTGCGGAGCGGGCACGCTGCATGCGCGCCGAGGCAGGGCGGGTCCAGGACCCCCGCAGCCTCTCGCCCACTGCCAGTCATTCGGCCTGTTGAAAGCGTGGGGTTAACAGGCTCGCTTCTTACCTGGGGAAGTAGAAGGGGGGCGCGGGGAGGGCCGCCGGCAGAGGCCCCGGGGTGACTCAGCTACCCGGGCAGGCCGCCCGCCCGGGATTCCCTTCCCCAGCCTTCCCCCGCTGCTGGCTCCCCCCTCCCCCCCACCGAGGAGTGACAGTGCCGGCCCAGGCCCGCTATGTGTCACTGCGGGCCTTGTGTCTGCCTCTGACTGGGCGCTGTGTTCACCAGTCTGACTGACAAGGTCGACTGTGTGTGGGTCCCGGTGTCTGTCTCCGTGTGCACCTGCATATCTGCTCATCTTGTCTCCCTCAGTGCCTGTGTCTGACGCGTTCCTGTCATTATCCCTGTCTACATGACTCCGCAGGGCTGTCTCTGTCTGTGTGTCTGCCTAGCTCCTGTCTCAGTCTTTTGTCTGGGTCTGCCTCTGCATCACCAGCGTGATCACGTGTGTCTCTGCACATGCCCTTCTGTGTTTGCCTTCATGTTCCTGAACAGACAGGGAGACACTGGAGCAGGCTGACCCTGCTGACTCCTCGCCTCATTTCTCTGAATCCTGACATCTTGCTGGTCAGTGATCTTTCTGTCCCAGTCAAGTATTTGGGGGTCTATCGCCTCCATTCAACTTCTGTCCCATTCCTCAACACCCCTGCCTATCCGCACAGTTCCCTGCAGCTCCCATCACAGCGACAATTGCTAACATTTGGTGAACTTACTATATGCTAGTCACTGCTAGGCATTTTACGTGCTTTTATTTAATCCTTCCCCAAAACCTGACATAGGCGGTACTTTGATTACCCCCATTTTACAGATGAGGAAATTGAGGCTTTGAGAGGTTAGAAAACCTGACCAAGGGGGACTAGTAGTTAGCATAATGGCTATGTCGCTGGACTCCCATGTAGTCGACCGTGATTCGCGTCCCGGACCCAGTGGCTTAAAATTCACACCAGGCGCGTGTGCGTGCGTGCCCAAGATCCCAAGAGGAGAATGGAGGAGAAAGGATTGCGGCGTGGCCATCCCCCCTGGGGGTTGATTTCTCGCTTTCTGTCTCTCTGTGTCTGTCTGGCGAGCACACAAGCCCTATAGCTAAAAAACAGACAAACAAACAAACAAAAAAACCTGACTAAGGTCATTGTGCAGGTGAGTGGGAGAACTGGGCTTCTTTCCAGAGTGGAGCCCTTATCACTATTCTACACCACCTCTGTCCAATTCTCCCTCTTGGTTGTATCCTCAGAGGCCATCTGCAGAATCAGCCTTCCTCTCAGCTCTACCCCATGTCACCACCCCAGTGTCTCCTGTCCTCTAAAGGTATAGGTAGGAGCCTGTGCAGCAGATTTCAGAAACTGTAGGTTTCCTAGCAATGAAGCTCGCTCAGTTAACACATTCATTCAACACAAATCCACCGAGGTACCCCAATGTGCAAACCAAGTGACGGAAACATAAAAAAAAACAGTCTCTGTCAAGAAACTCACTGATTAACAGGGGAGAACTATGCACATTCAGAAAATTTAAGTCCTTGGCTTAGAGATCATCTTCCCTTTGCTCCTAGGGAGAAATGGGGTATGGAATGGCCTCGGGCAGGAGTGGGAAGCAGAAAACGAATATAATTTAGGCTATGTGGGGCAAATGTTATAGTGCAGTGGGGGTAAGAATAGGTCAAGTGAACTGGGAGGAAGGGTGAGACGCCAAGATTGTCATAGCAACAGGAAGTTGTAGTAATGATCTTCAGTATTTCTCCCAAATCGATTTCCAAACACCTTACATAAGCCAGTCTGTTCAACTACTCTTACAGGGGCAAAGCCATCCCCTTCCAAAGAAAAAACTCCTCCAGGGTGTCTCACATCTACTTTTCAGCTTGCAAACTTTTGCTTAATTCAATAAGCAACAGAGTCTGAGCATTGGGAGGTAGGTTTTGGTGGTACTGGAGAGGCTTGTGAAGTACAGGGCTGAACCATTGATAGCAGACCAAGGGGAGCTCCATAAACCAAGAGGGCTGAACCACTCAAGTACCACATGGTGGGGGAAGGCTCGAAGTTGGGCTGGACCATTCTGCAGTGGGCATGATCCAGGCTGTCCCAAGCATCTTCCAGCAAGCGCTGTGGAGTTAGACTGTTGGGTGGTCGCTCAAGGGCAGGACTTACCAGGTGGAGTTTAGTGTGCCCTGTCTCATTGGAACCAGCGCCCCAGCAGTGGGGTGCAACAGACCACGGTGGATGGGGTGGGCAGTGCTACGGGGCTGGCATGGCGAATGCGGGGAACCTAAAAGAAAGAAATCAGTTAGAAATAGGGTCTCCCAGACTGGAGGATTTCCCTGTGCACTCTGCCCCCTCCCTGAAAAGAAACCTGGCTTCAGTGGTCAGATGGGATAGGAGAATCTGTTTCCATGGCAACCAGGGGGAACCCCCCCCCCCCCCCCATCCCCAAAGTGGTCCTCCAGCTTTCCACTTTAGGAGGCAGCCTGGACCAGATGGTAAAGGAGGCAGCTATGGCATCTGAATAAGTCTATAATGGACACCCAACCCATGACCCCTGTCCTGACTGGACCCTCTTGCTGAGTCTTCCAGGCCCCAAGGTAGCCCCAGCAGCCCCTGACATCTCCACACATGCCAGCCTCAGTCCTGGCCCCAGGCAAGCAGACCCTTTTCCTTCAGCTCTGCACCCTCTCCAGCCTTATCAAGATACCAGACAGTCAACCCCACCCTCTGGACTCTGCCCCCTCCCGTTCCACCAGGCGGGTACAGGCAGGTTTTGGCGAGCAGCACAGGTGGCCAGACTAGATGAACTGGCCCAACAGGGAGGAGCCTTCCTCCTCGGCAAAAACTGTGACTCTGGGCCTGAGCTTCTAAATGGCCTGTGCTGTAAGCCTCCCCTCCATCCCACCCCCCAAGGCCATATCCTGTTTCCCCATCATGTCCTTCCTCTGTGGCCCAAGAAGGTGACAGAGGCCCACCCCATCCCTCCAAGCCCTTAGATGATAAGGAGCTAGGCCTTTTAACCTAAGTCCATGGCCAAGAAGCTTGTCCATCAGAAGGTCACACCTAGGTTGGCCCTCACCTCAGACACTCCTCAAGGACCTCCCTTAGCCACAGTTCCCTGCCCCTGGGGACCTAGACATTTGGGATCCCATTTAACCTCTCCATCCCCTGGCCTTCTAAGCCCCCATCCTTGCCTCTACCCAAGAGACTCAGGCCTCTGGCCCCCAGCTTCCATGATGCAATGTGCTGCAAGCTTCTGCGGCTGCTGATGACACTGCCCCCAGGGAGGTGCTATTTCTGACCCACAGGCCCCTCACCCAGCCAGGGCAGTGGTCAGCTGCAGGCTGCAGAGGCCCGGCAGGCAAGGCCCTGCTGCTGCAGGAAGGAGCTGGAGGCTAGAACCCTCCCAGACCTGGAGGCCAGGATGTGGGCCCAGGGTGTGTATGTGTGGAACAAGTAGCATTTCGTGGATGTGGCTCTGATTAGGAGGAGGGGAGGCTGGAGAGAGATTAGCCTAGAGAGAAGGGAATGAAGGCCTTAGGGCAGACCTAGACAGGGAGTTAGGGGCAACCAAGGGGGTCTGCCGAGGGGTGTGTGAGGGGTGTCTGGACACCAGAGTGGGGGAGGGGCCAAGAGCCATTTAAAGGGCCAGCCCCAGAGCTTTAATCCCTCACCAGCCCTGGCCCCAAGCCGGAGGCTGTAATTCATCTGTCCAACAGCTGGGGTGGGTGTGTGTGTATGTGTGTGTGTGTGGGGGGGGGCATGTGGACGAGAAGGGGAGCTGGGGGAGGGGCTGGGGCTTTCTTGTGCACAGAGCCAAACAACAAAAGGGGAAGCTGAAGGACCAGCTCAAAAGTGCCCAGGCCAGGCCGCTGACCTGTGGACCTACCAGTGGCTCCCACCTGGTGGCCAGCAGACTGTGTAGTTTGGACTCTAGGAATCTTGGTCAAGAAGTCAATGCACCCAAAGGTGGGGCCCTGGAGAAAGCCCAGGCTGAACACCCCCCAGGCAGGCTGTCAACCCTTCTGGCACCTTCCCAGCCACAGCACCGTCCCAGACCTGGCAGGCCCCACAACACACTCAGCCTCAAATGCCCTGCTCACCAGCCAAGCCTCCCCAGACATGGCCTGCCTGCTCCCCCTCCCACCGGCGCAGGGTGGCAGCGGCCACACCGAGGCTGTCCCTTTAAATCATTACCACCCCTGATTGTGTGGACGAACCTAGGGCCCTGCCCCCCAGGCAGGCGGCTTGCCACCTCCCCGCAACGAGTCCCCAGAAATGTGAGGGCCATTTAAAGGGACAACAGAGAGGCAGCCAGGTCTCTAACCGCCCCCCACCCCCACCCCCCATCCAACGCACACAGCCCCTTTCCCCAGCGACACATAGTCCCTTGCCCCTCCGGAGGGCCCCCCAAATTCCGGTTCTCTCCCCACCCCTAGAGACAGCTAGAAGGAGAAAGGGGGCCGGAGTTGGGGGGGTGGGGAGCTGGGGGGAGCAATCAAAGGTCTGGGCCTCCCTCCTCCCCCAGAGCCCCAGGGGACAGGTCAGAAGGGAAGCTAGAGCCCAGAGAAGCAGCAAGACAGAGCCCCCAAAGGTGCCTCGGGCAGACCTGGGGCGCACAGGCTGCCGGGTGAGGGGAAGGGAGTCAGGCTGCACGAGACGGCGGCGCGGCCAGCGGCGACAAGCCCAAGTAGGGGAAATGGAACAAGGAGGGCCAGGGAAAAGAGGCAAGAGCTGGGGGAAAGGGGGAGCCGGAAAGGGGGAAAGGGGTCATCCGGGAGGGTGTGGAGGAAAATCGGAAGGGGGAGGGCGAGGGGCGAGCCAGGCCAGGGTTACCTGCTGGGTGTCTGTCCCCCGGCGGTGCCCCCGGAGTCCGGGTAGGGAGGGGGGGAAGCAGCAGGGGGGGGGAGTGGGGGCTGGGGGGGCGGGGGAGACGGTCCCTCCTCTGCCTCCTGGGCCTGCCCCGGCGCTTGCAGCCTCTGCCTCCCTCCCTCCTCCTCCCCGTCCCTGAGTCCCGGAGTCAAACAAAGAACTGTAGCAGGCTCTCCCCAACCCCCTCCCTCCTCCTCCTCCTCCTCCTCCTCCTCCACCTCCTCCTCCCCTCCCTCCCTCCCCACCAGCAGGCTCCCTCCTCCTCCCTTCCGGTCTCTTCCTTTAACTACCCGCCCCCCCAGCCCCCAGCACTAGTCTCTCTCCACCCACCCACCCCAACCTTTTACACACCCCTCAGCCTAGCCCGGTCCCTGCTAGGGAAACTGTGGAGTCCCTTTGCAAAATGAAAGGCTTAGAGAACAACATGGGAGGGGACTGGGGTCTTGCTTCAAAAATCAAGAACCACAACACAATTATTTTATTTTCACAGCCAAAGGAATAGTCTTAGATATTTCTTCTCCAAGGGGGGCGGGAGGGATAATCCCAGAGAAAGCAATACAAATCTGACTAAAGCCCTGTCAAATAAAGTGCACGAGGCAGTCAAAGGTAACCCCAGCCCCTCCTCACCTCCAAATTAACACAAACTCTCCCCTCCTCCCTAATGAACTCCTGAGGTCATGGCTAGTTTGAAGTAGGCCCACCACCATAATAAAAACAATATCATTTAATATCAATACTTCAAAACAACAAGCATTCATTCAGTGTTCATTTTGCGCCAGGCAATGTGCTAAACGTTCCATATAAATTATCTCATTTTTTCCCCTCCCTTCTGCCTTAAAGGTAGGTATTGATATTTAAATTTTCCGGATTAAGACTATTCGGCTCAGAGAGGTTGTGACCTTTCCAAGTCCCAGTTGCCACAAAGTGGCCGAGCTGGAAATAGAATTCAGATCTGATCTGACAGCCCAAGCTGTAAGGCACATAAAAAGCAGAAACCGATGTTTTCCAATACTATTACCAACTCCGGGACTTAAGTCCATGGCAAAGGGCACACATAGCCAGCAACTGAACCCACCTCCCTAGGTGAGGTGCCCCAAACCGATCCTCCAGCCGCCTACACAGGTTGCAGACTTTGAAGTCTAACAGTTTCTTGACCCTTTTCCTCACTGTTTGGGGGAAGTGCCACTGATGAAGGGAATGTCGGGGTCCAGTGTGGAATCCCTGACGCAGCACTGCTGGGGGAGTTATCTTGCAACCGCTCCTACTTCAGCTCTATGTGGAGAAGGGGCAACACACTTTTGGTGGCAGCAGGTGGAAAGGTGAAAAGACTGCCAGCAGGCCTGAGCCCGGGCGGGGAGGAGGCGCCCGGAAGCTGTTCAGTACCAACCTAGAGAAAAGTGACCCAGGGTTCTCTCACCCTGGAAAGGGGCAAAGTCTCTTCAGCCACACCACCCCCGTGCCCCTCCCCCTCACAGAGCTCCAGGCCGGGGTTTCCCACCTGCAGGACGCTAAGGCCAAAGGAAGAGAGAGGGGAAAGAGATGGCACGGGACTGGAACTGGACTCGGGGCAGAGGTGGGAGGGAATGGAAGGGGAGGAGGCCTCAGTGCCTGGCAACCATCCCGGGGCACGTGCACTGGTGACATCATCCCAGGCCACCTCTAACATAGACCTTTGACCCCTATAGGGCGGAGGAGGCTGCAGGCTAAGCTTCCTGGGAAATAGCCTTAGGAATTCTGGGAATCCAAAAGGGAGACGAAAAGGAACCCAGGCGTCTAACCTTTATCTCTTTTCCCCCCATATGACTCCAATACCAGGGACTCTCTCCTGGAGCCTCCTCCTCTCCGCCTCCAGCCCTGACCTCCCAACCTACATTTCTGACGGGCGTCCCGACACGCCCCTTGGAATTACTGTGTCTTCTCTCTCCTGGGAAAAATCTTGGGGAAGGGGGCTGGAGGCGGGGGACAGGGGCACTGAGATGCGAGGGGCTCCGTCTCCCTTCTGCGAGATCCCGGTGCCCTCGCCGGACGCCAGCCGGAATCTGTCTGGGTCCCCAACTCTCCTGCCCCTCCCCGCGCTGTTCCAGGGCGGAGTCTGTGGAGTTGAAACCAGGACACGGCGAGAGGAAGAGTTATATAACCGGGAGAAGCAGAGAAGGACGAGTGGAGACGGGGACAGACAGCCCGAAAGGAGCCGAGGGAGGTGTACAGAACACCAGGGAGAGTGAGGAGGAAACATTAGGGCTGCGAAGGGTTTGGGCGTACATCAGAGAGTAGAAATCACGCGAAGAAGGGGAGCGGTGGCCCGCGAAGTCACTCGGGGTTTCCCCGCAGCGCCCGGCTCCGCACGAACGGCAGCTGGGCTGGGCGGGTGAAGCCCCGGGAAGGGGCGCTGGTACCCACTCCCTTTATCCTGGAGAAGCAACCTAAGCCAGAGCCCTGGTAGGCAGCGGCTGAGCATATGGGGCCGGAAACCGCAGCTCCGCCCAGCCCACCTGGGAGCCTGGGGCGCCAGCTCGGAGCGGCGGGGGGAGCGGTGGAGAACAGGTAGCCGGCACTCGCCTGCGAGGCTGGGCATTAGTGCCGCGACCGAGCAGAAGCGCGCAGACCGACTCAGACGTCTGGGTCCCCGGGGACTGAAGAGCAGCCCGGGACTAGTTTGCAAACACAGACTCAGACCCGGGGGCTTGGGGAGCGCCTGATTCGCCGCGCAGGCGCAAGGGGGTGCTCGGGCGCGTGCGGCGGCGGGAGGGGGGTGGGCGCGAGCGTGTGGGAGTGCACGTGCGGGTCTCGGGCAGCTACCTCCTCCCTGCCTCCACCCATACCCTCCCCTCTCCCTCTTCCTGTCGCTCCATTAGGTCCCTTCTCCATTGGCTACCAGCGCCCTGATGTCAGGGACGTCCGCTGGAGCCGATTGGACGGACGGAAGAGTTTGGGAATCCGGCTGCAGAGTCTCGCTCTCCAGTTACTCTGGCAACCAGGCAAGCAGCCCCCGGGAGGAAGGGAGGAAGAAGCGCGGAGCTGAGCGCTGCGCCCGGGTCCCTCCTCTCTCCGGACAACCGCGGAGTCCGGCTCGGTCGCGCCGCAGCTAGGTGCCTCGCCGCCTTCCTCCGCCCAGGTCCGAGGAACGGAGCGGCCTGCCCTCGACCTTCCCCAGTCTCCCCTCCCCACGCTTTCTCCCAGTCACAGCCACAAACCCCAGCAGACAGGAAGCCAATCTGCGTTGCTTAGTAACCAGCCCGCGTGCCCCCCTCCCCACTATTTACCCCTGCCCGGAGAGGCGGAGACAGTCCTCAGCCCCTCGCCATCCCCATGCCCTTTACCCCTCACCCCGCCCACAGTTTCCTGTGAGCGGGCCCAGATGACAGGAAATCAAATGAGGGCCTCAGCCCACCTCTCCCTCAGGCCCTGGCGGGGGGCTTCAGCTGCTCTCACGGCCACATCCCCTACGCGCTCCCCTCCGCGGTCGGTGTGAGCCTCGTCCTCGCCATCTCGTGGCTACGGAGGGAAGGTTCAGAGCCGGCCGAGGGCTGGGGAGCGGGAGATGGCAGTGGGGGCAGGACCAGCAGGAGACTGGCGGGGCGAGGCCGCATGAAGGGAGGCGCGGAGGGGCGAGCGGGATGGGGACGCGGGGAGGCTGTCGGGGCTCCCGGTGGGAAGGTCAGGCTATACACCTCATCCGAAGGAAGGACTGGAGGGAGAAGTGGCCCGGGGACGGCAGACACGCCCCTGTCTGACCACAGCTGACCTCAATGGGCCATGGCATTGACCCACCCGCAAACGCTGCCCTGTAATCCTGCCCTTCAGTTAGGACCGCGGCGCCCGCGCCCTCATGTCGGGAAGGGGAATCCCGGCCCAAGGAGGCCCGAGAGTCCTTCAAGCCTCTCCTAACATCGGAACCGAACCAAGACATCTACCTCCCAGTTCCCCCCAACCCCCGCCCTGCTCTCCAGGGGGCCTCGCTGTCCTGCTCCCTAGTCTTCCCAGTGCTTTTCCCGAGAACCAAACGTCCATCCCCAGCTCTACCCACCTCTGACTCAGGCGTCCCGCCCCCTGCGCGGAGATGGCTTTCCCTTTTTTCGGACGCTCTCACGGGTCCCGGTTACCTGGTTCTGGGGGGGGTCCCAGGTGTTCAGGCTCCCCAAGGTCTCCCAGGGGGTCGAGCGGCCCCCCCCTCTCCCAGGCCGGGGCTGGGGGGGCCGCTCCGCCCCGTGGCGCAGTTGGATTTTCCAACACAAACACCCGCACCCCCCGCTCCCCGGCCCCGCCCCCTGCCCGTGGTCCCGCCCCTCCCCGCGCCGAAGTCCCGCTCCCTGGCCCCGCCCCGCCCTGTGCCGGCCCAGCCGGCCCGGGCGCAGGTGCCAGGTGGGACGCCGGGTGTGGGGTGCAGGGTTCAGGGGGCAGCGTATGGGGGGCAGCCGGGATCCCTGCCTGACGAACCCCTATTCCATTTGGATCACGCGCCCTTCTATAGTAAGCCCCGCCCCACCCACTCAAGTCCGGCCCCGAGACTTAGCCACACCTTCTTTAGGTCCCACGGCCCGGCCCCTTCGCTGAAAGGCTCGCCCCCTCTTCTCTCAAGTCCTCCCCACTTCCTTGGTTCCTTTCCCGGTGTAGCCGCGGCTTTCTTCTCCCCCCAACGCCCCATTCCACTGAGAGACCGGGCTTGTGTCGCGGGTGTTTACTGCACTGAGCTCCAGTAAGGCTCCTCCACCTTTGTGGCCGGCAGAACTAGGTTCTCCCAAGTATTGGGTCAAGGTCAAAGCCTGGGTAAGGTCGGGCCTCTAGTCCGAAGTGAATTATCAGCCAGAGCCCAACAGTCCCCAAGTCTCTGAAGCAGGGAAGAAGAGGGGGGCCCCTCAGTTGTCCAGGCTCATGAGTAGAGCGGTGCCCCTCTTGATCCAGTGGTCAGATGTCATAGCCCCGGACCGGAGGTCGATGCCGATGACGAAGGAGGCTCGGTCCGCGCTGCCTGCCCGGTTGGGATAGTAGTAGCAGGGGCAGGAGTACATGCCTGGGGAAAAGGAGAGGAAGCGGAGTCAGACCCCTGGAGCCCTGGGAGCCCGCAGGGCAGGGGCAGGAGTGGGGAAGTTTGGAGGAGATCCAAACTTAGTTTAGATATCCCTATCCAAACTAGGGATAGGCCAGGCAGGTCGGGGAAACTTCCCACCCTTGGCGCTCTTCTTGCGGCTCTCTGTAGGCCGGAAGTGGATGGTAGGCATCAGGCAGACAAGCTGCATGGGCTCTGCCTCCACCAAGCAGGAGTTCTTCCGGTCCCAGCCAGCACCCTCCAGGTACAGACCTCGAACCCAGACACCATCCTGGGGAGAGAAGGAGGAAGGCCTAGGGGAAGCCAAGACTCCCAGTCGCGGCACCTGGACCTGTGTCTCTTTTCTCCCATCGTACCCAGTCGTTTTCCACTTACTACCGGCACCCCCTCCAGCAGCCCCTCCTCTGCTTAGTCCCCGAGCACATCTGGCTCC